>CM038142.1:122239215-122839215 GCA_021437245.1 Aegilops speltoides | reverse complement strand
GTTCATCAAGGTTTTATGTGGGATTGAGAGGGTTGAGCATGCTGTCAAGGTGTTCCGCCTGATGAAAGGATACGGGCATGCACCTGGAACGAAATCATATAGCCTGCTGATTGAGAAGCTGGCTAGGCACAATTTAGGGGATCGTTCAAATGCACTGTTCAGGGAGGCAGTAGCGCGTGGGATTACCGTGACACCAGGAGTCTATAAGATTGACAAGAGGTATGTGAAAGAGAAGAAGGAGAAGAAGGTGAAGAAAAAGCTGACTTTACCGGAGAAGAAGATATTAAAGAGCAAGCGGCTGTACAAGCTCAAAATGAGCTTTGTCAAGAAGCCTAAGCGGCGAATGAGGGCTTGAGCAGACTTGGGGGTAATTTTCATACTCATGCTATTTTCCACTGATAACATTTATGTTCTTTGCTTCAGAATTTGCTTAGGTGGACTGTTTCGGATACGAGACCGTCATTTTATGTTAGCTGTTTTAACCAGTAGCATATCCTACATCAGTGCACTTAAATGTAGGAACACGCAGAACTCTGCTTTTAAAGGAGCTGATATGCCGATTTGGAACTTCATGGAATCTTACACTTCGTACCATTCCACTTAAAGATGGTCAAAAATCAGGATATTAGTCTATACAGAAAATGTTGGTGTAGGTATCCATAAGATGGAACACTGGGTGTCGGATAGGCTGTTAAATCGATAAATTTCACCTTTATCTATGTGAGAAACGAGAAGGAAGTTTGCGAAATGAGAAATTTTGGCTAGGGCGGTAGGACTAAATTTTCTTGAGTGGGATTTCTCAACTCGCTACAAAGTTATTAAGTCAGTTGATTGGTCATGGATTCCCAATCGCTGATAGTTAAAGGAGTTAGAGTTGGACTGAGAAATTGAGGTATCTAAGTTGACTTCTCATTTTATTTTTCTTTCATGCCTGCTATTTGTGGTCTGGGGTGCTTCATTTTTCCCTGTAAAAGCGGAAAGAACAACTCATAAAGCACTTCTATGGCCTGATTTTCAACAACCCACTACACTAATGACCATAGTGCCTTAGTGCTTCAAGACTCGTGGAATGTAGGCTTGGGGGCAAGCAGAGAGCACAAAAGAACAAATCATCTTTGTTTGTTTAGTGCATCCAAACAGTTGCACTCAGGTGCAGTTACAGAGTTAAGATACTTTAATGGAAACAAGTTGTGCTTAAAACCAAGAATCATGGATGTAACTTTTGCTAGGACTGGATAATGGTAGGTACAGCGAAGAATCGTGGATGTACTTTCTGCAAGTCCACAGTGAAGTGCAGAAAGGCTAGTAAAGTTGCTTAAATATTCTTTACCCAATGTTATCATGCCTCTTCCTTCCACAGGACTGACTACACTGATGTACTCTTCGTTAGACAATATTATCAAGTCATACTCCTTTTCTTTTGCCTGCAGTCCAGTCTTTTTCAGAATAGCATAATGTCAACACTCTGTCGACAGAGTTACAGTAGTGTGCTTAGGATTTGTGTACTTTCCACTGAAAATTTATAATAGTTGATGTGCTCCACACTAGGCCGCTTCATTAATTTACTATCCTTGCTAGTGTGGTATCTCTTTCCTACATGGATATCTGGAGTTGGTCGTCGTTTGTGGAGACGATCTTATCTCATTCAAGATAGGAAATGCTCATTTTAATTGGAGAACAATAAATATTGGCATAGTGAAATTTGAATAAACAGTTGCTGTTAATATTTATTTTTGAAACGTCCTGCGCATATCCCTGCAAATATGTTAGTAATGGTTTGTCCCCTACTTACATTTCAGTTCGGTTGGAGCGGATGATCGTGGGAGGGGAAGCATTGGACGAAGCCTACCTACAGTTTAGAAGAGCGGAAAATCGGTGTCCATGAGTTGTGCCCGCCATTGCGAACGGCTAACAAACAACATTACCTTTCCGATCTGAGGGCTTCATACAAGCTTGCTCTTTTTTGTTGATGGATTGCTGAATCTATGTTGATGTTCCCTGCAAATGTTGCAGCAGAAATAATGCACGTTTTACCTGTTAGTTCATTATGAGAAGTAGCTTCTGGGTTCTTATGAAGCAACTATCTGTAGCTGATATCCTTTAACCAACGGTTTTGTAGCTGATAATCACCTCTCTCAAGGATGCTTAGCGCCTCTTCTTTCCAGTAAGTAAGCCCGAATGCTGAACTTCAACGGGCTCCAGGACCTTCTACATGTATGCTTGATAGGTGTGCGTCACATCAGGATTTAGGTCTGGGCAAATTTCCTTTTTCTGAGATTTCCACCGGACAGGTAAAGCCCTGTGCATTTGTCTACCTGGCTTCGCTGTGGAGGCCGGCCACTATGGTTAGCGTGCGCTGGCTCCTCTTTTTGCGAGTTCTCATCTTATAGGTCATTCTTGGATCAAGCTCTCACCATGATAGAAGGGAGATAACAAAAACAATGGAATCCTGGGACCCCGTCGCCCCCTTTGTCTTTACTGGCATAGTTTGATGCACACCGAAAAAGTTGCGCCCAAAGGACAGGCAAATCATGAAAGGTTTTGTCAATCTTTCGTGACATCTTCTAAGGGGTAGTACGATATCCGTTTCAGCGGCAACTAATATGGGATGGAGGGAGTAAAATTTTGCTGGACAACATAGAGTTCAGACGACCGCCGACTACCCAAATAGCACCCAGTACGATATCTGTTACTGGAATTGTCCCAAGCTTCTTCTAGATCACAAGACGAAGAATCATGTTGCTTATGTAAGTCTAGTCTAGATAGCTGGTCATCTAGGTTAGGGGGGAGAAATGATTAGCTCTTTCTTTTTAACCCAAAAATCCGTGGACGGAGACGGACAGCGCACCAACCTTGGACCATGCCCGTCCATTGTTTCAAGGAACGCTTTACTTTCGCTCTCCCGATAAATATCAGCGGTTCGCACACAAGGTAGTGAACAGTGACGGCGATGGGGACTTGATTTGGCCCAAAACTATTGGGGAAACAGAAGCTCGGATCCCTCCAACCGATGCAATCCCTCTCGTCAGAAATGGAACTTGTGCACCCACACGACCCGCATTGGCCGATTCTCCCCAATCCTGACGGGCGATGGCGATCGTCGCTGTTTGGTTGTTGGGCTCCCCGACTTGGGCATCTTGGGTGTTTTTGCGTGGTGTGGCGCCCTTCTTCTCTACCGTTCCTTGCCAATAAGCCAGCCAGCGGACCGCCCGTGCAGCAATTATTCGGAGCTGTAATAAACTCCTCGGCTGTAATAAACTCGGAGAGGTGTGGGTATGCACGCAAGGCTTGAGAATGACACGCATGTCCATTTCACCGTCTGGAGGTTGGGATAGCGAGAGAGGCATTTGTAAGCTTGTTTGATTTGGGCAAAGCCGCAGGATAATGCTAGGTTAGGGCATCTCCAACATGGACCCTTAAACCGTCCGCATATGTTCGGGTTGCTTGCTTCGAACGTGTTCTGCCATCCAAGGTGGTCCTGTATCAGTCCGCTCGGCGGTCCGGACGTGTTTTTCCTGTAAACCGTACACAAACTGGGGGAGGGGGGTGCGGGCGTCCGGACCGTTGCCACACCCGCGCTGACTGTCCTGGCCCATCAAAAAAACCACCCGCCTCTCCCACGCTTTTCATCGAATGCCCGCGCCGCATTCGTGTCGGCATTGCGATTTGGTCGGACGGACGTGACCTCCCGGGCGCCGCTGCTTCAATGCGGACACCGCGTCCCGAGAAACCAACTCCGTCCGCTACGCCACATTGAAGCGGGCTGACCGACCGCTTGGCTTGGCGGCGGCTATATAAGTCGTGCTCCGCCGATGCACGTGCACACCTCCTCCTCTCTGATCCCCTCCTCCTCTCCGAACCCCTCATCTTCCTCTCCGAGCCCCTCCTCCTATAGCGGCGATGCCGAAGTCGTGGTGGTCCACATCGGTAGGCGGTGGCGGAGAGAGTTCATCCTCCGATGGATCTTGGCACCGCTGCCCGCGCTCTCCGGGCCCCTCGGCGTCCATGGCGGCCGGCTCCTTCGGCAAAGAGGAGACCGTCCTCTACTCTGGCGACGAGGAGGACCAGAAACCACAACAACAACCGGAGCAGCGGCTGCGCCTCCTCACGGAGGCGGCTCTGACGGATGAAGAATTCGTCCGTCAGATGGAGATCATGACTGAGTGCTCGCTCCGTCAGATGGGCCCGGCGCCAACCGTCGTCGCCGCGGGTCAAGGAGGAGTCACCGTCCCCGCCACACTACGACGTGAAGATGGAGCCGACGTCCCCACCATGGCAGGTTGATACGGCCATTTTGCATCATGTTTTCCTACTATTATTTATAATGTTTTGCGCTATTATTTCACTTTATGAAGCAATTCTAATGCCTTTTCCCTCCTATTTTGCAAGTTTCACATGAAGAGGGAGATTGCCGACAGCTGGAGTTCTGGACCTGAAAAAGCTACAACAGAGATACATATTCTCCGGAGCTCCAAATGACTTGAAGAATTTACCGAGAATTGTTTTAGAATTAATAAAAAATATTGGCGGAAATAATAGGAGGGGACCCACCTGAGAGTCTGCGGGGCCCTTCTTCTCCTATATGATGTCATTTGCCCTAGAAATACCAGAAGAAGATTTTCGGGATGAAGTGTCGCCGTCTCGAGGCGGAAACTGGGTAGGAGCACTTTTGCTCTCTAGTGGAGCGATTTCGTCAGGGATACTTCCCTCCGGGAGGGGGAAATCGAAGTCATTGACATCACCAACGATCCTCTCATCGTGGGAGGACCAATCTTCATCAACATCTTCATCAACACCATCTCATCTCAAACCCAAGTTCATCTCTTGTATTCAATCTTTGTCCCATAACCTCATATTGGTACGTGTGGGTTGCTAGTAGTGTTGATTACATCTTGTAGTTGATGCTAGTTGGTTTACTTGGTGGAATATTATATGTTCAGATCCTTAAAGCATATTCAATACACCTCTGATCTTGAACAAGGATATGATTTGTGAGTAGTTATTTTTGTTCTTCAGGACATGGGAGAAGTCTTGTTATAAGTAATCATGTGAAGTTGGTATCCGTTCATATTTTGATGATATGTATGTTGTTCCTCCTTTAGAAGTGTCATGTGAATGTCAACTACATGACACTTCACCATACTTGGGCCTAAGGGAAGACATTGGCGATTAATAAGTAGATGATGGGTTGCGAGAGTGACAGAAGCTTAAACCCTATTTTATGCGTTATTCCGCAAGGGCTGATTTGGATCCATATGTTTCATGCTATGGTTACATTTATCTTAATTATTGTTTTGTAGTTGCGGATGCTTGCTAGAGGGGGTAATCATAAGATTGTTCAAGTAAGAACAGAACCCTAGCACCGGTCCTCCTACATATCAAATTATCAAAGTAGTGAACACGAATCAACTAAACATGATGAATGTGACTAGACGAGAATTCCCATGTGCCCGCGAGAACGCTTTGCTTACTATAAGAGAACTTTTCGGCTTGTCTTTTGCTATAAAAAGGATTGGGCCACCTTGCTGCACCTTTGTTACTATTGCTACTTGATACTTGTTACAAATTACCTTGCTACAAAACTATCTGTTATCGCTATTTTCAGTATTTGCAGAGAATACCTTGCTGAAAACCACTTGTCATTTCCTTCTACTCCTCGTTGGGTTCGACACTCTTACTTATCGAAAGGACTATGATTGATCATGTATACCTGTGGGTCATCACAAGTCAATGAGGAGCCCGCCTCCTCCTCGCTCAGTCGTGGCCGCGGCGTCAAGGACGAGCTCGCCACCGGCGCATAGCCGGTACACACGCATTGATCTGCCTGTCTTGTCGTCCCATCGCATGCCGCCAAGTTGTCGCGGGATTGATTCTGAGCGACAGGAAATCCTCCAAAGCCCTGGTTCAAACTTGGGGGACTTGGCTTGCTACCACGAGGCTATGAGCTAGGCGCGGGGCATGACAGAGACACAACGAGCTACATAGGTTTGGGCCAACATGCGGTGTAAAACTCTACTCCTGCTTGGTGGAATTTCTTGTGGACAGTGCTCTTGGAGCTACAAGAGGAGCCGAGCTCTTGGGGTCAACAATGGCGCAAGGGTCCAATCCCTTGCTACGGTGGCCACACTACCCCTTTTATAGGTGCCTCGGACCTCTTTCCCAAAAATATGAGCGGGAAAGGGCAACCACATGGCGGCAATTTGAAAGGGGACATGCATCAGTGCTTATCCTGACAAAAGGCAATCTCCGCCTGCTAAAGCTGTTATCCATCATGCGCAGGGGGCTCCATGATGACCTCCATCCTATAGCGTTGTCGTCCTGGTCTTCTTTCACCAAAGCAAAAAGCTTTGGGACTTGCTTTGGGGGCAGGCAGACTCAGCTACTCCCTTAGCACCAAAAGGGAAATGCCCCGGCCGCATAGGCTGGCGCGTGCCACGGTGATGTCACCCATGTGATGGGCATGCGACCCATGCCGCGTGGGCTCCTCGGAAGGCCTCATGGAATGGCACCTCATGATGGGGGCCTCGCGAGGCCACTTGTTGTTGTGGTGGTGATCTGGAAGAAGTCCTTCGTCAGGAAGCCCCTCACGGGGCAAGGCCCTTTCAAGGTTGTTGGCTTCGTGGCGCCCGCTGGTGGGCCACCTCCCGAGTTGGGCCAAGGGTTCCTTCCTAGGTCGTAGGTAGATGGCCCGTGGTACCCCTGTTCCCACTGGGCTGAAACAAGCCATCAAGGAGGAGTTCCCGCCGGTAATAAGGAAGGTGTGCGGCCACATCCTCCATTATCTCGGAGGCGGCGACATCAATGGTCCCTCGGGCTTGAGGGTCGTCGTCTTCGAGGAGGAGTGTACGGCACCGCAATGGGTGCAGTACGACTGGTATAATGCCGCCCACCGCTCCTTGTTCCCCAAGACCGATGCGACACCGAAATTGTTCCGCAATCACCCAGACCTCGCCACCGCATGGGCCCTCGATCCCTCTATCGCCACTAGTGAGATGGACGCTAGGCACTACCACCGCCTCGACACCGAGATCGCCAAGTACTTCGAGGAGTGGTCTCTTAGCGAGACTTCCACCGACGCCGGCAAGGGCAAGGCCGCCGCCAGGGCTCCACAGACACCGACGACAGTGGCCGCGGCGACACTCCGCACCTCGCATCAGGTGGCGGAGCGACTATGCTGCGAATGGCAGACATCCGCTAGACAAGCACTACAAAAAAAATTGACACATCTGTGACATTTTGGGCCGCATGAATTTTTTTTCTGTCATGCTTATGACACTTGTATGATGATAAATGTGACAAAACCCGGTATCATCATAGATGTGGTGAGCTCCTACTTCTATGACGAAAAATCATTACAGAAATTGGCTTTTCTTCCTAGGCGGGCCGGAGACGCACCTCAATGTCATTCTTTGGGCCGTCCATGATGGAAAAAATCATGGTAGAAGCAAGTGCAAGGAAAATATTGGGGAGTTCCCGGTTACGGTGGGTGGTCGGGGCCGAGTGATGCACGGAGGTTTGCACGTTTTCTCTTGTATACATACACGCACGTGTGTGTGAGGCGTTGGACTCTAACTGAACCCAAGCGAGGCGTTCGCTTACTGAACCCGAGCGATTACACTGGCTATGTTACTGAACCCTAGCGATTGATCCCTGGCTATTAACTGAACCCGAGTGATTCCTTCGCTACTGCTGCTAACTGAAATCGATCGGACCTGCTGCCTCTTGATGAACAGTGAGTGTTGTTGGGGGTTGGATGAACAGTTCTCGATGGGGGTTGGATGAACAGGCCCCGTGGTAGTAGAGGTCGTTGCCGCTGGATGAACAAGACCCCGATCGAGCCGGTTGGGGGTGGATGAACAAGACCCCGTGGAGGGCTGGATGAACAACAGCCGGTGGAGGCCTGGTTGAATAGTAGCCCATGGAGAGGCTGGTTGAACATTAGCAGGTGGAGGGCTGGATGAACAGTAGCTCGTGGAGGGCTGGTTGAACAGGACCCGGTGGAGAGGGCTGGTTGAAAAGTAGCCGGTGGAGGTTGGATGAACAGGACCCCATGGTGAACAGTAGCTGGTGGAGGCTGGAGGAAGTCGACGGTGGATGAACAATAGCTGGTGGAGGTTGGAGGAAGTCGACAGTGGATGAACAGTAGCCCGTGGAGGCTGGAGCAAGGTAGTAGACGGTGGATGAATAGTAGCCCGTGGAGTCCTGTTTTGCGGTATGCCACACCCCTCTCGATGAACAGACCCCCGTTTCGACCGCAGGCGCTCCAACACAAGTCCGTTTCCTCCATTTTGCGGTACGCCACACCCCTCCTGATCAACAGCACCCCGTTTCGACCATAGGAGCTCAAACACAAGTCTGTTTCCTATGTTTTGCGGTACGCCAGACCCTTCCCGATGAACATGACCCCATTTCGACCGTATGCGGTCGAACACAAGGCCGTTTTCCTCTGTTTTGCAGTACGCCAGACCCCGTTTTGGCTGTTCCGTCCAAGCCAGTTGGCTCCCATTGAACACAACCCATTTTGACCCAGTCTGTTGCCTCCCGATGAACAGGACGTGTTCCAACCCAGTCACTTGGGTCCCAGTGAACACGACGCTATTTCCTCCATTCCGACCCAGCCGGTTAGCTGAAGATGAATAGGACAACGTTGTTGCCGTCCATTGCCTCTCCATGTACACGAGCCCTGGCCATCCGTATGCGTGAGTACGTGTTTTGAGACCCCGCTCATATGTACATATGTGGCCATATTTTTTGGCGTGTGGCTGTATGTACGTGTACACGGTTTAGACGAGATAGCCTGGACTGCTACGTGGGGGGCTCTACTATGACATGCGTCGCTACTTACTCGGCCACGGTTCATTGTTGCAGAGCGATCGATCGACCAATATGTACGTACACGTTCGCGACAAGACAGACAACGCTACGTATGCTTCGATCGGGTGGGTTCCAACTATCAGAGAAGATAAGGACGCACTTCCTTGCGTGCGAAGATATAGCTGCTGGGTCCAAGCTGTCAGGGGGGAATCATTTTTTTGCCAGTAATAAGGACGCACTTCCTTGCGTGCGAAGATGTAGCTGGTGGGTCCCAGCTGTCAGGGGGAGAAAACATTAATTTTCAGGGTAAAAAGGATGCAGTTGCATGCATGTGTCCGTGGGTGTGGTGAGTCCCCACTGCCAGCCTCTCACGTACAGTCATCTTCTGGTGATTCTCATTTGTTGACCACATTGACCAGACCGTCCTGAGCGCACCAAGGACGGTGGACGACGGCGAGGCCCCAGACTGCAATGACCCGGAGATGGGGAAGACACAGTGGTGGAGTCGCAGATGGAGAGGAGAGGGAAACTTAACTGTTTCGAGTGCGCGACAGCATTGCCGCCCACGGGAGATAGGAGCAAGAACAGAGGTTGAAGAAGCAGCACATCTGTTGGATTAACATCCAACAATCCAGCAGCTAGAATCATTTGTTGATTAAGTTGACAAAGCCCTGTGTACGCGTCAGCTTAGTATGCCCACAAGTCAGCCGGCAAATCTGTCAGTTGCCAGTTGTCATCGGGAGGAATAGTTTTTTTCGCATAACAAGGAGGCACTTCCTTCCGTGCGAAGATACAACCGGTGGGTCCTAGCAACCAGGGGGAGTAAACCTTTTTTCAGCTTAATAAGGAAGAACTTCCCTTGCGTGCGACCATGGACCTCGTGGGTCCCAGCTGTCAGGCTCTCCACATACAGTCCTTTTCTGATGACTATCGTTTGTTGACCACGCCGTGCCGAGCGCAGCGAGGCTGTGGATGATGGCGAGGCCCAGGACGGGAACGACCCGGAGATAGGAAGACGCGGCAGTGGAGTCACAGATTGAGAGGAGTAGAAGGGTTATAACTGGTTCTGGTGCGGTGTGGGGCTGCAGTCGGTGAAGAATAATAGGAGGTGTGGAGGGGTGGAGGGATAGCCTGGCCGGCAGTGGGGTAGCGCTTCATAGTGATGCGTGCTAAGCAGAGCCGCTAGCCATCGGAGGCCGGAGTAGACGGTCCTGGCGACGTTGGAGGAAGAAGACGAGAGATTGAAGGTGCATGCCGGCCGTTGGATATAAATCCAATGACTGTGGATGTCAGAATCATTTGTTGACTAAGTTGATAACGCCTTGCGTAGGCTTGAACCTATTGGCCACATGTCAGCCTGCAAAAATGTGGCATATATTTAACCCATGTTTTCTAGAATTTACAGTCCATTTGCTGGGCTGGGTGAACAAATAATTTTGCGTCAATGCAGCCCATTTAATATTTTCTAAGAAATCCCAGCCCATTTGCACTTTCTTGAAATACATGAATTAGCTGGGCTTGTTCTATATATAATGGTAGGTTAGAAGGAGCAATTAATATCAAAAAATAAACCAGAGCAACACATTTATACATATATATATATATATAATAAAAAAATTAGCGTGTTATTGCTCAAAAGAAAAATGAGCGTGTTATTATTACATTGGTCCTTAAAATCTTCGCAAGTTTTTGTACGCAATCACCAGAATTTTCCTTGCCTCTGAGTCAAAAACAACCAGGATTTTCCTTGCCAACTTTTGTTAAACATTTACTTTTATAAGTTAATAAGACATGGAATGTTTTTATAATCTATATATATGTCTCCATTAAATATACGATAATAGTAATAATATAAACATAATAATGTGGTTAGAAGGGAAAACATAAATTGGACACAACATTATTATTCTTATATATAAATAAATAGAACAGAGATTGGCATTTTATTAAAAACATCATTAGGCTGCCGATCTTTAAGAAAAAGTAAAACCTACGCTGGGAGGCCCATAGGCTGGTACGTACATGATGGACCTCAAAAAATAAGTTGAAACCACTGTCTCGGTATGTCGTGGGCTACGCATGTTAAAAAAACAAAACCTAGGCCTAGCTGATACTTGTTCGCCCTCTGGAAAAAATGATACCAGCTAGATCCCCGATACCCCTTTCTTGCAACAAAAAAAAGATCCCCGATACCCCTGGAAAAAAGCTCCCCGATGACAGTCATGGCTGGAAATTTATTTCATTTATTGACTAGGTTGACAAACCCGTGGGCCCCAACGTCAGTATACAATTAGGAGGAAGCTTTTTTTTTCCAATGAGGCACTTGCTTGCGTACGGCTTGGACCTGGTGGGTCCCCACTCTCAGTCTCTCGGCGTATAGTCCTCTTCGGATTCCTCTTGTTTGTTGAGCATGTTGACAACGACATATGGCGGCGCTACGGTGAGCGCACACGGACGAGAAAGAACTGGAGCTAGGGAAGACACCTTCATTCTTTCGAACATACCGCACTAATCCGGTGGCTGCAGCCCTCTCACCCAAAAGTTGTACTTCCCGGGTTCGATTCCAACTGGAAAAATATCTAACACCTGCCAAAATTTCGTCCCTAGTTTACCTAGTTTTTCGCACACTCAACATTGTCTTGCCATTTTGAAAATAGCATATCTTTTTGACTTTGCATCATATGAAGATGTGCTATACATGAATGTTGATCAGCATGATGTTAACTTGTTGTTAGTTCCATTTTTTATCATGAATAAAATTTCCAACATTCTGTTATCCATGTTTGAAAAGTGCCTGTTGATTTAAATGCTCCGCCTTTGAAACATGCAATTTCTTATTTGAAAATCACTTGGACAAGCAACCATCACTGGTGTTGGATTCGATGCCACGCTTCTTCAATCCCCCGACAGCGTGAGGGGGAGTAGACTTTCGTCCCGTGCTGCTGGTTGGGGAATGGAGCAAACTGGATTAAAGAGGGGGGCCAGCAGCGCGACTGAAGAAGCACATCAAACGCGATTTTTTTTCAGTGGATGGCTCTCGATGGCGTTTTTTTACTTGCCTCTGCACCATACAACTTGTATTTTTAGCCTCCCAGTCCGTGGTGGACCGGCAATTCATTTCCTGGGCGGGACAAGCTAAAGAAAGCATCACTCGATTTTTGATCAAGCCCCCAAAACAACGCAGTACTATGTTTGTTTTGAGGCCGAAAATATTATGGCAAGGGCTGAGCAGGGGAGGGGGAAGACAGCAAAAAGATAAAAAACAGTTGATGCGCCGTTGCTACCCTAACAAGCAGGTGCAATTCTTCTTGGGAAGGTCTGCCGTTGACACCCACACGTCACAAATCCCACAGTAGACATACTAGCAAGTTCACACACAAGTACAACAGAAAAGGTAAACATTCGTATCAAACTCAGGTTCACAGGACACGTTCATATTCATAGCCAACATTTAGAATCAGCAACTCAAAATATTCATATATACACAAGTTCAACATGTCTATGCATCCAAATGATTGATAGATCACAAGAAAATATTCATAGATAATTCACAAAAAGATTCAGATATACACATGTTCAGTATGTTTATGCATCCAAATGATTGAGATCACAACCAATATCATCCATGGACAAACTTTAATTACCTAGGTTACAGACTGGTAAATGGTGTTCAGTCGGAGGTACTTCTTGCTAAAATTAATGCTTGTACGAGTAAACTTTCGAGTACATAAGAGGCAGCACAGACAACATGAACTTTGCTTATAGGTTTATCCTCGAGATAGTGGCCTCGATGTCGAGGGAGGTTTGAGCAACTTGGCCACTACTTTCATCCAACTTGTTTACTGGCTCATCTTGGTCATGTAGCTCGCCAAAATTCTACATTGCAGACAAGAAAGGAGGTGGTCTATATAATGAACCACCCAAATTTTTTGTACAGTTCAACTGAAATGGAGCATTCCTGGCATGCAGACTAATTAAGTGCCAGATGAATATACTTGTCAATCAACTTGTCAGGAATCTTTAGACTCCATGCCATACAGGTCGCTACCATATGTGTCGATAACCAAAAGGCACAAGTTGGGACCAAAGACTGGACTGCGTTTTTCTAGGCTATGCGCCAAGCAATATTTTTGGCATTCACTCTCCTAATACTTGGAGTTTGACAACTGGTTGACGCCGGTTGATACTCGAATGAATATAGGCACTTCTTCTTGTCAACATCGATGCTTGTCTGAGTGAACTTTGGAGTACATAGTAGCAACATAAGTATCTGTCCACCTAATCTTTTTGTGCAGTTCTACTAAAATCTCCCAATGTAATGATTTGCCTGCGAGTTCAGGCTCCAAGTTACTCCTTTATGAAATCGGCAAACGGTAGCACAATACCAAATTACCAACACATATGACAAGCACAATAATCAGGATAAATACTGGTACCAACCTGTGTGAGGTAGCATATCAATTACTATTTCCTTTGACTGGAAGCCGAGATAAGAGACTAACAGGAAAGGAAGGAAGCAAGCAAGCCGAGATAAAGCGACTGACAGGAAGGGAAGGAAGCAGTCGAGGCAATGAAGCACCCAAAGTTTTTGTGCAATTCCACCAAAATCGAGCATCCCTGTTGGCACATATATTGAGATTACTGTAATAGTGGGACTAGTTGATGAAACATACACTAACAAATAGAAGCACCCTCATTATCTTAATGGGTAAAGTTAGCAACATAGTAGTGTTGCTTAAAGAGAGGTATTAGTTTATTTAATCAGTGCCAATTAGCTCAACACTCAAAGCATTGCCATGTATCATAGGTTGCAAAACTTTAATGTGCAAAGATAAAGGAGTTTCTCATGACAGTAGAAACACAGTAGCACGATACAAATAGAGATGACAACAAACAGATATGGATGAAGGCCTTAGGCCAGTACCAACCTGAGCAAAAAAGCTTATTCAAGTAGTCCCAGAAGAGATGATAAAGCACTCACTAGAATCACTCAATAGTATATATTTTTGCGCACTTCAAATGTATGGTTGAAATAACTCTTGTTTACCAGTGGTGAGATTATATCGAAAGATTATCTAGCAGAGTTAAAGCACTGGCTGGGATACAGTTCATTGTATTCTCTTGTGCAGTTCCACTAAAATGTACGATTGGTACAACATGATCCCTTTTTGCACAAGTAGGAACAAGGTGAAACCTTCATTAGCTTAGTGATAAAGGATAGAAAGACATTAGCATATTACTTTAACGGTAGCATCAAATTCATGATGGACAATACACAAAACATTGCCTCATTGAACCAATGGCAATAAATTGACATGCAAAACAATAACATTATTATGTCATGGCACTACCAAGATTCCCTCCCTGCTCCACCACATGATTCACCTCCACAGACACACATATACACATACATGATTCAGTATAGGGTGCTACTAAAGATTTGTTCAACTCCGACATGAAAATTAGGCAGCAATAAATTAGTACTACTTAAGTACTCCAAATTAATTAAGTGACCTTGCAGGAGAGACAACAGAAGTGGAAGGGATCCCTGGAGGATCATCTCACATGTAAGGGATACATTGCTGGAGCCCTTGAATGGCCTCGGCTTCAGCAAGATCACCTTGGCACTGTTGATCGTGTAGAGCTGGGTCACACATGCATCCAGAATCCAGTTAATTAGTATGATGTGTTGTCAAGCCAAGTACTACTATGCTGCATTTCTCTATCTATCTCTACTCTATTACTCTTACAAAAAACAGAGTTGGTGATGATGGTGTGCCTGCCATCTTGCAATATAGGCCGTCCGATTTATATCTGACGAATAGGAAGGAAACTATGGCAATTTTGCAAAAAAGGTACTCACACCCCTCTCCACATTTGCAAATAAGGCCTTTCCTCGTTCACCATTTTATCTCACAAGATAAACTACTCATACAAATGCATCTCGATGTTACGTCCAACACAGGGGCATCTTGCTAGTCTTCCAAGTAAATTAAGACTAGTAGCAACACATCAATACAATACCACTAGCAAGATGTCAGGATAACATAGGACGGTACCATCATGTGATCTTCTTCATTTCCTCCTCCTCCTCCTCCTCCTCCTCCTCCTCCTCCTCCTCCTTCTTCTTCTTCTTCTTCTTCTTCTTCTTCTTCTTCTTCTTCTTCTTCTTCTTCTTCTTCTTCTTCTTCTTCTTCTTCTTCTTCTTCGTCTTCCTCTTCACGCTCTATTTCTCTTTCTCCTCACCAGTTGGTGAAACCAAGTACATGATTGGCCTTCTATTTTAGAATTGGTTTTGTCAGTGAGGGAGTACAAGTGTACTAGTAAACAATAGCATTATTTTCTCATGGCAGTCGCAAAATAGAGATGAACACATGCATTAAATATCATTCTTACCTAAAGGAAGGTTATGGTGCTAATATGGATGATGAAGATCGGAACACAGATCTCTCTTTGTGTAGTTCCACTGAAATGAAGCAACGGTTCCATTCTAACATTCCAGTTAAACAGCACAAAAGTCACTTCTTTTAAGAAGTGTTTTGTGTAGTGCACCAAAAGGTCGCAATAGCAATGAGGTGAAATGGATATCCCTGTTTGCACAAAAAGCTACAGAGGAAACAGTCAGAGTCTCAAACAATTACTGGCAAAAACAATTGGCTAAACTTGTCATGGCTTATTAATAGTGGCATGGCTTCATTTTACCAGGGGCATTAGATTAAGAACAACTAAATATTTGCTATAAGGGCATGGGATAGTGGGTGCACCAGCAGTCCAGTACCATGTACCTAAACTGGGGAATAAAGTGGTGATTCAGAGTTTGTTGCCCTGAGAAACAAACATCCAAGAAACATATCTCGGTTGGTTCCATTTTTGTTCACTCTAGCCACCTACTACTATGTGTGGATAGCAAATCTAGTCCTGGTCAAACCACTTTGTACATCATTTCCCTTATATTTCCCTTTTCGACCAAGAAACCGGTTGGATGACCAGTCTGTACTACTTTCACCCCCTTTCCCTCCTGTTTGTACCAAGTCCGATGTACATACTAAATCCCCCCCCTTTATTTTTTGTTTGAACCAAGTACAAGATTCGACTCCATGAAGTAGCTTTACCTGTAACAATAGAAAAAAATTAGGTGACGTTGGACCATCCGATCGAGAGGGGCTGAGAGGTAGAAAATGATGCACATGCAGCAACGTAGCGAGCTGGGGAAGTAGAGCTAGGCCGGTTTCGAAGGAAGATATACCTGAAGGTCGTTGAGATGTGGATAGGTGGGCGGCAGGAGGCCGGATCCGCCCACACTAGGGCAGCGACGAAGGGATCGAAGGACCTCCCGCGCCGGCGCTCGTCCAGAGATAACAGTGCGGCCAGCAGTGGGTATCCTCCCTCGCTATCGATGACGGCCTAAACGCTGCCCCTCCTCCCCTTCACCGACGAAGGGGGATACATCCAGGTTTGTAACCAGCTGTGAGGATAGAAAGACAGTGTTACCACCGCTATCTTGTTTAGATCTAGAGAGGATGAGAGTGTGTGAATAGAGAAACCCTAGCAAGCAAGCGCGGAGGCTCCGGCCTATATATATACGTATAGTGGAGTAGTTTTCTTTTTTCACTCCATCAAAACAACAGTTTAAAATTGTGTACGTGCCAGGTCTCCTTTTTTTGATTTCTTGATTGTTTTTTGAGATATCTACCCGCTTATTCTAAGTGGTGTTATGGTGTGCCAGATCGCACTTTGTATCATTCAAGTCTGGTACTAGACCCTCCATTAACTGAAGAACCGCCGCCTCGTAAAATTTGTGAACAAGCCGATGGCTAAAATTATCAGAAACGTGGGCTACCCCAACATGCATTATTATTTATATTTTCTACGTAGGAGTATCCTCAAAGCAAAATGTGAGAGTACAGTCTTTATTGGGCCCCTTTGTAATTTGTGCTAAATTTTGACCAAAGATTTAACTGACAAAATGTTAGTGCATGTTAAAAAAATTATATCCTTTGATTCGTATTTGAACATAGTTTTCAATGATGTAATTTTTTGTGACATGCATGAACATTTGGTTAGTTAAATTTATAGTCAAAATTTGGCACAGATTATCATAGGGACAAATAAACCAGGACGGAGCTCCTCGTCTGTCATCCAAACTACTACCGTACATGACTAGCTACCCGCTCTATCTACATGCGGGACATCAAAGCATCCGGGCCCGCGTGCCATCCACCAAATCACAGCGAGGTGCTATAGTCGAGTCTCACCGGTCACCCCAGTGTGGCCGCCATGACCCGTCATATCACAAAACCCACACCTTTACCAGTAGTGGTAAAGTGGCCTCGAAGTTGGATTGGACGAAGCAACCATCATTTCACTGAAACGCTCGTTGAAGCCGTTTCTCCCCTCGAAGAAAACCTCATTCCAGGCTACTCACTTCTGCCATTTTCTTCTGTACCGACGAAGGAAAGTTAGGCAAATCAGTGATGCTACTATATTTTCATTCCAAGAATCTTCTTTTTGTGAAGCACCGACCGATTCTCACAGCCTATACTTTTCCCGTTTTCATTGCGATTGTAGTTTCCTTTTGATTCCTTTATGTTTGTCAGTTTATTGATGGATCCTGGAACACTAGGCAAAGAGTTGATGGCGGACAACCCACTCAAGACAGAGATCTCCAGGAAGCGAGCACTGACCAACGAGTTAGCCATGTTGGCGGGCCAACCCATGGAGACGAAGAACTACATTAAACAAGCACTGGCCAAAGAGTTGACAACGTTGGCAGATGAACTCCTCAAAGAAAGCTGGAAGAACAGCAAGGGCCCCACCGTGCCTACCCCAGAAACTCTAATGGCCACCTATGAGAGGCTCAAGCCCGAGTTTGAGGAGATAGTCGCCGTTGAGAAGCAGTATTTTCGTAGCAAGGCGATGGCCCCCGGAGGGATGGGATCCCCTGGTGAGCTGCACAAGGTAAAAAAATGGCTTACCATAGTTGTGGTTTTTGATTATTCGCAATGTGCTTGCTAATATGTTAGGGTTGTGCAAGTGTCGGTGGACGTCCTTGATGATTCCGATGTCGCGGTCCATCTTATGGACAATGCCCTAGAGATAGTTTTTTAAGTCGCGGTCCATCCTGTGGACATCGCCCTGGAGATCGATTCCGATGCCGCTGTCCATCCTGTGGACATCACCACAAAGATCTATTCCAATGTCACGGTCCGTCATGTGGACATTGCCCTAGAGATCGATTCCCATGCCGCTGTCCGTGCTATGGTCATTGCCCGAGAGATCGATGACAAGAAATAGTTGGTTGCGCTAATCCTTCAAGGTAGTTTGCATTGTGTTTAATTACCAGAACAATGCGAGTTATCAAACCATCTTAGGGCTAGTGCACTGTCTTGTGTGGGTGGTACTTGCTACTTTTGTTTGATAGTGATTCATCCGAACCCTCTCCGAGTTATGGAAACAGATGTATCCTCACCAGCTTTTGATGTAATATAAGGCATGCTTAGATGTAATTTTGAACTATTTGTCATATCAACAGGGCTTGTTTGATGATTCTTGGTGTTAGTAGGCTAGCTACCATGAGAGCTATAGTACTTGCAAAACACTCACCAAAGAGAAACGTCGGGTCTGATGAGCTCGTGGTACGCTTATAGGTTTGATCCGTCATTGATTGACCAATAGCCCAAGCTCCTAAAATTGTACGCTTAGCGATCGATCAAACAATAGTACACAATTATACATTAATTCACATCAAACTCAAAGAGTTGATTCACGTATACATTTAGACCTCATTTGGTTCATAGGGTAGGAAAGTTGTAGCAATAGGAAAGTCATAGGAAATGAGATGACATGTATCTTAAATCCTATGAGTAGGAATAGGAAAGGAGATGCCCTTTGATTCACATCATAGGATTTTTTCCATTGATTCTAGGCTAATGTTTATTTCCTATGAAATGTGGAGGATAGGAAGAATTCCTCCATAGGAATATGATTCCGTTCCTATAAACCAAGGGGCTCTATAGAAAATTTTCCTATAGAAATCCTATCCTATGAAATTCCTACAAGATTCCTCTAAATCAAAGGAGGCCTCACATTAATACCCAACAAAATTGGCACATACTTGTAACATGCGTGAATGTGTAATTTTGTTGTTGGAAGCATGAATGCATAGAGACGTCGTACTTTCGGAGTGGCTACAAAGAGTGTGTACGTGTGCTAGAGGGGTTGTGGGATATATATATATATATATATATATATATATATATAGAGAGAGAGAGAGAGAGAGACCCTCTTTCTACTCCTAATCATTAGATTGACAAAGGATATTTTTTGGGAACACAAAATCATAGCAGTACAGAGACATACAAATCCTAGGCGGGCTAGTTTGGCCTAGTGGATTTTAGTGATATGACGTGCTACAATGCCGTCCAGTCTTTGCGGGTGGTAGCAGTATTGCGGGTACAGTAAGTTTTCTTGAAGAAGCGGAATTCAACGAAGTCATGATGGTTCCTTCGTCCGACCAACTTACACTGGGAAAGGTTGGGCCTGCGCTACTACCGGGGTGGACCAGGATAATTTTGTGCATGGCAGGTGGACCAGGATGGTCGACGTCCCACATGTCGGCAAATGAAAGTATTCTTTCTGATATCAAGGATGAGCAATGAGTATTCATTGTTTATTTTTGATGAAAGCTATTGTCTCCACTGTTACGACGGAGGAGTGTGAAACACAGCAGCCCAGTGAACTTGGCATGTGAACAACTCCCTCCTTCCTTATGTACCATAGTGTTGACTATAAGGTTACAACTTTTTCTCACTTTCTCTCTATCTATTTCCTCTCAAATGTTTTTTACCTTCTTTTTTAGACATAATTTTTTATAACTCTTTTTTTAGAATTAGTTTTTTATACCTAGGAGCACGTGTAGAGACAGACTCTTGCAGAACCCACTCCTTGACTTTGTCAATGCCTCTCTCCTCCACATAAGGGGCTTATAGCCCAATATTGTACTACTACTTGCTATGAATGCGGGCAGCTGGTGTGTGAGGGGGGAGCGCGTGGGAGGGTTAAGGGTTTTCTGGTGGGCCAGAGCGGTCAGAAGTGGCTTGGAAGTGGTCAGGACTCCCCCATGGCCCACCTCATATTATCACCACATTTCTCCCTCCCCCGTCTCTCTCTTCTCAGCCGATACCCGCCGAGCGATTAGATTCCGGCTATCGACAGTTTATTCAATTGGCAGTCCCACATGTTAGTGAAAATGCAAGACAACGCATGTCCCCTCTGGTGAGCGGCATGCGAGCTGGACTGTCAGGGGTGCGACGCGAACGCGACAGGCGTGCTTTAAGTGTGTTGCCTTTTCCTTTTTAACTTGCAAAGTGTAACATTTCCGTGTGATCAGTCGATAGAATTCTAGAACAAACTGACGAGGGCGGGGCTTTCCCGCGCGTTAGGTGGGCTAGTTTGAGTGATATGACATGCTACAGTGCCCTCCACTTGCTCCATTTTTATGTAAGCAAGCGTCTACACTCTTATGTGGGAGGAGTGCGAAACACGACGGATCTGATTTTGATCGAGGGATAACTGTTCCCTGCGAAATAATGGAGCATTGTTAGCGATTATAGCATGATAGTTAGGGCAACTCCAGCACCGACCGACAAATTTACACCGGCATCTGTCCGAGGACACTAATGCCAAAGGATGCCATTCAATGCTGCCCGCATACCTTTTGACAACTATATGAACTAACCGGACGAAATTCATGCAAACATAGCAAATTTCAAATTAACCGGATAAAATTCATTACATTTCGGAAACTTTTCCTATAAACTGGACGAAATTCATTATATATTTCACACAAACCATACTAAAACCTATAGTAAACCTATTCTAAATGATTGCCGGTGCCCGACCACCATGTACGACCATGAATCCCGAGAACTAATGCTCTGTCTATTGCCTTTGCCTCCTCCTCATCCGCCTAGGCTTTGTCCATATCCGCCTCGATAACCTCCTCCTCCGTTGCACATAGTTCTGAAGATTTCCACCTCCATGTCGCTGTCAAGTGGCTAATCGGCCACCGATGTTTACCCCACCAAGCTTGGCGTCGACTGAGTGGAGGAGTGGTGGCCTTCCTAGGACCAGAGCGGCAGCAACCTACCATGTACTACTCTTCCTCACTGTCGGCTGCGCCCGTGCACGCGCGCCGGCTTCGTGGTCGTGGCGGCGGAGGGCGGCCAAGGGGGAGTCGGCAATGTCCTTCATCTGCTCCTGCGACAGTATGTCCAAGAGAGCTTTGGAGCGCTCCCAAAGCGGAGCCGCCGATGTCCTTTGTCAGCTCCTGCGATAGTACATCCAAGAGAGTTTTGGAGCGCCAGGAGGCCATGGTTGGAGTGGTGCTGACAGAAGGAAGAGACCGGAGGAGAATGACTGTGGGTCTTTGGCTATAGCTGGAAGCTGGGGCTAAAGTTAATATAGCGGGCGAATGGCAATGAGTCGCGACAGACGGATGGACGGCTAGTGCCGGAGTAGGTTCATCGGCAACCGCGTGTCATTAATGTGGGCGGCGGACGGATGGACGACCATGGTGTATTTAATGCGGAGCAGTCGTTTGCATCGGGATGCCGCACGGGTGGCGCTCTCTCAGCCGCCGCGCTGCTGCAATGTCGGCGCCAGTGAGAGGTCGTGTCGGGCATGAATGCGGCATTGACATTCTGGAGCGATGGTGACTGTTTCAGGTGGGAAGCACGCACTAGCGATGGAAGGGGTTTCGGTATGCCAGGGCGGTCAGACGCTGGTGTGGTGGTAAAATGTGAAGTCATGGATGACGAGCCTTTGAAGCGTATGCGGCACATATAGATAACTAGGCGTCCATGCAACCGCTCTTGTCGCCAGCTAGCCTTCGACGACCACCATTAGACACCACACAACCATGCATAACTTACGAGTAATGGACGAATCAATCAAACACACACTCGTGTGCAGTGACACTATGCTCGGTCGCTCATGATATATAGGTACCATAGTACCCTCTCTAGCTAGGCTGTTTTATAGATTGTCGTTGTGATGAATGATATACATGAGCAAGGCACTGAGCCATGTCGTCGCGTCGTGTGCAGATCCATGGCTAATGTCGAGCAGATCGGCGCCCAAGCATGAATGTGACGTTGGTGTTGAGCTAGGTGAATACATGCTCGGTGTTCATGGAGGCCGCCAACAAATGTCTAAACAGTAATGTCAGGCACAGCCGTGGCGCGCAGGTGATGGGCTCGCCTTTTGTGTTGCGCCATGAGCAGGACTTTAATTGAGAGGGCGACCTGCATGCATTAGCATGGTTTGACAGCGTGAGCGTGAGTGTTTGCATGCGTACATGTTACTTGTGTCTATGGACGGTGTGCGCTAATATGTGCATCACGTATAATATAAAAAAATTGGTTTGTGCATTTAACGCAAAGTATTCCATTTTCATTTGGCTGATGAGTGTGCGTTGCAGCACGAGTCCGTGGTTTGATTCCTCACATACGCATAATTTTGGTTTTATTTCTTTCTCCACTGACAGGTAGGCCCGCATAGATAGATAGATACAGACCTCGAGCTGATGAGGCGCATGCGGACTGTTTGACTGGTCAACCTAACAAATACGGAGCTATACGCTGAGCCTGTGACCGTATAATCACCATATCTCACATACAATGATCAAAGTGAGCTATCAAGACAAGTTCGATGACGGCCAATGCATTTTACTTGGTAATAAATGACCAGGATTGAAGAGGAATCCAAATTTCCTTCATCTTCTGTCCTTGAGCTCTTGACAAACCAATGCACTATACGGTTGTCCGGCCACTCTGCCCCAGAGCTCTCACCAAGCGTCGTTCATGCCACCGCGCCGCACACTAACCGGTAAGGAAGCGATGGCATCCCGTCGCACCGAGTTCCTCACTGCCCACGACCGCACACAAAATGGTAGTGAAGCGATGGCATCCCGCCGTGACGAGTTCATCGCCGCTCGTGACCTCACACCTATGTGGGCGGACTTTGAAGCTGCCAAGGCCGAATGGGTGGTAGAGCAAGAGGCGGCCAAAGCCGGATAGAGGGAGCGGAAAAGGAAGAAAGAACTCAAGAAAAGAGAGGCGCGCCACCGCAAGAAAGAAGAGGACGCACGCGCTGCTGCGGAGAGCTCGACGGAGATCCAAGCACGATGGGGTGTCGCCAACAAAGCCGGGAAGGAGAACGACGACATCTGGCCAACATCTGAGAAGTAGTAGTACTACTAGTAGTGTGTGTGTCAGTGTCGCTCGTACGTTTGTTTAATTAATTACGAGCATGTACCAGTACTAGTTACTACTGTAGTTCTTAGAAAAAAATTACGAGTACATTAGCCTAGACTCAATGGAAAAATTCCTATCCTATATATGCATCAAATGGCATATCTTTCTCTATAGGAATTGAGATGCATGTCATCTCACTTCCTATGATTTTCATATTCCTATAAAATTCCTATCCTATGAACCAAAGGAGGCCTCTGCTGGAGTACAATACTACTGTAGCTAGCAGCACTGTTGCTACAGTAGTTTTCTTCAAGAAGCGGAATTCAACGATGTCATGATGGTTCCTTCGTCCGAGCTACTTCATAGTGGGAAAGGTTGGGCCTGTGATTTGACGGGTCATTAGTCATTATTACTGCAACGACGACTGGGGCGACTCTCCCATGGAATTATGCGTGCATGGCAAGCGGACCAGGATGGTCGACGTCCCACATGTCAGCGAACGTAAGTATTCTCTCCGATATCGAGGAGCAAGGAAACCGCGTGGTATAGTATCACTGCTAATTTATATTTATTTTTTATTTTTATGAAAGCTAGCATTTCAACTCTTACGACGAAGGAGTGATACGTCTCCATCGTATCTACTTTTCCAAACACTTTTGCCCTTGTTTTGGACCCTAACTTGCATGATTTGAATGGAACTAACCCGGACTGACGTTGTTTTCAACAGAATTGCCATGGTGTTATTTTTGTGCAGAAATAAAAGTTCTTGGAATGACCTGAAACTTCACGGAGAACATCTTTGGAATTAATAAAAAATATTGACGAAAGAATCAAGACCAAGGGGCCCACACCCTGTCCACGAGGGTGGGGGGTGCGCCTGCCCCCCTGGGCGCACCCCCTGTCTCGTGGGCCCCGTGGAGCTCCACCGACCTCAACTGCAACTCCATATATTCACGTTCCGGGAGGAAAGAATCGGAGAGAAGGATTCCATTTTATGATACGGAGCCACCGCCTTGCCCTAATCTCTCTCGGGAGGGCTGATCTTGAGTCCGTTCAGGGCTCCAGAGAGGGGAATCCGTCGTTGTCGTCATCATCAACCATCTTCCATCACCAATTTCATGATGCTCACCGCCGTGCATGAGTAATTCCATCGCAGGCTTGCTGGAGGGTGATGGGTTGGATGAGATTGACCATGTAATCGAGTTAGTTTTGTTAGGGTTTGATCCCTAGTATCCATTATGTTCTAAGATTGATGTTACTATGACTTTGCTATGCTTAATGCTTGTCACTAGGGCCCGAGTGCCATGATTTCAGATCTGAACTATTGTGAAACGTAGTGATTTCAAAAATTTCCTACGCACACGCAAGATCATGGTGATGCATAGCAACGAGAGGGGAGAGTGTTGTCCACGTACCCTTGTAGACTGAAAGCGCAAGCGTTAGCACAATGCGGTTGATGTAGTCGTACGTCTTCATGAACCGACCGATCCAAGTACCGAACGTACGACACCTCCGAGTTCAGCACACGTTCAGCTCGATGACATCCCAAGAACTCCGATCCAGCAGAGCTTTGCAGGAGAGTTCTGTCAGCACGACAGCGTGATGACGGTGTCGATGATGCTACCGACACAGGGCTTCGCCTAAGCACCACTACGATATTACCGAGGTGGAATATGGTGGAGGGGGGCACCGCACATGGCTGGGAGAGATCAGGAGATCAACTTGTGTGTTCATGGGGTACCCCTTGCCTCAGTATATAAAGGAGGAGAGGAGGGGAGGGGCCGGCCCTCTCTATGGCGCGCCCTGGGGAGTCCTACTCCCACCGGGAGTAGGATTCCCCCCTTCCATGTAGTAGGAATAGGAGTCAAGGAAAGGGAAGAGAGGAGAGAAGGAAGGAGGGGGCGTAGCCCCTCACCCTAGTCCAATTCGGACTAGGCCTTGGGGTGCGCGCAGCCTTCCCTATCTCTTTCCCCTAAAGCCCAATAAGGCCCATATACGCCCCGGCGAATTCCTGTAACTCTACGGTACTCCGATAAATACCTGAATCACTCGGAACCTTTCCGATGTCCGAATATAGTCATCCAATATATCGATCTTTACGTCTTGACCATTTCGAGACTCCTCATCGTGTCCCCAATATCATCCGGGACTCCGAACTACCTTCGATACATCAAAACACATAACTCATAATATAAATCGTCACCAAATTTTAAGCGTGTGGACCCTACAGGTTCGAGAACTATGTAGACATGACCGAGACACGTCTCCAGTCAATAACCAATAGCGGAACCTGGATACTCATATTGGCTCCCACACACTCTACGAAGATCTTTATCGATCAAATCTCATAACAACATACGTTGTTCCCTTTGTCATCGGTATGTTACTTACCCGAGATTCGATCATCGGTATCTCAATACCTAGTTTAATCTCGTTATCGGCAAGTCTCTTTACTCGTTATGTAATACATCATCTTGCAACTAACTCATTAGTCACATTGCTTGCAAGGCTTATAGTGATGTGCATTACTGAGAGGCCCCAGAGATACCTCTCTGACAATCGGAGTGACAAATCCTAATCTCGAAATACGCCAACTCAACAAGTACCTTCGGAGACACCTGTAGAGCACCTTTATAATCACCCAGTTACGTTGTGACGATTGGTAGCACACAAAGTGTTCCTACGGTAAACAGGAGTTGTATAATCTCATAATCATAGGAACATGTATAAGTCATGAAGAAAGCAATAGCAACATACTAAACGATCAAGTGCTAAGCTAACAGAATGGGTCAAGTCAATCACACCATTCTCCTAATGATGTGATCCCGTTAATCAAATGACAACTCATGTCTATGGTTAGGAAACTTAACCATCTTTGATTCAACGAGCTAGTTAAGTAGAGGCATACTAGGTAGTGACACTTTGTTTGTCTATGTATTCACACATGTACTAAGTTTCTGGTTAATACAGTTCTAGCATGAATAATAAACATTTATCATGAAATAAGGAAATAAATAATAACTTTATTATTGCCTCTAGGTCATATTTCCTTCAGTCTCCCACTTGCAGTAGAGTCAATATTCTAGTTCACATCACCATGTGATTTAACACTAATATTCACATCTGCATGTGATTAACACCCATAGTTGACATCTTCATGTGACCAACACCCAAAGGGTTTACTAGAGTCGATAATCTAGTTCACATCGCTATGTGATTAACACCCAAAGAGTACTAAGGTGTGATGATGTTTTGCTCGTGAGAGAAGTTTAGTCAACGGGTCTGTCACATTCAGAGCCGTATGTATTTTGCAAATATTCTATGTCTACAATGCTCTGGACGGATCTACTCTAGCTAATTGCTCCCACTTTCAATATGTATCCAGATTGAGACTTAGAGTCATCTGGATCAGTGTAAAAGCTTGCACTGATGTAACTCTTTATGACGAACTCTTTATCACCTCTATAACCGAGAAATATTTCCTTAGTCCTTACTAAGGATATTCTTGACCGCAGTCCAGTGATCTACTTCTAGATCAAAAATTGTACTCCCTTGACAAACTCAGAGCAAGGTATACAATAGGTCTGGTACACAGCATATCATACTTTATAGAACCTATGACTGAGGCATAGGGAATGACTTTTCATTCTCTTTCTATTTTCTGCCATGGTCGGGTTTTGAGTCTTACTCAACTTTACACCTTGTAATACAGACAAGAACTCCTTTGACTGATCCATTTTGAACTATTTCAAAACTTGCCAAGGTATATACTCATTGAAAATTTTTATCAAGCATCTTGATCTATCGTATAGATCTTGATGCCCAATATGTAAGCAGCTTCACCGAGGTCTTTCATTGAAAAACTCTTATTCAAGTCTCCTTTTATGCTATCCAGAATTTCTATATCATTTCCAATCAACAATATGTCATCTACATATAGTTTTAGAAATGTACAGAGCTCCCACTCACTTTCTTGTAAATATAGGCTTCTCCAAAAGTGTGTATAAAACCATATGCTTTGATCAGCTCATCAAAGCATATATTCCAACTCCAAGATGCTTACACCAGTCCATAGATGGATCGCTGGAGCTTGCACATTGTGTTAGCACCTTTAGGATTGACAAAACCTTCTGGTTGCGTCATATACAACTCTTCTTTAAGAAATCCATTAAGGAATGTAGTTTTGTCATCCATTTGCCAGATTTCATAAAATGTGGCAACTTGCTAACATGATTCGGACAGACTTAAGAATCGCTACGAGTGAGAAAATCTCATCTTAGTCAACACCTTGAACTTTGTCAAAAACCTTTTTCGACAAGTCTAGCTTTGTAGATAGTAACACTACTATCAGTGTCCGCCTTCCTCTTTGAAAATCCATTTATTTCTATGGCTTGCCGATCATCAGACAAGTCCACCAAAGTCCACACTTTGTTCTCATACATGGATCCCATCTCAGATTTCATGATCTCAAGCCATTTTGCGGAATCTGGGCTCATCATCGCTTCCTCATAGTTCGTAGGTTCACCATGGTCTAGTAACATGACTTCCTGAACATGATTACCGTACCACTCTGGTGCGGATCTTACTCAGGAAGACCTATGAGATTCGGTAGCAACTTGATCTGAAGCTTCATGATCATGATCATTAGCTTCCTCACTAATTGGTGTAGGAATCACAGGAACTGATTTCTGTGATGAACTACTTTCCAATAAGGGAGCAGGTACAGTTACCTCATCAAGTTCTACTTTCCTCCCACTCACTTCTTTCGAGAGAAACTTCTTCTCTAGAAAGGATCCATCTTAGCAATGAATATCTTGCCTTCGGATCTGTGATAGAAGGTGTACCCAACAGTTTCCTTTGGGTATTCTATGAAGACGCACTTCTCCGATTTGGGTTCGAGCTTATCAGGTTGAAACTTTTTCACATAAGCATCGCAGCCCCAAATTTTAAGAAACGACAACTTTGGTTTCTTGCCAAACCATAGTTCATAAGGCGTCGTCTCAATGGATTTTGATGGTGCCCTATTTAAAGTGAATGCAACTGTCTCTAATGCATAAACCCAAAATGATAGTGGTAAATCGGTAAGATACATCATAGATCGCACCATATCCAATAAAGTGCGGTTACGATGTTCGGACACACCATTACGCTGTGGTGTTCCATATGGCATGAACTGTGAAACTATTCCACATTGTTTTAAATGATGGCCAAACTCGTAACTCAAATATTCTCCTCTACGATCAGATTGTAGAAACTTTATTTCCTTGTTATGATGATTCTCCACTTCACTCTGAAATTCTTTGAACTTTTCAAATGTTTCAGACTTGTGCTTCACTAAGTAGATATACTCATATCTGCTCAAATCATCTGTGAAGGTCAGAAAATAACGATACCCGCCACGAGCATCAACACTCATTGGACTGCATACATCGGTATGTATTTTTCCAATAAGTCAGTAGTTTGTTCCATTGTTCCGGAGAACGGAGTTTTAGTCATCTTGCCCATAAGGCACGGTTCGCAAACATCAAATGATTCATAATCAAGTGATTCCAAAAGTCCATCTTTGTGGAGTTTCTTCATGCGCTTTACACGGATATGACCCAAATGGCAGTGCCGCAAATATGTTGCACTATCATTATCAACTTTGCATCTTTTGGCATCAATATTATGAATATGTGTATCACTATGATCAAGATTCAATAAACCATCATCATTGGGTGTATGACCATAGAAGGTTTTATTCATGTAAACAAAATAACAATTTATTCTCTGTCTTAGATGAATAATTGTATCGCAATAAACATGATCTAATCATATTTATGCTCAACGCAAACACCAAATAATATTTATTTAGGTTCAACACTAATCTCGAAAATATAGGGAGTGTGCAATGATGATCATATCAATCTTGGAACCACTTCCAACACACATCGTCACTTCACCCTTAACTAGGCTCTGTTTATTCTGTAACTCCTGTTTCGAGTTACTAATTTTTAGCAATCGAACAAGTATCAAATACCCAGGGGCTACTATAAACACTAGTAAGGTACACATCAATAACCTGTATATCAAATATAACCTTCTTCACTTTGCATCCTTCTTATCCACCAAATATTCAGGGCATTTCCGCTTCTAGTGACCATTACCTTTGCAGTAAAATCACTCAGTTTTAGGCTTTGGTCCAGCTTTGGGCTTCTTCGCGGGAGTGACAACTTGCTTGCCATTCTACATGAAGTTCCCTTTCTTTCCCTTTGACCTTTTCTTGAAACTAGTGGTCTTGTTAATCATCAACACTTGATGCTCTTTCTTGATTTCTACCTTCATCGATTTTATCATCATGAAAAGCTCAGCAAACATTTTTGTCATCCCTTGCATACTATAGTTCATCACGAAGTTCTAGTAACTTGGTGATGGTGACTAGAGAACTCTGTCAATCAATATATTATCTGGAAGATTAACTCCCACTTGATTCAAGCGATTGTAGTAACCAGACAATCTGAGCACATGCTCACTAGTTGAGCAATTCTCCTCCATCTTTTAGCTATAGAACTTGTTGGAGACTTCATATCTTTCAACTCGGGTATTTGCTTGAAATATTAACTTCAACTCCTGGAACATCTCATATGGTCCATGACGTTCAAAACATCTTTGAAGTCCCGATTCTAAGCCATTAAGCATGGTGCGCTAAACTATCAAGTAGTCATCATATTGAGCTAGCCAAACGTTCATAACGTCTGCATCTGCTCTTGCAATAGGTCTGTCACCTAGTGGTGCATCAAGGACATAATTCTTCTGTGTAGCAATGAGGATAAACTTCAGATCACGGACCTAGTCCGCATCATTGCTACTATTATCTTTCAACTTTGTTTTCTCTAGGAACATATCAAAAATAATAATAAACGGGGAGCAACATCGCGAGCTATTGATCTACAACATTATTTGCAATACTATCAGGACTAAGTTCATGATAAATTAATGTTCAATTAATCATATTACTTAAGAACTCCCACTTAGATAGACATCCCTCTAATCATCTAAGTGATCACGTGATCCAAATCAACTAAACCATAACCGATCATCACGTGAGATGGAGTAGTTTTCAATGGTAAACATCAATATGTTGATCATATCTACTATATGATTCAAGCTCGACCTTTCGGTCTCCAGTGTTCTGAGGCCATATATGCATATGCTAGGCTCGTCAAGTTTAACCCGAGTATTCTACGTGTGCAAAACTGGCTTGCACCCGTTGTAGATGAACGTAGAGCTTATCACACCCGATCATCACGTGGTGTCTCGGCATGACGAACTTTGGCAACGGTGCATACTCAGGGAGAACACTTATACCTTGAAATTTTAGTAAGGGATCATCTTATAAAGCTACCATCGAACTAAGCAAAATAAGATGCATAAAAGATAAACATCACATGCAATCAAAATATGTGACATGATATGGCCATCATCATCTTGTGCCTTTGATCTCCATCTCCAAAGCATCGTCATGATCTCCATCGTCACCGGCATGACACCATGATCTCCATCATCTTGATCGATATCAATGTGTCGTCACATGGTTGGCTCACCAACTATTGCTCTTGCAACTATTGCTATCGCATAGCGATAAAGTAAAGCAATTATTTGGCGCTTGCATCTTATGCAATAAAGAGACAACCATAAGGCTTCTGCCAGTTGCTGATAACTTCAACAAAACATGATCGTCTCATGCAACAACTTATATCTCATCACGTCTTGACCATATCACATCACAACATGCCCTGCAAAAACAAGTTAGACGTCCTCTACATTGTTGTTGCAAGTTTTATGTGGCTGCTACGGGCTGAGCAAGAACCGTTCTTACCTACGAATCAAAACCAATGATATTTCATCAAGTTAGTGTTGTTTTAACCTTCACAGAAGGACCGGGCGTTGCCACACTCGGTTCAACTAAAGTTGGAGAAACAGACACCCGCCAGCCACCTGTGTGCAAAGCATGTCGGTAGAACCAGTCTCGCGTAAGCGTACGCGTAATGCCGGTCCGGGCCGCTTCATCCAACAATACCGCCGAACCAAAGTATGACATGTTGGTAAGCAGTATGACTTGTATCGTCCACAACTCACTTGTGTTCTACTCGTGCATATAACATCTACGCATAAACCTGGCTCGGATGCCACTGTTGGGAAACGTTGTAATTTCAAAAATTTCCTATGCACACGCAAGATCATGGTGATGCATAGCAACAAGAGGGGAGAGTGTTGTCCACGTACCCGCGTAGACCGAAAGTGGAAGCGTTAGCACAACGCGGTTGATGTAGTCGTACGTCTTCACGATCCGACCAATCCAAGTACCGAACGTACAGCACCTCCGAGTTCAGCACACGTTCAGCTCGATGATGTCCGACGAACTCCGATCCAGTAGAGCTTTGCGGGAGAGTTCCGTCAGCACGACGGCGTGATGACAGTGTCGATGATGCTACCGAGGCAGGGCTTCGCCTAAGCACCACTACGATATTACCGAGGTGGAATATGGTGGAGGGGGGCACCGCACACGGCTGGGAGAGATCAACAGATCAACTTGTGTGTTCATGGGGTGCCCCTTGCCTCAGTATATAAAGGAGGAGAGGAGGGGAGGGGCCGGCCCTCTCTATGGCGCGCCCTGGGGAGTCCTACTCCCACCGGGAGTAGGATTCCCCCTTCCATGTAGTAGGAGTAGGAGTCAAGGAAAGGGAACGGAGGAGAGAAGGAAGGAGGGGGTGCAGCTCCTCCCCCTAGTCCAATTCGTACTAGGCCTTGGGGGCACGCAGCCTCCCCTCTCTCTTTCCCCTAAAGCCCAATAAGGCCCATATACTCCCCGGCGAATTCCCGTAACTCTCCGGTACTCCGATAAATACCCGAATCACTCGGAACCTTTTCGATGTCCGAATATAGTCGTCCAACATATCGATCTTTATGTCTCGACCATTTCGAGACTCCTCGTCATGTCCCCGATCTCATCCGGGACTCCGAACTACCTTCGGTACATCAAAACACATAACTCATAATATAAATCGTCACCGAACTTTAAGCGTGCGGACCCTACGGGTTCGAGAACTATGTAGACATGAACGAGACACGTCTCCGGTCAATAACCAATAGTGGAACCTGGATGCTCATATTGGCTCCCACACATTCTACGAAGATCTTTATCGGTCAAACCGCATAACAACATACGTTGTTCCCTTTGTCATCGGTATGTTACTTGCTTGAGATTCGATCGTTGGTATCTCAATACCTAGTTCAATCTCGTTACCGGCAAGTCTCTTTACTCGTTATGTAATGCATCATCCCGCAACTAACTCATTAGTCACATTGCTTGCAAGGCTTATAGTGATGTGCATTACCGAGATGGCCTAGAGATACCTCTCCGACAATCTGAGTGACAAATCCTAATCTTGAATTACACCAACTCAACAAGTTCCTTCGGAGACACCTGTAGAGCACCTTTATAATCACCCAGTTACGTTGTGACGTTTGGTAGCACACAAAGTGTTCCTCCGATAAACGGGAGTTGCATAATCTCATAGTCATAGGAACATGTATAAGTCGTGAAGAAAGCAATAGCAACATACTAAACGATCAAGTGCTAAGCTAACGGAATGGGTCAAGTCAATCACATCATTATCCTAATGATGTGATCTCGTTAATCAAATGACAACTCATGTCTATGGTTAGGAAACTTAACCATCTTTGATTCAATGAGCTAGTCAAGTAGAGGAATACTAGTGACACGTTGTTTGTCTATGTATTCACACATGTACTAAGTTTCCGGTTAATACAATTCTAGCATGAATAATAAACATTTATCATGAAATAAGGAAATAAATAATAACTTTATTATTGCCTCTAGGGCATATTTCCTTCATGAACCTATTATGTTTTCATGAATATATGTGAGTTCTTGATCCTATCTTGCAAGTCAATTGTCACCTACTATGTGTTATGATCCAGCAACCCCGAAGTGACAATAATCGGGACCACTCCCGATGATGACCGTAGTTTGAGGAGTTCATGTATTCACCAAGTGTTAATGCTTTGGTCTGGTGCTCTATTAAAAGGAGGCCCTAATATCCCTTAGTTTCCAATAGGGCCCCGCTGCCACGAGAGGGTAGGACAAAAGATTGCATGCAAGTTCTTTTCCATAAGCACGTATGACTATATTCGAAATACAAGCCTACATTACATTGATGAACTGGAGCTAGTTCTGTGTCACCCTATGTTATAACTGTTGCATGAGGAATCGCATCCAACATAATTATACATCACTAATCCAATGCCTACGAGCTTTTCATGTATTGATCTTTGCTTAGTTACTTTACCGTTGCCACTCTTACAATTACTACAAAACTGCTCTCACATTTTGCCATCATATCATGTATTTCCATATTACTTTGCTACTAAATACTTTGCTGCAGATATTAAGTTTTCGGTGTGGTTGAATTGACAACTCAACTGCTAATACTTGAGAATATTCTTTGGCTCCCTTGTGTCAAATCAATAAATTTGGGTTGAATACTCTACCCTCGAAAACTGCTATGATCCCCTATACTTGTGGGTTATCAAGACTATTTTCTCGGCCGCCATTGTCAGGAGCATAGCTCTATTCTTTGAGTCACTTGGGATTTATATCTGCTGATCACTGTGAGGAACTTGAAAGACGAGAAAACCAAGATTTATCCCTCAACTACGAGGAGAGGTAAGGAACTGCCATCTAGCTTTGCACTTGATTCACCTTCTGTTTTGAGTAAACTTGTGACACCTACTCCTGCTATTAATTCTGATATGTCACATGTTATTGATGATGCCACTTCTGCTACGCGTGATGCTTATGATGAAACTACTTCTATGCTTGATGAACAAGTTGCTAGGGCCAGAGAGAATGAAATTATTGAAACTGATAATACTGATAAAAGTGATGATGAAGATTTTCCCCCTAGATATGAATTGCCTGTTGAGCCTGAGGGTTATGTTATGGATGAAGAAACTGCTAGAGATTTTCTTGCTTGCAATGATAGATCTGATCTTAAGAAATTATTAGCTAAGCTGAAAGAAAAGTCTCTGAATGCTAGAATGAAATATGACCCTACTTTTGCTAATTCACCTATCTGTATTACTGATAAGGATTATGATTTCTCTGTTGATCCTGAGATAATTACTTTGGTTGAATCTGATCCTTTTTATGGCTATGAATCTGAAACTGTTGTGGCACATCTTACTAAATTGAATGATATAGCCACCTGATACGTCTCCGTCGTATCTATAATTTTTTATTGTTCCATGCCAATATTATTCAACTTTCATATACTTTTGGCAACTTTTTATAGTATTTTTGGGACTAACCTCTTGATCCAGTGCCCAGTGCCAATTCCTGTTTGTTGCATGTTTTATGCTTCACAGAAACCCCATATCAAACGGAGTCCAAACGGGATAAAAACGGACGGAGAATATTTTTGGAATATTTATGATTTGGGAAGAAAAACCAATGCGAGACAATACCCGAGGGGGCCACGAGGCAGGGGGCGCACCCCTGACCCTCGTGGGTACCCCATAAGGCGGTTGATGCTCTTCTTTGGCTGCAAGAAAGCCAATTTTGGGAGAAAAATCTCGGGGAAGGTTTCAATTCAACCGGACTTACGGATCTCCGGATATATAAGAAACGGTGAAAGGGCAGAATCTGGGAACGCAGAAACAGAGAGAGACAGAGAGACAGATCCAATCTCGGAGGGGATCTCGCCCCTCCCACGCCATGGAGACCATGGACCAGAGGGGAAATCCTTCTCCCATCTAGGGAGAAGGTCAAGGAAGAAGAAGAAGAAGGGGGCTCTCTCCTCCTTGCTTCCGGTGGCGCCAGAACACCGCCGAGGGCCACCATCATCACCGCGATCTACACCAACACCTCCATCATCTTCACCAACATCTCCATCACCTTCCCCCATCTATATTTAGCGGCCCACTCTCCCGCAACCCGCTGTACCCTCTACTTGAACATGGTGCTTTATGCTTCATATTATTATCCAATTATGTGTTGCCATCCTATGATGTCTGAGTAGATTTTCGTTGTCCTATCGGTAATTGGTGTATTGCTATGATTGGTTTAATTTGCTTGTGGTTATGTTGCTGTCCTATGGTGCTATTTGTGTCGCGCAAGCGTGAGGGATTCCCGTTGTAGGGTGTTGCAATACGTTCATGATTCACTTATAGTGGGTTCCTTGAGTGACAGAAGCATAAACCCGAGTAAGGGGGTTGTGGCGTATGGGATAAAGGGTACTTGATACTTTAATGCTATGGTTGGGTTTTACCTTAATGATCTTTAGTAGTTGTGGATGCTTGCTAGAGTTCCAATCATAAGTGCATATGATCCAAGAAGAGAAAGTATGTTAGCTTATGCCTCTCCCACATAAAACTTGCTATCGGTCTAGTAAAGTAGTCAATTGCTTAGGGACAATTTCGCAACTCCTACCACCACTTTTCCACACTCGCTACATTTACTTTATTGCTTCTTTATCTAAACAGCCCCTAGTTTATATTTACAGTCTCTTTATATTCTTGCAAACCTATCCAACAACACCTACAAAGTACTTCTAGTTTCATACTTGTTCTAGGTAAAGCGAACGTTAAGCGTGCGTCGAGTTGTATCGGTGGTCGATAGAACTTGAGGGAATATTTGTTCTACCTTTAGCTCCTCGTTGGGTTCGACACTCTTACTTATCAAAAGAGGCTACAATTGATCTCCTACACTTGTGGGTTATTACCACCCTATTCACTCATGAGGAAAAAATTCGTTACTACTATATCCTTAAGTTATTTCCATTCTCATTAAAGGGTGATGCTAAAATATGGTTTAATTCTCTTGATTCTGGTTGTGTGCGTAGTCCCCAGGATATGATTTATTACTTTTCTGCTAAATATTTCCCCGCTCATAATAAACAAGCTGCTTTAAGGGAAATATATAATTTTGTGCAAATTGAAGAAGAGAGTCTCCCACAAGCTTGGGGGAGGCTTCTCCAATTACTTAATGCCTTACCTGATCATCCTCTCAAGAAAAATGAAATACTTGATATCTTTTATAATTGACTACCCGATGCTTCCAGAGACCACCTGGATAGTTATGCTGGTTGTGTTTTCAGGGAAAGAACTGTTGATCAAGCTGAATTATTATTGAATAATATGTTGACTAATGAAAACAATTGGACACTTCCTGAACCAACTCCTAAGCCAACTCCAAAGAAAAGGGGTATTCTATTTCTCAGTCCTGAAGATATGCAAGAGGCAAAGAAATCTATGAAAGAAAGGGGTATTAAAGCTGAAGATGTTAAGAATTTATCACCTATTGAAGAAATACATGGTCTTGATAACCCGACACAGGTAGTAAAGGTAAATTCTCTCTATAGATTTGATGAAGGTGATATTCCTCGTTATAAGTCTACTAGTCAATGCTTGGATGAGTTTGATAATTTTAATGTTAAACAAGAAAACTTCAATGCTTATGTTGGTAGACAATTGAAACGCAATGCTTATATGCTTGAACACTTAAGTGATTATATGTCTAGAGTTAAAGGTGAACTTAAACTTATTAGTAAACATGCTTCCATGGTTACCACTCAAGCAAAACAAGTGCTTAAAGCACACAATGATTTGCTCAATGAATTAAGTAATAAGAAAAATGATAATGCGTTAGAGTTATGACTAGAGGGGGTAAAATGACTCAGGAACCTTTGTATCCTGAGGGCCACCCTAAGAGAATTGAGCAACATTCTCAGAGAACTAATTTTGATGCACCTAGTCCTTCTAAGAGGAAGAAAAATAAAAATGATAGGACTTTGCATGCTTCTAGTGAACTTGTTGTTGACACACCTGAGAATCCCAATGATATTTCTATCTCTGATGCTAAAACACAACCTGGTAATGAACATGAACCTAGTGATAATGTTAATGATGATGTTCATGTTGATGCTCAACCTAGCAATAACAATGATGTAGAAATTGAATCTGCTGTTGATCTTGATAACTCACAATCAAAGAATCAACGTTATGATAAGAGAGACTTTGTTGCTAGGAAGCATGGTAAAGAAAAAGAACCATGGGTTCAGAAACCCATGCCTTTTCCTCCTAAACCATCCAAGAAAAAGGATGATGAGGATTTTGAGTGCTTTGCTGAAATGATTAGACCTATCTTTTTGCGTATGCGTTTGACTGATATGCTTAAAAAGAATCCTTATGCTAAGTATATGAAAGATATTGTTACTAATAAAAGAAAGATACCGGAAGCTGAAATTTCCATCATGCTTGCTGTAACGCCCCGGATCCGATGCGCCAGGTGTCCGCCAGTTATTCGCCGTCGTTGCCATGTCATTTGCTTGCGTGTTGCACTTTGCCATGTCATCATTTGCATTTTATCATGTCATCATGTGTATCTCATTTTGCATACATGTTCGTCTCATGCATCCGAGCCTTTTCCCCGTTGTCCGTTTTGCAATCCGGCGCTCCTATGTCCTCCGGCGTCTCCCTCTTCTCTCTTCTCTTGTGCGGGTATTAAACTTTCTCGGAATGGCCCGAGGTTTGCCAAGTGGCCTTGGTATAGCACCGGTAGACCGCCTGTCAAGTTTCGTGCCATTTGGAGGTCGTTTGATACTACAACGGTTAACCGGGTAACCGCAAAGCCTCTTTGAGTTGCAGCCCAACACCCCTTCCAAAGTGGCCCAAAACCCACCAAACTCCCCTCCATGCTCTCGGTCGTTCGATCACGATCGTGTGGCCGAAAACCGCACCTCATTTGGACTCACCTAGCTCCCTCTACCTATAAAAATGCCTCTCCCCCGAAATTTTTGGATCATTTTCCCCCCGAAACCCTAGCCCCGCTCCTCTCGCCCGCTGGACATGTCCGTCCCAGCGGACGTCGTCACCGCCGCCGCCAGCCAACGGAGGCCGCCACGTCGCCCATGGCTCTCAGCGCCGCCGTGGCCTGCCCGCCCACGGCCGCCTGCCTGCACGCCGGGCCCGACAAGCCCGTGCCCGCCGCCGCTTCGCCCGCCGCGGTGAGCCTCCGCTCACTTGCTGGCGACCACCTCCGCCATGATGCGCCGCCGCCGCCAAGCGCCTCCTACATGAGGTTCGCCGCCCAACCCAGCGGCCGCCGCCTCCCCATCGGCCCGGCCGCCGCCGCCCCTCGGCTCCAGGCACGCCCGCCGCCTTCGCCGCCACCTCGCCCAGCGCCGCCCCTTCCAGCCGAGCTCCCTGCCGGAGCCACCACCCGCCCGGCCAAGCGGCGAGCTCATGAGCGCCGCCCGGCCAGATCCGGCCTCCCCGGCCCCGATCCGCACCTCACCGCGCCTTCCCGGCCACCTCCGGCCCCAACTCCGGCAAGGATTCCGGCGAACCTCGGGTTCCACGCCAGATCCAGATTCGTCCAGAGGTTGACCCGAAATTGCCTAAGTCCTGAAATTCTATCATAAACATGCCATGTTCATGCCATCACATCTCTGCATCCATAGCTCCGTTTCGTGCGTATAATATGTCAAATTGTTCGTCTCGACGAGTAGATCATTTCATTCCATTGCATCATTTTCATTTGAGCTCATCTTGATGCCCGAAATGCTGTTGGAAGAGTGCATGTTGATGTTAATCTGCTGAAACTGATATAACTTGCCGTTTTATCATTTTTGCCATGATTGATGTGTGCATCCTATGAGGTTGATGTCTACATATATGTTGATCTATGCCATGCCATCTTTCCAGGGGTGTTAACCATGTATTTTTGTGATGCTTGTAGTGAGTGCATCAAGCTTGCTAAGTAGGGTAGTTGATATTGCTGTTTTCCTGAGAGATTCTGTTATATTTTGTTGCTATGTTAACATGCTTCTAGTAATCATTCTATGCATAATCTGGAGATGCTCTATAAACATGTTATGATCTACATGTCATGCTCTATCCATTCATGCCCTTGGTTGCAATTATAGCCTGCTGGAACATGTTCATTTCTTGCTCCAAAGTTGCTTGAAAATGTTGCTGTCAGCCTGTTAACATTAAGTTCACTTGTTCCCATGTGTTTTCCTAGTGATCCATGCACCCTATGAACTTGCTCTTGCTATGCTTAGCTTCATAAACATGCCTTCTTACTATTGGTTGCCTTGCCATGCCATGTATTGCTCTGTGGTGAGTGGTTCAAGCTCACCAACATGCCTACTTATTGTTGTTCCTGCCATGTATAAATCTGTTATATAACTTGCCATGTTTACATGGGTGCCATCATATTTTCTGATCCTTTTTGGCTTATGGTCAGTAAGGGTCTTTTGATCTATGCCATTAGTAGTTTCATGCCATGCCTTTGTTTGCCATGATAAGTTCCTGTAACATGTTGTTTGATAGCTCTAAACATTGCAACTCGATGTTATTTCGCTAAAGTCTAAATCTGTTATTATTTGCAATATCTCCATGTGTTTTTGAGCATGTTCTAGTTGTTTCTGGAGATAGCTCAGTGTTCATGTTTTGTTATGCTTTACGTGTACTTCATGCCCATGCCTTTTGTTATTTTGTTGGGACGCTGTAGCATATTGTTTTGATGCTTGTAAGATGCCTAGTTGCTGTTATGGACAGATTGTTGCTATGACTTGTATAGAGTGTGTGTGTTGCCCGCTGTTCGCTTTTGAGTGTCCTCTATATGAAACTTGCTTGATTTTGCATGTAGCTTCATATTACCATGTTGCATCCTTGTTTTGGTGTGTTTGCTTGATGTTTGGGTGCATTTTGCATCAATGCCATGTTTAACTTGTTTTGCTCATATCTTCTAGACCGTAGCTCCGAATCTAATGAACTTTATATGTAACTTGACTAGAATTTCGTGTAGATTCTCTTGGTGCCCTTTAACTTGCTGTTTAACAACTTGAACATAAGGTTTATTCAATTCTCGACCAATTTCGAAATATGCATATGAGGACTTACCGAAATTGTTATATGTTGTTCCCGGCCTCATTTAAATTTGCCTTGATGTGTTGCTCTTGTATGCATCATCTCTTGCCGTGAGTAGCTTCATGTTGCTTGGTCATGCATCATGCTTGTTGTGCATCATGCCTTGTTCATGTGTGGTGTGTTTACCTATGTTGTGTGCTTCTTCTTGTTAGTTCTGCTTGCGTTGCGATCGTGAGGATTCGCTCGCTCACGGTTGGTTCGGCTTCATCCGTTCGTCTTCTTTATGGACTCGTTCTTCTTCCTAGCGGGATTTCAGGCAAGATGACCGCTACCCTGGATCTCACTACTATCATTGCTATGCTAGTTGCTTCGTTCTATCGCTATGCTGCGTTACCTATCTTTTGCTCTTCAAGCCATCCCATATTGCCATGAACCTCTAACCTTTGACACCATTCCTAGCAAACCATTGATTGGCTATGTTACCGCTTTTGCTCAGCCCCTCTTATAGCATTGCTAGTTGCAGGTGAAGTTGAGGATTTCTCCATGGTGGACAGGGTTATGTTGGGATATCACAATATCTCTTATTTTAATTAATGCATCTATATACTTGGTAAAGGGTGGAAGGCTCGGCCTTATGCCTGGTGTTTTGTTCCACTCTTGCCGCCCTAGTTTCCGTCACACCGGTGTTATGTTCCCAGATTTTGCGTTCCTAACGCGGTCGGGTGATTTATGGGACCCCCTTGACAGTTCGCTTTGAATAAAACTTGTCTAGCAAGGCCCAACCTTGGTTTTACCATTTGCCTCACCACCACCTATCCCTTTCCCTTGGGCCGGCCAACCCAAGGGTCATCTTTATTTTAGCCCCCCCTGGGCCAGTGCTTGTCTAAGTGTTGGTCCGAACTGAGTCGCCTGTGGGGCCACCTCGGGGAAACTCGAGGTCTGGTTTTACTCGTAGCTAGTCTCATCCGGTGTTGCCCTGAGAACGAGATATGTGCAGCTCCTATCGGGATTGTCGGCGCATTGGGCGGCTTTGCTGGTCTTGTTTTACCATTGTCGAAATGTCTTGATGTACCGGGATACCGAGTCTGATCGGAGTGTCTCGGATGAAGGTCTATTCCTTCGTTGATCGCGAGAGCTTGTCATGGGCTAAGTTGGGACACCCCTGCAGGGTTTAAACTTTCGAGAGCCGTGCCTGCGGTTATGTGGCTGATGGGAATTTGTTAATGTCCGGTTGTAGACAACTTGACACTTGATCCGAATTAAAACGCATCAACCGAGTGTGTAGCCGTGATGGTCTCTTCTCGGCGGAGTCCGGGAAGTGAACACGGTTTTTGTGTTATGTTTGACGTAAGTAGGTGTTCAGGATCACCTCTTGATCATTGCTAGTTGACGACCGTTCCTTTGTCTCTCTTCTCGCTCTCATTTGCATATGTTAGCCACCATACTTGCTTAGCCGCTGCTGCAACCTCACCACTTTACCCCTTCCTTTCCCTTTAAGCTTTGCTAGTCTTGATACCCATGGTAATGGGATTGCTGAGTCCTCATGGCTCACCAGATACTTCCAAAACCAGTTTGCAGGTGCCTATGTTACCGAGCAGGTGACGCAACCAAGCTCAAGGAGGAGCTCGATGAAGATCTTGCCCTTTGTGTTGTTTCGTTCTAGTCGATCAGTAGTGGAGCCCAGTTGGGGTCGATCGGGGACCTTTTGTCGCATTTGGGGTTCATCTTTTATTTTGGTTCCGTAGTCGGACCTTGATTGTATCTGGATATGTAATGCTTTATTCATGTAATTGTGTGAAGTGGCGATTGTAAGCCAACTATGTATCTCTTTCCCTTATGTATTACATGGGTTGTGTGAAGATTACCTCACTTGCGACATTTCTTTCAATGCGGTTATGCCTCTAAGTCGTGCTTCGACACGTGGGAGATATAGCCGCATCGAGGGCATTACAAGTTGGTAATCAGAGCCTTCCCCGACCTTAGGAGCCCCACTGCTTGATCGTTTTTAGCGGCCGAGTTGTGTTTAGAAAAATGTTTTGAGTCATTTAGGATTATATATATCGGAGAGTTAGAATTCTTTTACTCCTCACCCCTTCGTCGCTCGGTGAGGTCTCCGACGAGAAGTTTTGACTTTCCTCTTCTCAAATTTCACTAAATTTTTTAGGATCACGCGGTATCTTGGAATCGTTCGATGGTTTTATGATGAGAACATTGTCTTGGTGCCTCTGTCGGGGTTTAGTGGAAGTGTCCCGGGAGTTGAGCTTTGAGGTGTTGTCGTCATAATTTTATCGTTGCAGTTCGGAATACCGAGTTTAGTACGCGACATCGAAAATCTCTTTTATGCAGTTGTTGGTGAGATAACCCGATAACCCAAATCTCGAGGTGAGTACGGAGTATCGCCATGACTCGTATAACGGATGCTTTTCAAGGTTGAGGTACACGATTTCGAAGGTTTCTTGGTTATGTGTTGACGGATGGATACAGCTGGATGTAGGGTTTGTTAGTTTGGGTGAGATATATTGCTTCCACTGTATCCCCAACACCAGATTGCATAACCAGAAAGTTTCGGGAGTTTATAGGTGGGAATTCTAGTAGCTCGTAGAATATCTTTCCGACAAATGCATGATATGGGATTGGGTAAATCTCTATCATATGTTTGTTTCCGGCTTATTCTGCAAGCCAAATCCTTTGTTTTGTTTTATTTGTGGTATTCGAGTTGCTTCAAAGTCAAATGTTGAATCCATACCTTTCCTAAACGGTGTTCTCATATTGCTATGTGAATACTAATCCTTCTTGATCATCGAGGTCGTTTCAAGTTAATTCTTTTCCAACCGGCGTGCTTCTCTTCAAGTGGATCCCATCATTTTTTCCCATCCGCAAGATCTATTATAAGTTTTCTCAACGGTGTTTATTTCATCGGTTCCAAGTTGCCTTTGTTTTTCCCACCCTCCCACCCCTTTTTCTTCAAGATCTCAGATTTCTTAATCATGTATCCTTTTATTTGTGGGAAGTCTCTTCATCCTTTTCTTTCGATGTTCTTATCCGGTGATTTCCCATGAAGATGCTCAACAGTTTCAAGTTCATCATCCTTCATTGTTGTTTCTTCTCCGGTGGATCCTATTCAAGCTTTCGATATTCATCATATTCCTTTCCTCGTTTCTAATGCTTTCTCATACCGATGCACCTCTTAATCATTCACTTCTTCCTATTCATTTATTCTGGAGTGCTGAAGATATCTCAGAAGACTTGTGTTTCCATTCTCAATCCGTTCAAGCTATTTGGAGATTGTTATATCATTCAAGCCATTTAATTAAACTAGTGCAATATCTCTTTAAATCATTTCAACGGTGTTTTCTTTTGAGTGGGCCCTAACCCACAGGTCTTTTCCCAGGATCTTACCTGACTCTTCTAATTCTTCCGGAGTTATTCTCAATTCTTTTCAGAGTGTGATGTAAGAATGAATTTCCATCAGTCACATGCCTTTCCAAGATCGATTTCAAATCATTTTTCATTGTGGTCTCAACTTCTTTGTTTTCCATTCTACCGGAGTATCTCAATAAATTTTGGTGGCGTTCCTCATCGTCTTTTGAAGACCGAAGGAGAGGATTTCTCTTAAATCTTGGTCCATTCTCTTGAATATTCATGGTGCTAGCTTGTTGCCATCCTCTCATTATTGTTTTCGATTGTGAGAATCTTTTTCACCCACCCGGAGCATTTTAGGAGTCTTTTCAGTTTCATTCTTTGAAGCCCATCATCTCAGTATTATTCATTCAAGCTTTCAGCTCTCATTCTACAAATCATACCGGTGCATCATTCAAGTATTCTCTAATCAGCTCATGATCTATTCGTTCATTTGTATCTAAATACCCTCAAGTATCTTCATTCATTTTGCAATTCTTCCCGGTGATTTGTGCATTTGCTACGTTCAATTTCAATTCTTACGGTGGTTCGTTCAAGATTTCACTTCCTTCGTTATCATATCAATCCATTCGTTGTTTCCAAATCCCACCGGTGATTCCATCAATAACTTCTTCAAGTTGGCACTATATCTCTTTTCAATTCCTCAAGAAGAATAAGTAGTATGCCAAATCCGTAGCTTGTCATCAATTTAAATTGGTGAAGGATATGCATAACATAATTCTTATTCTTGTTTCATCCAAGTGATTAATCCCTTCCTTCGGAGTTTGTTCAGGAGGAATAAATTCTCGGTTCTAGTGTTTCATCTGTTCTTTTTCCGAAGCTCCAAGTTTTCCGCATTATCTCGTCGCGAAGCTCCATCTAAATCATCGCAAGGCTTCACCTTGTGTTTTCAACCTCTGTTTCTTTTTATCATCATTTTATTACCGGAGTTCTTCATGGAGGCTCTACATGGTGGTTTGTCAAGGATTCTTTTCATTCTTCAATTTTTCTTCAAGATTTCTCTCGAAGGTATGATCCGCCAAGCTATACTCAAAATTAAACAGGGTGCCCAACACTTGTTTTGTTTCGAGAAGCTCAATTATTCTCCGTCTTGCATTCCAAAGTGCAATTCCTTCTATCTTATCTTTTGAGATGGTGTTATGTCACTCTTGACAATTTCCTTCATGTTTCATGATTCATATTGTTGTCAAGAATGAGGTATTTTAAATCCATCAGTCTCTTCATTGGAGCTATCTTGGGTTATATTTCACCTAAAGCTTTCCCTAAGGATTGTTGCTATTTATGGTGCTTATAAATGACCCAAGTTCTTCATTTGTCCTCCCGGTGAAATAAGTTTCTCGTCTCCTTGTTGATATTCAATCCAATCATTTGTTTCCATTAGTGGCCAGTTGTCACCTCATAGTTTTGAGATGTTTTCATAATCCCGCCACAAGCTTATTCTTTTCGTTGTTGGTTTTCCAACAACTCCGTTATAACCTTCTTGGAAGGGTGCTTTCCAAGCTCATTTGTGGCAGAAGTTGGCATTTCCTTCTCCGTTCTCTTATTCCGATGATCTATCTTCTATTCATCCGTCCCGGAGGCATTGTGAAGTTGCTCCCTTCGTCCAATAGTCTCGTTTAACCGGAGTGTTGTATCATCTCCTCAATATCATCTCATCCTATCTAGTTTTCCTTCTTCTTTCAGTCGGAGTACTGCCCAAATTATATCAATCTTATTCCTTCTCTATCTAGTTTTAACCGGAGTGGTTTCAATATCTATCTTATCACTAAACCTCTTGGTTCTCATCATATTCCTTGTTCCTCTTGGCCAACGAATTGTTTGCAATCTTGGTCATCTCCGTTATTTTGTTTCTTTCAATTTGTTCAACCTCTCAAGGTTCTTTGGTTTCACTCATTGGTCAAAGAAGCAACTTAGTTTTACCTCTTCTCTTCCTCTTCCGTTTTTCCTCCAGTGCCATCCTAGATCTCGGGACGAGATCCTCTCGTAGTGGTGGAGTGTTGTAACGCCCCAGATCCGATGCGCCAGGTGTCCGCCAGTTATTCGCCGTCGTTGCCATGCCATTTGCTTGCGTGTTGCACTTTGCCATGTCATCATTTGCATTTTATCATGTCATCATGTGTATCTCATTTTGCATACATGTTCGTCTCATGCATCCGAGCCTTTTCCCGTTGTCTGCTTTTGCAATCCGGCGCCCTATGTCCTCCGGCGTCTCCTCTTCTCTCTTCTCTTGTGCGGGTATTAAACTTTCTCGGAATGGCCCGAGGTTTGCCAAGTGGCCTTGGTATAGCACCGGTAGACCGCCTGTCAAGTTTCGTGCCATTTGGAGGTCGTTTGATACTCCAACGGTTAACCGGTAACCGCAAAGCCTCTTTGAGTTGCAGCCCAACACCCTTCCAAAGTGGCCCAAAACCCACCAAACTCCCTCCATGCTCTCGATCGTTCGATCACGATCGTGGCCGAAAACCGCACCTCATTTGGACTCACCTAGCTCCCTCTACCTATAAAATGCCTCTCCCGAAATTTTTGGATCATTTTCCCCAAACCCTAGCCCGCTCCTCTCGCCTGCTGGACATGTCCGTCCCAGCGCCGGACGTCAGACGCCCGCCGCCCAGCCAACGGAGGCCACCACGTCGCCCAGCGGCTCCCAGCGCCGCCGTGGCCTGCCCCTGCCCACGGCCGGCCTGCCGGTCAGCGCCGGGCCCGACCGCGCCCGTGCCCGCCGCCGCTTCGCCCACCGCGACCGCCCGCCGCCCGCCCATGATGCCGCCCGCCAAGCGCCCTACCGCGGGGCTCCGCCGCCCTTCCCATGACGCCGCCTCCCCATCGGCCCCGGCGCCATGCCCTCGCTCTCGGCTCACACACCGCCCCTTCTCGCCGCTTAGCCTCGCCCACCGCTTTCTCCACAAGCGAGCCTCCCGGAGCCAGCCAGCCGCCCGCCCGGCCGCAAGAGCTCAGAGGCGCCGCCCGGCCAGATCTGGCCTCCCGGCCCGATCCGCACCTCACGCGCCTTCCCGGCCACCTCCGGCCCCAACTCCGGCAAGGATTCCGGCGAACCTCGGGTTCCACGCCAGATCCAGATTCGTCCAGAGGTTGACCCGAAATTGCCCAAGTCCTGAAATTCTATCATAAATATGCCATGTTCATGCCATCACATCTCTGCGTCCATAGCTCCGTTTCGTGCGTATAATATGTCAAATTGTTCGTCTCGACGAGTAGATCATTTCATTCCATTGCATCATTTTCATTTGAGCTCATCTTGATGCCCGAAATGCTGTTGGAAGAGTGCATGTTGATGTTAATCTGCTGAAACTGATATAACTTGCTGTTTTATCATTTTTGCCATGATTGATGTGTGCATCCTGTGAGGTTGATGTCTACATATATGTTGATCTATGCCATGCCATCTTTCCAGGGGTGTTAACCATGTATTTTTGTGATGCTTGTAGTGAGTGCATCAAGCTTGCTAAGTAGGGTAGTTGATATTGCTGTTTTCCTGAGAGATTCTGTTATATTTTGTTGCTATGTTAACATGCTTCTAGTAATCATTCTATGCATAATCTGGAGATGCTCTATAAACATGTTATGATCTACATGTCATGCTCTATCCATTCATGCCCTTGGTTGCAATTATAGCCTGCTGGAACATGTTCATTTCTTGCTCCAAAGTTGCTTGAAAATGTTGCTGTCAGCCTGTTAACATTAAGTTCACTTGTTCCCATGTGTTTTCCTAGTGATCCATGCACCCTATGAACTTGCTCTTGCTATGCTTAGCTTCATAAACATGCCTTCTTACTGTTGGTTGCCTTGCGATGCCATGTATTGCTCTGTGGTGAGTGGTTCAAGCTCACCAACATGCCTACTTATTGTTGTTCCTGCCATGTATAAATCTGTTATATAACTTGCCATGTTTACATGGGTGCCATCATATTTTCTGATCCTTTTTGGCTTATGGTCAGTAAGGGTCTTTTGGTCTATGCCATTAGTAGTTTCAGGCCATGCCTTTGTTTGCCATGATAAGTTCCTGTAACATATTGTTTGATAGCTCTAAACATTGCAACCTGATGTTATTTCTGCTAAAGTCTGAAACTGTTATTATTTGCAATATCTCCATGTGTTTTTGAGCATGTTCTAGTTGTTTCTGGAGATAGCTCAGTGTTCATGTTTTGTTATGCTCTACGTGTACTTCATGACCATGCCTTTTGTTATTATGTTGGGATGCTTTAGCATATTGTTTTGATGCTTGTAAGATGCCTAGTTGCTGTTATGGACAGATTGTTGCTATGACTTGTATAGAGTGTGTGTGTTGCCCCGTTGCTCCGTTTTGAGTGTCCTCTATATGAAACATGCTTGATTTTGCATGTAGCTTCATTTTACCATGTTGCATCCTTGTTTTGGTGTGTTTGCTTGATGTTTGGGTGAATTTTGCATCAATGCCATGTTTAACTTGTTTTGCTCATATCTTCTAGACCGTAGCTCCGAATCTAATGAACTTTATATGTAACTTGACTAGAATTTCGTGTAGATTCTCTTGGTGCCCTTTAACTTGCTGTTTAACAACTTGAACATAAGGTTTATTCAGTTCTGGACCAATTTCGAAATATGCATATGAGGACTTACCGAAATTGTTATATGTTGTTCCCGGCCTCATTTAAACTTGCCTTGATGTGTTGCTCTTGTATGCATCATCTCTTGCCATGAGTAGCTTCATGTAGCTTGGTCATGCATCATGCTTGTTGTGCATCAAGCCTTGTTCATGTGTGGTGTGTTTACCTATGTTGTGTGCTTCTTCTTGTTAGTTCCTGTTTCGTTGCGATCGTGAGGATTCGTTCATCAACGGTTGGTTCGGCTTCATCCGTTCGTCTTCTTTATGGACTCATTCTTCTTCCTAGCGGGATTTCAGGCAAGATGACCGCTACCCTGGATCTCACTACTATCATTGCTATGCTAGTTGCTTCGTTCTATCGCTATGCTGCGTTACCTATCTTTTGCTCTTCAAGCCATCCCATATTGCCATGAACCTCTAACCTTTGACACCATTCCTAGCAAACCATTGATTGGCTATGTTATCGCTTTTGCTCAGCCCCTCTTATAGCATTGCTAGTTGCAGGTGAAGTTGAAGATTTCTCCATGGTGGACAGGGTTATGTTGGGATATCACAATATCTCTTATTTTAATTAATGCATCTATATACTTGGTAAAGGGTGGAAGGCTCGGCCTTATGCCTGGTGTTTTGTTCCACTCTTGCCGCCCTAGTTTCCGTCACACCGGTGTTATGTTCCCGGATTTTGCGTTCCTAACGCGGTCGGGTGATTTATGGGACCCCCTTGATAGTACGCTTTGAATAAAACTTGTCCAGCAAGGCCCAACCTTGGTTTTACCATTTGCCTCACCACCACCTATCCCTTTCCCTTGGGTCGGCCAACCCAAGGGTCATCTTTATTTTAGCCCCCCCGGGCCAGTGCTTGTCTAAGTGTTGGTCCGAACTGAGCTGCCTGCGGGGCCACCTCGGGGAAACTTGAGGTCTGGTTTTACTCGTAGCTAGTCTCATCCGGTGTTTCCCTGAGAACGAGATATGTGCAGCTCCTATCGGGATTGTCGGCGCATCGGGCGGCTTTGCTGGTCTTGTTTTACCATTGTCGAAATGTCTTGATGTACCGGGATACCGAGTCTGATCGGAGTGTCTCGGGTGAAGGTCTATTCTTCGTTGATCGCAAGAGCTTGTCATGGGCTAAGTTGGGACACCCCTGCAGGGTTTAAACTTTCGAGAGCCGTGCCCGCGGTTATGTGGCAGATGGGAATTTGTTAATGTCCGGTTGTAGACAACTTGACACTTGATCCGAATTAAAACGCATCAACCGAGTGTGTAGCCGTGATGGTCTCTTCTCGGCGGAGTCCGGGAAGTGAACACGGTTTCTGTGTTATGTTTGATGTTAGTAGGTGTTCAGGATCACCTCTTGATCATTGATAGTTGACGACCGTTCCTTTGTCTCTCTTCTCGCTCTCATTTGCGTATGTTAGCCACCATACTTGCTTAGCCGCTGCTGCAACCTCACCACTTTACCCCTTCCTTTCCCTTTAAGCTTTGCTAGTCTTGATACCCATGGCAATGGGATTGCTGAGTCCTCGTGGCTCACCAGATACTTCCAAAACCAGTTTGCAGGTGCCTATGTTATGAGCAGGTGACGCAACCAAGCTCAAGGAGGAGCTCGATGAAGATCTTGCCCTTTGTGTTGTTTCGTTCTAGTCGATCAGTAGTGGAGCCTAGTTGGGGTCGATCGGGGACCTTTTGTCGCATTTGGGGTTCATCTTTTATTTTGGTTCCGTAGTCGGACCTTGATTGTATCTGGATGATGTAATGCTTTATTCATGTAATTGTGTGAAGTTGCGATTGTAAGCCAACTATGTATCTCTTTCCCTTATGTATTACATGGGTTGTGTGAAGATTACCTCACTTGCGACATTGCTTTCAATGCGGTTATGCCTCTAAGTCGTGCTTCGACACATGGGAGATATAGCCGCATCGAGGGCGTTACACTTGCCAATTATACTTTTAAAGGTGGAATACCCAAGAAACTAGGAGATCCAGGAGTACCAACTATACCATGCTCCATTAAAAGAAACTATGTTAAAACTGCTTTATGTGATCTTGGAGCTGGTGTTAGTGTTATGCCTCTCTCTTTATATAGTAGACTTGATTTGAATAAGTTGACACCTACTGAAATATCTTTGCAAATGGCCAATAAATCAACTGCTATACCTGTTGGTATTTGTGAGGATGTGCCTATTGTGGTTGCAAATGTTACTATTTTAACGGACTTTGTTATTCTTGATATTCCCGAGGACGATAGTATGTCAATTATCCTTGGTAGACCCTTTTTGAATACTGCAGGGGCTGTTATTGATTGCAACAAAGGCAATGTCACTTTTCATGTTAATGGTAATGAGCATACGGTACACTTTCCAAGGAAACAACCTCAAGTCCACATTATCAATTGTATTGGAAAAATTTCAATGATTACTATTGGAGGTTTTGAATTTCCTCTTACTACTGTCAAGAAGAAATATGATATTCTTATTGTTGGGGACATGCATATCCCCATTGAGGTAACTTAGTGCTATTTGGAGATTCTCCGGTTTCATGCGATTCGGAATGAGTTTGTTAACAAGACTTGATCAACCTTGTTAGTGGATTCCTTTTGATGAGCATGAGATGGATGAAGTTAGAAAGCACAACTCTCTGTACCCTCCTTTTACTTTTGGTTATTTAGATTAAATAAAGCAAAAATAGTATTTTTCTGTCTGTTTTCTGATTTATCCCGAAAATGAAATATGATTTTTTGTAGAGTATTTAAGTATATTTGGCACTAAGAACACATCATGGGGCCACACCACCTGGCCAAGAGGGTCCAGGGCGCGCCCTCCCCCTAGGCATTGCCCCCTGCCTTATGGGCCCCACGTGGACCCCCTCCACCTATTCCCGCACCCACACACCTCGCTTTTCTCCAGAAAAAATCCTCCCATAGCTCAAACCCGTGTTCTAGCTCATCTTGCTGCCATTTTCGATCTCCTTGCTCAAATCTTCATTCACCAAACTGTTTTGGGGGATTGTTCTTCGGTATGTGACTCCTCCAATGGTTCAATTAGTTTTTGTTCTAGTGCTTTATTTATTGCAAATTTCTGCTGCTAAGGTGACCCTATTCTTGATCTTGCATGTCAAATTTATATGGTCAAAAGTAGTTCTAATGCATGATATAGCCTCTAGGCACTTGCGGGAGTAGTTGCTATCAATTTTGTTGAGTTTGGTTCACTTCTATTTTGAGTCATTACAATTTTTTAGGAATTTTCAGAGAAATAAAATGATGAAGAGACTGTTGAGGGGCTCTTCGAGCCGAAGCTCGAAGGATAAGGAAAGTGAGGAAAATAAGAAGCCCAAATATAATCTCCCTCGCATTGCAGAGGTTCAGTCGTGTGAATGGCCTTGTGATGAGTTCTTAAAGGCAGCCGGGATTCATGATGATTTTTATCATTTGGCAGAGAATGTAGGCTTCACCGTGTTCCTCCACGACCAGCGCGAACATTATCTCCTACTCACTAATATTTTCATGCAAAATTTTTACTTTCATGCTAGGAAATCACCACCTTCAGTGGAGTTTCATTTATATGATGAGATTAAGTAGATGTCATTATATGATTTTTGTCGGGTCTGCAAGATACCCTTTGAGGGCAGTATAGAGGAACCACACCGTAATGATGTGGAGGGGTTTATTGATATGATTGCTGTAGGGAAAACGAGGAAAGTTTCAGGTGCAAGAATTACTAGCATACATTTTCCTGTTTTATGTTACTTTGCAATATTTGCTAGTAGATGTTTAATTGGTCGCGGGAATAGTGGAAATCTTAGTGCACCTGATATTTTTATTTTGCGCCATGCTTTGTTTCGTGATACAACTTTCAGTTTAGGTGATATCATTGCTAAGCGATTAAGCCTGAACCGTACAAAGGGCCCCATCTTCGGTGGTATCTTTGCTTCGCGCCTTGCTGCGCACTTTAATATACCTGTTAGGCATTATGAGAGAGAAGAAAAGTTGCTGCCCTCTGTTTTTCTAGATTATCAGAGTATGGTAGCACATGATTTTATTGTTAAAAATAAGAAGAAACTGCTTAAGTATAATTTGATATTTGATAAAAATTATTGTGAGATTATTACCTTGCCTGCGCCCTCTTTGTTTAACATATTTTCAGGCAAGTACCTCATTTTGCCAGAGGACATTCATGCATACTTGAGCGCGACACCTGCTCCAGAGGATGAGCCGGAGCCACAACTTGACCCTTATCGACAGTCTGTTTATCAGTGGGATCCGGAGGAGATTGCTAACCAGTGGCACCCTAAGGACACTCCTCGGTACACCGGAGAGAGTAGCTTTGATCCATGGGCATAGACCAACTTAGGCAAAAAGCCTAAGCTTGGGGGAGTGCGTATTTCTCACTGATATCACATTCGTGTTCACACATTCATTCCAGTTGTCGTTGCTCATACTTTTTCATTGTACTATCCATGCTAGTTTATTTTCTTTTCTAAGTTTTCTTCTTGCGTGTTTGAAAAAAACTTAAGAAAAAAAAATTAGTTGTAGTTTTTAGCTAGTTTACTTTCCATGCCTGTAGTAGTAGTAATTAAAATAAAACCCAAAAATATTTCTCATTCTTCTTTTTCTTGTTGGGAGCTTTCCTGTGTAAATAGTTTTATTTCTTTTCTTTTTCTTGGGGGGTCTAGAGGAGAAGACCATGATGAAAATGTCGAGTGGCTCTCATATGCATTATTGTTGATTTAACCAAGAGCCCATATCACCTTGTCTTCTCCCTTATATTAAATGCTTGCAGATTCCAACTTAGTCCAATGCATGTGCACTACTATTATTATCCACACCGTTAGGTCGTGCGAGTGAAAGGCAATAATGATGATATATGATGGACTGATTGAGATGAGAGAAGCTGGTATGAACTCGAACTATCTTGTTTTTGTAAATATGATTAGTTCATCATTCCTGATTCAGCCTATTATGAATGAAACATGTTCGCAACAACAATTAGAGATTATAGTTGCTCATGCCATGCTTAATTAGCTAGGAGTTATAATGGTTTACCTTGCGTACCAACATGCTATTAAAATGGTTGTGATGTGGCATGTTAGGGTGGTATCCTCCTTTGAATGATTCGAGTGGCTTGACTTGGCACATGTTCACGCATGTAGTTGAAACAAAATCAACATATTCTCCACGATATTTATGTTCATGGTGATTTATATCCTACTCATGCTTGCACTCAGTGTTGATTAATTTTAATGCATGTTCATGACTGTTGTCGCTCTCTAGTTGGTCGCTTCCCAGTCTCTTTATAGCCTTCACTTGTAGTAAGCGGGAATACTGCTTGTGCATCCACTTCCGTAAACTCCAAAGTTATTCCATATGAGTCCACCATACCTTCCTATATGCGGTATTTACTTGCCGTTCCAAGTAAATTTGTATGTGCCAAACTCTAAACCTTCAAATGAAATTCTGTTTTGTATGCTCGAACAACTCATGTATCAACTAGGGCTGTCTATATCTTCCATGCTAGGTGGGTTATTCTCACGAGGAGTGGACTCCACTCCTCACTCACGAGAAAATTGCCGGTAACCGGGATGCCTAGTCCCATGCTCAAATCAAAAATAATTGCAAACAAAATTCCCCCGGGATTGTTGTTAGTTGGAGGCACCCATTGTTTCGGGAAAGCCATGGATTGATGCTTGTTGGTGGTGGGGGAGTATAAACTTTACCATTCTGTTTGGGAACCGCCTATAATGTGTGTAGCATGGAAGATATCGAGATCTCTTGGTTGTTATGTTGACAATGAAAGTATACCACTCAAAATATTATTTATCTCTATTTCAAAACTCAAGCTCTGGCACCTCTATAAATCCCTGCTCCCTCTGTGAAGGGCCTATCTATTTACTTTTATGTTGAGTCATCATCCTCTTATTAAAAAGAACCATTTAGAGAGCACCGTTGTCATTTGCATCCATTACTATTAATTTACATTGAGTATGACTATGAGTGGATCTCTTTTACCATGAATTACAATGTCTAGTCAGTCCTTGATCTTCAGGGGTGCTCTGCATTTATGTTTTGCGGTCTCAGAAAGGGCTAGCGAGATACCATCTTGTTATATCATATTATGATTATTTTGAGAAAGTGTTGGCATCCAAGATTTATTATTATTGCTCGCTAGTTGATTATGCCATTAATATGAGTAAACATGGGACCTAAATGTTATTGTGAATGTGGTTAGTTCATAATCTTTGCTGAAAACTTGAGTGCTAGCTTTACATATTTGCAACAACAAGAGCAAACAGAGTTTGTAAAAGTTTTTCTTTATCACTTTCAGTTTCTTAGCTGAATTGCTTAAGGACAAGCAAAGGTTTAAGCTTGGGGGAGTTGATACTTCTCCATCGTACCTACTTTTCCAAACACTTTTGCCCCTGTTTTGGACTCTAACTTGCATGATTTGAATGGAACTAACCCGGACTGACGCTGTTTTTAGCAGAATTGCCATGGTGTTATTTTTGTGCAGAAATAAAAGTTCTCGGAATCACCTGAAACTTCACGGAGAATATTGATGACCCACAAGTATAGGGGATCTATCGTAGTCCTTTCGATAAGTAAGAGTGTCGAACCCAACGAGGAGCAGAAGGAAATGATAAGCGGTTTTCAGTAAGGTTTTCTCTGCAAGCACTGAAATAGTAGGTGATAGATAGTTTTGTGATAAGATAAATAGTAACAAGCAAAAAGTAAATAAAGTAAATAAAGTGCAGCAAGGTGGCCCAATCCTTTATGTAGCAAAGGATAAGCCTGGACAAATTCTAATAATGAAGAAGGAACTCCCGAGGACACATTGGGAATTATCGTCAAGCTAGTTTTCATCACGTTCATAAGATTCGCGTTCGGTACTTTGATAATTTGATATGTGGGTGGACCGCACTTGGGTACTTCCCTAACATGGACAAGCATCCCACTTATGATTAACCCTATTGCAAGCATCCACTACTACAAAAGGAGTATTAAGGTAAACCTAACCACAACATTAAACATATGGGTCCATATCAACCCCTAACGAAGCAACGCATAAACTAGGGTTTAAGCTTCATCACTCTAGCAACCCATCATCTACTTATTACTTCCCTATGCCTTCCTCTAGGCCCAAATAATGGTGAAGTGTCATGTAGTCGACGTTCACATAACACCACTAGAGGAAAGACAACATACATCTCATCAAAATATCGAATCGAATACCAAATTCACATGACTACTAATAGCAAGACTTCACCCATGTCCCCAGGAACAAACGTAACTACTCACAAAGCATATTCATGTTCATAATCAGAGGAGTAATAATATGCATAAAGGATCTGAACATATGATCTTCCACCAAGTAAACCAATTAGCATCAACTACAAGGAGTAATCAACACTACTAGCAATCCACAGGTACCAATTTGTGGTTTTGATACAAGATTGGATACAAGAGATGAACTAGGGTTTTGAGAGGAGATGGTGCTGGTGAAGATGTTGATGGAGATTGACCCCCTCCCGATGAGAGGATCGTTGGTGATGACATTGGTGATGATTTCCCCCTCCCGAAGGGAAGTATCCACGGCAGAACAGCTCCGCCAGAGCCCTAGATTGATTCCGCCAAGGTTCCGCCTCGTGGCGGCGGAGTTTCGTCCCATAAGCTTGCCCATGATTTTTGCAGGGTAAAAGTGATGATATAGCAGAAGATGGGCGGAGGCCACCAGGGGCCCAGAGATAGGGGCGCGCCCTATAGGGGCGCCCTGCCTCTGGACAGTGTGGGCCCTGGCCTATTTCTTTTGCTCATAAATTCTTATTAAATCCAAAAGGTTGTTTCGTGGAGTTTCAGGACTTTTGGAGTTGTGCAGAATAGGTTTCCAACGTTTGCTCCTTTTCCAGCCAGAATTCCAGCTGCCGACATTCCCCCTCTTCATGGTAAACCTTGTAAAATAAGAGAGAATAGCCATAAGTATTGAGATATAATGTGTAATAACATCCCATAATGCAATAAATATTGATATAAAAGCATGATGCAAAATGGACGTATCAAATATTTTTTGAATTAATAAAAATACTGGTGAAAGAATCAATACCAGGGGGCCCACACCCTATCCACGAGGGTGGGGGCGCGCCTGCCCCCCTGGGTGCGCCCCCTGTCTCGTGGGCCCCCTCGAGCTCCACCGACCTCAACTCCAACTCCATATATTCACGTTCGGGGAGGAAAAAATCGGAGAGAAGGATTCATCGCGTTTTTACGATATGGAGCCGCCGCCAAGCCCTAATCTCTCTCGCGAGGGCTGATCTGGAGTCCGTTTGGGGCTCCGGAGAGGGGAATCCGTCGCCATCGTCATCATCAACCATCCTCCATCACCAATTTCATGATGCTCACTGCCGTGCGTGAGTAATTCCATCGTAGGCTTGCTAGACGGTGATGGGTTATATGAGATTTACCATGTAATCGAGTTAATTTTGTTATGGTTTGATCCCTAGTATCCATTATGTTCTAAGATTGATGTTGCTATGACTTTGCTATGCTTAATGCTTTTCACTAGGGCCCGAGTGCCATGATTTCATATCTGAACCTATTATGTTTTCATGAATATATGAGAGTTCTTGATCCTATCTTGCAAGTCAATAGTCACCTACTATGTGTTATGATCCGGCAACCCCGAAGTGACAATAATCGGGACCACTCCCGGTGATGACCGTAGTTTGAGGAGTTCATGTATTCACTAAGTGTTAATGCTTTGGTCTGGTACTCTATTAAAAGGAGGCCTTAATATCCCTTAGTTTCCAATAGGACCCCGCTGCCACGGGAGGGTAGGACAAAAGATTGCATGCAAGTTCTTTTCCATAAGCACGTATGACTATATTCGGAATACATGCCTACATTACATTGATGAACTGGAGCTAGTTCTATGTCACCCTATGTTATAACTGTTGCATGATGAATCACATCCGACATAATTATCCATCACTAATCCAATGCCTACGAGATTTTCACGTATTGATCTTTGCTTAGTTACTTTACCGTTGCCACTATTACAATTACTACAAAACTGCTACTGTTACTTTTGCAACTGTTACCGTTACTTCCATATTACTTTGCTACTAAATACTTTGCTGCAGATATTAAGTTTTCCAGGTGTGGTTGAATTGAAAACTCAACTGCTAATACTTGAGAATATTCTTTGGCTCCCCTTGTGTCGAATCAATAAATTTGGGTTGAATACTCTACCCTCGAAAACTGTTGCGGTCCCCTATACTTGTGGGTTATCAAGGAGTGCCAAACACGACACGTGCTGGATGTCCCACATGTCAACGGAAGGAGTGGGACATGAACAGTGTGGTCGAACGTCTCCACTTCTTCCACTTCTAGGTCGGAGACCACACGTAGTACTAGTGGTATGTACGATACAAAGTGCGACCCGGAGAGAAAGACACGTCTAGTTGGAAGGTCTTGGGCCATACATGTAACAAATATAAAACCAAATATCTGCCTCAAATTAATATAGTAGTAGAGTACTTAGGCAGGTACATCATAACATCACCGTGCATTGCACGTACAACATTTAGTGGTAGTAAGAAACAAATGCCTATATGCCTCGCATGTTCATACTATTTGTGACTTTCTACTTCACTTGCTGCGCTACATTACTCAGGTTCATACGTCCACTCCTGGTACATGTCCGTCTCGTACTTCCAGTCCCACGTGTTCTTCATAGATGGAACGATCCATAATGGTGAGCAACGGGAGTCCATATCATCGTAGCTTCTTAGTGTGGATGTAGACTCATCCAAACTATGGCCAGCCTCGACGCGGAGCAGTTGCGTGCATCGGGAAGCGGCGCTCTCTTGGCTGTCGTGCTGCTTCAAAGCCGACGCCAGTGAGAGGTCACCTCTGCTCTGGCCGGGCATTAATGCGACACTGACGCTCTAGGCCACGCTGACCGTTTCACGCGGGAAGCATGCACCGGCAAGGGAGGGGGTTTGGATCGGCCAGGGCGGTCAGACGCAGGCTGGTGGTGGTATTGATTTTGAACCGTTTCAGGTGTAGTACTGGTAGTTTGCAAAACTACTCTATTATTGCACTCAGTTTCCTAAGAAATTGTGGTAAAAAATGTTACTTGCAATGCATGCATACGTGACCAATATAAATGACCAATAAAAAACTAGTACATGCACTCAACGATTTAATGGACATTGTAATCTCAACATGTGATGGGGAGCTCTAAATTAGAATTTTAAACTAATAAAATGAAAATTTTCAAAACAAATAATCTGGAAGAGAGGGAGTATACCGTAGGACATCCCATACGAAACAAGTCCCCTGGTTTGTCACCGCGAAGATGCGGTTAGAAAGGAGCACATCGTCTTCGTACTCGTACGGAAACAAATCGGCCGCAGACAGCATGGTCCACCTTTCACTGCCATGTGCAGGGTTCGTGAAAGCAATCGCGATGTCGAAAACCGCGATGAGAGTGTAATTTTGGTTAGCTGACGACCTTATCAGGGCTTTTGGGATTGCTATCTGCTTCAATCTCACCGTGATTCCATCGTACCAATTGAGGCGATGGCCCATTGCATGGTTGATACCAATGTTGGACAAAGGTTCTACGAGAACGAGGTCACCATTGTAAATGTTGTGCAAATTGATGTTGGCACCCTCCCGTACATATGCAAGCCAATCTCCACTGGCACCAAGCCTAACCTGTGAAACAGTGGGCAGCAGGGAAATTAGGAAATGGGCACGGAATTAGTCTTTAGAATGCATTTACTACGTGATCAAACTCATCAGTCATCACTTACCTGCTCATCGGACAAAAACCGAGTGCCCCTCAATGTCGACATATCATGGGAAACATCCTCGTGCGTTGCGCGTAACATCAAGATGCATTTGTATGAGTAGTTTATCTTGTGAGAAGGGTGAATGAGGGAAGGCCTTATTTGCAAATGGGGAGAGGGGTGTGGGTATCTTTTTGCAAAATTTCCATAGTTTCCTTCTTATCCGTCAGATATAAATTGGACGACCTATATTGCAGGATGGTACAGGCACACCATCATCGCCAACTCTATTTTTTTATAAGAGTAAGTAGTAGAAGAGAGATAGAGATAGATAGATAGATTATTATTATAAGACTAGAGATAGAGATTAGGGAGCTGGCGAGTTGTTCATTGTACGGCACATTCGCGTCCATCCACTAGCCCGAAATTAAAGCACACACGACATATACAGTGACAGGGATAAGTTGTTTTCCGAGCGCATGGACCAACGCGTACTAGCGTACCTGGTCGCCCTTTTTCGAGCACACCTTCGACAAGTACGTGCGTGACATGCGTGCATGCAAATCTTGCGTGTCCAAATCATGCGAAGCGGAGCGGTAGGCTGTCAAACTATAGCCTGCATGTTGCACCCATGTCATCCACACGCAACCTAAAGGCCAATTCATACTCCGCTGGACTATACTGTACAACTATGCATTGTTTGGCACAGACGTTCCTTGGATCTCGTGCTGTAACTGGTGTACTCCACAGCCCGCTTCGCTTCTCCTTCCTCTTCCACCGCCAGCGCACGTCCATGGGAAGCCACCAGTCAACCCTGATATAGGAGTGCTAGCACAAAAAGATGCATGCATGACCACTAAAATTTCCTTTCTCTTATATCTGTGAAATAAATGTGGCGTGAAACTCAAAGACCTTTAAGTCTGAGTATAATGGAAACAATCGTCCTCCTCCTGCTCCACTTCGCCCATGTCGTCATCCTCCTATTCCAGCTCCACGTCGTTCTCCTCCTCCTCCAGCTCCGCGTGCTGCTCCGCCTCCAATGCCTCCTCGTCCGGCTCCGACTAGTCTAGACTCCGGAGGCAGGGCGACTGCAATCCGGGCTTCACATCGCCTCCAAATTAAAGTGTTGCTCTGGTAGGAGTATGGCATATGTCATTACCTTCGGCCGGGCCATGGCTATTGGGCGACGGTGACCAGAGAAGAGGCGGCGGGAGGGGAATGAATGCAGCTACTATTTGGGTTCATCGTCCGGCTAAAATAAATGTGCACCATCACATGTACCCGTGGGTGCACAAATTGCAACATACAGGTCTGCTTAGGGGGCGCCACGTAACTTGTATGTGTGTGAGATTCTGAGAGACAGAGTGTGTGTGTGTGACTCTACTCTTCGGACATGTACTCAACCTTTTGCATCGAGATATAAGTATAATGGTATTACACTTTAGCTAGTGATTTACGTGGCCATGTTAATGTGGTTGTGTAAGAAAAAGATGTCACTTCCTGCTCGTGATTTGCATTATATAATTATGAGAAGTTTGCTAACTACTAAAGTAAAGTGGAAATTTTCCATGTTATACAAGTAAATTAAGGTGTTTGTTTATCATATGGGTAAGGTTGGACGAAGGGTGGTAGGAACAAATGCTCCGCCTAGAGCATGTGTGTGAGATGGACTCTTCATGTGTGTGTGTGTGTGTGTGTGGGTGGGTGGGTGCATGCGTGCGCGCGTGTGTTTGTAAAGCGGAGTCTTTGGTGGCGAAAGTAATTTAAGTGTGTGTGGCTTCATTGTACAGAGGTGATGTGTATGGCAGAGGCTACCAATGAGGGGGTGCGAGAGAGAAGAGGACCATAGAGATGGAAGAGAAGGCGTGTGCGCGTGAGAGGAGTCGACATCGAGAGAACGTGTTTTTTTGAGAGACACCGAGGAAGACTACTATATATCGATGGTGCATGTAGGCGGGAATTACACGAAGGGATTGTCTTATTGGTTTCGGGGATATAGGGGAAGAGTGAGAGAGGGGGTTAGCTAGAAGGAGACCCTTCTTTCTATATGGGGGTGCCCGGGGCACCTCATCTTGTAATTTTGTTGCTCATTAAGTGTGAGTGTGTGTTTTACCCATCCAGGCGGAAGTTATGTGCACACAAGAAGAGAACGATTTGATGTGGGGTTAGGGCTGAGGGTAATTAACTACGTATGGAGACATTGGAGACCTTGAACGTGCATGTGCGAGTGGTATACATGTATATGTGGGATGTGTGTGTGTGTGTGCGCGCGTGTGCATGATCGAGATAAAAGAAAGAAGACATAAGTCATAAGATCAACGACATGGGAGAGACGGATTGGTATGACAATATGCATGTATGTGAGAGTGGAGGGAAGAAGGCCCGATAATTGAGCATGTGTTTTTGTCTTTAAGAGATAGTGGCGGGGTTGGAGCATGCATCTGTGGCGAGCAGAGGGAGCGAGACACAATCATTGTGCAAAAGAGATCAACCTATAGATGCATGCATGGAGAGACAGATATAGCGTGCATGATAGGAAGCAAGAGCGCGTGCGAGAAAGAAATGTTGACGGAGAAACTACAGGTAGATAGAGAGATAGAGATGCTAGCTAGAGGGTCATCGGCTAGTTTGTGTGTTAGAGATGACCGCCGAGTTGTTCAGAGGGTGAAGTTATGTGTGTGTGTGAGAGAAAGATAAGAAGAGGGCGCATGACTGCATGTAGAGAGAAACACATATAGTGTGCGTGATAGGAAGCAAGAGTGAGGGCGAGAAAGAAGGTTGATGGAGAAACAGACAAATAGAAAGACAAAGATGCTAGCTAGTGTGTGTTAGAGATAAGAGTCGAGTGGATCAGAAAGCTGAGTTAGGTGTGTGGGTGTGAGAGAGATGGAGAGAGGGTGCATGTGAGTCACATACAAACAAATATGGGAGAGAAATGAGATCCCGACAGACCGAATATTGTGTTTGTGAGAGATAAAGATATTTCACAACCAGAGTGATAGATAGAGAGACATATTAGGGGACACAAGATATCTCTAGGGAGAGAGAGAGTGTGTGAGCGACATACAAGAGAATGTGGAGAGATATGAGACCCTGGGAAACAAAGTTTGTATCTGTGTGTGAGAAAGGGATAATTAAGAGGAAGCAGAGTCATACCTTCTCATACCTAAGGTGCGCAAGACATCTTTGTGTGAGAGGGGGTGTGTGAGTGGCACATAGAGGAATAGTAGAGAGAAATGAGACCCCGGGAGACGAAATTTGTGTTTGTGTGAGAGAAAGAGATTTCATAGGGAGAATCTGAAAGTGCGTTACATCGACTAGAGGGGGGAAGAATAGGCGATTTCTAAGAAATCTTCACTGAGGAATTTCAGGGTGAGGAAATTCCTAAGCGAAGAACTACTTGCAGCAGAATAAGTACTCAGGTATAAGCAAAACAGAGTAACAACACAGTCATCATGATGAAATGAAAGACAAGCACTGAGTACAGAAAGCGTAAACACATGATAAGCAAAATGAAGACAAATAGACTGAAGAAATAGGATTGAGGAAATAGAGAATGTCTTCAGTCAATGTCTTCAAACAGTAGTGATCAGGTACATCAACACATAACGAGGAAATGAAAGGGTTGAGGAAATAGAACCAGTAGGCTTGGTGAAGACAATGATTTGGTAGACCAGTTCCAACTGCTGTGACAGTTGTATGTCTGGTTGGAGCGGCTGAGTATTTAAACTCGGGGACACACAGTCCCGGACACACAGTCCTCACCGTATTCTCCTTGTCCTAAGATCACACAAACCTCGCCCAACAGTAGTGGTAAGTCTTCACAGGTGACTTCCAAACCTTCACAGACTTGGTCACTCGTCAATCCACAATTCCTCTTGGATGCTCAGACCATGACGCCTAACCGTCTGGAGGATACACAGTCCTCAAAGGTAACAAGCATTGGTTCCACACAGGAACAATCTCTTCAATGATGCTCAATCACTTTGGGGTTTGTAGGCTTGGGTTTGGGATTTGGGTTTTCCTCACTTGATGATTTTCGCTCAAAGTCCTCAGAAAATGAGATGCTCTCAAATGACAAGTGTCAGTTTCTCTCGGATCAGCCAACCAGCTAGTGGTTGTAGGGGGCGGCTATTTATAGCCTAGGGAGAAGCCCGACATGATAAGACATAAATGCCCTTGGCAGATATGACCGTTAGGTGGTAGGATATTTTGGAACGGCTAGCGCGTGGCTCAGCAACGGTCGGATATTTTGAGGTTCGAATTCCTCAGGGCTATCATGTTCCTCACTGTGTAGGCAATCCGCACTGGCGAATTCCTAACTCCTCAGTCAGAACAAATTTCTCAGAGACCATAAGATCTTCATCTCTGTCACTGAAGAAATTGACTGAACTGATATGAGATTTCCAATGACTTCACTCGAAGGATTGGGTAGGTGTAGGATTTTGAGATGAGCATCACTTGGAAATCTGTTTCCTTAGTATTAACTTGACCCCCTTTAACAGTACGGTGTTTCCTATGACTCAAGAAAGAGAAAATGAAACTACGAAAACAAAAGTCTTCACGCTTCAGATTCCTCGCATGAATATTGAGTCTTCATGGTCACACCAATTTCTTCACTTTCAAAGTCTTCAGGAGAACCAAAGTCTTCAACCGAAGACATTCATTTTTAGGGGTCGACTTTCACTGTAAATATCAAACTCCTCATTGACTTATAGAGCCAGTGTACACTGACAAACATATTAGTCCCTTAACCTATAAGTCTTCAATACACCAAAATCACTAAGGGGCACTAGATGCACTTACAATCTCCCCCTTTTTGGTGATTGATGACAATATAGCTTAAGTTTTCAACGAGGATAAACATATGAATTGAAAGTACTCAACATTGAGGAATTTGATTACAAGATATAGAAGAACTCCCCCCTGAAGATGTGCATAGTGAGGTATTTGCTTTTGAAGCAATGCACGTTTGAAGAGTAGTATCATGGAGAAACTCCCCCTATATCTTGTAATTCATAAACGCATTTAACATATAGAATGAAGAATTTGAAATGCATGTGGAAATATGGTGACTGATGTAATTCAGCATGCGTGCATAGGATTAATGAGGAAATAGCATGCAGAAAAACAGAGCAAAAGTATCAGGTCACCATCGGACTTAAGTTTACAACTCGATGTACAAAAGCTCCAGAAGAGCGAGAGTTGCAATTTAACAAAAAAATGCCCATATATATAGACCCTCTTGAAGACTAACTCAAATTTCTCCCTCTTTGTCATCGAATGACCAAAAGGGACGAAAAGTGAGGACTAATGCCCCTGAAGAATTTCTTCATGAAGTCGATGGAGGAGCACCATCGTTGTTGGGGTTGTCCGTTGGAGTAGGGCCTGCCGCAGTGTCGTCCAGATCTTCATTTTCATCAGTATCGCGGGACGAGGAATATGAACTGGGCACCAAAGGAGGAACTTCGACCTTCTTGAATTTCTTCGATGGAGGCTTAGCCCAGCCGAAATCCTGCTTGAAGCCCATTTGCTTGAGATCCTCATCATCGTAAAGGTGAGACAGTATAGCCCAGGTGCGATCGAACAATTCATTGAGGTAGTAATGGTTCTTCTTCACTGAATTATAAGTGGTAGTCATATTGTGAAGAATTGAACCAAACTGGCGTTTCACCTATTTGTGATTGTGATCCACCTTCTGATGAAGACCGAGGAGAAGCTCACGATCAGTCATCACCCTTGGAGTTGTTGCCTGAGGACTTCGCTCTGAAGCATTTGCGACAATATCATGAGTGGCAGAATCATCATTGGTGGAGTATGAAGCAGCTTTGTGGAACTGTCCATCCAATGGTCGAATGCCCTCATCAATGACAGCAGTGGCCTTGCCCTTTTCATCAGCTGAGGAAAATGTCTGTTTGAGGACTTCAATCGGGGGCAAGAAGCTGCCGTGGTTGAGAGTATCTGCTTTGTAGTTGAGTGAAGACCTTGTTCTGATGAATCTCATAATCCAGGGAGCATAAGGCTTCAACTCAAATGGGGACATAGCGACATTTGCTAGAGTCCTCATGAAGAAATCATGATAATTCACGGGAATAACATGAATGATGTTGAACAGCAGATTCTTCATGATGCCAGCGACTTCTTCATCATTCGAGTCATGGCCCTTGATTGGACTCAATGCCTTCGTCAAAATGCGATAGACTGTCCTCGGCACATACTGCAATTCTTTCACAAGGAGTTTGGTCCTTGATGCTTGTCCAGGCTTCGGTGGCTTCATCAGCACTTGCATGAAATGATCGGACAGCTCAGTTTCAGAATATATCAGACACGCACCTTCTTGGGAAGGACTGACTGGCATGGCACGAAGCAATTCAGTTGCCAGTGCCTTGTAATGTGTGTTCTCTGTCATCCAATCCAGCACCCAAGAATTCACATCTTCAGCATTTCCTATGATGTGCAGCGTCGTGTAGAATTCAAGAATGAGTTCTTCATTCCAATCGCATATGTCAGTGCAGAAATTGAGCAGGCCAGCATCATGAATGGCAGCGAGGACTCGCGCAAAGCAAGGTAGTGATTCCATATCCAAGTGAGGAATATGCTCATGATCGAAAACCTTGTCTTTTGAATAGCACTGAAGAATATAAATTAGCTTGGCTGGCAGTCTAGAATCGCTTCCTCCTCAGACGAGCAGAATCATATGGATTGTAGTCCGTGAAGAATACATGCTCGTTGAAGAAGGCATCAACCTTGAACTTGGGAGTCTTGGAGAATGGATTCTTCGGCTGTGGCTGAGGAGTATCGGTGATCTGAAGAATAACCTCTGGAACTTCAATTTCAGGAGCCACAGGCTGAGCAATATCTGTTGCTTCAGTAGCAGCCTGGGCCTCCATTTCTTCAGCAATATTTTCATCAGCACTAGTGGCTGGAATCTCTTCAGGAATGGAAGGGGTGGCATGAATTTCATCAGAACCAATTTGAACTTCATTTGGAGCCGGGGACTGAGGAATTTGTTGGATTGGTGTGAACAGAGGCGAGTTGGGGTGCTGACTCTCCCAGAAATCATCATTCATCACGGGAGTGGTGCAACCAATGTACACATCCTCATCCACTTCCATTTCTTCAACATCGGCCTCTTTAGCAGTAAACTGAGGCGTTGGCGATGATACCGGAGGAGTTGAGGTGAAAGCTTCAACCTCAATTTCTTCATCCATCTGCTCTGTGGAAGCAGCAGAGGGATCTTCTTCTGTAGATTCATCAGGAATCTGATATTCTTCGCCATGAGGAACAAGTTCCTTAGATGGCATGCTTGCGAGAGGAACAACATCAGTGGAATTCTCCAGTGAACTTGTCAAAATCTTCGCCTTCTTGGGGGCCGAAGATTCTGAGGCAGCTGATGCCCTCCTCTTCTTCAAAGTAGCACGCTCCCCAGCTTTGGTTTTCTTCACTTCCAGAGCAGAAGGAAGAATATGACTTGGTGTAGGTGCGGGCGGAGCAGTGGTAGTGGGATCAATTTCTTCAGGCACAACTGATGTAGTTGGCCTGTCTTGAGCAGTTTCTTCAGGCACAGTGATAGAGTCTTCAGCTGGCCTGGCAATTTCTTCAGGCGCAACACTAGTGGTTGCCCTGGCAGTTTCTTAAAAGGCTGGAATTTCTTCAGCAGCCCTGGTGCTTGCAGTTTCATCAGCAGCCTGATGTTCATCAGCGGTGCTGGCAATTCCTTCAGTGGCTTGGGCAGATGCTTCAGCCGGAGTGACTTCAATGCGCATAGGAGCAGCAGCACTTGAAGTGAATTTCTTCGTCAGCTTGACGAATCAGACCTTGGCGCCCTTCCAATTAGCCTTGTAGGCTTCAAATTCTTCGCTGAGCTTCTTGATTCCAGCTTGCAGTGGAAGGAGCTGCTCAGGCAAAAGACTGAGGACATTGTCCTTTAAGTAGCGCTGCTTCTTGTACTGCGCTTTCTTCACTGACCTGGCTTGGTCATACTTCCATTTTTCTTTAGTGATGAACACCATCACAATGTGACTTTGTCCAGGAGTGAGGCCCAAATCTGGCATTGGAGCATTGGGGTCCTAGTGCCAAAGATCGATGAAATCAAGGATCTTCTTCGGATCCACAAGTAGGGGCACAACACTTCATTTGGCTCTAGCGGCCCGCTGCTGTCTGTCCTTGATGATATCGGCAAGTTCATCATCATCAGCCTCATCATCAGATGGAATTTGAAAGACCACCTGCTTCTTGTGAGGACTAGGTCGAGTGCCTCGTCCAACAGTGGCTTTGGTCTTTAGCTGAGTGGGATCGGAAGTTGACGGATGAGCAGAAGAACTCGCTGAAGCTCATGAGGCAATAGATATGCCAGTGGTCCTTTGGCATGTGGCGAGATGCACGGGTGCTGAGGACTTTGCCGGAGGAGCTGAGGGTTTTGAAGCCCGAGGAATTGGTGCAGTTTTAGGAACTGGGGCAGCTTGAGGAATTTGCCTCGATAGCACTGAGGAAATTGGCCGTGAGGGCATTGCAGAAGAACTTGGCCGTGAGGGCATTTCATAGGTAATTGGTTTCTTTGCTGGCTTCTTAGGCATTGCCTTCTTACCTGAAGAAGCCTCAGCAGCAGCGGCGGCAGCAGCAGAATCCTCATTGAATTTCTTCACTGCTTCTTTGGCCTGCTTGGCCAACTTTGCTTGCCGCCTGGCCCATTCATCAACATAATCCTCACCACGTTTAAGGCTTGTTGGATCAGCTAGTTGGCTAGGTGCCAGAGGAGGTCTTGAGCACGGAGGGTTAAGAGCGAATTTCTTCATGTATTTGGGAGTAACATATCTGTAGTCCCTCCACTCTCTAGACCATCTCCTTTCGATCCTCTGAATGCGCACTTTGCGCTCATTCTTCATTTCCTTGCCATATTTTGCCTCATCAGGCGTGCAGTACCCTGCATAGATATCCGCAGGGATCTCAAAGGCAGTGTTTACTTCAAGCTTCTTTCCTCCTTTCTGAGGATGTTTACCGTCAGCCATTTTCTTCAACTGAAGAATTTGCACAATTGAGTTCTCAGAAGATGTATGCAGCTTTTCTTCGAGGAATGCTACAAATGAGTTAAGTTGAGGAGAACCTAGTGATTCAGCAGCTGACATGAGTACCTGTGAACAGAGTATAGGTGCGAAGAATTTGGAGAGGTCATATGCGTTCTCAGAAGGTTTTGTAAAATTTGATGAAGTTTGAGGAAATTGACCCGATGTGTCTTGAAGAATTTCACTAAGCGTTCTTTGTCTTAGGTTCCAGAGTTGTGCGGATCGTGAGATTCAAATAATTGAGGAATCATGAACAAAAATGTCACTTAGAGAAATAGATCAAGAACTAAAGATTTGTGCTAGGTGTTTAGAGTGTTGAGATTGAAGAACAAACACCTTTTGAAGATTTAATGAAAATCATCAGTAGAATAAATGCGGTAAAAGTAACTTTTAATTGCCCTTGACGAAGAACACGACGAACTAGAAGTGTAGATTTGGAAGTTCATCGGCTCGGATCTTCCACGCCCTAACTTGGCGGAGGAAGACGTCTACGGCGGCGGCGGAGGGAAGATTTCTGCGGTCAGCGCGAGTACGACGGCGATGAGGTCGGGGGCAGTGAAGCTCTTCCTCACCAGTGACGACGGAGTTAGCGGCGGCGCTAGGTTTTGAGAAGCTCGAGCGAGGGAGTGAGTTCGAGCGGAGTAAAAGTGAAATGACGAAGGGGAGGGGTATTTATAGCAGAGATGAATAACTGTTCGCCTGAAGAATTTGGACGAACATGCCCCTGGCCCTTCTCATTCACGTGACGTGTCACCCACGTACTGTGAAGTGGAGATCGTGTGAGATTGTGGGTGAATAGATATTTATACCATGGAATGCGTAACGGTTTGAGAGGCAAAAGCCGAAAAGTCCAGATAAGAATATTTTAAAGTGTCATTCGCAATTTCTTCAGCTGACAAGGACACAATGAAGAATTTGAACGAATTTCAAATAGAACACACATGAAGAATTTGTGAACAGACTGGGTTGAATTTAGCATAGAGGAGGAAGGGTCCGATCACATTCACTTAGCAGAAAAATCAACTTGAAAAATTAGCAATAAGTGAATGTTGTAGAGGACATAAACTCATATATATATATAGTCAAATGAAGAACAACGACGGAAATAGTGAAGACAATGCAAAGTTGAAGAATTTGAAAAACTGAGGAATTTCAAAAATGAAGAAAAACTCAAATTGAAGATTTTCAACTTTGGTTGTTGGCGTAACCCACCGTATAAGAAAGCTGATTTCAGACATTGCATACAATTCTCGTAGGGTTCTGAGAATCAATTTCGTCATTAATTTCTTCACACTTAGAGGGTTAGTCTTCATTGATTGAAGAAAAACCTTACTTCGTGTGTTGCACATCTAAGTCATCAAGTCAGCATAAGTGTTAGGATGTGTGTCCTTTTCAAAGAACATTCGAAGATTCTAGGATATTTAGCTCACACCGCAACTTGCTAAATCTCTTCTCATCCAAGGGCTTAGTGAAGATATCGGCCAGCTAGTCTTCAGTGCTTTCGTGGTCGATGGAGATGTCGCCCTTCATCATGTGATCACGAAGAAAATGATGATGAATCTGGATGTGCTTTGTCTTCGAGTGCTGAACTGGGTTGTGAGCAATCTTGATGGCACTCTCATTGTCGCAGTAGAGAGGCACATTCTTCACGTTGATGCCATAGTACTTGAGTGTTTGCTTCATCCATGGTAATTGAGCACAGCAAGATCCATCAGCAACGTACTTAGCTTCTGCAGTGGAGAGTGATATGCAGTTCTGCTTCTTCGAGGACCAACATACCAAGGATCGTCCGAGGAAATGACATGTGCCTGACGTTGACTTGAGGTCCACCCGATCGCCAGCATAGTCAGAGTCTGAATATCCAATGAGATCAAAGGAAGAGCCCTTGGGATACCATAATCCAAGTGTTGGTGTGTGAGCTAGATATCGAAGAATATGCTTCACAGCCTTATGGTGTGATTCCTTCGGTGTAGCTTGATATCGGGCACACATGCAAACACTAAGCATAATATCCGGCCTAGATGCACATAGGTACAATAAAGAGACAATCATGGAGCGGTATACCTTTTGATCGAAGTCTTTACCATTTTCATCAGTGCATAGATGGCCATTTGTGGGCATAGGAATTTTGATGCCTTTGCAATCTTGCATGCCAAATTTCCTCAACACATCCTTGAGGTATTTCTCCTGATATATGAATATGCCATTGTATTGTTGATGAATCTAGTGCACGAATGTCATCGATGATCTTCTCGACTTGCACTTCAATTGCAATGCGGGGATGTGCGGGTTGACGACTTTGCTTAGGCCCAGCAGTTTCTTCAGGACCATTTTCTTGAGCAGCACCAGCATGATTTTCTTCACGATCAGGAATGACTTCTTCAACAATTTCTTCGGTAGGGATGACATCCTCAGTAGCTTTGAACTTGATGGGTTCCTCAGGTGACATTTCACCTAGCATAGGAGGTAGGTGCTCTCTTTGCGAGCCATTAGTTTCATCGAACCGTACATCTACAGTTTCAACAACCTTGTGATGGTTGATGTTGAAGACTCTGTAGCTGTGCGAGTCCTTTCCGTAACCAAGCATAAAACCCTCATGTGCTTTCGGTGCAAATTTGGAGTGATGGTGAGGATCTCTAATCCAGCATTTAGCACCGAAGACTTTGAAATAACTTACATTGGGTTTCTTGTCAGTGAGGAGTTCATATGAGGTCTTATTGAAGATTTTGTGAAGATATACCCTGTTGATGATGTGGCACGCAGTATCAATTGCTTCAGGCCAGAAGCGCTCAGCTGTCTTGTATTCATCAAGCATAGTGCGAGCCATCTCAACAAGAGTCATGTTCTTGCGCTCCATGACGCCATTCTACTGAGGAGTATAAGGAGCAGACAATTCGTGAGTAATACCAAGCATATCGAGATATTCATCGAGGCCAGTGTTCTTGAACTCGGTTCCATAATCACTCCTGATATGCTTGATCTTCACACCGAAGTTAGTGGAAGCCCTTGAGGAAAATCGTCTGAAGACTTCCTGCAGTTAATTTTTGTAAGTGATGATATGCACCCATGTGTAACGAGAATAGTCATCAACTATGACAAAGCCATATAATGATGCAGAACTAGTGAACATGGCATAATGAGTAGGGCCAAATAGATCCATATGAAGTAATTCAAAGGGACGAGAAGTGGTCAAGATAGTCTTCGCGGGATGCTTGGCTCTGGTGATCTTTCTAGCCTCACAAGCCCCACAAAGATGATCTTTGAGGAATTTGATACCCTCAATGCCAATGACGTGCTTCTTCTTCGCGAGTGTATGCAAGTTCCTCATCTGAGCATGACCAAGTCGTCGATGCCATAACCAGCATTCTGAAGCTTTTGCGAGTAGGCATGTAGCAGGCTGTGGTCCTGCAGAGAAATCAACAATATACAAGTCTCCTTTCCTAAAGCCTTCGAAGACTTTGGAGTTGTCAGATTCCATCATCACAAGGCAACAAAATTTGCCGAAAACAATAACCATATCAAGATCACAAAGCATTGAGACTGACATAAGATTGAATCCTAAGGACTCGACAAGCATGACTTTGTCCATCTGTTTATCCTTTGAGATTGCAACCTTACCTATACCCAATACCTTGCTTTTGCCTTTGTCAGGTAGGTGATATGCTTCAGATGAGATGGTGACAAATCAGTGTCCATCAGCAAGCTTCTGTCACCGGTCATGTGATTTGTACATCCACTGTCAAGGACCCACTCAGTAGCTTTGGGTTGTTCATCCTGTAGATGAATTAGTGCAACTTACGAACCCATATACTTCATCAGTGAAGAATATGATATCAATTTCATCAATAGTAACAAATATAGCAATATCAGGACGTGAGAAATGAATGATTCATTTCTTCATGTTTAGCTTATGTCCTTTCAAGCACATTCAGGTCTCCAAGAAATTCTTGACGATCAAGTTAAATGCGGAGACTGACCCTGCATAAGAGATTAGTTCTTTTTCTTCACCACCCACATCTAGAGGGGTAGCAAAGAGTTCATCATTCTGCGAGCTCCATAAGAAAATGATGGCATAGAAGCCAGTGCACTTCGTTTCACATAAGAGTGGTTAGGATAAGCATATGAATGGGCAGAGAAATTCTTCGAGGACTTATGAACATAATGGTTTGAAGAATAATGCACATATTCATGGCCCTTAGACTTTCCCTGTGAAACAGAAGTGTTAGCACGATGATGTTCATATGAGGATTTTGATCCATGTGAGGAATTTGATCCACGTGTAGAATTTGGTCCATATGAGGACTTGGATCCATATGAAGAATTTGGTCCATATGAAGAATTTGATCTGGGGTTCCTATTCTTCATGGGTGGTGTCATGATGACATTCACCTGAAGATTTTCAAGGCAACTTTTAGGAACCCAAATTTTCTTCATAGGGGGACCGTTCCTGCAGTTAGTTCCAACATATTGAGAAAATACTTCACCGTTCTGATTCTTGAACAGTTTATAATTGGAATCAAATGACTCATTAGAGTAATATGAAGAATCAGAGGTAAAGCTAGATAAATTGCATGGATCTACAGGAGGTCCTTTCGCAGCAACCCATGGGGTTTTGGCGTACTGCTCAGGTTTCCAGTAGGTTCCATCAGCATTGAGTTTCCTCTCAAAGGCAATACCCTCTTTCCTGGGGTTCCTGTTCAAGATCTGCTCTTTGAGCACATCACAAAGAGTCTGGTGTCCTTTGAGGCTTTTGTAAATGCCTGTCACATACAATTCCTTCAGCCCTGCATTATTGTCAGTGATACATGTGGTATCCTCAGATGAGGAATTTGTGACCACAGAGATAGTTGAAGAATTTGCAACAATAGAAGCATTTGGACATTCAGGTGATGAATTAGCAGATTCATGCTCAATGCATTTAAGACATGGTGGAATAAATTCTTCCTGAGCGGAACTGTTCTATTGATCAAGCAATGAATTGTTTTCCTTCTGAAGATCTTCATAACTCACTTTTAATGTCTCAAGATCTTGCTTTTTTGAAGAAAATCATAAGAAAGCTTCTCGTGATCAGTTAAGAGAGTGTTATGATGATTTTGAAGGTTGTCAAACTTTGACTGAAGTTTTTGAAGACTATCAGTCAAAGCCTGATTTTGATCCAATTGCTCACCCAACATATCATCGCTTTCATCTAGCATGTTTTGAACTTTTTGAAGAGCTCTTTGTTGTTTAGTGGCAAGGGAAGCAAGTTTGACATAGCTGGGGCCAAATTCATCACCTGATTCATCATCACTAGATTCGGAAAGGTAGCATTGAGTTACCTTGGCACCCTTTGCCATAAGGCATGGTGAAGAGGATGATGATTCAGGTGCGAAAGTCATCTCCTTGAGTGATTCCTTGAAATCCTCAAACCAAGGATCATGATGAGTACGATGACCTTTGTAGACCTTAGAGAGCCGGTCCCAGATTAGCTTCGCATGGTTGAGATGCATGACGTTCCTGAACTGATTTTGGGACAAACAGGAGCAGATGACATCCTTTGTTGTGAGGTTGAGTAGAGTGTACTTGCGAATGTCATCAGCCTCCGCCATCTTGAATAGATCGGTAAGACCCATCTTAGTGATGGTCCACAGCTCGATGTTCATAGCCATGAGTCGCTTCTTCATCATGGCCTTCCACTTGGGATACTCACGACCATCAAAGATGGGGCAGGACACGCTCCTCTTTCCTGCAGCCGACATAACTAAAACTCCAGGCGGTTAAACCAAAATCACACAGAACAAGGGAGTACCTTGCTCTAATACCAATTGAAAGTGTGTTACGTCGACTAGAGGGGGGTGAATAGGCGATTTTTAAGAAATCTTCACTGAGGAATTTTAGGGTGAGGAAATTCCTAAGTGAAGAACTACTTGCAACGGAATAAGTACTCAGGTATAAGCAAAACAGAGTAACAGCATAGTCATCATGATGAAATGAAAGACAAGCACTGAGTACAGAAAGCATAAACACAGGATAAGCAGGATGAAGACAAACAGACTGAAGAATTAGGATTGAGGAAATAGAGAATGTCTTCAGTCAATGTCTTCAAACAATAGTGATCAGGTACATCAACACATAATGAGGAAATTAAAGGGTTGAGGAAATAGAACCAGTAGGCTTGGTGAAGATAATGATTTGGTAGACCAGTTCCAACTGATGTGACAGTTGTACGTCTAGTTGGAGCGGCTGAGTATTTAAACTCAGGGACACACAGTCCCGGACACACAGTCCTCACCGTATTCTCCTTGAGCTAAGATCACACAGACCTCGCCAAATAGTAGTGGTAAGTCTTCACAGGTGACTTCCAAACCTTCACAGACTTGGTCACTCGGCAATCCACAATTCCTCTTGGATGCTCAGAGCATGACGCCTTACCGTCTGGAGGATACACTGCCCTCAAAGGTAACAAGCATCGGTTCCACACAGGAACAATCTCTTCAGTGATGCTCAATCACTTTGGGGTTTGTAGGTTTGGGTTTGGGATTTGGGTTTTCCTCACTTGATGATTTTTGCTCAAAGTCCTCAGAGGATGGGATGCTCTCAAATGACAAGTGTCAGTTTCTCTCGGAGCAGCCAACCAGCTAGTGGTTGTAGGGGGCGGCTATTTATAGCCTAGGGAGCAGCCCGACTTGATAAGACATAAATGCCCTTGGCAGATATGACCGTTAGGTGGTAGGATATTTTGGAACAGCTAGCGCGTGGCTCAGCAACGGTCGGATATTTTGAGGTTCAAATTCCTTAGGACTATCATGTTCCTCACTGTGTAGGCAATCCGCACTGGCGAATTCCTAACTCTTAGTCAGAACAAATTTCTCAGAGACCAAAAGATCTTCGTCTCTGTCACTGAAGAAATTGACTGAACTGATATGAGATTTCCAATGGCTTCACTCGAAGGATTGGGTAGGTGTAGGATTTTGAGATGAGCATCACTTGGAAATCTGTTTCCTTAGTATTACCTCGACCCCCTTTAACAGTACGGTGTTTCCTATGACTCAACAAAGAGAAAATGAAACTACGAAAACAAAAGTCTTCATGCTTCAGATTCCTCGCATGAATATCGAGTCATCATGGTCACACCAATTTCTTCACTTTCAAAGTCTTCAGGACAACCAAAGTCTTCAACCGAGGACATTCATTTTTAGGGGTCAACTTTCACTGTAAATATCAAACTCCTCATTGGTTTATAGAGCCTGTGTACACTCACAAACATATTAGTCCCTTAACCTATTAGTCTTCAATACACCAAAATCACTAAGGGGCACTAGATGCACTTACAGAATCATAGTTAGAAACACATATTAGGGGGCGAGGTATACTTAGAGAGAGATAGAGTGAAGGTCGAGGGAGAGAGTACCGTCGGTGTGTTACGAATATAAAAGATCATTGTCAGCATACAAGTAGCACGAGAGATACTCGAGAGACGATGAAGGCGTATAGGTCTAGAGAGAGATATAAGCATGAGTGATAGCTCTATGAGACGAATACCTGGATTAAAGGGGATTCAAATATTTAAACTAGAGATCACGACATCGATAATATCATAACGAAAATTGGTTTATCAAACATGCATATTCATTTGAATTTGGGGACATGTGTAATTTTATATAGTTTATCAATATTAGTGATCCATAGATTCTTTAATTAGAGACAATGCATGGTTTATATGCAATTAATGTCTAAATGGGATTACACTATATGTTGCATGTGTCAAACACATTATACATGTTTGAGAAGTAAAAAAAGCATGAAACACACATTAATTGGAGACAGTTAGCGAGGACTGCATACATTGGATTTCAACATAAAGTGGTTTCAAATACTTGAAAATCCAAATTAAGATGGATCCAGCCTTATGAATCTCAGATCATTGCCATTTGTAAACCATATTTGTGTATAAAGGGTGTTGTGCTTTTGAAAGTATATATAAAAAATGATGTATATAGATTTGTATTCGAATACAAAATGGATCCTACCCAAAAAAATACAAACTGGATTCGAATTGAGTTGGCACGGTAAACGTGCACTCTTTCTCTACAAAAATTTGAACGAAGTGGGGAAAGTCGCAGTAACCGCCCAAAACCAAAATCTACGAGATGGAAATTACTGCCTATCCCTGACACGCAAAGCCTATCGGCTTGATTTCTATAGGTTTCGATAGGAGTAGGCTTGTAATTTCACCCAAACGTGACATAACCACCTCTGCCTCTCACCTCCCGGATTCATACACGGCGGGCGACAAAACACAATTTCTCCTCGGCCGAAATTGCCTTTGACCTCCCTTCCCGATTCATACACGGTGGGCGCCAAAACAAACTCTCGTCGGCCAAAATATCTGTTGGCAAATATTCGGTGTATGTGAGATTACCGTCCTATCCCCAACCGACTATTATTGTTGTGGTGTAGGAAATTTTAAACGGGGGCTAAGTTTGTAAATTTCCTCGCATTTGAGACAAGTGCACCCTAAAGACAAGGTTCCGCCCTTCCTCTCTCCCTCCATTTCCCCATTCGTACTCCGTGGGCGCCAAAACACCATTTCCACCGCAGTCTCCTCTGTCCGCCAACCCATCCACCGTTGTCTTCCTCCACCATGCCGGAGTTGATACCCTGACACCGTCATCCATTACAAGAGATCGGCCTCTCTCATCCACGGCTTTGGACCAGGATGCTTGATTCACGTCCTCTCACTTCATCCGCACCATCGTCCTCCTTGCCGAGGTCTGATACGTCTCCACCGTATCTATAATTTTTTATTGTTCCATGCCAATATTCTACAACTTTCATATTATTTTGGCAACTTTTTATACTATTTTTTGGGACTAACATATTAATCCAATTGCCCAAGTGCAGCCTCACTGTCATTGCATGTTTTATGTTTCGCAGAAACCCCATATCAAACAGAGTCCAAATGGGATAAAAACGGACAGAGAATTATTTTGGAATATTTGTGATTTTTGGGAGGAAGAATTAACGCGAGACGATGCCCGAGGTGGCCACGATATAGGGGCCCATGCCCACTTAAAGTGGGAGCGCCCCCACCCTTGTGGGCCACCCGTAAGGTGGCTGATGCCCTTCTTTGGCCGCAAGAAAGCTAATTTTTGGAAAACGATCTGGGCGAAGGTTTCAATCCAATCGGAGTTACGGATCTCCAGATATAAAGGAAACGGTGCCAGGGCAGAATTCCAGAAAGCAGAAACAGAGAGATAGATCCAATCTCAGAGGGGCTCTTGCCCCTCCCAAGCCATGGGAGCCAAGGACCAGAGGGGAAACCCTTCTCCCATCTAGGGAGAAGGTCAACGAAGAAGAAGAAGGGGGGATCTCTCCCCCTTGCTTTTGGTGGTGCCGGAACGCTGCCGGGGGCCATCATCATCACCGCGATCTACACCAACACCTCCGCCATCTTCACCAACATCTCCATCACCTTCCCCCCTCTATCTACAGCAGTCCACTCTCCCGCAACCCGTTGTACCCTCTACTTGAACATGGTGCTTTATGCTTCATATTATTATCCAATGATGTGTTGCCATCCTATGATGTCTGAGTAGATTTTTGTTGTCCTATTGGTGGTTGATGAATTGCTATGATTGATTTAATTTGCTTGTGGTTATGTTGCTGTCCTATTGTGCCCTCCGTGTCGTGCAAGCGTGAGGGATTCCCGTTGTAGGGTGTTGCAATACATTCATGATTCTTTTATGGTGGGTTGCTTGAGTGACAAAAGCATAAACCCGAGTAAGGGGATTGTTGCATACGGGATAAAGGGGACTTGATGCTTTTAATGCTATGGTTGGGTTTTACCTTAATGAATCTTTAGTAGTTGCGGACGCTTGCTAGAGTTCCAATCATAAGTGCATATGATTCAAGAAGAGAAAGTATGTTAGCTTATGCCTCTCCCACATAAAACTTGCTATCGATCTAGTAACGTAGTCAATTGCTTAGGGACACTTTCACAACTCCTACCACCACTTTTCCACACTTGCTATATTTACTTTATTGCGTCTTTATCTAAACAGCCCCTAGCTTTTATTTACACGTTCTTTATTATCTTGCAAACCTATCCAACAACACCTACAAAGTACTTCTAGTTTCATACTTGTTCTAGGTAAAGCGAACGTCAGCGTCGTGAAAGAGTCGTATCGATGGCGATAGGACTCGAGAGAGTATTTGCTCTACCTTTAGCTCCTCGTTGGGTTCGACACTCTTACTTATCGAAAGAGTCTACAACTATCCTGTATACTTGTGGGTCATCAAGACCTTTTTCTGGCGCCGTTGTCGGGGAGTCATAGCGTGGGGGTGAATATTCTCGTGTGTGCTTGTTTGCTTTATCACTAAGTAATTTTTATTTGATTTTCTTAGTTGTTTTCTATCTTTAGTTATGGGTAGGAAACGCAAAATAACAAAAAAAATTAGTTGTACCTACTGAACCGATGGTTGAAGAACCACTCAAAATCTATCGCACTCCTGAAGCTTTTTACTTGGATCATCTTTGATCCCTATGTGCTCATGTTGAAACCCCCACTAGCTTAGTTGAGGGCAAATCTTTAGATGAGCATGCTTGTTATGTGCGAAACCGTATATCTGAAAAAGGGAAACTTCTACTGGATCAAATTCATCGTTTGCAATGCTATGCTTGGAATTTATGTGAAATATATGATATTACTTGTTGTTCTGAGAACCCTAAGAAACACCTTCCCTACCAATGTGAGTTTATTGATAATGGAATCGTATCTTCATATGCTAAGGGTGTTTATAATTACTATGATGTTCAACAAATTGAAGAATTTGTTGCTTTTAAGGGTGCTTATGAAATTGCTTCTTTGATTGAAAAGTATGATGCTACTCTCTACAAATCTGAAAATTTTGCCATACTTGAATATTGCTATGATAATTATGCTTCTAATGCCTATGTTAAACTATATAATAAGGAATTCTCCGCTGTCCAAGAAGAGACTAATATTTTGCAGGAAGCTATGGAAGAAGAAATTGATGAAACTATGAGCTCATTGGATGAAAAAGATGACAAGGAGAGCAAAGAACAAATGGAGGAAGAGCGGATTGATCACCCGTGCCCACCTTCTAATGAGAGTAACTCTTCAACTCATACATTGTTTAATTCCCCTTCGTGCTTACCGAAGGATGACTGCTATGATGATTGCTATGATCCCGTTGATTCTCTTGAAATATCCCTTTTTGATGATGCTTGCTATGCTTGTGGCCAAGATGCTAATATGAATTATGCTTATGGAGATGAACTTGCTATAGTTCCTTATGTTAAACATGAAATTGTTGCTATTGCACCCACGCATGATAGTCCTATTATCTTTTTGAATTCTCCCGACTACACTATATCGGAGGAGTTTGTGCTTATTAAGGATTATATTGATGGGTTGCCTTTTACCATTGCACATGATAATTTTGATGAATGTGATATGCATGTGCTTGCTGCTCCTACTTGCAATTATTATGAAAGAGGAACTATATCTCCACCTCCCTATGTTTCCAACATTGTAAAATTGCAAGAAACTGCTTATACTATGCATTAGCCTTTACTATGTGTGCATGAATTGTTCTTTTATGACATGCCGATGCATAGGAAGAGAGCTAGACTTTGTTGTTGCATGATATATATTACTTTGTGCTCACTACTAAATTACAAATCATTGTTAATTAAAATTGGCTTTGATATACCTTGGGATCCGGGTGGATTCATTACTTGAGCACTAAATGCCTAGCTTAATGGCTTTAAAGAAAGCGCTGCCAGGGAGACAACCCGGAAGTTTTAGAGAGTAATTTATTTCTGTTGAGTGCTTTTATATAGTTTTAAACACAAAAATAAAGAGGGGAACCAAAAACTTTTCAAAAAGGAAAGTGAAAGTGAGAAAGACAAGCATTGTTGAAGTGGGAGCTAGCCTTGAACTTTGTTCATGCTCACGGAAACTTTGTGAATCTTGATTACAGAAACTTTTCAACAAAAATAATTTTCCCCTTGTACAATTCCATTGTATTATAAAAATAATGTGCCAAGGTTTGCCTTTAGGATGTTTACAATGCTTGTTGGTTTGTACGGTGCAGGACAAAAACTTTGGCTGTAGTGTGCGATTTTACATTTTTAACTGGAACATCAATTGGTTCTGATTCCCTTTGAACTGTCTTTATGTACAACTTATCTATTTTTACTAATTTTGGTAGAATTTTTGGGGTACCAGAAGTATGGTGGATGTTCAGATTGCTACAGACTGTTCTTTTTTTGACAGATTCTGTTTTTGATGCATAGTTTGCTTGTTTTGATGAATCTATCAATTATATTAGTGGATTAAGCAATGGAAAAGTTATATTACAGTAGATACAATGCAAAAACAAAATATGAACTGGTTTGCAACAGTACTTAGAATGGTGATTTGCTTTATTATACTAAGGAATCTTACCGAGTTTTCTGTTGAAGTTTTGTGTGGATGAAGTGTCGAAACGAGGAGGTCTCGATATGAGGAAAAGGAAGAGAGGCAAGAGCTCAAGCTTGGGGATGCCTGAGGCACCCCAAGTAAATATTCAAGGAGAGTCAAGCGTCTAAGCTTGGGGATGCCCCGCAAGGCATCCCCTCTTTCTTCAACAAGTATCGGTATGTTTTCGTATTCGTTTCGTTCGTGCGATATGTGCAAGTCTTGGAGCGTCTTTTGCATTTAGTTTTCAATTTTCTTTTATGCACCATGCTGGTATGAGATAGTCCTTGGTTGATTTATAGAATGCTCATTGCACTTCACTTAAATTTTTTGAGTGTGGCTTTATAGAATGCTTCATGTGCTTCACTTATATCATTTGAAGTTTCGATTGCCTGTTTCTCTTTACTTAGAAAACCGCCATTTGTAGAATGCTCTTTTGCTTCACTTATACTAGTTAGAGCGTGGGCATATCTTTTGTAGAAAGAATTAAACTATCTTGCTTCACTTATATCTTTTTAGAGAGATGACAGGAATTGGTCATTCACATGGTTAGTCATAAAATCCTACATAAAACTTGAAGATCATTGAATATGATATGTTTGATTCCTTGCAATAGTTCTGCGATATAAAGGTGGTGATATTAGAGTCGTGCTTGTTGAATAATTGTGAAATTGAGAAATACTTGTGTTGAGGTTTGCAAGTCCCGTAGCATGCACGTATGGTGAACCATTATGTAGCGAAGTTGGAGCATGAAGTGTTTTTTGATTGTCTTCCTTATGAGTGGCAGTTGGGGACGAGCGATGGTCTTTTCCTACCAATATATCCCCCTAGGGGCATGCGTAGTAGTACTTTGCTTCGAGGGCTAAGTAGACTTTTGCAATAAGTATATGAGTTCTTTATGACTAATGTGAGTCCATGGATATACGCACACTCACCCTTCCACTTTGCTAGCCTCTATTGTGCCGCGCAACTTTCGCCGGTATCATGAACCCATTATTTACCTTCCTCAAAACAGCCACCATACCTACCTATTATGGCATTTCCATAGCCATTCCGAGCTATATTACCATGCAACTTTCCACCGTTATGTTATTATGACATGTTCCATCGTTGTCATATTGCTTTGCATGATCGTAAGATAGCTAGCATGATGGTTTCATGGCTTATGTCATTGCTATGCTAGATCATTGCATATCCCGGTACATCGCCGGAAGCATTCATATAGAGTCATATCTTTGTTCGAGATATCGAGTTGTAATATTGAGTTGTAAGTAAATAAAAGTGTGAGGATCATCATTATTAGAGCATTGCCCCAGTGAGGAAAGGATGAAGGAGACTATGATTCCCCCACAAGTCGGGATGAGACTCTGGACTTTATGAAAAATAAAAGAGGCCAAAGAAGCCCAAATAAAAAAAAAGAGGCCAAAGAAGCCCACCAAAAAAATGAGAGAAAAAGAGAGAAGGGGAAATGTTACTATCCTTTTACCACACTTGTGCTTCAGAGTAGCACCATGCTCTTCATAGAGAGAGTCTCCTATGCTTTCACTTTCATATACTAGGGGGAATTTTTCATTATAGAACTTGGCTTGTATATTCCAATGATGGGCTTCCTCAAAATGCCCTAGGTCTTCGTGAGCAAGCAAGTTGGATGCACACCCACTTAGTTCTTTTGTTGAGCTTTCATATATTTATAGCTCTAGTGCATCCATTGCATGGCAATCCCTACTCACTCACATTGATATCTATTGATGGGCATCTCCATAGCCCGTTGATACGCCTAGTTGATGTGAGATTATCCTCTCCCTTTTTGTCCTCACAACCACCACCATATACCACCATAGTGCTATGTCCATGGCTTGCGCTCATGTATTGCGTAAGAGTTGAAAAAGCTGAAGCGCGTTAAAAAGTATGTACCAATTGCCCGGCTCATCATCGGGGTTGTGCATGATTTGAATGCTTTGTGTGATGAAGATGGAGCATAGCCACACTATATGATTTTGTAGGGATGAGCTTTCTTTGGCTATGTTATTTCGATAAGACATAATTGCTTGGTTGGTATGCTTGAAGTATTATTGTTTTTATGTCAAATGATAGACTATTGCTTTGAATCACTCGTATCTTAATATTCATGCCATGATTAGACATATGATCAAGATTATGCTAGGTAGAATTCCACATCAAAAATTATCTTTTTTATCATTTACCTACTCGAGGACGAGCAGGAATTAAGCTTGGGGATGCTGATACGTCTCCGTCGTATCTATAATTTTTGATTGTTCCATGCCAATATTCTACAACTTTCATATTCTTTTGGCAACTTTTTATACTATTTTTTGGAACTAACATATTGATCCAGTGCCCAGTGCTAGTTCCTGTCTGTTGCATGTTTTATGTTTCACAGAAACCCAATATCAAATGGAGTCCAAACGGGATAAAAACGGATGGAGAATTATTTTGGAATATTTGTGATTTTTGGGAGGAAGAATCAACGCGAGACGATGCCCGAGGTGGCCACGACATAGGGGCCCACGCCCACTTAAAGTGGGCGCGCCCCCCACCCTCGTGGGCCACCCGTAAGGCAGTTTATGCCCTTCTTTGGCCACAAGAAATCTAATTTTTGGAATACAATCTGGGCGAAGGTTTCAATCCAAACGGAGTTACGGATCTCCAGATATAAAGGAAACGGTGCCGGGGCAGAATTCCAGAACGCAGAAATAGAGAGATAGATCCAATCTCGGAGGGGCTCTCGCCCCTCCCAAGCCATGGGAGCCAAGGACCAGAGGGGAAACCCTTCTCCCATCTAGGGGGAAGGGCAAGGAAGAATAAGAAGAAGGGGGCTCTCTCCCCCTTGCTTCCAGTGGCGCCGGAACACCGTCTGGGGCCATCATCATCACCGTGATCTACACCAACACCTCCGCCATCTTCACCAACATCTCCATCACCTTCCCCCCTCTATCTACAGCGGTCCACTCTCCTGCAACCCGCTGTACCCTCTACTTGAACATGGTGCTTTATGCTTCATATTATTATCCAATGATGTGTTGCCATCCTATGATGTCTGAGTAGATTTTCGTTGTCCTATTGGTGGTTGATGAATTGCTATAATTGATTTAATTTGCTTGTGGTTATGTTTCTGTCCTATTGTGCCCTCCGTGTCGTGCAAGCGTGAGGGATTCCCGCTGTAGGGTGTTGCAATACGTTCATGATTCTTTTATGGTGGGTTGCTTGAGTGACAAAAGCATAAACCCGAGTAAGGGGATTGTTGCGTACGGGATTGATGCTTTAATGCTATGGTTGGGTTTTAACTTAATGAATCTTTAGTAGTTGCAGACTCTTGCTAGAGTTCCAATCATAAGTGCATATGATCCAAGAAGAGAAAGTATGTTAGCTTATGCCTCTCCCACATAAAACTTGCTATCGATCTAGTAACGTAGTCAATTTCTTAGGGACACTTTCACAACTCCTACCACCATTTTTCCACACTCGCTATATTTACTTTATTTCATCTTTATCTAAACAGCCCCTAGCTTTTATTTACGCGTTCTTTATTATCTTGCAAACCTATCCAACAACAGCTACAAAGTACTTCTAGTTTCATACTTGTTCTTGGTAAAGCGAACGTCAAGCGTGCGTAGAGTCGTATCAGTGGCCGATAGGACTCGAGAGAGTATTTGTTCTACCTTTAGCTCCTCGTTGGGTTCGACACTCTTACTTATCGAAAGAGGCTGCATCTATCCCATATACTTGCGGGTCATCAAGGTCGCTCGTACGACCGTCTCATCCACCGCGCCGGGATATTTCCCTCGCCGCCACTATCTGCCCTCTTAGATCTGCTTCCATGCCGCTGACAACCATCGCTACTGCAGCACCCTCAACGCCTCAGCAGATGCTTACATGGCGCCACACCAGAGGCGGTACTCTTTCGTATCTGCTCAAGTTATTTATCACAGCAAGAAAATAGATCACCACTGCTTTACTGTTCTTTCTTTTCCATCACTTAGAATCTTACTTGTTAGTTGAAACCAAACATTGGTTGCGATGTTGCCTTTGCCCGATTTGCACCTTCAGATCCACCGTGGCACACGCACCACTATACTCGCAATGCTTATGGTTTTCCCCTTTTATATTCCACATTAGGTTAAATGACAGTCAACTGAATTTAAAATTGGGGTCAGTCCATTTTTGGGAGTTCGCCGGAGGGAAGGAAGGGGCTCGCCAGAGGGCTGCCCCATTATCTATCTTAGGGTTTCAGGTGGGGACAATGGTTGTGGGGAGCTGTCGTCGGGCTATGGTGGGGCCTCGCCGGAGGCAAAACTTGATGCGGGTGGGGGGTGGGGTTAGCTACAGGGATGGCCGGGGGCGGCGGAAGATCGGAGGTGGTGGCCGGTTCAGGGGAGGGCGGGGGCGGTGGTTCGGCCGGTGACCCGTGCGGTGGTCTTTAGGGGAAGAATAAGAGGCGAGGAAGAAGAAGGGTTAGGAGACGTATGATCTTCATCCAACCACCTGAAATGGTCGACTGACCCAAATGACGAAAGTTAGGCGACTTGGATGTAGACATTCCCATATTTTCAGTACTATTATCGTAGGTGCTTCGAGACGTACGTGCAAGCAGTGCTCCTCAAACCATCAAGCTAAACAACATGCCACTCATAATTCCGAACTTAGTTGCTCAAATATGAATATGATATGATGCTGACATGTACTAAAACAGAGAATGTTTAATTGGTCAGTTAATGTTCCTACTTTACTTTCGAAAAGCACATGCGCCACTTATCAAGGGACAGCAGGGAGTTGTGTTCTTTATGTGCTCTGGTTCATCATGTGTGGCCAACCAACATTTTATTTTCCAAAATCTGCTTGCTCTTCTTTAGCATGCTCCTCTTCTGTTCTTCCTTTGTAAGTACTCTCTCCGTACCTAAATATAAGTCTTTGTAGAGATTCCTCCATGGACTACATACGGAGCAAAATGAGTGAATCTACACTCTAAAATGTATCTATATACATCTGTATGTGATCCATAGTGGAATCTCTACAAAGATTTGTATTTAGGAACAGAGGGAGTATAATAGTTGTATAGTATGTTCTTTGTAGTGAAGAGGAGCAGGCACATTTCTAGTGTACAGGTCTATTCGGTCGCTTGTCATGGATGCTTTCAACTCTTCATGTTGGTCTTCATGTCGATTGTCATGGACGCTTTCAACTCTTCGTATTCGACCGTATGTGTCTCCTTTGAGAGTTAGACTCATAGTAATAGTATTGCGCCTTCAGTTGTAGAGAGCTGGTATTCGAAGCCTTTCTAGTCATACCGTCAATACTAGAACATATATTCCAGCAAGTTCCACTTTCCTGATTTTACTCCTGATGCTTAGGGTTTTCCCGTTATATCTATACTATGATCTGTGTAGGTGCTTTGTGTCCTACTAGCAGCTGTCCACCCTTTAAAGCTAAATAACACACCAATCATACATCCTAAGGTTCTTCAAATACGAATGTGATATGATACTGACATTAGCTAACAGACACACATTTAATTGGTTAGCTAATGCTCCCACTTGAGTTTCCAAATGCATGTGGCCACATATAGAGAGACATCATGAAACTGCATTTCTTTGGGCGCTCTGATTCATCATGGGTGGGCAACCAACATTGTATAGAAAGAAGGGGAATCTCAATAATATGCTTCCCCTTCTATTCTTTAACATGTTCCTCTTCTGTTCTTCTTTAGTAAGCATAGTATGTTCCTTGTCAAGAAGTGGAGCAGGGACATCTACTATCGACAGCTCTATTGGGTTGGTTCTGCTACATGATTTTGCACTTCGAGTTGGTCTGCCATAATATCCCAGAAATGATGGGAGCCACGCGGTCTTTGATAGACTAGACTGATAGTAACAGTTGTGCACCTTTAAATGAATAGAGCTGGCATGTAGGTGATCGATAGACTGCATATTAGTAGAAGCAAAACCCTGTATTTTCCAGCCAGTTCCGCTTTCCCGATTTATTTATGGTGCTTATGGTGTACCCCTATTATCTACACTATGATTTGCCTATGGCTCTGCGCTCTCGTTATCATGGTTTGGCAGTAAACTTTCTATACGGTATATTATGAACCTATCATCTGGCAACTATCCTTACATCTGGAGCTCCCAACAGGGATCCTATTTTTGTGTGTAGTTGTGCCAGATTATATTAATCTACTCACCATATTACAGCACACATGGGCTCTCTCATCAAAATCCAGTGATAGCACACAAGGGTTTACAGGGAGCCCCTATTATATTACAATATCCTCTGCATTACAAAGAAAATCTCACTACTATTTATGTTTTCATGCTTTTCAGATATTGTACGTAATCACAATGAATATAAGAATGCGCACATTAGAAGAATATTGCAGAACAGTTCAATGGGTAACAAACTTGGCATCAAGGGATTGAGGTCCATTGTGGATGCAGTGAAACCCACATGCTCCCGACCTATAGATTCGTATTCATAATATGATCCTAATGACTATTCTGAGCTCAAGGAGTCAAAGGCAGATGGCCTATCCTGTTCACCAAATAAGGTGCTTGTTCTAATTTGGCAAGGTTTCATTGGTTGCAAATATCTTGCATCAGGTGTCTAACATTTCTTTTGATTTGTTGCACTGCCATCTGCTTAGTTTACTCATGATATATGAGAAGATGCCATGACCATCCATTATCAACACCTATTCCATTTGTCGTCATACCATGTTTTTCCATTCAAATGTTGTTCTTGTGTTTCAGACATCCAGAAGGAAGAGGGTGATTGCAGAACCTGAAGGAGTACAAGCAAAGTCCTTGAAAAAGGTGGTGCTACCGGAGAAATCACATAGCACCCGACATATATTGGGGATAGAACCAGCACCGCAAAACCTAGGATATCGCAACTATGCTAGTCACTGCTTTGCTCTTGTGAGTACCTATTGTCCTATCGTTGTCCTTACATTCATACCTGGTGGATTATGTGACATCATTGTACATTATAGCTTGCTTATCCACTATTCGCTCCGAATTATCAGATCTATATTAATGCTTAAATTAATTAGAATAAACCCAATGCTTATGAAAAAATTTAGTTCTACATTGTTCTTGTAAGTATATGTTGTCCTTCATCACTGTACTTATATTTGTCAGCTAGTTCTATATTGAATCAAACCAATGTTACTGAAGAAGTTTAGCTCTGCATTGCTCTTGTCAGTGCCTTTTTCTTGTATGCTATATTTACATTTGTACTCTGCATCTTAAGTTAAATAATTGCCATTTTTCCTATATATTCACATCTATCTTTACTCTTAACAAAATGTAGAATAAAGGCAATGCACTTGAAGAAGAGTGTGCGGTAAACTTCTTGAATTGCCCCCCCTCAATATGGACAAGGGCTCTATAGAGCCTATCTTCACTACTAATGTAAGTTTGTCCTCCTCGAGCTTTCAAACTTTGTTGTGTATATTTGGATATCTATGAGTGCAAATGCTGTTTATTTTTGTCGTCTGCATCAAATTGCTTGTTCAAAGTTTATAAAGAAGAAGTACATAAACATAAGTTTGACCTTCTTAATTTTAGTCTTTAGTTGTACAACTTAGTTCCTTATTCGTACCATCTAAATTAAACTAAAAATAGCAAGTTATCTTCTTTAGCACTATGTGTATGCTTGTGTTTTTGATCTATAATTCAGTGGTCTGGTGAAACTACCAATAACAGCACAATGTCATATCATGCTATGTCTCAACTATGAACAATGCCATGTTATATTAATGTTATTTAAATCATGTCTATTTGTTTACCAATCTGAAATGGTATAAATTGACAGTACACTCACCATTCATGCTTATATGTTGTTTAGAACTACATGTATGCTTGTGTTCATGATCTGTAATCCAGTGGTCTGGTGAAGCTGGCCGCTCCTGCACAATGCCATTTCCTGCCGTCTTAACTATGGACAATGCCTATTATGTTAATGCTATTTTAAACCATGTCTCTTTATTTCTGACAAAGAAATGAGATGAATTGACAGGGCTGATGCTTACACGTGCAAAACCTGTATCTACCTACTTGTTTCTCTTTCAGGGTGACAACACTCCTGCTAGGAAGAACTGCCACAATGATAGTGAGGCGAACCCATTGTTTGTCCCTCTAACATATATTCCAGAGAAGAAGGCAACACATCTTGAGGTTAGGGATACAACCACAAAGTCATATCTTGATGTAGTGTCGAACTTAGTGACACAAGCTCGATGAAGTCGCCGCCTGAATCTGTTTGACTTCTTCAGTCTGAAATTCAAGCAACAAGACATGCTTCCGCTCAAATCCGATTGGAACAATCTCTATGCAAGATTAACCATAAGTACATGACGTCTATTGATGCTATGCAGCTTAAGTTGGTGGATATAACCGTCAAAGAAGTGCAGTCTCATCAGGTTGCTAAGATGCTTTCGCTGTAGCTCCTGGGTCGGGCTAACATTTCTTGAACTGTGTTGAAGTGTTGTCGGTTCTGTCTATTATTTTGTCGGCCTGTTTACTTCCACTGGTGGCGACCTGCCCAGTTTATGGAATCTGCTGTCTGGTTGCCCTTTATTATTGCTGGCTGCGAACTTTGATGCCCATGGGATGTAATATGTTGTAATTTCTTTGTTGTATAGTCTAGGTTTATTCTTCGTCACGATGCTATAATTTATTTGTTGTTTATGTTGTCGTCGCTCTGAGAAAAGGTCATAATCTTCGATCGGTGCGCAATGAGCCAATATAGGTTTATAAAATAATAATTTCTGTACTAAAATTGGCTGGTCGCCAATCGCTAGTACGGGTCAAACCGTGGGCCTACAATCATGTTGGGCCATTTGTTAGGTCTAGTCTTAATCTGGCCCACTATCAGTTTCAGGCCTTTAAAAGGCCGAGTAAACCGCTTGCCTTAATTGGGCTGGAAAATTAAATAGGCTTTTAACAGGTTGAAACCTAGATTCAACCTTAATTGTGGCCAACAAATCATGGGCCGACAGCATGCAGTAATATAAATCGGCCCATTATTGGCCCATTTGGCTGACGGGCCATTAACAGGCTGAAATGTTTTTGGTCCTTGGTTGACCCAATTACGTCACGGTGGGAAGCAAGTTGGATGTATAACAGGTCAAAATTAGGCTCAACACTCTCAAGGGCCTTTAACGGGCCGATAGGCAGTTTGGTCTAGAATGTATCCACGAAGACTACGGGCCGTTAAGAGGCCGAAAGTAACTACAGACCATAATTAGGCCCAGGAGCAACTTGGGCCTTTAAATGGCCGAAATTGAAACCGGGCCGAAAGAAGCCCATTTGTAGATAGGGCCGCTGACAGGCCGAAACTAATATTGGGCCAAACTATTAAACAGGCCATTAAGAGATCGAACAGCAAATCGGGCCCCCAATGGGCCCAATGGTACAGTAGCTATTAAAGGGTCGTATATGTTATGGGCCGTAATTTGGCCCAGGAAATGAAAGTCAGTTAACGGTCCGGATCAGGTATGGACCATAATTTGGCCCAAACTGTTGCACGCTGTTAACGGGCCGGATCTGATATGGGCCGGAAACTGGCCCAGAATATTGCAGTCATTTAATGGCTCGTATCTGATGTGGGCTATAAGGTCCACAAAATGTTAGGCTGTTCACGGGCTATCCCATTAGATCTGACGAAACCGTGTGGGCCTGTTCCTAGGCCAGCTTTTAAACTTATATGTGCCTCTATTGGCCCGTCCCACGTGTCAACATTTCATTGGCGGTTCTTGTCAAACGGACGGTTGACATCTGTCCCAACCCTGAGCCGACACGTGGATCGTCGGCGAATGAGAATTTTACACATGGAAAATCTCCATTGGTCTGGGCTGTTAATGGGTTATCGGGTCCAAATAAGAACCCGATAGCTTAACGACGACCCGTTACGATGGATGCCACATGTCGGCCACCCTTGACAAAAGCACTTCTATGACGCGCGATTTATCATCATGGAAGTGGACACTTCCGTGATGATAATTTTGGTAATGTCATGGAACACTTCTACACAACACATGTATGTCTATCTTGATTCTGTCATAAAATCATCATGGATGTACATGCATGACAGAAAATGTGACCTACTGTGACAAACACGTATCATCACGGAAGTGTATTTTTTGTAGTGGAAGCCTTTGGCCTATTTATTTTGTTGCAAAAATGGCTAGATCTATTATAAAGATTCATAGGAAGTACAAAACCACCTTAAACATAATAAAATTTACATCGAAGACATAGACCAGTGCTGCCGCCGGAACGAGCCTCGAAGCTGCATGGGCGTCATTGAATCCTTGATCGATCTCCATGCTCAACAATGGAGACCACGGGGGGATTTCCCTTAGTCTAACTATGACTTTTTGAGACTTTTTTTACATAATAAAAAGAGATTTATCCAGGCTTCTCCGAGTGTGGATTTTGTGCTGCTAGTCTCACTTGCACCCTCCAGTTTATATTTGAAAGATAATGTTCCAAAAATTGTGAAAAAATACATTATAAACATATGATAGTACACTATGCGCCTACAAATTTCCATGAGAAAATATGCTTGTTTGTGTTTTCCAAATGAAAAAAGACCAGAATGGCCGATGGAAATAACAACTTATTTACAGAGAATTTGTTGTTTTTTGCAAAGGGCTAAAGAATGCATGCTTTTGCACCAAACTTTGCAAGAAACTAAAATATTGCACTACATCTAATGTTTTTTCATCAACTTTACAATTTATAATCATTTTTTATTTTGATCCAGGAGTAAATGATCCATGCTCAACAATAAGTTAACTAATATAGTTTTGCTAAAGTACATCTAGATGTGCCATAAGTATTGCATATCCGAATCTTATATCAATGATCTTACGCGAAGATTTGTGTGGGTATTATCCTTTTCCTTTCCTTTTTTAATACTTGATTGAGTTACTAAGAGCAACCACAACACACCGACCCAAACGGACGCGTGCTTTGTCCGCTTTTTGTTCGTTTGGGTTGGCCGCCCGCTCGGCATCTGCCTTCTTTTTTATTTGGGTCGGTAGTGCGCCCAATGCGTTGACCCATATTTGCTCGCATGGCCGGCTTGCCGCCAATTTTCAACAAATATACACACATTTTGCATAGTTTCACAAGCAAACTAATATAACATAGTTCCACAACCCACATATGCTCAACAAAATCATCTTACAGCTGAATGTGAGTTTCTCAATCATACATTTGATGATGAAATTGGGTGAACTCTGCAAACATTGTCGCTCCTCCTCCATGCTCAGGCACAACATTATCACCCTGGAACTGAAACCCTTGATTGTAGATATGTTCTAGGCGCTCATCCGCTACGATCATATTGTGCATGATCACACAAGCAGTCATCACCTCCCACAACTTCTTGGTGCTCCAAGTTCTAGCGGGATACCAAACGATGCCCCATCAAGATTGCAGAAATCCAAAGGCATGCTCAACATCCTTCATAGCACCCTCTTGCTCTTGAGAAAATCTTTTCCTCTTCTCTCCGACGGGGTTGGGGATTGTCTTCACAATAGTGGTCCACTGAGGATAGATACCATCAGTTAGGTAGTAGTATCCTTTGTTGTAGTTCTGGTTGTTGATGTTAACATTCACAGGCGGGTTGTTGCCTTCGGCAAGCCTTGCAAACACTGGCGAGCATTGAAGCATGTTGATATCATTGTGCGATCCGGCCATGCCAAAGAAAGAGTGCCAGATCCAGAGATCTTGTGAGGCCACAACCTCAAGTATGATAGTGCAACCCTGACATGGCCCCTATACTGCCCTTGCCAAGTAGAAGGCAATTCTTCCAAGCACCCCTGGGAAGCCCCTGCTGGCATTGATCGCCAACAAGCGAGTTGTATCTTCAACAGTCGGCTCTCTCAAGTACTCAGGGTCAAACACTCCAATCACAACTTTGTAGAACTTGTACATGGACTCTAGGCACGTAGACTCGCTCATACGAACTTACTCATTAATGAGATCATTAGGCACTCCGTATGCAAGCATCTGGATAGCTGCAGTGCATTTCTAATAAGATGAGAAGCCAATCTTTCCAAGGGCATCCTTCTTGCACTCGAAATACTTATCGTATCCGACCACTCCGTCTTGAAAACGGTTGAAAACATGCCTAGCCATATAGAAACGCCGCCGGAATTGGTGATCTTTGAAAGCGGGTTGGTTGTCGCAAACTAGTCCTTCCAAAGAAGGAAATGGACGCTCTCTCGGTTGCGATTCAACGCCAGAGTGTGCCTCGACATCGAGCTCCGGAACAACGGCCACCGCATATTAAGGTGGTCATGGACCAACACAGCAACCACCATCTCTGAAGGAAATATGCCCTAGAGGCAATAATAAAGTTGTTATTTTATATTTCCTTATATCATGATAAATGTTTATTATTCCTGCTAGAATTGTATTAACCGGAAAGTTGATAAATGTGTGAATAACATAGACAAAACACTGTGTCCCTAGTATGCCTATACTAGACTAGCTCGTTGATCAAAGATGGTAAAGTTTCCTAGCCATGGACATGTGTTGTCATTTGATGAACGGGATCACATCATTAGGAGAATGATGTGATGGACAAGACCCATCCATTAGATTAGCATAACGATCGTTCAGTTTTATTGCTACTACTTTCTTCATGTCAAATACATATTCCTCCGACTATGAGATTATGCAACTCCCGTACACTGGAGGAATGCCTTATGTGCTATCAAACGTCACAACGTAACTAGGTGATTATAAAGACGCTCTACAGGTATCTCCAAAGGTGTTTGTTGGGTTGGCATAGATCGAGATTAGGATTTGTCACACCGAGTATCAGAGAGGTATCTCTGAGCCCTCTCGGTAGTGCACATCATAATAAGCCTTGCAAGCAATGTGACTAATGAGTTAGTTGCAGGATGATGCATTACGGAACAAGTAAAGAGACTTGCCGGTAACGAGATTGAACTAGGTAAGGAGATATCGATGATTGAATCTCGGGCAAGTAACATACCGATGACAAAGGTAATAACATATGTTGTCATAACGGTTCGACCGATAAAGATCTTCGTAGAATATGTGGGAGCCCATATGAGCATCCAGGTTCCGCTATTGGTTATTCACTGGAGAGGAGTCTCGGTCATGTCTACATAGTTCTCGAACCCGTAGGGTCCGCACGCTTAACGTTCGATGACGATTTTGTATTATATGAATTATGTGATTTGGTGACCAAATGTTGTTCAGAGTCCAAGATGAGATCACGTACATGACGAGGAGTTTCAAAATGGTTGAGAGGTAAAGATTCATATATAGGACAATAGTATTTGGACACCGAAATTGTTCCAGGGGTACCGGGTATGAATTGGGTCACCGGAAGGGGTTCTGGCCGGGCAACCCCCGGCAAGCTATATGGGCTTACTGAGCCTAGGGAGGGACAGACCAGCCCACAGGGGGCTGGTGCGCCCCTCCACCAGGCCGGATAGCCCTAGAGAAGGAAAGGGAGGAGGGCTAGCCCCTCTTTCCTTCCCCTTCTCAAGGGAGAAAGGAAAGGGGGGCGCCACCTCCTCCTTCCTTCTCCTAGTTCCAAAACAAGGAAGGGGGCAGATTGGGGTTGGAGCCCAAGTAAGACTCGACCTACTTGGGCGCTTCCCTGGCTACCTTTCCCCCCTCCAACCTATATATATGTGGGGAGGGGAGCGCCTAGAGAACACACAAACATCTATTAGCCATGTGCGGCGCCCCCCTCCACAGTTTAAGCCTCCGGTCATATTGTCATAGTGCTTAGGCAAAGCCCTACGCGGATCACTTCACCATCACCATCACCATGTTGTCGTGCTGCAAAACTCTCCCTCGACACTTTGCTGGATCAAGAGTTCGAGGGACGTCATCGAGCTGAACGTGTGCAGAACTCAGAGGGGTCGTACGTTCGGTGCTTGATCGGTCGGAACAAGAATAAGTTCGACTACATCAACCACATTGTCAAACGCTTCCGCGTTCGGTCTACGAGGGTATGTGGACACTCTCCCCCTCTTGTTGCTATGAATCTCCTAGGTAGATCTTGCGTGAGCGTAGGAAATTTTTGAAATTGCATGCTACGTTTCCCAACAGTGTTATCCGAGCCAGGTCTATGCGTAGATGATATGCACGAGTAGAACACAAAGAGTTGTGGCGGTAATCGTCATACTGCTTACCACCAATGTATTATTTTGATTCGGCAGTATTGTTGGATGAAGCTATAAGTGCATCTAGTTCCCACACCTAGTTGGTTTTGTAGTATTGACGACAAACGTGGTTGAGGAACTAATGTGTTTGTGAGAATTGCAGGATAACACAGGTAGTGTCCCTCATTGATTTGGTTTACCTACCAGAGATGACCCCTAAAAATGTGTGAAGACATTGAAGACAATGGTGGTTCATGAAGACATTCACGACGAAGATTATGACGTGTGAAGCTATTCACTTGAAGACTATGGAGTGCGACGACATAGTTGTTTTGTAGTTTCCTCTTCTTCTTATTGAGTCGTAGGAACCACCGTACTGTTAAGTGGGGTCCAAGTGAACAATTTCAGAGTGACTGAGTGATGCTAAACTAAATCCTATATCTTTGAGCGAAGACAATGAGAGCAAATCTTATCCCGAGCTGGATGAGTCAGCTTTGCTTGTAGCCCAAGCCAAGCTGTCGCGTGTGCTTGAAATCTGACTGTTAGACACATGTCAGTTCCTTAGTGATCCAGGGTCATTTTGGACATGTCAGGTCGGGTTGCCTCCTGGATATATATAGCCCACCACCTACACCATAAATTGGTGGCTGCTCAGAGTTAGTGCACGGCTTTTGTCGTTTGAGAGCAACCCACCTCCGAAGCATTTGAGAGAGAAATCCTTGCGAGGACAAAGCCCGAAACACCCAGAGCCAAAGAGTGTTAGGCATCACTGAAGTCTTTCTGTCCGTGTGATCTAAAGACTTGTTACACTTGAGGACTGTGAATCCTCCAGCCGGTTAGGCGTCACGTTCTGAGCATCCAAGAGTCATTGTGGATTGTCGGTGAACAAAGTCTGTGAAGGTTTGGAAGTCTACCTCGAAGACTTACCAGAGTGATTGGGCGAGGACTGGGTGTCCTTAGCTCAAGGGGAATAAGGTGAAGACACGGTCTTCTGAGTTAAATCTCAGCCTCCTAACCAGACGTATAGTTGTCACATCAACTGGAACTGGTCTACCAAATCCTTGTCTTCGTCAAGCTATTGGTTCTATCCTCTACTCTCCTTACTTTACAGTTGTCTTCGTGAAGTCATTACTTGCCTGTATAATCTATTTGACTTCACACTGTGAAGACTATTGTCTGTTTAGCTTCGTACTATCTACCTTTCTGATCCTGTCTACATAGTTGCAATTAATCTTCGTGCTTTCATTATGTTGTATGTTAGACTTATGCTTACCTAGTGTAGCTTTCATTCCACTGCTTACTATATAGGCTCTGTTTACCTATTTGTCTTCAAAGCCACTGTGTTTTGAAGACTTTCATAAAAGTTGCCTATTCACCCCCCTCTAGTCGATAACTAGCACTTTCAATTGGTATCAGAGTGTCGTGGTATTCTCACGGGGGGGGCTTGCGAGTCGACAGATGCCACAAGGGCTTAGTGTGAGGGTAAGACTGCTGCTGATAGGACCGGGAGCGGGTATGCGAGAAGCACGCGGTGGTTTACCCAACTTCGGAGCTCTCCGGAGAGATAATACTCCTACTGCTGCATGTCTGAGTGTATCTGATATATCTAGTACAGAGTGCTCCTGGAGCTGTATCTGAGGTCAGTGCCATAGGCATCTGGCATCTGGCCTCGTATATGCATATGTATGCGGCATGGTGGCCGTTGCTCTTGGCCAAATGGGTGTGCTTAGGCATGCTTGACCATGGGAGTGGATGGATGGATAGCTAGCTAGCTCTCTTGCTAGCTAGCTTGCTTGTGGGTGTGTGCGTGAGACTCCATCCTCCCTAGATGGATGGATGTGTGCCCATATATGTAGGCATGGCTAGCTTAGAGAGTAAGCTAGGTGGTGGCATGGGCAATGCATGGTGGCGTGTCATGCTTGTCCCCTGGGTCACTTCATAAATAGTGCCAGGGGACAAGTGACACTATACATGATGGCTGAGAGGACACGTGAATAGCGCTCGGGTACGGCCATCTCGTCGGTGTCTTGTTGATGTCGGGTCGGGCTGCAGTCGGCAGCCGGCTGATTACGCAATGGCACCGACCGGTTGGCGCGATCGGCGATCGGCAATGGGCCGGCAGCAAGGCGGTCGGATGGGGAGCCGGCAGGAGCGGCCGGGCAGTCGGACTGAGGGGCTTTGCTAGCCCCGATGTCTTGAATAATTGTCTTGCCGTCTTTGGGGTATCCGTCGCCAATTACTCCGACACAGAGCAAGGTACTCCCGTGTTCTATGTGATTCAGTTTAACCACCTGGAGTTTTAGCTATGTCGACTGCAGGGATAATCAAGGTCTCCGCTACTTGTCCTATTTTTGATGGTCAAGATATCACAAATGGAAGGTAATGATGAAGAAGCGCCTTCTTTCCATGAACAGTGAACTGTGGACCGTCACAGAGATTGGTCTCACTGATTTATGCAAGATGGCGAATGCTGACGACATTCGAAAGTACACTCGTCTAGATATCACGGCTAAGGATATCATATGCTCATGTCTATCAAATGACGAGTTCAGGCGCATCATGCATCTTTGCAATGCAAAGCTTATCTGGGACCGTATTTCAGATGTCTATGAGGATCATCGAACCCGTCAAGACCCGTGGTTCTGCGAGTTCAAAGAATCTCTGAAAACGATGACTTTCGAACCCGGGCCATCTGATCAAAACTACTGCCTCATGGCACGTAGTGTCAAGGTAACCTGTGGTGATTCCAAACCTAGCTATAAGACACTTGCTAAAATTTCAACTAAGCAACAAACTGCTATGGAACATATTCAAAAGCTGCTAGACAAAAGTGATGACCTGTTGGATGCGGAAATGAATCAAACCCAGTCCTTAATCGAAGACATTAAAAGTCTTCACGTTAAGTACAAAGATCTTGAAGGCCGTCATGAAACTCTCTCAGCCTCTCATTAGAAGCTCTCATACGATTATCTTCAAAGGAAGCAGGATCTAGAGAAACTGAGAGCATCTCATGAAGATCTTCAAAAAGAGAACGATTCACTACTCGCCCAATAGATCAATACCGCTCAGGTAGAATTTGTTCCACCATGCTTAAAGTGTCTTGAGAGCGATAATGATGTCTCTATTACTAAATGCTCTACTGCCTATGATGTTGCAATATCTTCAACTGCTGATGTAGTAACTAACCCCTCTACTGAGGATGCCACTACTATTGCTGATGAGAATGCTATGTTGAAGACATTTCTTGAGACTGGCATGTACAAAAGCCTCAAAGGGCATCAAACTTTGTGCGATGTCCTCAAGAAATAGATTCTAAACTGAAACCCTAGGAAAGATGTTGTTGGGTTCGAGAGGAAAATGAACGTTGATGGTTCATATTGGATGCCTGAGCATAACCCCAAAACCACCCAGGTTGCTGCTAAGGATCCTTCAGTGGACCCATCTACTTTATCTGGCTTCACTTGTGCTAATCCAATTGTCATTGACAAATCCTTTGATGCAAACTATAAATTGTTTAAGAATCAGAATGGTGAAGTGTTTGCCATGTACATTGGTACTAACTGCAAGAATGGGTCACCCCAGAAGAAGATCTGGGTACCCAAAAGCTGTCATGAGAAGCTTCCCGTGAATGTCATCATGACACCACCTAGGAAGAAGACAAACCCCCGACCAAAGGCGTCATATGGTCTACAGGCTTCATACAGACAGAGGACCATTCGTGGTCACCCTAACGCCAATGTTTTGTAGGAGAATCGCTATGAGACTCATGAATATGAGTGTGTTTCATCTAACCGCTATGTTCAAAAAACTAAGAACTTTGCTGCATATTCTTATGAGTATTATACTCCTCCCGCGAAGCTATTCGCTAGGGATCCCAAGACAAAGTTCTTAGATGCTGCACTTAGACTCATTGCTTCTAAGCCACCCCTGAAGATGTGGGTGGTTAAGAAGAATTCACTTCTTTTCCAAGGAAAGGTCTCCAGTCGGAAAGCAAAATCTTCTGGCAACAATGCTGGAGACCTAAAACATCTTGTGGAACGCAAGATAAGATGCTCCAATGGTCATATCATGTATTTCGTCCTAGGGTTCCTTGACGAGCATCCTATCATGCCTAACTAGGTTTTAAAATTTTATAATATGCTTGTTCGCTACATGTTTCTGCTTCCACAATACTCTTGGTGAAGCATATCCGGCTAACTACACTGTAGGGTACAACTCCGAAAGCCACTGAATGGATCATGGATAGCGGCTGCACCAACCACATGACTGGTGATCGAAGTCTTCTTATGGATTCAACCCTACATCCATCTACTAAGAGCCACATCACATTCGCGGACACTGGTAAAAATAAGGTATTGGGTCTTGGTAGAGTTGCTATCTCAGCACATGGATAAAGTGATGCTTGTTGAATCCCTTGGTTACAACTTAATGTCTATGTCAATGCTTTGTGGTCTGAACATGATTGTGATATTTGGAAAATATCATTGTCTTGTGCTAATGGAATCTGACAAATCTCTAGTCTTCGGAGGCTATCAAAGAGGTGATCTGTATATGGTAGATTTCTCAGCAAGACCACAGCTTGCCGTATGTCTTCTAGCAAAGGCTTCAGAATGCTGGCTATGGCATCGACGGCTAGGACATGCGAGCATGAGCAACCTGTACACTCTCACGAAGAAGAAGCACATCATTGGCATCGAGGGCGTCAAGTTAAAGAAGGATCATCTATGTGGTGCCTGTGAAGCTGGAAAGACGACACGAGCCAAGCATCCCTCGAAGACAATCATGACTACCTCACGCCCCTTCGAGCTGCTTCACATGGATCTATTTGGCCCTACTCACTACTCTACTCTCACTACTACTACACATCTCTATGGATTCATTATTGTTGATGATTACTCAAGATACACCTGGGTGCACATAATTCTCTATAAGACTGAAGTGCAGGATGTCTTCAAACGCTTCACAAACCGGGCCATGACGAATTATGGCATCAAGATCAAGCACATCCGGAGTGACAATGGCACTGAGTTCAAGAACGCTGGCCTCGACATTTATCTTGATACCTTGGGCATCACACACGAGTTCTCTGCTCCTTACACACCTCAGCAAAATGGCATCATGGAGCGCAAGAACAGAACGCTCATTGAGATGGCACGAACAATGCTCGATGAGTACAAGACTCCAAGAAAATTCTGGCCTGGAGCTATTGATACTGCATGCCACATCATCAACAGAGTATATCTTCACAAGTTCTTCAAGAAGACATCTTATGAACTTCTAACTGGTAAGAAGCCAAATGTCAGTTACTGCAAAGTCTTTAGTGCTAGGTGCTGGATCAAAGATCCACATCAGACGTCTAAATTCGCACCGAAAGCACATGAAGGTTTTATGCTTGGTTACGGAAAGGACTCGCACACCTACAGAGTCTTCAACCTCTTTCACTATAAAGTGGTTGAAACTGTAGATGTGCGGTTCGATGAGACTAACGGCTCGCAAAGAGAGCACCTGCCAAATGTGCTAGATGAAGCTGCACCAGGTGAGGCTATCAAGTTAATGGGTACTGGAGAAATCATACCCACAGAGGAACTGGCTGAGGATGAGATTATCATTTCTGCACCTAATCAATCTAAAGACAATGCTTACTCCGAAGCCAATGCTGAAGACGAAGACAACAGTCAGTCAGATCAAAATCTTTGTCCAGCTCATCCTCGGGTTGCAAATGAAGTCCAAATTGAGAAGATCATTGATAGCATCAACGCTCCTGGCCCTCTCACTCGATCAAGAGCTACACAACTAGCAAACTTCTATGGTCACTTTGCTTTTGTCTCTATATTTGAACCCAAGAAAGTCAAAGAAGCCTTCATGGAACCTGAATGGAACAAGCTATGAAAGAAGAGCTTCAACAGTTTGAGCTGAATAATGTCTGGGAGCTTGTCAAACATCCTGATCCTTGCAAACACAATGTCATTGGCACGAAATGGATCTATTGCAACAAGCAAGATGAACTTGGACAAGTTGTCAGAAACAAAGCTCATCTCCTTGCTCAAGGTTACACACAAGTGGAAGGAATAGACTTCAATGAAACCTTTGCTCCTGTGGCTCGGCTTGAAGCCATTCGCATACTGCTGGCTTATGCCAACCATCACAACATTCTTCTATACCAAATGGATGTGAAGAGTGCCTTTCTCAACGGCAAAATCAAAGAAGAAGTGTATGTCGCTCAACCACCTGGTTTTGAAGATCCTAAGCATCCTGATATTGTGTACAAGCTCAACAAGGCACTGTATGGCCTCAAATAGCACCTTGCGCTTGGTATGACACACTGAAGGAATTCCTGAAAAGCAAAGGCTTCAAACCTAGTTCACTAGATTCCACTCTTTTCACGAAGACATATGATGGTGAACTATTTATGTGTCAAATATACGTGGATGACATTATCATCGGATGCACTGATAAGAGATATAGTGACGAGTTTGGATACATGATGCAAGAGCAATATCGGATGTCCATGATGGGGGAGCTGAAATTCTTCCTTGGTCTTCAAATCCGTCAATAGTGCAATGGCATCTTCATATCGCAAGAAAAATACCTCAAAGATTGCCTGAAAAATTTGGAATGCAAGACTGCAAAGGGTACACGATGCCACGCAAACCAAAAGTCATCTCAGCCCTGACGACAATGGTAAAGAGTTCAATCAAAAGGTATACCGCTCCATGAATGTTTCTTTGCTCTATTTATGTGCATCTAGGCCTGATATTATGCTCAGCGTTTGCATGTGTGCCCGATTCCAAGCAGCACCAAAGGAGTCGCATCACCTTGCGGTGAAGTGAATACTTAGATATTTGGCTCACACCCCAACACTAGGATTATGGTATCCAAAGGGCTCAACATTTGATCTGGCTGGATATTCTGATGCTGATTATGCTGGTGACAAGGTTGATCGCAAGTCCACTTCAGGAACATGTCACTTTTTTGGACGATCTCTTGTCTATTGGTCTTCAAAGAAGCAAAATTGTGTATCACTCTCTGGATAAAGCAAACTCTCAAGGACTATGGCATCAATACAAAGAATGTGCCACTCTTCTGCGCAATGAAAGTGCCATCAAGCTTTCCAAGAATCCAGTTCAGCACTCGAAGACAAAGCACATCGAGATTCGTCATCACTTTCTCAGAGATCATGTCAACAAGGAAGACAATGATATCATTCACATCAACACTGAAGAGCAACTGGCTGATATCTTCACTAAGCCCTTGGATCAGAAGAGGTTTTGCAAGCTACAGTGTGAGCTAAATATCTTAGAATCCTCAAATGTCTAGTGAATGGACACGCATCCTAATGCTTATGCATGTTGATGACTTAGATGTGCAACACACGAAGTAACGTATTTCTTCAATCAATGAAGACTTACCCTCTGAGTGTGAATACATTAATGTGGAATCTGACTTCGGAGCACCACGATAATTGTGCGCCGTGTCTGGATCTAATACTTCCTATACGGTGGGTAACGCCACCACCAAAACTTTTCGAAGATTTTTATTTGGCATCATGACTGCATTATCTTCGCATTTGGATTGTATTCAATATTGGTCTATCTTCAAAATCTATATCTTCGCAATGTTGATTTGTCTTCAGTAATAATTATATCTGCATATGTGTTCTGTCCTATACAACATTCACTTATCGCTATGTCTTCATGTTGCTATTTTTCTGACCTAAGTGAATGTGATCGGACCCTAATCCCTTCTGTACTACTCCCTCAATTTCTTTCTGTCTAAGTCATGTGCATTTTGTTAATACTTGTCGAATATCTTCTATGTGTCCTTGTCAGCAGAAGATACAGAGACACACATTTAAAACTGCTTTTAATGTTCTATCCCTTGCGTGAAAACCGGAGAAGCCGAAACGAACAACCGACAATCCAGGCGTGTGTGGGTACATAGATCAACTCCTGATAAGTTGCATGCACGCCACGTGTTCCTCATATGTGAACCGCCAGGGGCACCTGCGTAACTGCGCTGCGCCGCCCTCCTCCTTCTTATAAATTCACACCCCTCATGGTCAAAAAAATTTCTTCCACTTCGCCACCTTGCTCAAACCCTAGTGCCTCCGCTAGCTCGTGTCGACGCCGGAGACGAAGCGCTTAGCTGTCACGACTTCTCCGACACCGTCCTCACGTCGGTCGCGGACCTCTTCCTCTGCGCCGTCGCCGTAGGTGTCTTCCGCCGCCAAGTTAGGGCGCGGGAGATTGGACTGCTCGGCCTCCCATCTACATCATCTAGCAGTTCATCTGTGGTAATTAAGACTTACTTTTTATAGTCTTTATGATCCATCAAATCCATCCACTTCAACCAAAAGTGGTTTATACACTTCCAAATCTAGACCTGTCTCTTTCTGAATCTCATATATTGCAAAGTATGTTCACTTATGCATCAAAACTAGTTAGATTCCTCACTTGTACCTATTTTTGGATTCGTACAAATCTGGAACTAGCTTCCTTCAATAAGTGAATGTCTTCGCACTGTGAGGCCAATGTCTTCTAAACTGATTTATCTTCAAAATCTTCTGAGAATGCATATGACCTCTTCCCCTTCCCTTGCATCTCTAATGCTGTCACAGGTACATGTCCGTGGGAGAATCCCTTGGTTCTCATCGTCTGCATTCATTTGCAGAATTCTTACAGCGTCACATCAAATCTCCTGAAGCTAGTTCTTGTCTAACCAGTAGACAAAAGCCTTTCATTGTATTGAAGCCAATCAGTCTGAATATTATGGCTTTAGAGAAATCTGCACGAAAAGGAGGCAGGCAATGCCGTGGCAACACTGCACTTGATTTGCCTGAAGATCTTTATGAACTCTACAAGTCTGGCCCAGAGGAGAGCTACACCCAGCACAAGAACAAGATCCAGTGGATCTGAAGATATTGGGCAGAGCAGTGGTTCAAGTACATGTTTGTAACACCTGAATATGCTGAGAAGAATGTCATCAAGCGCCCATGGGGTGATTGTTTGTACCGCAACTTGGTACCGAAGAATAAGGCTGAAGCTATTGAATAGGGATTCTATCCCTGTATGGTCAGAGGACCACAGCCTAAGAATGCTGACCCATCATCTCTCCTATGGTGTTGTGAAGACAATCTTTTCAAGAGCAACTTCCAGTTTGCAAAAGATTCAGCGGCTAAGAACCAGAAGGAGTTTGGACTCAACTTCAACCCTGGCCCCTCCGCTCCAAGATCAGATGGAACTCATGAAGCCAATCAGAATAGGATTGCCCCCTTCGCCAACTTTGACGGGCTTCCGTCTCATATTGTTGTCCAAAGAGCTGTTGTGGAACAATCTGCTAAAGAAGCTGATTCTGATGATGCTCCATCACCACCAAAGCAGAAGAAGAAGAAGAAGAAGAAGAAGAAGAAGAAGAAGGCAGAAGCTTCAAAGCCATCTGCCCCTGCTGCTCCAAAGGCTTCAACCAAGAAGTCACTGAAAACTGCACCTCCTGAATCCAGTGTGCATTCTGAAGATCTATCTCGTGTGTCCAAGAGGACCAAGAAGCCATTACCCAATAAGGCTACTGGGCAACCCCTTACTCTAGTCGCCATTTTGTGCAACGAGGAAGGCACCGTTAATCTGTCAAGCGATGCAGATCTTGGTGATGAAGCCCTCAAGATGCTAATCAAGAGCAAGCAAGAGGCAGAGATCTTTAGTGATCTGCCCCTCTTTGATGTTGACATCTTGAACAATTTCACTGATGAGTGGTTCGACGATCAGAACATCAGCATTGACAGTCTGCAGTTGCCAGTGGGCATCAATGTCACGTTCCACTCTGCTATTGCTAATGAGCTAGCCCTGACACGGAAAATTGTCAAGCTCAAAAACAAGATTGATTATGAGAAGGCACATTTCAAGAAGAACATGCACAAGCTTAGTGTGGTAGAGTGCAAATCTTCAAGAAGATGTTGCATGACCTCAAAACTGAATTCACAAGTAGCGTGAAGAAGCTAAAGGCTCTCGAGAACGCATGAAGTCTTATGCTTAGAAATGTGTGCAAGCACACAATGAAGCTGAAAAGAGGAAAGCTCTTGGGCGTCCTAGCATTGATCCTAGAATGGCTGCTAAGAAGAGCAAGAAGCATGCTGAAGCTAATCATGATGCTACAAGGCAGGGACAACCCAACATTGTCTTCCCTACCAGCATGACTGGCTCGAAGCCAAAGGTCTCCTCAGCTGCTTCTGAGCTCAAGAAGACTAGGCAGGTTGAAGCAGAAGCCAGGAATAGGAAGCACAAGGACACATCTGATGATGCCCCTTCCAAGAAAAAGTTGAAGACTAAGGGCTCTAAGTCTTCAAGGAAAGAACGTGCTGCTGCCCTAGAGCCCCTTGTTGTTGAACCCATTTCTGTTGCATATCATGCCTCTGCTAATCGCGAGCGCCGCCTCGTTGTTCATGAGCCTGCGGCCATAGAGGCACCAGAATCTGAAGAAGTTCCAGTTGTTGACCCCAACATAGCTGAAGACATTGGTCATGAAGACATGTACATGATGATGAAGTCCTTCCTCAGCTCAAGCCCAAGTTGGTATCATCGCCTGCTCCGACGAGCAGAGAATACATTAGCATTGGTCGTCCATTGACGCCAATTGCTCAAGACGACTCATGGGCTGAGCGCCAACAAGAAGAAACCCCAGTTCAAGATGAGACACCCCGCACTCCACCAGCTCAAGTCACCTATCCGGTACTTGATGATGACAATTACATGGAGACCACTCCATCTTCAAAAGTGTCGCCCGCGTTTCGCAGGCTTCGCAAAGGTTTAAAGCCATCCGTCTCCATGTCAACCATTCCAGAAGAAGATTCACAACAATCCAGCTCAGTGGCACGTCAAGTGTTCCCTGAAGAGAACCCTTCTACGACTATTCATACGTCTGAAGCTAATGCTGCTGAAGACATTCCGGCTGCATTAGCCGAAGAAGAAAGAAGAGAAGAAGAAAGAGAAGCCGCACCCCCTGTTGTTGATAAAGTCATTCTTCAAGAGAATGTGATCATGCCTGACCCTCCAGTCATTGACCAAATGGAGGTTGAAACCAATGAGGCTACCACCAACACTGCTACTGAACCCAATGACCCGGTCATGGCTGAAGACAATGTGGAGCCTGAAGCCAATGTGAATGCTGAAGCTACTGTGACGCCAGTCATCATTGATGGCGCTGTCCCTCCACCACGGCCTCACACCATGGAAAGGGCCTTCGATCGTGACGGTCATCTTGTCATTGTTTGTTGGCCAATTATGATTCCTCCTACCACTCCAGGACCACAATATGACTATCATGTGGAGCGAAGGCCTCAAGTTCAGAAGCCAAAGTCGCGTCTGCCAAGGCTTCTAAGTGTTGTCACTACACAAGGCTCATTCAGCGTGCTCAGCTTCAGAGAATACAATACATTCTTTGACAGTGCCAAGAACCCTTACAAGAAGCCAAGGATCTCATCTAATAGATTTTGGAGCCACCAACAACGAAGCTATTACTCTTGCATTCTGTACAATCAAGACCGGATTTTTCCGCACAGGCATCTAGATTGTGATGCTATGGCTGGGCTGCCATGTCTAGAAGAAGCCCTTGACTGCTTCAGGGATGTTGGTCTTCTAGCATTTGTCACTGATAAAGAGCACTAGAATGAAGAGCTCCTCCTGCAGTTCTATGCCACCTTACACATTCGAGGCTACAACAGGGATCCGAAGACTTGGATCCTTGAGTGGATGACAGGCGATGTGCATCACGAAGCCAAAGCTCAGGATATCATCGAGCTGACTTCCCTGCCCACTCCAGTTGAGCTATACGAACCTGGTTGTTTGCTTTATCAGAATGAACTATAGAGCATATTTCAGAAGCCTGAGCCCAACATGAGCCAAATGCTTAGCATGATGAAGCCCTTGCCCCAAGACGCTGAATATCCAAAGGAATTCTTTGTTAAGGACCTTGAGTATCTACCACGCATAGTATATCACATTCTGAGGCATACTCTCTAGCCCATCAAAGGCCATCCATCTGAAGCCAAACTTGAAGGTGCCATGAAGACTTTGGTATTCTATATCATCAATGGCTTCAGATTCAACACCCAGGATTTCTTCATCAGACAACTTGCTGCATCCGGGATTGATCTGTTTGGTCTGAAGTTTTATGCTCCATGGGTGATGCGCTTGATTAAGCGCCATTCAACTGTTGACTATCGGCCATCAGCGCGCAATCACATTGTCTTCTAGCCTGATGTTGATATGTCTGTTGAAGCCATCTACCCTGAGCCTGCAAAGAAGCCCCTTCACATTCAGAATGATGAGTTCCAGAGCTTCACACAACCCATTGATGGTGTTCATATGCCGAATGCTGCAACTCCTGCCTATCCTTTGGCTGGCAACCTGCGCCTACCGCACCGTGCAAATACCTAAGCCACTGCAAGCACCATTGCACAAAGACCTCAGAAGCGTCCTCGTGTACTTAATGACCATGAGCTTCTGGTGGCTTTACATCAAAAGCAGGACAAACATCATGACTGGATAAAGCGTCAGATGAAGAGTATCTTGGTGGATGTCAACCGCATTCGCAACTTAGCCACCAAGAACTCGTTTGTTGCACATGAAGCATGTCGCCACTTCGCCTGCTCTCACTGCTCAGCATGATGATGCTGCACAAGGCCTGCCTGCACCACCTAACTCCAACATCGACCCTGCTGCTCCAACATCGTCTCCAACTGGGAACGAGTAGATACTCTATGTCTTCAAACCTTTTTGGTCCTTACTGACAAAAGGAGGAGAAGCATATGAGTTGATAGTCTTCAAGCGGGTCCATATGGGTGGTTGCTTAATCTTTTCCTAAGTTCTTACCACTCTCATTCTGAAACATTTGGCTTTTGAGTTGTAACACTTAAACTTGATGGTCGTCTGCTAATTTTGTTGTCACTTTGTGATGCGATGATAAATTCCGCATGAAGTCATTCTGCCGACGTCAATTTTCCATTATGCATATCATTATCTTCATTATCTTTTTATATGCATGATGAATTGTCTTCACACTTTGAAGATGGACTCCACAAAGCAAAACTTGCCATGTGCATTTGCATTCAAAAGCAAACTATTTATGTGCACATCTTCAGGGGGAGCCTCGTCACATGTATGAAGACAATACTCACAACACTGAACTTTCACATACTTTTATCCCCGTTGAAAACATCAACCAGTTTGTCATCAATCACCAAAAAGGAGGAGATTGTAAGTGCATCTAGTGCCACCCCTAGTTGGTTGTGGAGTATTGACGACAAACGTGGTTGAGGGACTAATGTGTTTGTGAGAATTGTAGATAACACAGGTAGTGTCCCTCATTGATTCGGTTTACCTACCAGAGATGAACCCTAAAAATGTGTGAAGACATTGAAGACAATGGTGGTTCGTGAAGACATTCACGACGAAGATTATGACGTGTGAAGCTATTCACTTGAAGACTATGGAGTGCGACGACATAGTTGTTTTGTAGTTTCCTATTCTTCTTATTGAGTCAAAGGAACCACCGTACTGTTAAGTGGGGTTCAAGTGAACAAAGTCAGAGTGACTGAAGTGATGCTCAACCAAATCCTATGTCTTCGAGCGAAGACAATGAGAGCAAATCTTATCCAGAGCTGGATTAGTCAGCTTTGCTTGTAGCCCAAGCCAAGCTGCCGCGTGTGTTTGAAATCTGACCGTTAGACACATGTCAGTTCCTTAGTGACCCAGGGTCATTTTGAACATATCAGGTCGGGTTGCCTCTTGGCTATAAATAGCACACCCCCTACAGCACAAATTGGTGAATGCTCAGAGTTAGTGCACGGCTTTTGTCGTTTGAGAGCAACCCACCTCCGAAGCATTTGAGAGAGAAATCCTTGCGAGGACAAAGCCCAAAACACCCAAAGCCAAAGAGTGTTAGGCATCACTAAAGTGTTTTTGTCTGTGTGATCTAAAGACTTATTACACTTGAGGACTGTGAATCCTCCAGCCGGTTAGGCGTCGTGTTCTGAGCATCCAAGAGTCATTGTAGATTGCCAGTGAATGAAGTATGTGAAGGTTTGGAAGTCTACCTCAAAGACTTACCAGAGTGATTGGGCGAGGACTGGGTGTCCTTAGCTCAAGGGGAACAAGGTGAAGACATGGTCTTCTGAGTTAAATCTCAGCCTCCCTAACTAGACGTACAGTTGTCATAGCAACTGGAACTGGTCTACCAAATCCTTGTCTTCGTCAAGCTACTAGTTCTATCCTCTACTCTCCTTAGTTTACAATTGTCTTCGTGATTGCCTGTCTAATTTGTTTGACTTCACACTGTGAAGACTATTGTCTGTTTAGCTTCGTACTATCTATCTTTTTGATCATGTCTACCTAGTTGCAATTAGTCTTTGTGCTTTCATTATGTTGTATGTTAGACTTATGCTTACCTAGTGTAGCTTGCATTTCATTGCTTACTATATAGGCTCTGTTTACCTATTTATCTTCAAAGCCACCGTGTTTTGAAGACTTTCATAAAAATCGCCTATTCACCCCCCCCCCCTCTAGTCGATAACTAGGACTTTCAAAAGCGGCCCGAGCCAACCTTACATGACCACGTTCATGAGATCGGTTCCACCGATAGACATGCAACTAGTTTTGCATAAAGGAGGCTGGCGGGTGTCTGTTTCTCCTACTTTAGTTGAATCGAATTTGACTACGGCCGGTCCTTGTGAAGGTTAAAACAACAAACTTGAATAAATTAGCATTGTGGTTTTGTGCCGTAGGTAAGAACGGTTCTTGCTAGAAGCCCATAGCAGCCATGTAAAACTTGCAATAACAAAGTAGAGGACGTCTAACTTGTTTTTGCAGGGCTTGTTGTGATGTGATATGGTCAAGACATGATGTGATATATGTTGTTGTATGAGATGGTCATGTTTTGTTAAAGTTATCGGCAACTGGCAGGAGCCTTATGGTTGTCACTTTATTGTATGAAATACAAACGCCATGTAATTGCTTTACTTTATCACTAATCGGTAGCAATAGTTGTAGAAGCAATAGCTGGCGAGACAACCACGATGCTATGATGGAGATCGAGGTGTCAAGCCGGTGACGATGGAGATGATAACGGTACTTTGGAGATGGAGATCAAAGGCACAAGATGATGATGTCCATATCATATCACATATTTTGGTTGCATGTGATGTTTATCTTTTATGCATCTTATTTTTCTTAGTACGGCGGTAGCATTATAAGATGATCCCTTACTAAAATTTCAAGGTATAAGTGTTCTCCCTGAGTATGCACCATCGCGGCAGTTCGTCGTGCCGAGACACCATGTGATGACCGGGTGTGATAAGCTCTACGTTCACATAAAACGGGTGCAAGACAGTTTTGCACATGCGGAATACTCGGGTTAAACTTGACGAGCCTAGCATGTACAGAAATGGCCTCGGTACACTGGAGACCGGAAGGTCGACTGTGAATCATATAGTAGATATGATCAACATATAGATGTTCACCATTGAAAACTACTCCATCTCACATGATGATCGGACATGGTTTAGTTGATTTGGATCACGTGATCATTTAGATGACTCGAGGGATGTCTATCTAAGTGGGAGTTCTTAAGTAATATGATTAATTGAACTTAATTTATCATGAACTTAGTACTAATAGTATTTGCATATCTATGTTGTAGATCAATAGCTCGCGATATAGCTCCTATATATTTTTGATATGTTCCTAGAGAAAAGTTGAAAGATGATACTCCCTTCGTCCAAAAATATTTGTCATCAAAATGGACAAAAAAGAATGTATCTAGAACTAAAATACATCTAGATACATTCCCTTTTATTCATTTTTATGACAAGTACTTCCAAACGGAGGGAGTAGTAGCAATGATATGGACTGGGTCCGTGATCCGAGGATTATCCTCATTGCTGCACAGAAGAATTATGTCCTTGATGCAGCACTAGGTGACAGACCTATTGCAGGAGCTGATGCAGACGTTATGAATGTTTGACAAGCTCGGTATGATGAGTACTTGATAGTTTAGTCCATCATGCTTTACAGCTTAGAACCGGGACTTCAAAAATGTTTTGAACGACACGGAGCATATGAGATGTTCCAAGAGTTGAAATTGCAATTTCAGACTCATGCCCATGTCAAGAGGTATGAGACCTATGACAAGTACTTTGCCTACAAGATGGAGGAGAACGGCTCAGCCAGTGAGCATGTAGTCAAAATGTATGGGTAGTACAATCGCTTGAATCAAGTGGGAGTTAATCTTCCAGATAAGATAGTGATTGACAGAGTTCTCTAGTCACTATTGCCAAGCTACTAGAACTTCGTAATGAACTATAATATACAAGGGGATGACGAAAACGATTCCCGAGCTCTTTGCGATGCTAAAATCGGCGAAGGTAGAAATCAAGAAAGAGCATCAAGTGTTGATGGTTGACAAGACCACTAGTTTCAAGTAAAAGGGCAAGGGAAAGAAAAGGGAACTTCAAGAAGAATGGCAAGCAAGTTGCCACTCACGTGAAGAAGCCCAAAGCTGGACCCAAGCCTGAAACTGAGTGCTTATACTACAAAGGAAATGGACACTGGAAGTGGAACTGCCCCAAACTGTGACACTCCAAAAAAAATTATTTGGTTTTCAGCAAATTCTTGGTTTGATTTGAAGGAGGCTATTCAAAATCTTTTAAAAAGACTCTCCTTCTCAAATATTTTCTCTTATGTCAAAAAAATTTTTGGGTCATCCTCAACCTTGATGTTTGGCTTTGAAGGCTTTTCATTGGTGTGACTCATCACAATTTATTTTGAAAGTTTTTCAATTAAAAAGAAATCCTTAGGGTTTTGGATTTATTCCTTTTTAATCCAACCATCCTCTTTCACCATGCCTCATGTTAAAATTTTCCTCCAAAACACCTCCCTCCACTTTGGGTCAAGTCAAATGTCCAATCCTAGCAAGTTCAACCCATTTTTTATTTTTATTCCATTTATTTTAACCCCAAAACCATTTCTGTCTTTTATTTTGGATCTAGGTGATTTACAAAGAGAGTACCTGACTTCTTTTGAGTTTTGATCCCAAACCAACTCCTCTAACTAGTCCTTAGCACCCCCAACCTAGATCCATCAAGATCCACTCTTCCACAGTTCAAATTTTTCAAGTTTTGCTCACTACAAATTTGGACCAGATTTGTCATTTTTGGTGAAATTCAATATTTTTCTTCTCCAAAAATTCTAGGATAAATCAGGCAGCCCCCAGGTGCATTGAGAGGTCACCTCACCAAAGCCCAGCTCCGGAAAATTTGCCCACATGCCAAAATCATTTCATAAAACACCTGGCGTGCATTGTTGCTGTTCAAATTCAGAAAGTTCAGACTTTCAGTGCTGTAGTTGCGCCGTCAGTGTCGTTTTCTTCAGAGCACGATGTCGATCTCGCCAGTAGCTGCAGTGGCGCCTTGCTCCCTGTTCCTCCTCCTTATCCAGAGCGCCGCACGGTCATTTGGACGGGCACCATCGTCGGTGGTGACGTGTCCCGCCGACGCCGGCAGCTTCTGCGGTGGCAGAGCCACCCGTGGCGGCCAGCAGGGATCAGCTCCAGCTTTCGGCGCCGTCCAACACCGCCCAAGCCACCCGAGGCCTCCGCGTGGCCGTCTGCTTGCCTGCGCACGTTGTGGCACCGTCGCCGTGCTCGGCGGTCAAAGGCAGCATGCTCCCCGCCGACGAGCTCCGTCGCCTGCTCCGCTCGTAACTTGGAGTATCAATCAAGGCAGGCCAAGCTTAGCACTGGAACGGAACCATTAGACCCTCATGGTGATGCCTAGCCCCCTAAACCACCTGACCAACCTTTGCCCCACCGTAATTGTCATTGGAGTTATCCCGTTCGCGGCCACCGCCTCGGACCAGCTATAAAAGGGGCCCCCGAGCTCGTTCTCGACCCCGCACCACACCTCCACCTCACCAGAGCCCCTCCAAGCCACCAGGAGGACCCCGAGGAGGTCTCCTTCCTCGACTCCGGCCGCCCCGATCCGCCTCGGGCTCCGGCTTGATCCACTCAAGTGAGGCCATCCTGCCTCCCAAACCGCGTCAGCAGCCCTCTGGTGCACCCAGTACTCTAACCCGAGCCCTGATTCAACCTTTGCAGCTCTCCCCGGCGAGATCCAACAACACCCGAACCACCGCCCACCGGAGTTGAGGCCGCCATCGACGTGGTGCTCGCCGACGACCAACTCCACCACCCACAGGTGCGGAAGGACCCAAGGAACCCGTAGGTACCCTCCTTTCCCCCTACCTCACCGTGGATCGCCGCCGGCGACCACCGCAGCCTTCGGGCGCCGGTGACTCTGTTTCAGAGTTTAAACCCGACGGGTGGGACCCCCCGTCAGCTTTTTCTTTTTTTGAAACGTTTTATGAAAACGCCTTCGGGCAAAGTACGTGTTCCCTCTAGGTTGGTGTATTTTCAAACGAAGTGTTTTCTGTTTTTCTAAGCTAGCCCCTGGACACTTTCTGTTTCATCATAGATAAGTCCCTGGACTAAAACTTTAATAACTTTTAAACAGAAAATGATTTTTGATTGATTCTTCTTCTGTCATCTTTATTTTTCTGTCTAGTTTTTTATCAGATTTAATTGAAAAATATTTGGAACACTTTTTGTGCACACACGGTATTTATGTTAGTGTGTATTTTCTTTATACCGTAGATACCGGAGGAGGTGACGGAACCGCGAACTTCACCGAGCTAGACTCCGACTACTCCGAACCAGGAAAGCATGTTTGAACCTTTGATATGATGAGTGTTTTGCATGTTTGCATTGAGTAGTTAGTTCATGGCATGTTTATATGCATAGCAGTAAGTGTTACATTGCATGCAAAGCTGATGCAAGTGAGCTTCGAAACTCCATATGTTATTTGATGTGAGTTTATATGATCATGTGGTGACATGAGAGGTGGTAAGATGGCAGTGTTGAAGCATGTCAGTCTTATGCCAAACCATTTAACTCCAGTGTCAACGTGGATCAAGTCACATTACCATCCACTTCTTTTTGTGCTACCACATGTTTTCTGCAAAGAGTATGGTTTAGTAAGTTGCAAACCTCTTTCCTCGTACACACCAAATAGAGAGGCCGTGATGAGGGTTCCATGGCCCTGGATTAAAGCCAGTCATCCGGTCAGGGGGCATGGGTGTTTCCGGTTGGGACCGAGAGGGGGGCACCCCTTAGAGCGCGTGAATATAAATTTGATCCCATGCTATTCGAGGTTGTGGCCTCCCCGTCTCAAGGTTTTCTTGAACGTTGCTTAGGGTGATTCCTGGCATCGTGAGGTGGAATGGGTGTGTACTGGTTAGATGCGTTTCTACCGAAATACCGTAAACGGAACTAGTCCTTCGTGACTACTGAAATCCGTTGGCTGTGGTTAAATAGTGCAAACTCTACAGAGTCAAAAAATCATTCGAGTAACCGCGTCTATGGTCAAGGACTGTGTCCAACTTATCTTTGTCAGTCTCAGTGCCAGTCTCAGTGACAAATCTCCGGTGAACAAACATGAGTGTTAAGTCCGGCTAAATGATTACTCCTGTGGATGGACTAACCCGTTTATTATTATGTGCTGAGTATTTCCTTGGAGTGATTTAACTTCATGAATTTATTGAATACGAATGATGAAATATAAGCCCTCTCTGTGATGTCGCTCAGACGTCCGACTGTGGCGCTCTTGTTATTTACTTTCAATATAAGCCCTTTATGTGATGTCGCTCAGACGTCCGACTGTGGCACACCTGCTATTTACTCTTGATATAAGCCCTTTACGTGATATCGCGTAGACGTCCGACTGTGGCATCACTATTATTTATTTTCATTATAAGCCCTTTCCGAGATGTCGCGTAGACATCCGACTGTGGCATCACTGTTATTTAATTTCATTATAAGCCCTTTCCGAGATGTCGCGTAGACGTCCGACTGTGGCACGCACTGTCATTTACATTTTGATATAAGCCCTTTATGTGGTGTCGCTCAGACGCCCGACTGCGGTATGTTAATTTAATTTTACCTTTCGAGGCGTCGCTTCAAACACCCGATCGGTCTTCAGTTTTATTGGGATTTCGGGAGGACTACCGCCTGATTTCCTTTTTATTTAACATGCCATGCAAATTTATTATTTGAGTGTGCATTGCTAACTGCTCATGGTGCATCATGTTTACATTTGTTATATCTTATGTCCGAACTGTCTTGCAAGTACATTCAAAGTACTCACCTGGCTTGTCGATTTGGCCAGATGCTGATGAAGGCGATCTTATGGATGAAGAGTACGATAGCGAGTCCGACGCCTAGAGGAGTCCCAGTCAGTCCCGTGCGATCCTGGAATTGGTCACTTGTATCATATACGCTTCCGCTACCCGAATAAAATCATCGAGCTCACTTGACGCCGATGAGTCTGCAAGATTAGGAGTCATGTCACCCACTTCACTATGACATATCCACCACCACTTTTATTACGAGTCAGTAGTATGCCAGCACATCCTTGTGTCATATCCGCCCTTATGCATAATATTGGCGTGCTTGTAATAAACTATTGAGCCACCTCAGCTCAACCTCAGATAATATTTAGTACTCTTTGGATTTCAGATCAAAGATTTGTCTACCAGTAAGGAGGATTTTCCTATACTGGTCTATATATAAAGGTCGGTTTCTCAATAAGCTTTTTATTGAAAAACCGGTCGTGACAAACTTGGTACCAGAGCCAGGCTGACTGTAGGAAGCCACTAGGTGCGATTGCTAATCGGTTATTAGCGTAATAAGTGCTATTTTTAATAATTTGCAAATGTAGTCATTTTCTGATAGTCAGCGTAAATTTATGATCTGACTATTCAGAATTTTTGCCTACTTTTGTAGATGGCTGGCAACGACTGTGAGTCATAGGTGTTCGCCAACGTACCTGAGGGGTTCGCCAAGCTACTCACCTCCATCGTCAAAATCGCGATCGGGCCATCGACTCGTCCGGAGTTCACACTCTACCAGCACAAGATCAACGACAGCCTGTCCATGCACCAGGCCGCGGTGCAATTCAAGGGAGGATGTGTCGAGTTACGCCGCTTCCGGTTTGTGGGAAGAGCCATGCCTACGGAGAGGCATGCTATGCAGATGGCTGCCCGTGAGGCGATAGCTCGTCTTCGGGATGTTCTTCCTTCAATGAAGACTTGTCGCTACCGCTACAACATGATCACAAAAGCCAAACATGATCCGTTGACTAAACTTCTCTCAAAAGCCAAACATGATCACACCTTAGTACTCTTGGGTGTTAATCACATGGCGATGTGAACTAGATTATTGACTCTAGTAAACCCTTTGGGTGTTGGTCACATGGCGATGTGAACTATGGGTGTTAACATGATGTGAACTATTAATGTTTAATCACATGGCGATGTGAACTAGATTATTGACTCTAGTGCAAGTGGGAGACTGAAGGAAATATGCCCTAGAGGCAATAATAAAGTTTTTGTTTTATATTTCCTTATATCATGATAAATGTTTTATTATTCATGCTAGAATTGTATTAACCGGAAACTTGATACATGTGTGAATACATAGACAAAACATTGTGTCCCTAGTATGCCTCTACTCGACTAGCGCATTGATCAAAGATAGTTAAGTTTCCTAGCCATGGACATGTGTTGTTATTTGATGAACGGGATCACATCATTAGGAGAATGATGTGATGGACAAGACCCATCCGTTAGCTTAGCATAATGACCATTCAGTTTTATTGCTACTGCTTTCTTCATGTCAAATACATATTCCTCCGACTATGAGATTATGCAACTCCCGGACACCGGAGGAATGCCTTGTGTGCTATCAAACGGCACAACATAACTGGGTGATTATAAAGATGCTCTACAGGTATCTCCAAAGGTCTTTGTTGGGTTGGCATAGATCGAGATTAGGATTTGTCACTCCGAGTATCGGAGAGGTATCTCCGGACCCTCTCAGTAGTGCACATCATAATAAGCCTTGCAAGCAATGTGACTAATGAGTTAGTTGCGGGATGATGCATTATGGAACGAGTAAAGAGACTTGCCGGTAACGAGATTGAACTAGGTATGGAGATACCGATGATCGAATCTCGGACAAGTAACAGACCGATGACAAAGGAAATAACGTATGTTGTCATAACGGTTCGACCGACAAAGATCTTCATAGAATATGTGGGAGCCAATATGAGCATCCAGGTTCCGCTATTGGTTATTGACCAGAGAGGAGTCTCGATCATGTCTACATAGTTCTCGAACCCGTAGGGTCCGCACGCTTAACGTTCGATGACGATTTTGTATTATATGAGTTATGTGATTTGGTGACCGAATGTTGTTCGGAGTCCCGGATGAGATCACGGACATGACGAGGAGTCTCGAAATGGTTGAGAGGTAAAGATTCATATATAGGACGATAGTATTTGGACACCGAAAGTGTTTCGGGGGTACCGGGTACGAATCGGGTCACCGGAAGGTGTTCCGGGCAACCCCGGCAAGCTATATGGGCTTAATGGGCCTAGACAGACCAGCCCACAGGGGGCTGGTGCGCCCCTCCACCAGGCCGTCCAGCCCTAGGGAAGGCAAGGGAGGAGGGCTATCCCCTCTTTCCTTTCCCTTCTCAAGGGAGAAAGGAAAAGGGGGGCGCCACCTCCTCCTTCCTTCTCCTAGTGCCAAAATAAGGAAGGGGGCGAATTGGGGTGGGAGCCCAAGTAGGACTCGACCTACTTGGGCTCCCCCCTGGCTGCCTCTTCCCCCCTCCAACCTATATATATGTGGGGAGGGGGCGCCTAGAGAACACACAAACATCTATTAGCTGTGTGCGGCACACCCCTCCACAGTTTACGCCTCCGGTCGTATTGTCGTAGTGCTTAGGCGAAGCCCTGCGCGGATCACTTCACCATCATCGTCACCACGCCGTCGTGCTGACGAAACTCTCCCTCGACACTTTGCTGGATCAAGAGTTCGAAGGACATCATCGAGCTAAACGTGTGCAGAACTCGGAGGTGTCGTACTTTTGGTGCTTGATCGGCCGGAACAAGAAGAAGTTCGACTCAATCAACCGCGTTGTCAAACGCTTCAGCTTTCGGTCTACGAGGGTACGTGGACACACTCTCCCCCTCTTGTTGCTATGCATCTCCTAGATATATCTTGCGTGAGCGTAGGAAATTTTTGAAATTGCATGCTACATTTTCCAACAATCTCCTCATCACCGTATGAGGAATCGTCGAAGTCGTAGAGAAAATTATGAAAAAAGAACTCATCGGCGGAGTCATTTGTACCTTGGTGGGAAACTGTCGAACTACTTGCCGGCGTCGTCGAAGAAGCTGGCCGGCGAAGAGATGCACGCCCCTCGACCAGTAGTGTCTGCCGTCGGCGTCTGACAATGGCGTCGGCGAACACGGCGCACATCGAACGCCGGCCGGGGCCGCAGGGCAGGCCGTGCTTGCGGCGATGTCGAGGTGGGGGGGGAGCTGCGGTGGCCCAGCGACGAGGCGGTCGTGGCGGCGACATGGGAGGTGACGGGGTGCGGGGGAGGTGTGTGGGCGCGGACTGTTGGCAGGGACGCCGGAACTGGGCGACGGCGATGACGGGGTGGAGCGGCGAGGCTTGTTGTCGATAGGGGTGGAAGAGAATGGCCAATGTGACACCGACTGGCGGACCAGGGGGGGGAGTAGCCGCGCGTCGCCCGCCTCCGCTTTGTGTCTGCACCGATGCAAATGAGGCTTAAATTTGGGCCAGAAATGGGTCGGCAAACAGACAAAAAACAGACACGCGTTAATTTGGGTCAGCACGTTGGGCCAATTTTTCTGTCCGCGGACCAAATGGATGTCTAATTCAAGGAGCCCGTTTAACCAAGCATCCTCCTTAATCAGTTGCAGATGTAGACAGGGGTTGCATCGTTTTCCCCAAAAAGATGAGCAGGACAGCAAGTTCCCTTCAACTTGCATCAACAACATGGCAACTCCAAAAAAAATACTGCAGATACTTGACCCAAAAAAATGAAATGGAACACATAAAAAGCTAGACAAAAAGAAACAGGATAATGTGCACACAATCACAACGTTACTACTTAAAAAAAAAAAAACTATGTCCATGGCACATCGATTTGCAAAACCAGCTCCTCGGTGACGTTCAGCATCGGGTGTCGTGATGCCCTTTCACTTGGCTCGGCTCTAGTCCTCGTGACGCAGTAGAGCTGTCTACCGCTCTTTGTAATAACGTCGCGTTTTGGAAATACCCGCTCCGTTTCTAAATAAAGTCCTTACGTACAAAATGAGTGAACCTACACTATAAACTATGTCTACATACATATCCGCATGTGATTTATATTAAAAAATCTCTAAAAAACTTATATTCAGAAACGGGTGGATGGAGTACACGTTTAGAGGAAGTAATGGGTTTTGGACGGAGGTACATACGAACAAAATGAGTGAACCTACACTCCAAACTACGTCTACATACATCGGCATGTGATTCATATTAAAATCTTTAAAAAGACTTATATTTAGAAACGGATGGATGGAGTGCACGCTGCTTAGAGAGAAAGTAAATGGGTTTTGGGCGGAAGCGTGAGCTTGAACGGTAATCAGCGCGCCGAGGTAGACGACAAGCGAGGCGGGGAGATAAGGATGAGGGCAGCCGCACGTGCCCTGCGGCTCGACAGATGGACCCAACTAAAATTTAATGGAAGCATCCATGCCAACAAACAGGAGAGTGTGATAAAGCCACTCGTAGAGCGGAGACGCCACACAGCAGAGCAGAGCAGAGCGGAGGAGCAGAAGCAAAGGAAAGAAGAGCGAGGAGGGAGGGAGACGCCGGAGGGGAAGGAAGCACGACCGCAGAGAATTCAGATCAAAGCGAAGGTTTATATCCCTCTCCCCTCTCTGACGCAGACGTCGTCGACCCCGTTCTCTTATCTGATAGTAGTATTTCAGTGATTTACACGCTCTTGTATTTCTTTACTGAGGGAGGGAGTATAGTAATTTTATATGCGCCGAGAAAGAAAGAAAAAAGAGGCCATCTTCTTCGTCTGCTCCATGCGTATGTGCGTACAGTAGGCTCGCCCCGCCCTCTCCTTTTATACCCCTCCTCTGTTTCCCTGCGGCTTTGGGTGGGAGGACAAGAAGAGAGCAGCAGCAGCAGGAGGAGGGGGAAGCAAATGCGCAGCGCTGGTGAGTCCTTTGGATCCGGGCGCTAGGGCTCCTCTTCCTCCTCCTTCTTCACCTGGGTGTTGGGCTGGTTCTTGATTTTCCGCGGAGATGGCTCGGAGCAGCGCCAGGCAGCGGCCATGGACCGCAATTCTCCCTGCTCATCTCGAACGGATCGTGGCTCGAAATTCTCGAGCAGCGCTTAGAACGTCGCCGCGCGGAGGAATGACGGCCGATTGGCTCGTTCTGCCGCAGCGGGGTTTTAGACGGGGTGCGGTGCAGTCGTGGAACCGGAAGCTCGATTTGGAGACGAACTGCTGAATTACGGGTGGGGATTCAGTTCTTGATCTGGCTGCTTTCTTCCACCTGACGGGCAATGGTGTGGCGTCATCCGGGTTCCTCTGGGTTTCCTTTTCCCAGCGGGATAAGGGCGGAACGGGCCAAAGGAAGCGGCGCCTTTTTCAGCCTGGCATCTAGAGCGGGTTTCACTGCGGCGTTCCTGCCTTTTTCTTCTCTTTTCTTTCACTGGTGCGCTTTTGTTGCGACTCCACAGCAACAATGCTTTGGAATCTTTCAACTCGTCTCGGCTCAAATGGTGTCCGCTAAACCTTGCAGCTGCACTTTCCCTTGCTAGTTTTTCTTCCCCAATGCTGTTTACAGAGTTGAGTTAAGCTTAGCAGTTAGCACCAGTAGAAGCCAGCGTATTATCTTTTAGTGACCTGCTTCCTCGTTTGAAACTATAAGCTGTTCTAACTTTTTTTTTTGAATTGGATGTATATAGACGCGTTTCAGTGTGTTTGTTCACTCATTTTAGTCCGTGGGTCGTCCATATTGAAATATCCAAAACATCTTATAATTCGGAACGGAGGTGCTCCAGTATTTATGCTCTCTAGACCAGTGTTACTAATTGTGTGATACTCTTGTGTGTAATGCTGAGATTACTCATGCTGCTGTGCCTTTTCTTATTTCAGAGTAATATCGTTGGAAGTTCAGTTTTGGTGATTAGGCCTATACTACGATGCTTTGGATTTATGTGATTTTATATCTTAATTGGTTTGGGAACCTAGGGCCACGTGTATTAGTTCACAAGAGATCATTTGCATCTGAATTTCGAATCTGTCGTTTTGGCGACATGTTCATGTGCAGTGGTCTGTTTTACTCTGCCAACCGTGGGTTGACAGTGAGTTCCAGCTGTTCCAAAATTTACAGGGAATGCCAAAGTAGATTAGTAGAATGATTTAGATCAATGGTAGATCTATCATCTCGTGTATATTAGCAAATTGAATTAGATTTGCTGTCACATCATATTATACAGCAAATCTATGCTTCCTCAGGTTGACGTGAAAGGCGTTTATGTTCTTTTTTTTTTAGGTGTTTTGATGTTGTGTGCAAACTCTTTTCTTTAAAACTATTTCCTTCTGGTCAAGCTCTACAAGTTCTCTAACCATTTCCCCTGCAAGTTGGCAATTTGTCCTGTTATGCTATCTGAAAGTCCAAACATAGCTTGTAGAAGGATGCCATATTAAAAAATGAACATGTTATCTACTTGCTTTTCCAGTTTCCTCGATTGTCACTCTTCTGTGTTCTAGAAGGTTGCCCCATGTTGTAATATTCTACTGCAGGGTTATTTTAGACATTTGAGGTTATGCATGATACTACCTCCGTCCGGGTTTATTAGGCCCCCTCTTATTTTGGGCTTGAGTTTGACCTAAAATTTTACCTTACAAAACTTTAACTATATGTCACAAAAGTTATATTGTCGGAAAGCTCTTTCAAATACAAATCCAACAATATAATTTTTTATAGCATATACTTTATATTTTAGTAGTCTATAGATGGTCAAAGTCTGGCCCAAAATACGAAGGGGTCCAATAAACCCGGACGGAGGTAGTATTTCTGATTCTATAGTCAGCTAACAAAAAAGTGACAAAATAGCCTTGCTGATGCATGTTTTAATATTGGTTGATGGAGGTTATCTTTCACTGCCAATTGTCAATTGTGACATCCCAGTTAATAAGGAAAGCGCTGCTATGATGGTGATATGCACTATATAGGATAACAGGGTGTATGGGATTAGGTGATGATATTGTATAGGATTGATCACATGCCTCTGTTCACCGTTTTGGCACCTTTCTGGCTGAAGCTATTACAGATTATCTCTCTTTTTCAACATGAAACTATTAGGAGCTTAAGAACTGTTTCCATGATTGAACTTTGAAGTTTTCTTAAGTTCTGATGTTCTGTACATGATATTTTGCAGTATAGATTTTATTTTTATTTTCAAGATTTTGGTGCCTTGCTGAAAGCTAGATTATGTCACTATGTTGCAGTTTTCTTAAATTCTGATGTTCTGTGCATCAGTTGGATCACTTCTGCTGGACCTCCTTGTTGATAATATATTGGTGCTTTTTGTGCAGGATTCTTTGGTGTGGTAATAACTCGATAGAGTTCTAGGCTGAAGCAAACAATGGAGAGGGAAATGGCTGCCTCATATGAGCCAAAACTGAACAGTGAAATAAGGATTTTTGAGAGTTCAGATGAGATAGTAACAGATCTAGCTGAGTATATCTCCCAAGTTTCAGAAATCTCTGTTAAAGAAAGGGGATACTTCGCTATTGCCCTATCTGGAGGGCCCCTTGTCAGTTTTTTGAGGTAATAAATTTTGCTATTCTTTGTTAGCTATTATGCTATATATGTTTCTGTGCAAGAATTTTCAATACAGTTTGCATTATTGCATCTGAAATATCTTGTTTTTAATTTATGAAAAGGAAACTTTGTGAAGTGCCATACAACAAGACCCTGGATTGGTCTAAATGGTACATTTTCTGGTCTGACGAACGTGCTGTAGCAAAGAACCATGCAGACAGTAACTATAAGTTAACAAAAGAAGAATTTCTATCAAAGGTATGTGGACTTTAGGAGAAATTTTGCTGTATAACGTAGAGCATATATTAGTTTCTGGGTATTTGTTGCCTGAGTTTCATTTTACATTGTGCTTATGAGATGCTATTTATACCTTGCATGAGGTCCATCATGCATTGTACTTTTCTTCAGTATATCAAGTCAAATAGCCAATAGCAGTTCCCAGATGGGTCATTCAGGGTTTTCCTTTTCCTTTTCTGTACTGCATATGGTGTTAGATTACAATTTGCGTATCAGCTATGAGGGAAAAGAGCTGAAGTGGGTATATTTGAAATTGTTACACTGTAGATATCTCAAATCAAGTGCTATGTGTAATGGAGTATCATTATTGGTGTCCACTGTTAGTAGATTATCCTGCCTGTCAATCCAATTGATTGTACGATGGACCTGTGACTTCGTACTATTATTGTTCGCCGAATGTTCTGAGTATTTGGTGCTTTTGAGAGTTAATTTCAGTAGTCAAAAGTGTAAGTGTTCGCAAGAAGAGTTCAGTAGTAAGGACCAACCGATGGGCTACAATAGTATATTAATAATCAAATATTTCATGTTCTCTATTACAATAAAAAAAAGTTTAAAAGAAAGACCAGGTTTAGAGTTGGAAAATATAACACGCCTTGGCTCAGAGTTGTATTGCAGTCTCGTGTCTTTTTTCTCATTTGGCATATAGTACATTTTACTTGCCCGAATACTGTTCGTTGTGCTTTCATACTGGTATTTTAACATGGTGAAAGACACAAATATGCAATATTATTATTATGTAAGTTAAGAATATCACCCTTCTGTAGATTCTGCATATTAGATACTGGTGGTTGTTCTGGTAGCTTGTGAGTCAGGTAGGCCATTTTGCTATACCATTTCCTGGTAGTCTGCTATGTTCAGATTGTTCGGTATCATTTGGCAACCATGGGAACCAGATTAAGACTTCCTAACAGCTACTTCAGTAGTTCCAACTTCCAACTACTCTTGCAACCCCCACCACCAACCACACCCTTCCCTATCTTCTCTCAGGGTCATCTCCAGTCTTTATTGTCAGACTAATAGCTTATCCATATGAGTACTCTTGATTGGAACATGATGATTGCCTCTGGCACACCTGTCTTAAGTTGCACCAACCACATGATTTATGTAGTTGAAGGAGTTTAAGGCAAAGTCTGCATCTTTTTTTCCCATGAGACGGGTCAAATCAGTTGTTGTGCAAGTCTTTGATCATGTGTGTGTTCCCCTGCATACCAGTGCCCTTGCCATTTCATGTTGCATAGATTCCATGATTTCACTTTATTTGGTTTATTACCTTGCACCAACAAGCAAAAAAGATGCAGACATTATTTAGTAAAAGAATATGATGTTCTGCCATGATACTGAAATCGCTTGTTTTCACCAAGTTAACCATCTGTTATATCTAAATTTTTTCTAGGTGCCTATTCTGAGTGGCCATGTCTACTCCATAAATGACGGCGCCACGGTGGAGGACGCAGCGACGGACTACGAATTTGTCATCAGGCAGCTGGTCAAGATCCGCACTATAGGAGTCTCAGAGAGCAACGACTGCCCCAAGTTTGATCTCATCCTCCTCAGCATGGGCTCCGACGGACATGTGGCCTCATTGTTCCCCAACCACCAAGCCCTCGATCTGAAGGACGACTGGGTCACCTACATCACGGACTCCCCGCAGCCTCCACCCGAGAGAATCACCTTCACCCTCCCTGTGATAAACTCGGCGTCAAACATCGCGATCCTCGCGACGGGCGTCGACAAGGCAAACGCGGTGCATTCAGCCGTGTCTGACAGCGGCGACGGCCTAGACGCTGCCGCCCCGCTGCCTGCCAGGATGGTCCAGCCAACGGACGGGAAGCTGGTGTGGTTCCTGGACAAGGCGGCCGCCTCATCACTCGAGGCGCTGTCCGACGATGCCTACCAGCAGCAGCATCTGTGAGTACTAGCTTAGTGAGAACAGAGTGGAGATTCCTTTTGCTGTGAAAAATTAAGGCGTGTAAGTAGTTAGGTGGGTGGATCATATGATGGAACAAGGTTTGCTTCGTTCGACGCCTTTAGTCCTCTTCGTGTTAGTCCGACGGATGGTTCGTTCCGGGAAATCGGAAAGCGCCGTCAGTTTTGGCAGACGACGGAGATGGTTTTGTGCGGCGTTGATGTTTATGCGGGCGTTGTGGCCTCAGAGTTGAGAACATTTAAGACCTGAATTGTGGCCAGTTTTTATGGTATTGGGAAATCCATTCTGTCTAGCTAAGATTAGATTATTTTGCCGGCATGTGTTTTCTTGTGTGTGGCTGATCCTGTCTGTTATTTGAAGCGCTACCTGGAACCCAGAGCTATAGATTCCTCTGGTTTTTACCTGATGTGGGTTCAGTGTTTTTCTGCCGTGATATTTCTTGTGATTTCTTGTGTTTGCGAGATGGAATTTGGTTCGACGTAATTTTGCTGAATTGCTGCCCAAAAGGTTCTGAAATTTCATTCTTGAAATAGGTGGGTGTACAAGCATGTGCATTGCCATTATCCGCATCGTTTTTTTGCCACTTTGCATACTTGTCCCATGTCAGCCTGGTTGAGATAATACGGACAAAAAACCAACATCTGCATGTTGATTGGTTGCCTGCATACTCTTAAATATTGATGCAGATATTTTTGTAGCCCGCCACTTGTCCATCGCATACTTCCCATAAATTGTAAACCCTTGGAACTCTCCCTCGGAACACCACATACCAGACATGAAATATAAGTAAGCATGCATGATCATACAACACAACAAGTTCATCCTACCACTACTATGGTGTCATCCTACCATCAAATCCAAAAGATGGTGTTATCCTACTACCGCTAATTGGTCATCGGCATGAGGGTTATTATACTACCTCATAAAAAAATATACAGGCCAACATCTAGAGTTTATCAATCCCCCATAAAATGAATTTTGAAAACTTCATTGCTTGATGTAGGTTTAGAGAAGTCACGAATTTTAAAAAGTTCATGAATTTGAAAAAAATCACAAATTAGAGAAAAAAAATCATGAATTTGGTGAAAGTTTGCAAGAAGATTACGAATTTAAAAAGAATCAAAATTTAGAAAATGACTGTTAATTTGGAAAAAGTTCACGATGATAAAAAAGTTCACCAATTTTATTTTCTTAATTGATTTTAAAATATTCTATTTTTTATAAAAAATCATGAATTTAAAAAAGAACATGAATTTGAAAAGGGATTGATAAACTCTTGATGTTGGCCTGCATATTTTCTATGAGGTAGTATAGTAACCCTCACGCCGATGATGAATTAGCGGTAGTAGGATGACACCATTTTTTGGATTTGATAGTAGGATCACACCATACTAGTGATAGGATGAACCTTTTGTGTTGTATGATCATGCATGCTTACTGCTTGAATTGTTTGCTCTTCTGCCATATTAGGACAAGTGGTATGTGGTGTTTCGAGGGAGAGTTCCGAGGGTTTACAGTTTATGGGAAGCATGCGATGAACAAGTGGCGGGTTACAAAAATAGCCGCATCAGAGTGTTTAAGAGTATGCAGGCAACCAATCATCATGTAGATGTTGGTTTTTTGCCTATATTATCTCAACCAGGCTGACCTGGGACAAGTATGCAAAGTGGCAAAAAACAATGCGGATAATGGCAATGCATTGTACAGCCACCTATTTGAAGAACGATCAGAACCTTTTGGGCAGCAATTCACCAAAATTACATCGAACCAAATTCCATTTGGCAAAGACAAGAAATCACGAGAAATGTCACGGCAGAAAAACACAGAACCCACATCAAGTAAAACGAGACGAATCTATAGCCCTGGTTCTAGGTGGTGCTCCAAACAACGCACATGATCAGCTACATACAAAGAAAAACATGCCTGCGGAAGAATCTAACCTTAGCTAGATAGAATGGGGTTCACAGTACCATAAAAACTGGCCACAATTCAGGTTTTAATGTTCTCATCTCCGAGGCCACAACGCGCGCATAAACATCAATGCCGCACGAAACCATCTACATCGTCCGCCAGAACTGACGGCGCTTCTGATTTCCTGGAACGAACCATGCATCGGACCAACACTAAGAGGACTAAAGGCGTCGAACGAAGCAAACCTTCTTCCATCGTATGATCCACCCACCTAAGTACCTACACACCTCCATTTTTCACAGCAAAGGAATCTCCGCTTTGTTCTCAGTTAGCTAGTACGCACGATGCTGCTGCTCGTAGGCATCGTCAGACAGCGCCTCCAGTGATGAGGCGGCCGCCTTGTCCAGAAACCACACCGGCTTCCTGTGCGTTGGCTGGACCATCCTGCCAGGCAGGGACGCGGGGGCGTCTGGACCGTCGCTGTTGTCAGAGACGGCCAAATGCACGGCGTTTGCCTTGTCGACGCCCGTCGCCAGGATCGCTATGTTTGATGCCGAGTTTATTACAGCGAGGGTGAAGGTGGTTCTCTCGGGTGGAGGCCGCGGGGAGTCACCGGCGACGCACCAGCCATGGCGGAGATGGTGTCCACGATGCCAAGCCGTGGAACGACGGCCACATCCCCCAGATGGAGGTTGTTCCTCCAAATGACGGCTCGACCACACCCACTGGTGGAAAAATAGCCTTCGGTCGCGGTTCGCAACGGCCATTAGTCGCGGCTGCGCAACCGCGACCAGCAAAGCGCGACTAAAGCCCGCCACCTTTAGTCGCGGCTGCTTACGAACCGCGACTAAAGGCCCGTCCACGTGGGCGCCAGGCGGCCGTCGGGCGGAGGACCTTTAGTCGCGGTTCTTCGCCAACCGCGACTAAAGGCCGCCGCAGTTTAGGGTTTTAGCCCCCCTAAACCTGTTTTCTGCTTTAATTTGTTTTGTTTTATTTCTTTTGTGCTTTATTTTAATTTTGAAGGAGTTTCATATATTCTACGGTACTACATACATGCATATGAATGTACAATTTCAAATAAATTTGAAATTAGAACCAAAAAAATTCAAGAGGAATATACAATATATATTCAATATCATCGGATGACCATATACAATTTTGAACAAGTTTCCATACATGATTTAATCCATATAAAGTTCTTCGTCCTCGTGATAGTGTTCTCCTTTAGGATGGAGGACTTCCTGCAGAACCATCCAGCTAGTTCCTCTTGAAGTGGTCGGAAGCGAGCTTACGGACTAAGCGCCCACGGAGGTTATTCCTCTGAGCATTGGTATCACTCGGATCAACCCGCTCGGAGGTGTATCTCGGATCATCTCCTGAACAAAGTATGCACATAGATTGGTCAACGGTGGCTGAATATCCCGATCTTAGTCTTTACCCTTTTGAATTCTAGGTCTTTTTGAATTCACCGACCTTTGTATCTACGAACCGTCTCCAAACCCTACGAGGCAAAGAAAATTAAATGGACAAGAGAGTTATTAGTTACTTGATATTAGGAAATGAACGAAATAGGCCGATCGATATAGAGCGCAAATGAATGAAAATAATTACTTCGCAGCATTTTTCTCGATGTCGCCCAAAGCTTTGGATCCTTATCCGCAGAGTCGTGGGCGAGACATTACGAGGTGTTCACTTTAATTACTAGCAGAATCCGGTGGAACTGCGGACACGATACATGCACAAGATCGTCATGCATAACTCATCGATTAGCCGCCACATACCATGCATGGAGTAAACAAAAGAGAATGTGCTCAAGATGTAAACACTCACCCAAAATGGTAAGGAAATAGAATATCACTTTTGAGTTCCTGCTTTGTAAGAAACGCCACAGTCCGCCTCCACGTCGTCGGGTAATGCTCCAACACAACATCATTAACGATGTGTGGGTCAATGAACCCAACATCATGGATGTTCCTTACTCTGCATTCCTTTTTCTTCATTCTGCATGTATAATAGAGGACACAACAATATAGTTAGGACATATATATAGTGCAGGCAATATGCATGAACGAGATGGGGTAGAAATTAATAAATCACTTACAGAATGTAGCAACTGATGATAGATTTGTCGAGCTCGCGCAGATTGAAAAGCTGGAACAATTCACTCAGTTCAACTTGTACATAGTAATGTTTGAAGTGATGCTCATGTCTAACTTCCGCATAAATATAATCTTTGGCGTTTTAATTTTATGTAACCCTTGTACCAATTCAGCAGACGTTTCATTTGGTCGGTAGATCCTTTTCTGCAAGCAGCTCGACGAGAGGCCCATTCTTGACATATGTAATTACTACCTCCCTCTCGGCAACTCATCAAGGCCTAACAGTTCACGAAGAGTAATACCTAAGTTGGCGCTTGTTCTCGCTTTTCGTTACATACAATCCTGTCTTTGCCGCAGCTTGTATGATCTCGGGGCATCCGGACGGAAGGATTCCACTATAAGCGGGCAATCGATTGTTTACTTTGTTCCCGAGCTGGGCAACTTGTTTCCCGCTTTTATACTTTCGGCCTTCTCCCGCTCTTTGTTCTCCTTGAACATGAGTGCCTGCTTTTTAAGTTCACGTGCATAGTCATTAGGGAGATTCTTCGCGGCTTGGGACGGTGTGCTCAAAAATGACTTAGCCCACTTCTTTTGCTTGATCGAAATATCTTGGCTTGGGCTCGGGCTCTCTTTTCTTCTTGCAGTCCGCCTTCCATTTCTCCAAATCAGCAGTCGCGCCCGCGTCGACTTCCTCGGCACTACGTTCCCAAGGCCTTGTGGGGAGAGGCTTCAGTGATGGCTCCGGTACCTTTGTGGTCTTAGGTACATAAGGGTCCGGTTAATACTCGAGACTTCTTCCTTCTTTGCCATAGGTGGATTGGGGCGGCGTCTCATCACCCGCCGGACGAGGATCGGGGCGGCGGATGATCACCCGCGGACGTTGTGGATCTGGGGCGGCGTCGGCTGATGTGACGGAGGTGTAGGTGAACCGCCACCACCACCACCACCACCACCACCGCCACCGCCACCACCACCACCGTAGGGGGGTGGACTTGTTGTCCTTGGCGCCTCGCCTGGAAACTTGATAAACTTCTTTTGCCATAGAATGTAATGGCGCTTGACATCTTCAAGTCTTTTCTCCCTTCGTGTAGCAATTTCAATCTCCGGTCCTCAAACCCTTTGACTATGTCCTCCACCGTGACACGAGCATAGCCATCTTTAATGGGGTTGTTGTGGTGGAGTGCTCGAGTAAACATGGTAAAGCACGCCGATGGCTACCTTCATGGATATGTTCCCCATAGGATAATGAGATGACATTCTTTCATCTCCTTTATATCGCCCACGGGGTAGCGAGGAGGCTCCGGTGCAGTAATTTCGACCACCGAGGCTCGGTGCAGATAATTTCGATCGTCGGTGCATCTACACCAGCCGGTGGGGCCTCCGTGGAAGCCACGCCGCTTCTCTGCTGCGGCTTCCGAGATCCGCCGGATGATCTTCATCTTGCACCGAGCTGAATCTCTTTCGCTACTAGTACACTCATGGTTTTCTTCATCACTTCCATTTCGATGCCAACCGCCCCACAACATCTGCTTCCCGATCCATCTTTCTCTTACGGCTTCAGAACCGACGGGTCATCGCTCGGGGAACCCTATTTTCCACGGAATGTGCCCCATGCCTCGTACACGTCCTCCGTGTTCGAGATTCCCGAGGGCTTTTGTCGGTAGCGTCGTTCTCTCTGTTGAACTTGATCTTCCCTCTTGAGCAGCCTTCATTGCGTCAATAAGGGCTTGGGTGGGTTTAATTAATTTGCCTCGTAAACACACTCCCCTGCCTCCGGGTTGAGCGTTCCCCATGCCCGTACCACCAGCTTTTGGCCCTTGGGTCCCATCCTCCGTGCTGGACGGATTCCTCGCGCCTCACTCGTTCTCCATCTTCTCGAACCTAGGCACCCAAATGCGATACCCTCCTGGCCCCATAACATGATTGTACTCCTTCTTAGCCGCATTTTCCTTATTTTGTTTCGATATTTGAAGGAACTGCTCCGATTTCTTTTGCTTCACAAATTCGGCCAATCATCTTTCAGTTTCTCATATTGTCCTCTGAAATCCGAGTCTTGTTCGCTTGACAAAGTCACGGGCTAGATTTTGCTTGAATTTCCGAATCGTCGGCCATCTTATGAAGAGCGAACTGTTTGACTTTCCTCCTCCTCTCCTTGTTTTCCTCAATCTTGTTACCCTCCTCATCGAATTTGTTGTATTCGGAGGTAGAACGAAATGTTCCATAAGCTTCGTCAAGCAATCTTTTTTGTTCTCTTATCGACAAAAGAACCATCAATTCGTGCCTTCTTTGGCTCATTCCACTCTCGACGGTGATCGAGACGTTGTCTCTAACAATGGCTCCGCATTGGCTGATAAACTTGGTGGCGTTCTTGCGGGGCTCCAGGCCTTTGCGGTTGCAAAGTCGACAACCCGGATGGTGCATGTTTCTCCTGGTTTCATCGTCTGGTTGCGCCACGCTTTGACGACGTACTCGATTGTTTTGACGATCCGCCGAGGGCTAAAATAAGAAAGAGAGTCGCGCGTTAGTACACACATATTTATTCAAATCGGTTAGTTTGTATCACCGAGGCTCAATGTATATATATACCTCGGCGCGGAGGTGGTTGCTACTTCCATTTGAAGATCGCTGCTTTATCGACGTTTCTTGACATCATCTTCTTGACGGCGCCCTTCATCTTCACCGTCAAGGTTCAGATAAGAAGAGATATCATCTTCTTCTTCTCCGGTCGGCACATATTGAATATCGCCGTTTATGATGCCGAACATATGTGCTTCACCGTCCGGATCATAGTTGTCCATAATCGGTCACTCTATCGTCCGACATTATGTCGATCCTGAAAACATGTAGTAAAACAAATTAATTAAGTGAAGAAGGGGCGGTGGCGGTGGCGGTGGCGAAAGGGCGGTGGCAAAAGGAGGGGCGAGGAGGGGTGGGAGAGGGTGTCGCGAGAGCGCAAGACGGGCGGGGTTTAGGGTTTAGGGTTTTAAGTTGGCGGTTTTCTTTGGCGGTTTTCATTGTTTTTGTTTTTGGGGTTTAGGGTTTTAAGTTGTTTACCGCTTTTGTTAAACTAAAACTAGTTAAAATTAAAGAACAAAAAAAAAAAAAAATTCCTTTTCCTTTTCTTTTTCTTCTTCTTCCTTTTCCTTTTCTTTTCTTTCTTCTTCTTCCTTTTCCTTTCTTCTTCTTTCTTCTTCTTTCTTCTTCTTCCTTTTTCCTTTTGTTTTTCTTTGACGGTTTTCTGTTGTTTTTGTTTTTGGGGTTTAGGGTTTTAAGTTATTTACCGTTCTTGTTAAACTAAAACTAGTTAAAATAAAAGAACAAAAGAAAAAAAGAAAAAATTCCTTTTCCTTTTCCTTTTCTTCTTCTTCCTTTTCCTTTTCTTTTCTTTCTTCTTCTTCCTTTTCCTTTCTTCTTCTTTCTTCTTCTTTCTTCTTCTTCCTTTTCCTTTTTGTTTTTCTTTGACCGGTTTTCTTTGTTTTTGTTTTTGGGGTTTAGGGTTTTAAGTTATTTACCGTTCTTGTTAAACTAAAACTAGTTAAAATAAAAGAACAAAAAAAAAAAAAAAAAAAATTCCTTTTCCTTTTCCTTTTCTTCTTCTTCCTTTTCCTTTTCTTTTCTTTCTTCTTCTTCCTTTTCCTTTCTTCTTCTTTCTTCTTTTTCTTCTTCTTCCTTTTCCTTTTCTTTTCTTTCTTCTTCTTCCTTTTCCTTTCTTCTTCTTTCTTCTTCTTTCTTCTTCTTCCTTTTCCTTTTCTTTTCTTTCTTCTTCTTCCTTTTTCCTTTCTTCTTCTTTCTTCTTCTTCCTTTTCCTTTTCTTTTCTTTCTTCTTCTTCCTTTTCCTTTTCTTTTCTTTCTTTCTTCTTCCTTTTCCTTTTCTTTTCTTTCTTCTTTCTTCTTGTTTTCTGTTGTTTTTGTTTTTCCTTTTTTTGTTTTTGTTTTCTTTAATTCTGCTTGCAAGGGCGCAGGGCGGCGGCGTGGCGGGCGGCGGGCGGCGGGCGGGCGGCGGGGCAAGGGCGTGGGCGGCGGCGGCGGCGCGGCAGGCGGCGGGCGGCAAGGGCGGGTGGCAGGGCGGCGGCGATCGGGCGGCGGCGGCGGCAAGGGCGCAGGGGCGCGGCGCAGACATCGGGACGGGCGGCGGCGCATCGGGACGGAGCGGCGGCGTCGGCGTCGGTCGGCGTCGGGGCAGCGCTTCGGCGTCGATCGGCGTCGGGGCAGCGCTTCGGCGTCAAGAGAGAGGCGAATGGGGGGCAAAACTGCTAAGTGCAGTATTTATAGACGAACCTTTAGTCGCGGCTGGGGAGGCGGACCGCGACTAAAGGTACCCTTTAGTCGCGGTCGGCCTCCCCCCGCGACTAAAGTGTTTTGCCACCGCTTCCGTTCCCGCGCAGAAAGAACCTTTAGTCGCGGCTGGGGAGGCGGGCCGCGACTAAAGGGTACCCTTTAGTCGCGGCCCGCCTCCCCACCAGCGACTAAAGGGCTGTGCTGGAACTGGCGCGGTGCGGTGGGATGTTTAGTCCCACCTCGCTAGCCGAGAGGCATCGACAGTGGTTTATAAGCGCTGCTGCGCTCACCACTTCGAGCTCCTCTCAAATGCAAAGCTTACGGGCCTATTCATTACTACTCAGTGCTGTGGGCCTATTGGGCCTTCTGCGGGCTGAATCTGGCCCATTAATGGGTTTCTAGTCGTATTCAGTAGCCGTGGTGGCCCGATGGGTATATATTTTTATTTTTTGCCTGTTTTTGTTTTCATTTTTGCTTTATTTATTTTGTTTTGTTTCTACTTACAACAAAAAACTTATTTATTTTATTTTATTTTGTTTCTAGTTACTTATTTATTTTACTTTATGATAATTATTTTTGCAATTAAAGTTTCCAATTACTTATTTATTTATGTTATTAAAATCTTAAAAATACAATTATATATCAAAAAATCAGAAAATAAAACTAATTCATTTTAAATTCTTGTTTTTCTTCTGTTTTTTCTTCCTTTTTCTTCTTTTTTTTCTTCTGTTTGTTTCTTCCTTTTTCTTGTTTTTCTTCTTTTTTTCTTCCTTTCTTCCTTTTCCTTTTTCTTCTGCTTTTCTTCTGCTTGTTTTTTTCTTATGTTTTTCTTCTTTTGTTTTTTCTTCTTTTTTTCCTTTTTTCAGAAAAATAAAACTAATCCATGGAGCATCCTCATCATTTAACTTAATCGAAAAAATAAAAGGTTTGATACATCATTCAGTTCATCGACCAAATACAAAGTTTGGTACAATAAATTATTACACATCAATTCTTCCCTTGTGTCCTCGCTTGCTTACGATTGTGCTTAGTATCCATGGAGCATCCTCATCATTTAACTTAATGCTTGGGTCGGTGTTCACTTTGAAGGGCGGAATTTCAGCAAACATATTATAATCTTCGACATGTCTGTCTTGTCCTCCACTCCCACGATGTTTCTTTTCCTGAAAGAACAATGTGGCGCTTTGAATCATCGCATGATGTCTTGATCGTTTTCTTATCTTTCCGTTTCCTCGGTTTGCTACTCATGTCCTTCACATAGAAAACCCGAGCGACATCTTTCGCTAGGACGAATGGTTCGTCAAGGTAACCAAGATTGTTGAAATCCACCATTGTCATTCCGTATTGCTGGTCCACCTTTACCCCACCTCCTGTTAGCTTGAACCATTTGCACGGAACAAAGGGACCTTAAAGGAGGGTCCATAGTCAAGTTCCCATATCTCCTCTATGTAACCATAATATGTGACCTTTTGCCCATTCTCGGTTCTTTGCATCAAAGCGGACACCACTGTTTTGGTTGGTGCTCTTTTTATCTTGGGCGATCGTGTAAAATGTATTCCCATTTATCTCGTACCCTTGGAAAGTCGTTATAGTCGAAGATGGTGTCTTGGCCAACATGTACAACTGATCTACAACATCATTGTCATTCATTAAATGTTTTCTCAACCAACGCCGAAAGTCTCCATGTGGGCCTTCCTAATCCAGATTCAGCTTCCCGGGTTGTCCGAGCGTAAAATATTCTTGTGTTTCTCAAAGTGGAGCCACCAAGTTGGAATTGGTCAACCTGAAAGTGGTGTGCTTGATCGAGAATGGCCGTCCATACATATCGTTGATTTCCTTCCGATCGTGCCTTTTCCACTTAGTCTCCCCTCGTGCGCGATCGAGGAAGACCAATCGGCTTAAGGTCGAACAAAGTCAACACAAAACTCAATTACCTCCTCATTTCCATAGCCCTTGGCGATGCTTCCTTCTCGCCTAGCACGGTTCTGAACATATTTCTTTAATACTCCCATGAACCTCTCGAGGGGAACATATTGTGTAGAAATACAGGACCGAGAACGGAAATCTCTTCGACTAGGTGAACCAGGAGGTGCGTCATAATATTGAAGAAGGATGGCGGGAACACCAACTCGAAATCGACAAGACATTGGATCACATCGTTCAGAACTGGTAGAACTTCGGATTGATTACCTTCGAGAGATTGCATTGAGGAATGCACATAGCTTCACAATGGCTAATCGAACATTTTCCGCGAGAGCCCCTCAAAGCAATCGGAAGCAATTGCGTCATAATCACGTGGCGATCGTGAGACTTCGTGTTTTGGAACTTTTCTCCGCCATGTTTATTATTCCCTTTATATTGGGCGAGAATCCAGACGGGACCTTCATCTGCTCGGGCATTCAAAAAGATGACCTTCTCTTCTTTGGTCGAGCGTAGCTGGCACGACCTTGAAACCATTCCGGATGCGGTCATCGTGGTCTTTCAAACGTTCTTTGGTCTGCCGTGCTTCCTTTGTATCATTTGTCTTCCCATACACGCCCAAGAAGCTTAGGAGGTTCACGCAAATATTCTTCGTAACGTGCATCACGTCGATTGCAGAGCGGACTTCTAGGATTTTCCAATATTCTAGCTCCCGAATATAGATTTCTTCTTCCACATGGCTGCGTGCGTCGGCTCCCTTCGAACTGATTGTCCGCCAGGACCCTTTCCAAAGATGACTTTCAAATCCTTGACCATATCAAATACCTCGGCACCAAGTCGTTCCGCAGAGCTTCGCCGGTGATCTGCCTTGCCGTTGTAATGCTTGCCTTTCTTTCTTCGGATGAGTTTTCGGAAGAAATCGACGATGCCCAAGGTACACGTTCTTCTTACAATTTGGCAAATGTACACTTTCGGTCTCATGTAAGCGATGCGTGCATGCATTGTATCCCTTATTTGACAATCCCGAAGGTTACTAAGAGCAGGCCAATCGTTGATGGTTCGAAAAGCAACGCTCGTGGGTCAAATTCCTCTTGTTTGTGCTCATCCCACACACGGACACCACCCCACAGCTGTAAAAGTTCATCAACTAATGGCCTTAGGTACACATCGATGTCGTTGCCGGGTTGCCGGACCTTGGATGAGCACCGCATCATAATGAACTTCCGCTTCATGCACAACCAAGGAGGAAGGTTGTAGATGCATAGAGTCACGGGCAGTGCTATGGCTGGAGCTCGCTCGCCAAAAGGATTCATGCCATCCGTGCTTTAGAGCAAATCTTATGTTCCTTGCGTCACCGCAAAATCTGTGAACCATCTCGTCGATCTTTCTCCATTGCGTTCCATCTGCGGTGTGTCTCAACTCCCGTCCGACTTACGTTTCTCTTTGTGCCATCGCAACAACTTGGCATGCTTTTGTTCATGAGCAGACGTTTCAACCGTGGTATTATAGGAGCATACCACATCACCTTGGCGGGAACCCTCTTCACGGTTTCGCCCTCAACATCGTCACCGTGGTCATCGACTCGATCTTATAACGCAATGCAAGGTGCATACCGGGCATTCATTCAAATTCTCGTATTCACGCGGTAGAGGATGCGATCGTTGATGCATGCATGTATCTTCGAAACCTCTAAACCTAGAGGGCGTACAACCTTCTTTGCTTCAGACGCGTCTTGGGCAACTCGTTATCCTTTGAAACATATTCTTCAACATTTTCAGCAAGTTTTCAAATGCCGAGTCAGCTACACCTGCCTCGCCTTCCATTTCAGCAAATCCGATTAGCAGCCCAGCTTTTTCAGACCATCATCGCATCCGGGTACAGCGCCTTTCGTGATCCTCTAACATGCGATCCAAATTCTCCTCTCCTTTTCGGTTTAGCGGCGTCTCCGTGCATCGGCAATGGTCCGACCAAGATCATCAACGGATCATCACGTGCCTCTTCTTCACCTTCCCTTCACCTTCAATCCTCCATGAAAGTATCACCGAAATGAGCAAGATAGCTTTCATCGATGAAATCATCCCTTCTTCATCTTCTTCCATTATAACCCTCTTTCTCCATGCTTGGTCCAACAATTATAGCTTGGCATGAAACCCTTCAAGCGGATGCATGTGAACAACTCTTGAGGAAGAGTAACCCTTCTCATTCTTACAGATAACACATGGACAGATAACAAAACCCCCGCTTGTTCGCATTAGCCACTACGAGGAAATCTTTCAAACCCGTAGTGAACTCATGGGAGAGTCGGTTACCGTACATCCATTGCCGATTCATCTGCATTATTATAATATAAAATATATAATTAACCATCATGCATTTGTTATGAACTACACACACATGCATATTGACACATCAAAGGTTCATCAAGTTGCTAACCGCGATCGAAGAGTGTGGCTCCAACACTTCATGTCATGTTTGTTTCATGCTCTTGGGGCATTTCATCAAACACCTTATGTGCATAAGAGGAACCAAAAGCAAACCTACACCCACTTGTGAAGAGAATGGCTCCAAATGGCTAAGTGTTGGCTGCTGGATGGGTATATATAGGGGAGGGGCTTTAGTCGCGGTTGGCCAGGCCAGCCGCGACTAAAGGTGCCCGAAGGCCTTTAGTCGCGGTTGGCACAGCCACCGCGACTAAAGCCCCTCACGCACCAGCCGCCACCGGCGCCCAGGCCCAGCCTTTGGTCGCGGTTCACCTCGAATCATGACTAAAGGTCCCATTAGTCGCGGTTCCTACAGCTTCGCGACTTATGGGCTGGACGGAAAGCCTGTTTTTCCACTAGTGACCCTCTCAAGGCGCGGAAGCGCGGAGAGCCCCTCCCTCCAAGCCACGACGCGGAGGCAGCCTCCCGCGGCAGCCCGCGCTCAGGTCCGGTTCCCCAGCCCACACGGAGGCGCCGCACAATGCACAAGGCGAGGCGATGGCGTGGCCACTGCGTCACGCGGCAGCCCTCGGCCCGATGATGCTCCTGGCGCGACCACGACTATCGGGCTCGGAACAAATTAAGGCAACGCCGCGAGAGGCACAAGGCGGGGTTGCAGCTCCTCGTCTCCCGGCCCTGGCGCGGCAACCCCAGCGCGCGACGCATCCCGGCGGTGGCCAATGGCCGCCTCCACACGCGGAAAAGAAAAGAACGCCGACAACGGGATCGACAAGACAAAGAAGACACATAACCGCCGCGCCCGCCAAAGTTGTCCTACCACACTCCTAATGCTTCGAACCGCCGCAAAACAAGCAACACCCTCAGGAGGGGAAGCGACGGCGACGACGCTGCTTTCCGGACAAGTCCCGGGGTTTCCCCGATATACCGAGGGAGTTGGGTGGGGGTAAAAACCGACGCCCTTCAGGAAGGGATGGTGGCGCCCGAAGGCGTCCCCACATCGGCGTCGAACCTCACACGGATTTCTCCCGACCCTCACCCCGCCCTCAGACGCTTCGAAGCCCTCCACCACACACACCATCAACCAACATGCGCCACCATGGCCTTGTCATCGTCGACGCCGTCTCACCGAAGCTAATACGCGATGCTTGAAAAAAAGGGACGCACCTTTGCTGGAAACCAGGAGCAGCAGCACCGTAGACACGCGGGAGGGACCGACCTCCACCATGAGGCAGTAGCCGACCGGACGCAGCAGCAGAAGCACACCAGTCCCGCGGGCCTGCAGGTCCGACCAAGCCTCGGAGGGACCCGTGAAGCCCCCGCCATCGTGATGCAGCAGGCGCACCATCGTTCTGCGCTCCACGTCCGAGCAGGAGCGCATCTCCATCCGACAGTGCAGGAGGACCGAAACGGCCCGCCTATAACCCAGATGGGGCCCAAGGGCCCAGATCTGGGTCGGGGGCGACGCGTCCGACCAGCTCACCGGCGGCCACTACCGGATCGGCCCGCCTATAACCCAGATGGGGCCCAAGGGCCCAGATCTGGGCCGGGGGCGACGCGTCGGACCAGCTCACCGGCGGCCACTACCGAATCGGCCCGCCTATAACCCAGATGGGGCCCAAGGGCCCAGATGCAGGTCGGGCGACGCTGTCGGACCAGCTCACCGGCGGCCACTACCGAATCGGCCCGCCTATAACCCAGATGGGGCCCAAGGGCCCAGATCTGGGCCGGGGGCGATGCGTCGGACCAGCTCACCGGTGGCCACTACCGAATCGGCCCGCCTATAACCCAGATGGGGCCCAAGGGCCCAGATCTGGGTCGGGGGCGACGCGTCGGACCAGCTCACCGGCGGCCACTACCTCTCCGCCAAGGGGCAGCACCACCACGGACAAGCCACCCGGGGATCGCCGGACCGCCTGCCATCCGTCCGAGTAGCACCGCCATCCGGACTCACCCTCGAGTGGTAGGCCAGGACACGGGGGGAAGGGAGATCCTGACGCCGCAGACACCGCCCGGGCGGCGGCAGGGAGGGGCGGGGAGGATGGGAGCTAGGGGCACGGGCGAGCGGTGCCGCCATGGTCGCCGCTCGGGGCACAGGGATGGGCCGGGGAGGAAGGGGTCGGGAAGGGGGGTGAGGGGGCTCGCGACGGCGGCTACGTGCTGGCTGGGGGAGCCGGCGGCGGCGCTAGGAACCCTAGATGCGAGTTGTTTCCTTTTATGCTTTCTCTCTTTTTTCTTTTGGGCGCGGTTGTGTTGTTGGTGCCCCGGTTGCTATATTAATATAGCGGGGCGCAACGCAAGCCTGTTTCGGCCTTCACACGCGGAGGGGTCCTCCATTAACGGAAGAACATTATTCCATTCGTAACTTAGCTTTATCACTTTGACATATTTTCAATTTAGCCCTCAAATATTACTTTAACATGAATCGTGCCACTAAAAAAGAATCTGGCTCACACCCGAAGTGTTCCCCCTCCTCCTTATCAGCTACTCCCTCTATAAGCAAATACTCCCTCCGTTCCTAAATATAAGTCTTTTTCTTTTTAGAGATTTCAATATGCACTACATACGGGCTCTAAAAAGACCTATATTTAGAAACGACATTTTAGATCACTACTCCCTCCGTCACAGTTTAGAAGGCACAGTTAAATTTGCGTGCGTTTCCATAATAGACAAAGTTTAGGGCGCACTGCATTTATTTCTAGTAGCTAAGTAGTACTTCGATATACTATTCCTATATGCATGCGTAGTGTGAATGCTATTTTTTAGCCCATCTCACAGCCAATAGATAACCACCTAGGTCCTAGAGAATTTCCAAGTGCGCCTTCTAAACCGTGACGGAGGGAGTACCTAATGATCTAAAACCTATTATATTTGTTTATGGAAGGAGTATTATTTTGCATGTTGATCTAATACCACTAATACAATGCGCCAATGATCTGCTTGTCAAGAATATAATAATAATTCAATGAAAGTATCCACATAACACCAACACTCACGCTTACAATTCCCCAATACTGGCAAAACATAACTGCGGCCGCCACCCACTACACTCGCGATTGCAGTTTTCCAATAGTGGAAAAACATAAAATCATATAATCAACAACATGGCCCAGGAATAACAAATCCATATAATAAATAGGTTCCACGTTGAAGAGTAACTGATGGTTCTGGAAAATATCTCATGTAATAAAAATCATTTTTACTAGTAGTACAAAAAAATTTCCTTTAGAGAACACTGAATGTCACTTGGAACTCGGTAACCAGCAGCAGGAGAAATTCAGAAATAATTACTGCCACAGAATTGAATACTAACGAACTAATTACATCAGGATGCAAAGAGATTCGGAGGCGCAACTTCACTGCCATCGTACAGGTTTGAACTTGGTGTTCATCGTACAGGTTTGAACTCAGTACACGGAAGCAACACTCTATCCCTCGTACTAATTTGAGCTAAAACCACGACAAGTAATTTGGAACGGAAGGAGTACAAGTTGAGCAACAGTAATTTGCCGGCCCTAGAGCGGACCAATTCGCTTGTACAAGCTGCATACCGAGAGTTGTTTATGAACATATCCTTCAGCCTTCACAAACTTACGGAGCCCATAAGATCTTGTAAAGGCAAGTTGTGTTTGAACACGGACCTTTACAACCTCCATGGCTCCATAGAGCAGAGGGCAACATCGGCGATAGCCTCGGCTGAAGCAGAACCGGCCAGATAGATCAAAGTCTTGTGCAATACTGAAGAAACCCTTTGCCCCTTTGCTCTTTCAGGAAAACACCAAATCCAGAAGTGATGCTCTTACAATTGGCTGGGTCAATCTAACAAATTAGGCAAGCGATATCTCCATTACTAGCTGGTTTCACAGCAATGATAACACATAGCAGACCGACCAAGTGTGGTTACAAATCATGCAAAAAAAATGGATGCCATATTTTGTTGGCACTTGATTGACAGAAACGACTACTTATGTAATAAATTTAAAGAATTACATGGACTAACTCTGGATGTTTGCAGAAGCCAATCTGCAGTATCTTGTCCAACCAAATAGAAATATTCAATAGCAAATAACTAACATAACATCTGTGGAGGCTTGGTTGAGCCAGACCCAAACCCTCATCCGGTCGATCGATCAGGGTGAAGAATAACTGGGTCACTAATAGAGCTTCTATATATATAATTGATATTCTATTATTCTCAGGCAACAAGGGATGAGGATACTACGGCTTCCTCTCTTAACCACTTCTACTGCGCCTCATAGAAACAGCTTTTCTTTGCTGATGTGATTTGGATTTTTGCTCTATGCAGCCATTTCCTGTGATTAAATTCAGAAGATGGCGACAATGGTTGGTCAAATTAGTTAGTTAATTTATTTCATATATGCTTTAAAAAAAACTATGTTCATAAATCATGCTGTATGAGCTTAGGATGCACCCAGTCATTATTCATTAGAATCAAGTAGTTTGTTTGTTCAGCAATCTAGCTGGTGGCATCAGATTTTACTTTTTGGAGTGTAGGTTATGTTGCTGGTGACACCACTCAGTTGGCCCATTGGTGTTGCTGTATTGTGAATCTAGGTGTTTGGGTTAATGAATTTCTTTATGCTGCGGAGCTGAAAAAGGCACTTTGATAGTTTGGCACTGGCAGTAGCCATGGAATGGGTCAAGGAGAGATTGTATTTAAAACTTGATAGTTTTGACGAATTGTGAAATACTGAATCTGCAAGGTGTTTTACGGTGGTTGCAGCTTTTAATGGTTATCTTGCAGGTGATGGAAGGTTAACAACTATAAACAAGGAAATAACATGTACCTGTGTGGTTGTTGTTCCCTCTGTTCATCAGCCTCTGCTGCGGTTGAGGTACATTCTGCTTGGTGCTACTCCTTTGTCGCCTAGGTTGCTGTTTACCATGGTTACCATTAGGATATACTCCCTCCGTTCCGAATTATTTGTCTTGGATTTGTCTAGATACGGATATATCTAGACTCTAAAATGAGTCTAGATACATCCGTATCTAGACAAATCCAAGACAAGTAATTCTGAACGGAGGGAGTAGGATCTACAAGGTTGCTACTTAGTTCTCGCCATCATGTTTTTAACAATCGTAGCTGAATCCAAAATTGTTTTCGTATTCAGAAGATAGGAATAAAATTTAAAGAAACACATGCGTACAGGCTGCCAATTTAGTGCACGGGTACAGCCAGTCAACCCCTCTTGATTTTTAGTTCATTGGTTAATTAGGAATCTAGAAATGAATTCCTCTTTGTTTATGGATTCCCCACTTTTTCCAAGGGAATTATTTTCTATGTAAATACAAACGGAGAGATAAATAATTAAGGTTTCCTTTGTTTGACGGTCCAACACCAGTAGTAAATTCCCTATTGAACACTTACACTGAAAGTGAGCATATTTTGAAAAAGCAGCTAGGAATCTTTGGTTTGGAAGTGTCATACTCCCTCCGATCCAAATTAATCGACACACTACAAAGTTGTACCAAGTGTGTGTCAACTAATATGAATTGGAGGGAGTACATCTATTAAGTCAAGATATATACTGTCAAGATTCTGATGCTGTTCTATATTGCTGTCACATGAGAATAATGGCAGCCAAAATAAAGGCCAGGTGGTGGTAACTTGCAGTCGAATATATTAGTACCTTTTCTGAGCAAAAAACGAACATGACTGCACTTAATTTGTCCTTCAGGAAAAACGTTGTGGATGATGAGATTATGAATAGCTGAATACAACCCCTGTCAACATTTAAGAGGTGGTGAATAGGCATGTCTACAGGCATGCGATTAGAGAAACACATACACAAGATCAGGACGTATTCCTAGACTGGCAACAATGCTAGGATGATACGTGAGACAGTGGGATGTATCAAAACTATACCATTCCGGTAATTACTATGTATTTCCACCCTTCTGTTTCCAGCTGATACATAACTTCTGCTACATGAATCAATCCAGCTTCTCTGTACGACGTTACGTCTAAAGATCAGTGTGCACTGCTGCTCACTCAATTATGTTTGTCTAAATACTTACATCTTCTGTACCGATATAATGTTCGCAATCTTTTCCAATGATTTTTGGTGGAATTTACACTAAGGTACTATAGAAAATGTATGACATGCCTGGCAAACATACCTATCAGATATGCTTTTCGATCTGCAGTTCTCCCAGTCTACAACTCTGTGTTTATACGTGCTGCCCAGTTAGCTGTGAAGAACATGTGTTAGCCTGAAAGCATCAATAAGTTGTGCACATTGTGGTACATTTATAGTGGGATGGACCATTTGTTTATTTGGCTTATGGACTGCTTGTGTTTCTCTTATGGTTATTTCTGTCGGATGCTTTGTTGAGAGAAAACTTTTCTCTTCAGTAACCCAATGAACAATGGCATCGCCGGAGGCAGCTCTTCCATTTAACAGAAAAAGGCTGAACATACCACCAGCTGAAGTAATGTCTACTTCATTTTCCAATACCAAAGATGTCTGGGCAAAGAGCTGCAAGGAGAGCATTGTTCCAGCCGCTTGACACTTCCTGGTGAAGAAATATTTTATTGGCTCTATGTTTCCATGTAATGAAGTTTACTGAATCCTTATGGAAGAAGGGTACCGTTGATTCTATCTTATCATATGCTATCTTATGTAAGGTATTAACTATGTTACAGCTATTTCAACCCCATGTTTCCAAATGTGATCGATTCCAAATTGCGCACACTCAAGTATATATTTTTCAAAGAGAAATCCTCATTAATTTTTCATCCAAGGGTCTCAATTGATGCCCTAAGTGGTTGCTAAAACCTAATGTTACCAAGAAAGACTATCCTTTTCAAAGCACTCTGGGTTTTAAATGGGACCTTGCGCCATTTGGCGCTGCATGTTACCCGAATAACATAACTAATTATGCATGCTCAAATATATATTTTGAAATATAAGTCTTTCTTAATTTTTCATATAAAAGGATTACAATTCGTACCCTAAACCTAAAGTTACTAACAAATACAAATATTTTGGCGCAACAGGTAATCTAGTATTTCAAAAGCCAAGGGTTATAGACGCAATAAAATAGCATCATCAAATGTAAAGAGCTTGGAACGACAGATCAGCAAAAGGACAGACTAGCACAACCTGTTTCCAGCAACGGTGGAATCAATGCTTAATCCAACTCCATCTCATCATCCCGCGCGCTGCCTCTGCATGACCAGATCTTTATCGTTCTATCAAGTGAAACAGTCGCAATCTGTTGTCCATCTCCACTAATATCCAGACTAGTAACATTTGACTCATGGCCTGACAAGCTTTTAATTGGTTTGTAATCCTGAGTTGACCACAGCGCTGCTTTAGTGTCATAGGAAGATGTCGCTAAATAATAACCCTCCTGGGGTTCGAATTTCACATGTGAAATAAGACTCTTATGTGCTGGTATAGAGTATAACATTTGTCTGGTCCTCAAATCCCATATTCGACAGAAATTGTCTTCACTTGCAGTTGCAACCAGATGTCCATTAGGGGAGAAGCCGACTCCTAGGACAGGTTTCACATGTCCAATGAGGGTACAGTACAATCTTCCGGATCTTAGATCCCAAACCCGAGCACTCGCATCAAACCCACAAGATGCAGCTAAAGAACCGTCTGGGTGAAAGCTGACACCATATACACTTCTGCTATGTCCCTCCTGGAGTAGAAGTTCAGTTCCAGTGTTGATGTCCCACAATCTCCAGGTCTTGTCAAAGCTAGCTGTACCAAGGTACTTTCCAGATGGATGAAAAGCAAGGCGAGCAAGACGATCCAGATGACCATCAAAAGACATCAGAAGCGACCCATCGCTGTTCCACAATTTGGCAGTTTTATCAGCTGAGGCTGTCGCTAAGCAGTTGTCGACTGGGGAGAAGGCAACATCAGTTGCACGTTCTGTATGGCCTTTCAGGGTTGCAATCTTGGTTATCTGTGGCATGCTCCATACTTTGACGATCCCACTCCAGGAACTTGTGGCGAGCATCGAGGCATCGCGGGAGAAGGAGCAGCCGGTGAGCGGGCGGTCATCTCCAATCTCGCTGCGCTCAAGCGCGAAGTCCGCGGCCTGCTTCACAACAAGGGCGGCCTCTGCCTCGGGGTCCTCGTCGGGGTCGGCGAGGCGTCGCTTGGCCCTCTCGACCCTGGCCTTGGCGCGGGGCAGTGAGTACATGGCGATGTCAACGCGCGACTGGAGCAGTTGGTTGGTCCCCTCGGTGAAGAACGGGTACTTGATCTGCTCCGTGCCCTCGTCGTCGTCGCCCGGGGCTCCCTGTTCGTCCTCCTGCGCGCGGAGGAGGCGGTCGAACTGGCCCTCGGCCTCGAGGCGGGCCATGAGTGCGCGTAGGCGGTCGCGGCGCTCCATCGCGCCCTCGCCGAAGAGCGTGATGGGCTCGCCGAGGCGGCGGAGGCGCGCGCGCACGGCGGAGTCGTTGGTGGGCACGGCCATGGCGTAGGCGCGGCGGCGCTGCAGGAGCTCCTGCACGGCGCGCTCGTGGCGCTCCCGCGCGGCGCGGTGGTCGTCGGAGACCTCGTAGTCGACCTCGTGATCGTCTCCGCCTCCGGCAGCGGCGGATGTGGAGGCGGGGGCGCGGGGTGGGGCGGGGACGGGGGCGATGGGTGGGTGGACGGGGAGGGGAGCCATGGGAGGGGTGATGGCAGGGGGCAGGGGCCTGGGGTTCTCCATGGACGACACTAGCCGGGATTTGGGTAGGGTTTTGAGCGGCGAGGCGGCGGCGGTGGTGGTAGCGGCGATCTGTGACCAAGGTTTTATTGCCGAAATAGAGTTCGAAGTCGGTCCTGTTTCCGGCCTTTCCGGTCGCTATTCAGAATACCAACCGCCCGAAAGATTCGGCCTGCATTTGAATTTGGGATCTGGTCAAGCCCGTCCGCAAAACACACATACTCCCGCGCCACACACACACACAAAAAAAAACATAAGTAAACCTCACAGGGGTGAAGTCTGTTTTGAACCTGAGGTTGTAGAGCGCGACACAAACAAATCCCGACGTCTAAATCCCTGAAGCCTATACCCTATACTCATCGATCCCGGTCAATTGTAACCCTAACCCAACTCTAGATCCGTTTGGAAGAAAATTTCCACTGGGATCACTCGTTTCTGTCACTGAACGCACGGGCCTACATGTCGCGCCCTTCTTCTTCCTCGACCTCTTTTCTTCCTCTCTGTCTTTCTCTTCTGGAATCCATCTCATGTGCAACTGTCCTTGCGTTGGGTGGGGTTTTTGTCTCCTGGCAGCGTTGCTTGTCCCACACCTCTGGGTCCAGCCACAGATCCCATTGCCATTGCGGTCCGTCGCCCCCAAGGCGGTCCAGTTGCATCACCTATTCACCTCTGCCGCACGACGGAGCTCCGCCTTGGCCGCCACCGCCGAGGGCGACAGGGGCACGATCTCCACCCGCCCGTGACGACCCACCGCCGCTGCCATCAGATTAGTTCCCCTCTTCACCAGAGCGCAGGCCGAGAGCTCTCGAGGGATCTTGCAACAAGTCTCGCCGCCGGGAGGGGCGCGGAGGGGAAGGCGGAGAGTAAAATAACGCTGCAGAGCTCTCCGGACGAGCGGTTCAACAGAAGTTCTCGACATGGACAAGGGGAGGGGATTGGAAAGACCGCGACGGCGGAGCAGAGCGACATCAGTGGAGGGACTCGAAGTGATTCCACCGATGGCCAATTAAACCTGCAATTGGCGCCCACGCGGTCACAAGAGACGAGGGGAGGCTACTGACGTGAGCAATTTGCTTGGCGTTTGACCAAAATTAGTGGAATCGATGTTTTATCCATGGTGGAGCATTCTTCTTCGTCTCCGGTGAGAGCTCTGCTGTGTCAATTTACCCTCTCCGGTGAGACACAGTTCACAAAATTCCATCTCGTTTTATTCCTTGCAGTACTCGTCGTCGTCTTCTCGGTGTCCGGCGCGCCGCGAGTAGACCGGCGCGCTCGTGCTACTGCTGCAGTAGCGTGTGTGTCGCTGCTACTTGCGTGCGTGTGCGTGGATGATTGTGCTGCTACTTGCATGCATCATCTGCCTTGGGTGGAGCGTTGCTGTTGGAAATATGCCCTAGAGGCAATAATAAAAGTATTATTATATTTCATTGTTCATGATAATTGTCTTTTATTCATGCTATAACTGTATTATCCGGAAATCGTAATACACGTGTGAATACATAGACCACAATATGTCCCTAGTAAGCCTCTAGTTGACTAGCTCGTTGTGATCAGCAGATAGTCATGGTTTCTGACTATGGACATTGGATGTAGTTGATAACGGGATCACATCATTAGGAGAATGATGTGATGGACAAGACAATCCTAAGCATAGCACAAAGATCGTGTAGTTCGTTTGCTAGAGCTTTTCCAATGTCAAGTATCTCTTCCTTAGACCATGAGATCGTGTAACTCCGGATACCGTAGGAGTGCTTTGGGTGTATCAAGCGTCACAACGTAATCGGGTGACTATAAAGGTGCACTACAGGTATCTCCGAAAGTGTCTGCATTGGGTTGACACGAATCGAGATCGGATTTGTCACTCCGTGTAAGCGGAGAGGTATCTCTGGGCCCACTCGGTAGGACATCATCATAATGTTCACAATGTGACCAAGGGGTTGATCACGGGATGATGTGTTACGGAACGAGTAAAGAGACTTGCGATAACGAGATTGAACAAGGTATCGGTATCGACGATCGAATCTCGGGCAAGTACAATACCGTTAGACAAAGGGAATTGAATACGGGATCGACCGAGTCCTTGACATCGTGGTTCATCCGATGAGATCATCGTGGAACATGTAGGAGCCAACATGGGTATCCAGATCCCGTTGTTGGTTATTGACGGAGAACGTCTCGGTCATGTCTACATGTCTCCCGAACCCGTAGGGTCTACACATAAGGTTCGATGGCGCTAGGGTTATAAAGGAAGTTTGTATGTGGTTACGAATGTTGTTGAGTCCGGATGAGATCCCGGACGTCACGAGGAGTTCGGAATGGTCCGGAGGTAAAGATTTATATATGGAAGTCCTATTTTGGCCACCGGAAAATGTTCGGATTTTTCGGTATTGTACCGGAAGGTTCTAGAAGGTTCGGAGTGGGGCCCACCTGCATGGGGGACCCACATGAACGTGGGTAGTGGGGAAAGGCCCCACACCCTGGTCAAGCGCACCAAGATCCCCCTTAGAAGGAATAAGATCATATCCCGAAGGATAAGATCAAGATCCCTAAAGGGGGATAACAATCGATGGGGAAGGAAATGATGGGATTTCTTTCCTCCCACCTTGGCCAACGCCCCAATGGACTTGGAGGGCAAGAAACCAGCCCTCCACCCCTATATAAAGTGGGGAGGCGCATGGGAGCTCAACACGAGTTCAGGCGCAGCCCTCCCCTCTCCCAAGTACTCCTCCTCTCTGCGGTGCTTGGCGAAGCCTGCAGGATTGCCACGCTCCTCCACCACCACGCCCGTCGTGCTGCTGCTGGACGGAGTCTTCCCAACCTCTCCCTCTCACCTTGCTGGATCAAGGCATGGGAGGCGTCACCGGGCTGTCACGTGTGTTGAGCGCGGAGGTGCCGTCCGTTCGGCACTAGGATCTCCGGTGATTCGGATCACGACAGTACGACTCCTTCAACCCCGTTCTCTTGAGCGCTTCCGCTTAGCGATCTACAAGGGTATGTAGATGCACTCTCCTTCCCTCGTTGCTGGTCTCTCCATAGATAGATCTTGGTGACACGTAGGAAAATTTTGAATTTCTGCTACGTTCCCCAACAATGGCATCATGAGCTAGGTCTATTGCGTAGATTCTTTGCACGAGTAGAACACAAAGTAGTTGTGGGCGTTGATTTTGTTCAATATGCTTACGTTACTAGTCCAATCTTGTTTCGACGGTATTGTGGGATGAAGCGGCCGGACCGACCTTACGTACTCTTCGTGAGACAGGTTCCACCGATTGACATGCACTTCGTGCATAAGGTGGCTAGCGGGTGCCGGTCTCTCCCACTTTAGTCGGAACGGATTCGATGAAAAGGGTCCTTATGAAGGGTAAATAGCAATTGGCATATCACGTTGTGGTTTTGCGTAAGTAAGCGTTCTTGCTAGAAACCCATAGCAGCCACGTAAAACATGCAACAACAATTAGAGGACGTCTAACTTGTTTTTGCGGGGTATGCTATGTGATGTGATATGGCCAAGAAGAATGTGATGAATGATATGTGATGTATGAGATTGATCGTGTTCTTGTAATAGGAATCACGACTTGCATGTCGATGAGTATGACAACCGGCGAGGAGCCATAGGAGTTGTCTTAATTTATTGTATGACCTGCGTGTCATTGAACAACGCCATGTAATTACTTTACTTTATTGCTAACGGTAGCCATAGTAGTAGAAGTAATAGTTGGCGAGACAACTTCATGAAGACACGATGATGGAGATCATGATGATGGAGATCATGGTGTCATGCGGTGACGATGATGATCATGGAGCCCGAAGATGGAGATCAAAGGAGCAAAATGATATTGGCCATATCATGTCACTATTTGATTGCATGTGATGTTTATCATGTTTATGCATCTTGTTTACTTAGGACGACGGTAGTAAATAAGATGATCCTTACAAAATTTCAAGAAGTGTTCTCCCCGACTGTGCACCGTTGCTACAGTTAAATCGCTTCTAAGCACCACGTGATGATCGGGTGTGATGGATTCTTACGTTCACATACAACGGGTGTAAGACAGTTTTACACAATGAAAACACTTAGGGTTAACTTGACGAGCCTAGCATGTACGCACATGGCCTCGGAACACGGAGACCGAAAGGTCGAGCAGAGTCGTATAGTAGATACGATCAACATGAAGATGTTCACCGATGATGACTAGTCCGTCTCACGTGATGATCGGACACGGCCTAGTTGACTTGGATCATGTAATCACTTAGATGACCGGAGGGATGTCTATCTGAGTGGGAGTTCATAAGATGAACTTAATTATCTTGAACATAGTCAAAAGATCTTTGCAAATTATGTCGAAGCTCGCGCTTTAGTTCCTTGTTTAGATATGTTCCTAGAGAAAATATAGTTGAAAGTTGTGATGGCGATTATGCGGACGTTAGAAAGCTCATGTCCTTAATGCACCTCGATGTCTTTGAACCCCAAGCGTCGTTTGTGGATGTTGCGAACATCGGACATACACGTTTGATAACTACGTGATAGTTCGGATAAGCGGTTTAGAATTAAGGCACCAAAGATGTTTTTCAAAACGTCGCGGAACATATGAGATGTTTGAGGGCTGAAATTGAGATTTCGGGCTCGTGCCCACGTCAAGAGGAATGAGACCTCCGACGATCTTCTTAGCCTGCAAACTAAGGGAGAAAAGCTCAATCGTTGAGCTTGTGCTCGATTGTCCGAGTGCAACAATCACTTGAATCGAGTGGAGTCGATCTTCCGGATGAGATAGTGATGTTTCTCCAAAGTCATTGCCACCAAGCTGCTAGAGCTTCGTGATGAACTATAACATATCGAGGATAGATATGATGATCCTTGAGGTATTCACGATGTTTGACACATGAAAGTAGAAATCAAGAAGAAGCATCAATTGTTGATGGTTGGTGAAACCACTAGTTTCAAGATGGGCAAGGGCAAGAAGGATACTTCATGAAACGACAAATCAGCCGCCGCTCCAGTGAAGAAACCCAAGGTTGAACCCAAACCCGAGACTAAGTGCTTCGTGATAAGGGAATAGTCACTAGGCGGAATTACCCTAGATACTTGGTAGATGAGAAGGTCGGCAAGGTCGATAGAAGTATATTGGATATACATTATGTTAATGTGTACTTTACTAGTACTCCTAGTAGCACCAGGGTATTAGATACCGGTTCGGTTGCTAAGTGCTAGTAACTCGAAATAAAAGCTACGGAATAAACGGATACTAGCTAAAGGTGAGCTAATGATATGTGTTGGAAGTGTTTCCAAGGTTGATGTGATCAAGCATCGCACGCTCCCTCTACCATCGAGATTTTGTGTTTGCGTTGAGCATAGACATGATTGGATTATGTCTATCGCAATACGGTTATCCATTTAAGGAGAATAATGGTTACTCTATTTATTTGAATAACGCCTTTAATGGTCGTGCACCTAAAGGAATGGTTTATTGAATCTCGATCGTAGTGATACACATTTTCATGCCAAAAGATATAAGATAGTAATGATAGTACCACTCACTTGTGGCACTGCCATGTAAGTCATATTGGTATAAAACGCATGAAGAAGCTCCATGTTGATGGATCTTTGGACTCACTCGTTTTGAAAAGTTTGAGACATGCGAACCATGTCTATTGGTGTATATGCATGAAGAAACTCCATGCAGATGGATCGTTTGGACTCACTTGATTTTGAATCACTTGAGATATGCAAATCATACCACAGATGACTGAAAAGCCTCGGTTTTAGTAAGATGGAACAAGATAGCAACTTGTAGGAAGTAACACATTTTGATGTGTGCATTCCAATGAGTGCTGAGGCATGCAGTGAATATCGTTATGTTCTTACTTCACAGATGATTCGAGTAAATGTTGAGTATATTTACTTGATGAAACACAAGTCTGAATTATTGAATGGTTCAAGTAATTTCAGATTGAAGTTGAAGATCATCGTGACAAGAGGATGAAATGTCTATGATATGATCATAGAGATGAGTATCTGAGTTACGAGCTTTGGCACGCAATTAAGACATTGTGGAAATTGTTTCACAATTAATACCGCCTAGAACACCATTGTCTGATGGTGTGTCCGAACATCATAGTTGCACCCTATTGGATATGGTGCGTGCCATGATGTCTCTTATCGAATTACCAACTATCGTTTATGGGTTAGTCATTAGAAACAACCACATTCACTTTAAATAGGACACCACGTAATTCCGTTGAGATGACACCATATGAACTATGGTTTAGAGAAACCTAAGCTGTCATTTCTTAAAGGTTTGGGGCTGCGGCTTGTATGGAAAAGTTTCAGTTGATAAGCTCGAACCCAAAGCGGATAAAATGCATCTTCATAGGACACCCAAAACAGTTGGGTATACCTCCAAATTCAGATCCGAAAGCAATAGGGATTGTTTCTTGAATCGGGTCCTTTCTCGAGGAAAAGTTTGTCTCGAAAAGTTGAGTGGGAGGATGGTGGAGACTTGATGAGGTTATTGAACCATCACTTCAACTAGTGTGTAGCAGGCACGGGAAGTTGTTCTGTGGCACCTACACAAATTGTAGTAGAAGCTTATGATAGTGATCATGAAACTTGGATCAAGTCACTTTGCCGTACCTCGTGGGGTGACAAGGATGCGTACTACTTTAGAGTGATACAAGAATCCTGTCTTGAAGGTCATGTTGCTAGACAACAATGAACCTACAAGCTATGGAGAAGCGATGGTGGGCCCAAATTCCGACAAATGGTTAGAAGCCATGAAATCCGAGATAAATGGATCTTTAAGAAGAAAAGCGGACGTGGGCGGTAATGTCACCGTCTATGAAGCTCGACTTGTGGCGAAGAGTTTTCACAAGTTCAAGGAGTTGACTACGATGAGATTTTCTCATCCGTAGCGATGCTTAAAGTCCGTCGGAATCATGTTAGCATTAGCTGCATTTATGAAATCTGGCAGATGGATGTCAAAACGAGTTTCCTTACCAGTTTTCATAAGGAAAGGTTGTATGTGATACAATAAGAAAGGTTTTGTCGATCCTAAGGATGCTAAAAGGTATGCTAGCTCCAGCGATCCTTCTAAGGACTAGAGTAAGCATCTCGGAGTTGGAATGTATGTTTTGATGAGATGATCAAAGATTTTGGGTTTATACAAAAGTTTATGAGAAACTTGTATTTCCAAAGAAGTGAGTGGGAGCACTATAGAATTTCTGATAAGTATATGTTGTTGACATATTGTTGATCAGAAATGATGTAGAATTTCTGGAAAGCATATATGGTTATTTGAAAAGTGTTTTTCAATATAAAACCTGGTTTAAACTACTTGAACATTGAGCATCAAGATCTATGAGGATAGATCAAAAACGCTCAATAGTACTTTCAAATGAGCACATACCTTGACATGATCTAGAAGGTGTTCAAGATGGATCGATCAAAGAAGGAGTTCTTGCCTAAGTTGTAAGGTATGAAGTCAAGACTTAAAGCTCGACCATGGCGAGAAAAGAGAGAAAGGATTTAAGGTCGTCCCTATGTTTCGGACATAGGCTCTATAGTATGCTATGCTGTGTACCGCACCGGAAGTGTGCCTTGCCATGAGTCAGTCAAGGTGTACAAGAATGATCCAGGAATGGATCATTGGACAGCGGTCAAAATTGTCCTTGGAGTAAATAAGGACTTGTTTCTCGATTATGGAGGTGATAAAGAGTTCGGCGTAAAGGGTTACGTTGATGCAAGCTTTAACACCTATCCGAGTGACTCTGAGTAGCAAACCGGATACGTATAGTGAAGCAACCATTTGGAATAGCTCCAAGTGGAGCATGGAAACAACATTTACAATATGACCTAGAAATTTGCAAAGCACACACGGATCTGAAAGGTTCAGACCCGTTGACTAAAACCTCTCTCACAAGCAAAACATGATCAAACCCCAGAACTCATTTGATGATGTTGGTCACATGGCGATGAGACTGTCAATGTTAATCACATGGCGATGTGAACTAGATTATTGACTCTAGTGCAAGTGGGAGATGTTGGAAATATGCCCTAGAGGCAATAATAAAAGTATTATTATATTTCATTGTTCATGATAATTGTCTTTTATTCATGCTATAACTGTATTATCCAGAAATCGTAATACACGTGTGAATACATAGACCACAATATGTCCCTAGTAAGCCTCTAGTTGACTAGCTCGTTGTGATCAACAGATAGTCATGGTTTCCTGACTATGGACATTGGATGTCGTTGATAACGGGATCACATCATTAGGAGAATGATGTGATGGACAAGACAATCCTAAGCATAGCACAAAGATCGTGTAGTTCGTTTGCTAGAGCTTTTCCAATGTCAAGTATCTCTTCCTTAGACCATGAGATCGTGTAACTCCGGATACCGTAGGAGTGCTTTGGGTGTATCAAGCGTCACAACGTAATCGGGTGACTATAAAGGTGCACTACGGTATCTCCGAAAGTGTCATTGGGTTGACACGAATCGAGGCTGGGATTTGTCACTCCGTGTAAACGGAGAGGTATCTCTGGGCCCACTCGGTAGGACATCATCATAATGTGCACAATGTGACCAAGGGGTTGATCACGGGATGATGTGTTACGGAACGAGTAAAGAGACTTGCCGGTAACGAGATTGAACAAGGTATCGGTATACCGACGATCGAATCCCGGGCAAGTACAATACCGTTAGACAAAGGGAATTGAATACGGGATCGACTGAGTCCTTGACATCGTGGTTCATCCGATGAGATCATCGTGGAACATGTGGGAGCCAACATGGGTATCCAGATCCCGCTGTTGGTTATTGACCGGAGAACGTCTCGGTCATGTCTACATGTCTCCCGAACCCGTAGGTGAAGGAAATATGCCCTAGAGGCAATAATAAAGTTATTATTTATTTCCTTATTTCATGATAAATGTTTATTATTCATGCTAGAATTGTATTAACCGGAAACATAATACATGTGTGAATATATAGACAAACAGAGTGTCACTAGTATGCCTCTACTTGACTAGCTTGTTAATCAAAGAATGGTTATGTTTCCTAACCATGGACAAGGAGTTGTTATTTGATTAAACAAGGTCACATCATTAGTTGAATGATCTGATTGACATGACCCATTCCGTTAGCTTAGCACACGATCGTTTAGTATGTTGCTATTGCTTCCTTCATGACTTATACATGTTCCTATGACTATGAGATTATGCAACTCCCGTTTGCCGGAGGAACACTTTGGGTACTACCAAACGTCACAACGTAACTGGGTGATTATAAAGGAGTACTACAGGTGTCTCCAAAGGCGATGTTGGGTTGGCGTATTCGAGATTAGGATTTGTCACTCCGATTGTCGGAGAGGTATCTCTGGGCCCTCTCGGTAATGCACATCACTTAAGCCTTGCAAGCATTACAACTAATGAGTTAGTTGCAAGATGATGTATTACGGAACGAGTAAAGAGACTTGCCGGTAACGAGATTGAACTAGGTATTGGATACCGACGATCGAATCTCGGGCAAGTAACATACCGATGACAAAGGGAACAACGTATGTTGTTATGCGGTCTGACCGATAAAGATCTTCGTAGAATATGTAGGAGCCAATATGGGCATCCAGGTCCCGCTATTGGTTATTGACCGAGAATAGTTCTAGGTCATGTCTACATTGTTCTCGAACCGTAGGGTCCGCACGCTTAAGGTTTCGATGACAGTTATATTATGAGTTTATGAGTTTTGATGTACCGAAGGAGTTCGGAGTCCCGGATGAGATCGGGGACATGACGAGGAGTCTCGAAATGGTCGAGACATAAAGATCGATATATTGGACGACTATATTCGGAGTTCGGAAAGGTTCCGAGTGATTTGGGTATTTTTCGGAGTACCGGAGAGTTACGGGAATTCGTATTGGGCCTTAATGGGCCATACGGGAAAGGAGAAAAAGGGCCTAAAGGGTGGCCGCCGCCCTCCCCTTGGTCTAGTCCGAATTGGACTAGGGAGGCGCACCCTTCCTTCCTTCTCTTTCTCTTTCCCTTTCCTTCTCTCCTACTCCTAATACATGGAAGGACTACTAGTTGGACTAGGAAAGGGGAATCCTACTCGGTGGGAGTAGGACTCCCCATGGCGCGCCATAGAGAGGGCGGCCTCCTCCTCCCTCCTCCTTTATATCTGGGCAGGGGCACCCCATGAACACACAAGTTTGATCTACGGATCGTTCCTTAGCCGTGTCGGTGCCCTCCTCCACCATATTCCACCTCGGTTATACCGTCATGAAGCTTAGGCGAAGCCTCGCGCCGTGAAACATCAAGATCGTCACCACGCCGTCGTCTTGTGGAACTCTCCCTCGACACTCGGCTGGATCGGAGTACGAGGGCGTCATCGAGCTGTACGTGTGTCAAGAACTTCGGGCGCCGAATAACGGCGCCAGATTGGTCGGATCGCGAGGAGAACGTCGACTACTTCCTCTACGTTGTGATCGCTTCGCTTGGGTCTCACGAGGGTGCGTAGGCAACACTCTCCCTCGTTGCTATGCATCACCATGATCTTGCGTGTGCGTGGGAAAATTTTTGAAATTACTCGTTCCCCAACAAAGGGCATCCGAGCCAGGTTTTTCTATGGTTTGATGTTTTGCACGAGTAGAACACAAGTGAGTTGTGGGCGATACAAGTCATACTACCTACCAAAGATGTCATACTTTGGTTCAGCGGTATTGTGAGATGAAGCGGCCCGACCGACATTACGCGTGACGCTTACGCGAGACTGGTTTCACCGCTTCGAGCACTCATTGCTTAAAGGTGACTGTGGGTGCTGTCTCTCTCACTTTAGTTGAACTGAGTGTGGCTACGCCCGTCCTTGAGAAGGTTAAAACGGAGTCTATTTGACGAAGTATCGTTGTGGTTTTGATGCGTAGGTGAGACTGGTTCTTGCTTAAGCCCGTAGCAGCCACGTAAAATTTGCAACAACAAAGTAGAGGACGTCTAACTTGTTTTTGCAGGGCATGTTGTGATGTGATATGGTCAAGACGTGATGCTATATTTTATTGTATGAGATGATCATGTTTTGTAACCGAAGTTATCGGCAACTGGCTGGAGCCATATGGTTGTCGCTTTATTGTATGCAATGCAATCGCCCTGTAATGCTTTACTTTATCACTAAGCGGTAGCGATAGTCATAGAAGCATAAGTTTGGCGAGACGACAACGATGCTACGATGAAGATCAAGGTGTCGCGCCGGTGACGATGGTGATCATGGTGGTGCTTCGGAGATGGAGATCACAAGCACAAGATGATGATGGCCATATCATATCACTTATATTGATTGCATGTGATGTTTATCCTTTATGCATCTTATCTTGCTTTGATTGAGGGTAGCATTTTAAGATGATCTCTCACTAAAAATTATCAAGAAGTGTTCTCCCTGAGTATGCACCGTTGCCAAAGTTAAATCGTGCCCGCACACCACGTGATGATCGGGTGTGATAAGCTCTCGTCCATCTACAACGGGTGCAAGCCAGTTTTGCACACGCAGAATACTCAGGTTATACTTGACGAGCCTAGCATATGCAGATATGGCCTCGGAACACGGAGACCGAAAGGTCGGCGTGAATCATATAGTAGATATGATCAACATAAGATGTTCACCATTGAAAACTACTCCATCTCACGTGATGATCGGTTATGGTTTAGTTGATTTGGATCACGTGATCACTTAGATGACTAGAGAGATGTCTGCTAAGTGGGAGTTCTTAAGTAATATGATTAATTGAACTTAAATTTATCATGAACTTAGTCCCGTAGTATTTTGCAAATTATGTTGTAAGATCAATAGCTTGCGTTGTTGCTCTCATATGTTTGTTTTGATATGTTCCTAGAAAAACTGTGTTGAAAAATGTTAGTAGCAATATTGCGGATTTGATCCGTGATATGAGGTTTATCCTCATCGCTGCACGTAAGAATTATGTCCTTGATGCACCGCTAAGTGACAAACCTATTGCAGGAGCGGATCTGCGGGCGTTATGAGCGTTTGGCTAGCTCAATATGATGACTACTTGATAGTTTTGTGCACCATGCTTTATGGCTTAGAATCGGGACTTCAAAGATGTTTTGAACATCATGGACCATATGAGATGTTCCAGAGTTGAAGTTAATATTTCAAACAAATACCGAGTTGAGAGATATGAAGTCTCCAACAAGTTCTATAGCTAAAAGATGGAGGAGAATCGCTCAACTAGTGAGCATGTGCTCGATTGTGCAGGTACTACAATCGCTTGAATCAAGTGGGAGTTAATCTTCCGATAAGATAGTGATTGACAGAATTCTCTAGTCACCATCACCAAGTTAGTAGAACTTCGTGATGAACTATAGTATGCAAGGGATGACGAAAATGATTCCCGAGCTCTTCGTGATGTTGAAATCGACGAAGGTAGAAATCAAGAAAGAGCATCAAGTGTTGATGGTTGACAAGATCACTAGTTTCAAGAAAAGGGCAAAGGGAAAGAAAGGGAACTTCAAGTAGATTGACAAGCAAGTTGTCACTCCCACGAAAAAGCCCAAAGCTGAACCAACGCTGGCCCGAAAGTGCTTACATCGCAAAGAAATGGTCCTTTGGAAGCGGAAATGCCCTACATATTTGGTGGATAAGAAGGATGGCAAAGTGAAAAAGGGTATATTTGATATACTGGTGTTTGATGTGTGCTTTACTAGTGTTTATAGCAACCCCTCGGTATTTGGTACTAGTTCGGTTGCTAAGAGTAGTAACTTCAAAGCGGAGTTGCGTAATAAATGAAACTAGTTAAGGGTGAAGTGACGATGTATGTTGAAAGTAGTTTCAAGATTGATATGATCATCATCGCACACTCCCTATACTTTCGGGATTAGTGTTGAACCTAAATAAATGTTATTTGGTGTTTGCGTTGAGCATGAATATGATTTGATCGTGTTTATTGCAATACGGTTATTCATTTAAGTAAGAGAATAAACTGTTGTTCTGTTTACATGAATAAAACCTTATATGGTTACACACCCAATGAAGATGGTTCATTGGATCTCGATCGTAGTGATACACATATTCATAATATTGAAACCAAAAGATGCAAAGTTAATAATGATATTGCAACTTATTTGTGGCACAGCCGTTTAGGTCATATTGGTGTAAAGCGCATGAAGAAACTCCATGCCGATGGGATTTTGGAATCACTTGATTATGAATCACTTGATGCTTGCGAACCGTGCCTTTTGGGCAAGATGACTAAAACTCCGTTCTCGGAACAATGGAACAAGCTCTTGACTTATTGGAAATAATACATACCGATGTATGCGATCCAATGAGTGTTGATGCTCGTGGCAAGTATCGTTATTTTCGACCTTCACAAGATGATTTGAGCGATATGGGTATATCTACTTAATGAAACATAAGTCTGAAACGTTTGAAAAGTTCAAAGAATTTCAGAGTGAAGTTGAAAATCATCGTAACAAGAAAATTAAGTTTCTACGATCTGATCGTGGAGGTGAATATTTGAGTTACGAGTTTGGTCTACATTTGAAACAATGCGGAATAGTTTCGCAACTCACGCCACCTGGAACACCACAGTGTTATGGTGTGTCCAAACATCGTAACCGCACTTTATTGGATATAGTGCAATCTATGATGTTTCTTACTGATTTACCAATATCGTTTTGGGATCATGCATTAGAGACAGCTGCATTCACATTAAATTGGGCACCATCTAAATCCGTTGAGACGACACTATATGAACTGTGGTTTAGCAAGAAACCAAAGTTGTCGTTTCTTAAAGTTTGGAGTTGCGATGCTTATGTGAAAAAGTTTCATCCTGATAAGCTCGAACCCAAATCGGAGAAGTGCGACTTCATAGAATACCCAAAGGAAATTGTTGGGTACACCTTCTATCACAGATCCGAAGGCAAGATATTCGTTGCTTAAGATGGATCCTTTCTAGAGAAGGAGTTTCTCTCGAAAGAAGTGAGTGGGAGGAAAGTAGAACTTGATGAGGTAATGCGATACTAGCTCCCTTATTGGAAAGTAGTTCATCACGAAATTGGTTCTGTGACACCTACACCAATTAGTGAGGAAGTTAATGATGATGATCATAAAACTTCAGATCAAGTTACTACCGAACCTCGTAGGTAAAATAGAGTGAGATCCGCACCAGAGTGGTACGGTAATCCTGTTCTGGAGGTCGTGTTACTTGAACATGACAAACCTACGAACTATGAGGAAGCGATGATGAGCCCAGATTCCGCAAAATGGTTTGAGGCCATGAAATCTGAGATATGATCCATGTATGAAAACAAAGTATGGACTTTGATGGAGTTGCCCGATGATCGGCAAACCATAGAAAATAAATGGATCTTCAAGAGGAAGACGGACATTGATAGTAGTATTACTATCTACAAAGCTAGACTTGTCGAAAAAGGTTTTTGACAAAGTTCAAGATGTTGAATACAATGAGATTTTCTCACTCGTATCGATGCTTAAAAGTCTGTCTGAATCATGTTAGCAATTGCCGCATTTTATGAAATCTGGCAAATGGATAAACGAAACTGCATTCCTTAATGGAGTTATTGAAGAAGAGTTGTATGTGATGCAACCAAGAGGTTTTGTCGATCCTAAAGAAGCTAACAAAGTGTGCAAGCTCCAGCGATCCATCTATGGACTGGTGCAAGCATCTCGGAGTTGGAATATACGCTTTGATGAGTTGATCAAAGCATATAGTTTTATACAGACTTACGGTGAAGCCTGTATTTACTAGAAAGTGAGTGGGAGCACTACAACATTTCTGATAAGTATATGTGAATAACATATTGTAGATCGGAAATAATGTAGAATTATTCTGCAAAGCATAAAGGAGTGTTTAAGAGGAGTTTTTCAAAGAAAGACCTCGGTAAAGCTGCTTACATATTGAGCATCAAGATCTATAGAGACAGATCAAGACGCTTGATAAGTTTTTTCAATGAGTACATACCTTGACAAGATTTTGAAGTAGTTCAAAATGGAGCAGTCAAAGAAAGAGTTCTTGCACTGTGTTACAAGGTGTGAAATTGAGTAAGACTCAAAACCCGACCACGGCAGAAGATAGAAAGAGAATGAAAGTCATTCCTATGCCTTGGCCATAGGTTCTATAAAGTATGCCATGCTGTGTACCAGATCTATTGTATACCCTGCACCGAGTTTGGCAAGGAGTACAATAGTGATCTAGGAGTAGATCATCGGACAGCGGTCAAAATTATCCTTAGTGGAATAAGGATATGTCTCTCGATTATGGAAGTGACAAAAGGTTAAATCAGTAAGGGTTACGTCGATGCAAGTTTTGACACCGATCTGGATGACTCTAAGTCTTAATCTGGATACATATTGAAAGTGGGAGCAATTAGCTAGAGTAGCTCCGCAAGAGCATTGTAGACATAGAATATTTGCAAAATACATACGGCTCTGAATATGATAGACCCGTTGACTAAGATTCTCTCACAAGCAAAACATGATCACACCTTAGTACTCTTTGGGTGTTAATCACATAGCGATGTGAACTAGATTACTAAATCTAGTAAACCCTTTGGGAGTTGGTCACATGGCGATGTGAACTATGGGTGTTAGTCACATGATGATGTGAACTATCGATGTTAATCACATGGTGATGTGATCTAGATTATTGACTCTAGTGCAAGTGGGAGACTGAAGGAAATATGCCCTAGAGGCAATAATAAAGTTATTATTTATTTCCTTATTTCATGATAAATGTTTATTATTCATGCTAGAATTGTATTAACCGGAAACATAATACATGTGTGAATATATAGACAAACAGAGTGTCACTAGTATGCCTCTACTTGACTAGCTTGTTAATCAAAGAATGGTTATGTTTCCTAACCATGGACAAGGAGTTGTTATTTGATTAAACAAGGTCACATCATTAGTTGAATGATCTGATTGACATGACCCATTCCGTTAGCTTAGCACACGATCGTTTAGTATGTTGCTATTGCTTCCTTCATGACTTATACATGTTCCTATGACTATGAGATTATGCAACTCCCGTTTGCCGGAGGAACACTTTGGGTACTACCAAACGTCACAACGTAACTGGGTGATTATAAAGGAGTACTACAGGTGTCTCCAAAGGCGATGTTGGGTTGGCGTATTTGAGATTAGGATTTGTCACTCCGATTGTCGGAGAGGTATCTCTGGCCCTCTCGGTAATGCACATCACTTAAGCCTTGCAAGCATTACAACTAATGAGTTAGTTGCAAGATGATGTATTACGGAACGAGTAAAGAGACTTGCGGTAACGAGATTGAACTAGGTATTGGATACCGACGATCGAATCTCGGGCAAGTAACATACCGATGACAAAGGGAACAACGTATGTTGTTATGCGGTCGACCGATAAAGATCTTCGTAGAATATGTAGGAGCCAATATGGGCATCCAGGTCCCGCTATTGGTTATTGACCGAGAATAGTTCTAGGTCATGTCTACATTGTTCTCGAACCGTAGGGTCCGCACGCTTAAGGTTTCGATGATGCTTATATTATGAGTTTATGAGTTTTGATGTACCGAAGGAGTTCGAGTCCCGGATGAGATCGGGGACATGACGAGGAGTCTCGAAATGGTCGAGACATAAAGATCGATATATTGGACGACTATATTCGGAGTTCGGAAGGTTCCGAGTGATTCGGTATTTTTTTGAGTACTGGGAGAGTTACGGAATTCGTATTGGGCCTTAATGGGCCATACGGGAAAGGAGAAAAAGGGCCTAAGGGTGGCCGCCGCCCCCTTGGTCTAGTCCGAATTGGACTAGGGAGGCGCACCCTTCCTTCCTTCTCCTTCTCTTTTCCCTTTCCTTCTCTCCTACTCCTAATACATGGAAGGACTACTAGTTGGACTAGGAAGGGGAATCCTACTCCGGTGGGAGTAGGACTCCCCATGGCGCCCATAGAGAGGGCCGGCCTCCTCCTCCTCCCTCCTTTATATCACGGGCAGGGGCACCCCATGAACACACAAGTTTGATCTACGGATCGTTCCTTAGCCGTGTGCGGTGCCCTCCTCCACCATATTCCACCTCGGTTATACTGTCAAAGCTTAGGCGAAGCCTGCGCCGTGAAACATCAAGATCGTCCTGCGCCGTCGTCGTCTTGTGAACTCTCCCTCGACACTCGGCTGGATCGGAGTACGAGGGACGTCATCGAGCTGTACGTGTGTCAAGAACTCGGGGGCGCCGGAGTAACGGCGCCAGGATTGGTCGGATCGCGAGGAGAACGTACGACTACTTCCTCTACGTTGTGATCGCTTCCGCTTCGGGTCTACGAGGGTACGTAGGCAACACTCTCCCCTCTCGTTGCTATGCATCACCATGATCTTGCGTGTGCGTAGGAAAATTTTTGAAATTACTACGTTCCCCAACAGTAGGGTCTACACACTTAAGGTTCGATGACGCTAGGGTTATAAAGGAAGTTTGTATGTGGTTACCGAATGTTGTTCGGAGTCCCGGATGAGATCCCGGACGTCACGAGGAGTTCGGAATGGTCCAGAGGTAAAGATTTATATATGGGAAGTCCTATTTTGGCCACCGAAAATGTTCGGGATTTTTCGGTATTGTACCGGAAGGTTCTAGAAGGTTCCGGAGTGGGGCCCACCTGCATGGGGGACCCACATGAACGTGGGTAGTGGGGAAAGGCCCCACACCCCTGGTCAAGCGCACCAAGATCCCCCTTAGAAGGAATAAGATCATATCCCAAGGATAAGATCAAGATCCCTAAAAGGGGGATGACAATCGATGGGGAAGGAAATGATGGGATTTCTTTCCTCCCACCTTGGCGAACGCCCCAATGGACTTGGAGGGCAAGAAACCAGCCCTCCACCCCTATATAAAGTGGGGAGGCGCATGGGAGCTCAACACGAGTTACAGGCGCAGCCCTCCCCTCTCCCAAGTACTCCTCCTCTCTGCGGTGCTTGGCGAAGCCTGCGCAGATTGCCACGCCCTCCACCACCACCACGCCGTCGTGCTGCTGCTGGACGGAGTCTTCCCCAACCTCTCCCTCTCACCTTGCTGGATCAAGGCATGGGAGACGCCACCGGCTGTACGTGTGTTGAACGCGAGGTGCCGTCCGTTCGCACTAGGATCTCCGGTGATTCGGATCACGACAATACGACTCCTTCAACCCCGTTCTCTTGAACGCTTCCGCTTAGCGATCTACAAGGGTATGTAGATGCACTCTCCTTCCCCTCGTTGCTGGTCTCTCCATAGATAGATCTTGGTGACACGTAGGAAAATTTTGAATTTCTGCTACGTTCCCCAACAGTTGCTCACCAAGCTGGCCAAAGTAGTCAGTGAGATTAGCGATTGATCCTGGCCAAGATCATCTTCTCCCCGGTGCGCCAAACACGTCCAGGGTCTAAATTGATCGGGATTGGTGAGTATAGGGTATAGATTTCAAGGATTTAGACGTGAGGGTTTTTTTAAGTCGTGCTCTACAAACTCAAGGTTTAAAACAGACTTCACCCACCTCACAGCCACTACACGAAACCTAGGCCGCAATCCCGTGCCACTTTCTTTCCTCTTCTCTCTCTCGGCCGCTGGTGGCGACGTGATTCGAGCGAGGCGGCAGCACAAATGTTGCATTCTTTCGGGGGTGTGCAAGCTGCACGTCGTCGTTTGGCATGGGGGGCGGAGGAGGGGGCGAGGCGCCCCTCCATCAACCGGCGCCCGGATGAGGCTTGACGGCGTGCACATTGATGAAGTCTCCGACAACCCGACGCTCTCTCTTCTTGTCATGGACGGTCGGGGAGGGTGCGAGGCGCCGCTCCATCGACTTGCGGCCGGAGGGAGATTGAGCTCGTGGTCATTGGTGTTGTCTCCGGCGACCAGGACACATCCGTATGATGTGGCGTCATCGACATATGGGTCAGAGGGAGGGGATGGATGCAGTGAAGAGCGATGGTGTGGGCGATAGGTGGAGGCGGGCGGTGGCATTGGCAGTGAAAGAAACTTAGTAGAGGAGACCGTGAGCATGGCCATGGCCGAGGCCGTGGCAACAGAGGTGTAAGGGCATATTTATCCCCAAGTTGTTTTGGTGATTGATGACAATGCTTTTGCGGACTAATCGTGTGCGTTAAGTTCTTTCAGAGATTCATCCATTGGCACGAGATGATTACATCCCCTCGGTGTTTTATTCAAGACGGTGTAGCTCCTTCGTTTCGTTGTTGGTGGACTAGTTTCGTAGGAGTCACCGTACTATCAAGAGGGGATCCATTTTGGTAAGACTAGGGTGGAATCAACACGTACACATCCTTATCACACCCATCGTCTTCCTTCCGCATCATTGGAGCTGCCCTTTTCTTCCGTACCTGCTCCGTTCTGTCCCAGCGGTAGTACCGCGGTCAACAGCGGTAGTACCGCCGAAGCTCTCCAGCGGTAGTACCGCTCCACGAAGTGGTAGTACCGCTATTAGCGGTAGTACCGCTCCCAGAGCGGTAGTACCGCTTGTGGGCTTCGGCCGTAGTACCGCAGTAGTTCGGGCTACTACCGCCTCGATTCGAGACCGATGTTTTTCGTGTCAGGTTTTGCGGTACTAGGAGCGGTAGTAGTGGCGGTAGTACCGCTCTTACTCCCGCGGTAGTACCGCTCTGGGGCCAGGGCCCTGTCTTCCTCTTCAGCGCGGTAGTACCGCTGGGTGGGAGCTGTAGTACCGCTCTCACCGGTAGTACCGCCCTGCCTTGGCGGTAGTACCACTCTGTGCGGGGATGTACAGTGGGGTAACGGTTGGATTGATTCCCCCACTATATAAAGGTGTCTTCTTCCCCAAAGTTGACCTACCTCTTTCCCCCAAAGCTCCATTGTTGCTCCAAGCTCCATTTTCGCCCGATCGCTCTCCCTAGCCAATCAAACTTGTTGATTTGCTCGGGATTGGTTGAGAAGGCCCCGATCTACACTTCCACCAAGAGAAATTTGATTCCCTCTCTTATCCCTAGCGGATCTTGTTACTCTTGGGTGTTTGAGCACCCTAGACGGTTGAGGTCACCTCGAAGCCATACTCCATTGTGGTGAAGCTTCGTGGTGTTGTTGGGAGCCTCCAATTGTTGTGGAGATAGCCCCAACCTTGTTTGTAAAGGTTCGGTCGCCGCCTTCAAGGGCACCAATAGTGGAATCACGGCATCTCGCATTGTGTGAGGGCGTGAGGAGAATACGGTGGCCCTAGTGGCTTCTTGGGGAGAATTGTGCCTCCACACCTCTCTAACGGAGACGTACTTTCCCTTAAAAGGAAGGAACTTCGGTAACACATCCTCGTCTCCACCGGCTCCACTCTTGGTTACTTCGTGCCTTTACTCTTGCAAGCCTACTTGTGTTGTTTCCATTGCTTGCTTATGTGCTAGTTGTATTTGCATCATTTAGGTTGCTCACCTAGTTGCATATCTAGACAACCTATTTTGTTGCAAAGTTTAAATTGGTAAAGAAAAGCTTAAAAATTGTTAGTTGCCTATTCACCCCCCCTCTAGTCAACCATATCGATCCTTTCAATTGGTACCAGAGCCTCGTCTCTTTTTAAGGGCTTTACCATCCGAAGAGTATGGTTGATGTCGTAGATGATGTGGGAGAGCACTCCGGTGCGAATCCGATATCATCTACGGGAGATGGGGTAACTCGATCTCACGTGAGGAATTCAATGTGGCTTTGGACACAGTGAAAACCTCCATGACGACCGAGGTAAAGGACATGTTTAAGGAATTCTTAGAAGGGCTTAAACAATCTACCTCGCCGATGAAAGTGGGTGATCCCACTAACAAGGTGACGGATGCTACCTCCGACAAGGGGGAAGCTAATGGTGAAAAGAGTCCTTCTACTAGTGGTAGAAATGGCACCGGCATCTTTGCCCATGTGGAACCCCCAATTTATGGAGGGCCGATCCCCTCCACTCATTTGAATCATGCCGGTCCTCCTCCTAAATATGAGAAACATGAAGATTTTGATTCTTGGGTTTATCGCTTCAAGCGTCATTTAAAACATGTGAACACTAACCTTTGGAGAATCATTGAAGAAGGTTTCTATCCTCATGACCCAAGCAACTTCACCCCTCGAGAAGCCGTGGACAATCAATTCAATGAGAGTGCTCTCTTCATCATCCAAGATGCAATCCTTCCCAAGATCTCCTCATCTTGACCTCATACCATGGCTAAAGAAGCATGGAAATGTGTTGAGTCTCTCTATCGAGGGAGTGCTAGCATTCAACGCTCCAACTATGAAGTGGTGCAAGATGAAGCCGATGAGTTTGCAATGAAAGAAGATGAAGAACCTCGTGAGCTCTTTCGAAGAGTGATCAAACTCGCGGTCTCACTCCGAGATCATGGAAGCAAGGACACGGATGACAATTGGATCAAGCGCAAGTTCCTCAAGGCCATGGTGCCCTACAACAAGGCCATGTCCTCCGTCATTCGTTAGAGTCCGGACTTCCACTCCATGACCTCAAGTGAAGTGTTGGATGAGTTCGTTGCAATGAGCATCTTGGACAAGACCGCCGATAATGCGGTGCTCCGCTCTCAAAGGGCAAAGAAGCCCAACCTTGCTTTGAAGGCCAAGGTTATCATGGAAGAAGAGGAAGAAGTGGAAGATGAGGAGAGTAATCCCGAAGACACCAAGTATGATTATCATGAGCACATGGCCCTTGCTTCAAGACAATTTTGGAGCAAGAAGAATTCAAGACCCAACTTCAACAAGAACAACTCAAGTGGTGTCAAGGGCAAGCAACGAGTTAGAACTTGCTTCAACTGTGGCAATGTGAGCCATTTCGTTGCGGATTGCCCTTACGAGAAGCGGGAAGACAATGGTGGCAAATTCATCCGAAAAGACAAAGCCAAGTTCTTCCCCAACAAGAACAACTTCGCCAAGAAGACTCCAACTCGTGGGTTGGTGGTTCAAGAAGAATACCAAGAGGATGATGATGATGATGAAAGTGGAGAAGCAATGGCCATGGCATCCGTTGCCATTGCTACTACTCCCCCGGTGTCTCTCTTTGATTCACCCAACGAAAACATCATCGCCACGTGCCTCATGGCTAAAGCTTCAAACAAGGTAACCCCCAACATCACAACCACCATCATTACTAATCCCTCCTTGGAGGATTGCATTGATGAACATGTTGAGTCTAATGAGGAAGTGAATGAATTTGAGTTTTTTATGAGTAAGCTCAAGGGTAAGTCCAAGAAGCACTTTGTTGCTCTCTTGGAACAACTTGGTGAGGCCAATGACATGATCGAGGCTCACGAAGAAACCATCTCTAAGATGGAAGGTCATAGTCGTGACTATGCCGATGAGATATCGGATCTCTCTAATGCTCTTTAGGAAGAGTGTGTGCATCGTTTGACTTTTGAGGAGTCACACAATAATGACCATGCTAAGTTAAAGAAAGATCTTGATCATGCTCTTGTCGTGTCTTGTGTGCTAACTTCCGAGAAGGCTAAACTTGGGGTTGATCATGCTAGACTCAAAGAGGAGTTTGAGATACTTGACAAGGCCCACAAGGTCTTGAAGGGTGCTCACGCTAACCTCAAGGAGTCTCATGCTCAACTCCAAGTTAAGCTAATCAAGGAAAAGGCCACCTTTCCTCATATGGTATTAATTGATAATGCATGTGCTACTAACCCGTGTTGTGAGCATGTGCATCTTGTGGAGGAGAATGCCAAGTTGAAGGATCAACTTGAGAAAGGCCTTGTGACATGCATTCAAGGTGAGAAGAACCTCAACGACCTTTTGAGCAATCAAAAGGAAGTTGTGGCCAAGGAAGGAATTGGGTTTGCACCCAAGTCCAAGAGCAAGAAGAACAACAAGACCAAACGTCCTCCTCCTCTCAAGCAAACATTTGTGAAAGAGGGAGAGGGTGCTCCTAAGGAGAAGAAGGAAAAAGTGGAGGGAGTTGATGTCCAAAAGGGCAAGAGCATTTCCTCAAACAAAGCCGGAGACTTTAACCCGTCATATGTGTTGTGCCGTGCTAGTGATGGACATGTTTATGCTAAATTTGTTGGTTCTCCTTATGAGTACATTGAATGGTCTATTTGGGTTCCCAAGACCCTTGTTACTAACATCAAAGGACCCATTACTAAATGGGTACCTAAAACCAAGCATTGATCTCTTGTAGGTGTTTGCTTCCGGTGGGGGGTCATGGTTGCTCGATAGTGGAGCAACAAATCATATGACCGGGAGTAAGGACTTGGTGGTGGACATGCAAAAGATTCCATCTAAGCCCACCAATGTCGAGTGGGGTGATGCATCACATTCTAAGGTATTGGGTCTCGGCAAGGTTGTCATTTCTCATGATCTAACGATCGAGAAAGTCATGCTTGTTGAGTCCCTTGCATACAATTTGCTTTACATTCGTCAACTTGCACTCATGGGTTTTGCTACGTTCTTTGATATTGATACCGTGGCCCTCTTGTGGAGCAAGACTCTTAAAGTAGCCTTTGTTGGGCATGTCGAGAACGGTCTCTATGTGATTAACTTTTCGGAGCGACCCACTAAGACCGCGACATGCCTAATGGCTAAAGTTGACGTGGGATGGCTTTGGCATCGCCGTTTATTACGTCAATATGAGATCTTTGCAAAGTCTTCTCAAGGGGGACCATGTTCGTGGACTAACAAATGTTAGTTTTGCCAAAGATCGTGCTTGCAGTGCTTGTATCGAAGGAAAGCTTCATGAAAAGGCTCACCCTCCATCAACCATCATCTACTCGAAGAGACCCTTGGAGCTCCTTCACATGGATCTCTTTGGGCCTCCATCTTTTGATAGTCTTGGAGGTAGAAAGTATTGCTTGGTGATTGTGGATGACTATTTGTAGGATCGAAGAAGGTGAGAGTGTCTAGAGGGGGGGGGTGATTAGACTACTCGACAAGATAAAAATTCTGTTTTTATCAAGGACAGATTTTGGCAGATTTTGCATAACACACAAGTCAAGTAGCACACTACACATGCAATTCTAGAGTATGGGCAGCGGAAAGTAAATTGCACAAGTAGTAAAGAGAAGTGGAGAAGATCAAACGCAATTTGGAGACGCGGTGATTTTTCTCGTGGTTCCGATAGGTGGTGCTATCGTACTTCCACGTTGATGGAGACTTCAACCCACGGAGGGTAACGGCTGCGAGAGTCCACGGAGGGCTCCACCCACGAAGGGTCCACGAAGAAGCAACCTTGTCTATTCCATCATGGCCTACGCCCACGGAGGGCTAGCCTTACTCGGGGTAGATCTTCACGAAGTAGGCGATCTCCTTGCCCTTACAAACTTCTTGGTTCAACTCCACATCTCGACGGAGGCTCCCAAGCGACACCTAACCAATCTAGGAGGCACCACCCTCCAAAAGGTAATAGATGGTGTTGATGATGATGAACTCCTTGCTCTTGTGCTTCAAATGATAATCTCCCCAACACTCAACTCTCCTCACTGATTTGGCTGTGGTGGAAGAAAGGATTGAGTGGAAAGCAACTTGGGAAGGCTAGAGATCAAGCTTCATATGGTGGGAGTGGAGCAACTTGATCTCAACACAAGGGTAGGTAGTTCTCTTCTCAGAAATGTAAGGTAGGAGTGGTAGTTCTTTCTGATGGCTCTCTCCACGAATGAAGAGGGGGTGGAGGGGTATTTATAGCCTCCACACAAAATCCAACCGTTACACACATTTGACCAATCTCGGTGGGACCGAAGTTGACAACTCGGTGAGACCGAAAGTTCAAATCATGTGAACGTTGGGATTTTCGGTGGGACCGAAAATACAATCTCGGTTTGTCCGATTCGTGCAAAGACAGGAGCTTGCCAATCTCGGTGGGACCGACTTCATCATCTCGGTGACACCGATTTGATGACAGAAGGTTACAGAAGCTTGGCAACTCAAGTTTCGTGAGACCGAGTTCGAATCGGAAAATCCGAGTTTTCTAGGGTTTGGCTTTATGGCTGAGGTGGTTCATCTCGGTGTGGTGAGTTTGGAATATCGGTGGGACCGAGATTACTTATGAGTGTATATGGCAGTGAAAGTTGCTGATAGTTTAGGAGATGTATCACTAAGCACTTGAGCAACCAGATCATCATCATAACCTCATCCCCTTTTAATAGTATTGGCTTTCCTATGGACTCAATGTGATCTTGGATCACTAAACCAAAAATGAAGTCTTGAGTTTTTGCCAATGCTTGCCTTATCATTTTGAGGGGTCCACCTCTTCAGTCCTTTTGCCATGCCAATGTGATTGAATTTCCTGAAACATACTAGATAAAAGCATTAGTCCAACCACAAAGTATGTTGTCATTAATTACCAAAACCACCCAGGGAGCAAATGTGCTTTCACTATTCAAGATACACTTGGGTATACTTCTTCAAGAGGAAGAGTGAGACTCAATAAACCGTCATCGACTTTGCAAATGAAGCTCAACATCAACACAATGCAAAGATCTTGACAAAAAGGAGTGACAACGGCACCGAGTTCAAGAACTACACCTTGGATGAGCTTCTCAGTGATGAGGGGATCAAGCATCAATATGCTGCACCTTATACCCCTCAAAAAAATGGTGTAGCGGAGAGGAAGAACCGGACGTTGATGGATGCGACAAGGACCATGATGGCGGAGTTCAAGTCTCCATACAACTTTTGGGCCGAAGCCATCAACACCGCATGTCATGCATCCAGTCGGCTCTATCTCTGCAAAGGCTTGAACAAGACCCCTTATGAGATACTCATCGGCAACAAGCCCAACCTCAAGTACTTCCGGGTGTTCGGTTGTAAGTGTTTCATTCTCAAGAAAGGTGTTCATTTGTCTAAATTTGAGGCTAGAGCTCATGAGGGCATATTTGTTGGTTATGATACAAACTCTCATGCTTACCGTGTTCTCAACAAGTCCACCGGACTCATTGAGGAGACGTGTAACGTGGAGTTTGATGAAAATAACGGCTCCCAAGTGGAGCAAAGTGGTACTTGTGATGTAGGTGATGAAATTCCTCCCCAAGCCATAAGAAGAATGGGTATTGGTCAAGTTCTACCCATTGAGGAACCCCTTGTGGCCGAAGGAGAAGGACAATGCTCTACTCAAGTGGAGCCATCACCTCACCAAGACCCACACGCTTCCGAAGAACAAAGTGAAGGCCCTCAACCTCGTGAACCAGACCAAGGGCAAGATCAACCTCAAGATGGTGGTGAACCTCTAAATGATGCCCAAGGTCAAGTTCTCCCCCTCGAGCAAGTTCAAGATCAGGAGCAAGCTCAAGATCAAGAATAAGCTCAAGACGGCGCTCAAGATGATCAAGTCAACCCTCCTCCTTCCACACCCGAGGAGGAATTAGAGCGTCGTGCCGCGAAGATTGCTTCCAAGCTCACAACCCAAGGCCATCTCATGGAAAATGTGATTCGAAGCCTAAGAAAGGGGGTAAGCACTCTATTGTGAACATCACGCATTTGTCTCTTGTGTTGAACCCCAAAAGGTCTATGAGGCGCTCGAAGACTCGGATTGGCTCAATGCCATGCATGAAGAACTCAACAACTTCGAGTACAACAAAGTATGGAGATTGGTGCCAAGGCCATCGGGGGACCACAACGTCATTGGAACCAAGTGGATCTTCAAGAACAAGCAAGATGCTCATGGGAACATCGTTCGCAACAAGGCAAGATTGGTAGCAAAAGGCTACTCCCAAGTCGAGGGTATCGACTACGGTGAAACCTTTGCTCCGTTGCTCGCCTTGAATCCATACGTTTGTTGATTGCCTATGCTTCCCATCACAACTTTAAGTTGCAACAAATGGATGTGAAAAGTGCTTTTCTTAATGGTCCTATTAATGAGTTGGTCTATGTCAAGCAACCCCCCGGGTTCGAGGATCCCTACTTTCCGGATCATGTGTATCAACTCGATAAGGCACTCTATGGCCTTAAACAAGCCCCACGTGCGTGGTATGACCACCTTACCGAGTTGTTACAAGATCGTGGATTTGAGGTGGGGCTAATCGACCCCACTCTTTTTACTAAGAGGTCAAAGGGGAGTTGTTTGTATGCCAACTATATTTTGATGATATTATCTTTGGTTCTCCTAACAAAGCTTTCAATGAGGAATTTGCCGCTCTCATGACCTCCAAGTTCAAGATGTCTTCGATGGGAGAGTTGAAGTTCTTCCTTGGTTTTGACATCAAACAAAGAAGAGAAGGAACCTTCATCAACCAAGCCAAATACACTCAAGACATGCTAAAAAGATTCAAGCTAAGTGATGTCAAGCCGGCTACTACTCCAATGCCCACCAAGTGCCAACTTGACATTGATCCCAATGGTAAAGCGGTGGATCAAAAGGTATATCGCTCCATGATTGGCTCCTTGCTTTACCTTTGTGCATCTAGACCGGATATCATGTTGAGTGTGGGGATGTGTGCACGGTTTCAAGCCGCACCGAAGGAAAGTCACTTTGTGGAGGTCAAGCGAATCTTTCGATATTTGGCTCATACCCCAAACTTTGGCTTATGGTACCCAAGAGGGGCAAACTTCAAGCTCGAAGGATTTACGGACTCTGATTGGGCGGGAGACAAAGTGGATAGGAAGTCCACTTCCGGAGGGTGCCAGTTTCTTGGGTGCTCTTTGGTGAGTTGGTCTTCCAAGAAGCAAAGTTGTGTGTCTCTCTCGTCCACCGAAGCGAAGTATGTGGCGGCCGGTAGTTGTTGTGCACAACTCTTATGGATGAGGCAAACTTTAAAGGAATACGGTGTCATTTGTGACAAAGTGCCTCTTTGGTGTGACAACGAAAGTGCCATCAAGATTTCTCTCAACCCGGTGCAACACTTCAAGACGAAGCATATTGAGATTCGGTATCATTTCATCCGGGATCACATTAGGCGAGGGGAGATCGAGCTCAAGTATGTCAACACTCATGATAACCTTGCAGATATTTTCACGAAGCCCTTGGATGAAGCAAGATTTCGCGAGTTAAGGCATGAGCTAAATATCACTGATTCGAGCAATGTGACTTGAACCTTTGCACCCCCCACCACACTCATCTTGTTGTCTAGTTTAGGTATAGGCATGGACATAGGGGGAGTGTTGTTCTCTCAATGAACTCTCCCTCCCCCCATTATGCATAAAACGATCAACTCTTTCACATTAGCCATTTTTTATGGTACTTGTGCTTCAAAGACGAGTTTTGGTCATGGGCCCAAGGATAATTCTTCGCGGTGCCATACCAATTGACTCAAACATAGGTGGCTCCGGCCACCGCCCTCTCTTGAGAGAGGCCAGAGCTCGCTCTACTTTCGTGTGGTTGTCTTAAAGGAGTGGGTTCTGGACCGTTGCTAGTGTGTGTGTTGCCTTGTTGGTCTTTCTTTCTTGGCCTTGCTTTCTCATTTTTTTGTTGTTGTGCTTGAGCTGTTTGTCTAGAGGCATTTTTGGTTGCTGGCGGTACTACCGCTGCTGGCGAGCGGTACTACCGCTCCAAGCGGTACTACCGCCCTCCAGCGCGGTACTACCGCTGTGAGGTGCGGGCACGGGGTTATATCGGGGCAGGGGTTTTCTTCTCCCCCATACCCATTCGCACGCTCCCTCGCTCTGTTCCTCTCTCTCCAGCAACCGGCGCCACGGGAGGGCTCCGGCGGATCTCCCTCTCCGGGGCGTCCCTCTCCATTTACTTCGGTGGAGACGATCCCCACCTTGTCCTCTTGCCATGGATGCCGGTATTTCCCCCATTCCCTCTTTCTTTTTGTCTAGATTTCCAATCTAGCATCTTAGGGGCAGTAGCAGTTGCATCTCTAGATTTTTGGCCAAATCTAGGCTTGAGTAGGATGGAGAATGCTTCTAGGCAGTTTGGATTGATGTCTGGTTGGAGTATTTTTGAATTTGGTAGGACGGTAGTGCTGGATCTGACCACGGTAGTAGGAAATTGCTGTTTCCCCGTCTCGAGCGGTACTACCGCCCTCTCCAGAGTGATACTACCGCTTGGAGCGGTACTACCGCTCTCTGTGGAGCGGTACTACCTCTTGGGGCGGTACTACCGCTAGCAGGTCGCGGTACTACCGCCCCCTACCAGTTTCCATCATGCTCTTACCTCTCAGTGATCCTTTTGCTCGTGCTTTGTGGCTTATGCTCGTTCTTTCTGGTTGTTTGCGTGTTCTTGTGTGTGGTTCCAGGTGATGAGCTTCCTGAGCATCCGGCTCGTCGTGTCAACCCCGGTCGTGCCACGTCCAAGCGTTACCGCACCACTGAGTCTGCCGGAGGTTCCTCAAGTGCTCCACCTCCACCTCAACTCCAAAAGAAGATCGTGTCAAGTCAAGCACTCTGCAAAACCGTGATGTAAATGCAACCCAAGGAGTTACGGGCAAGGCGTCGCCGCAGAATTCCCTATGAGGTGACCAAGATCCCACTTTGGTCAACCGTCCATTCTGGAACAGGTTCCAGTTTGCCATCTTCTTTGATGTTCTCAAAGCCAAGAAGAACCTCTTTGTCAACGTGCACTCCATCGACACCGACCATATGGAGAAGGACCCTGAATACTTTGGTGAAGCTCTTGAGATGTGCACTCAACTGAACATTCTTGGGGTCATGCTATTCAACAAAGATTATGATGCTGATATTGTGGCTCAATTCTATGCCACGGTTCATCTCGGGACTGATGAGGACAGGACACTGACTTGGATGACCAATGGCAAGCTGCTTTCAGTCAAGTGGAAAGCTTTCATGGAGTTGATTGGGGTACAAGATCTAGGACTTGAGTCTCCTATTGGCTTTCGCCCACACCGCAACACCAACCCACTCACAAGCAAGCTCTATGGCCCTATTGCACTTTGAGGATCAACCCTGAGACGAAGAAGGAAACTTATGAGCTGCCTGCCTATCTGGATATCCTTCACCGTGTCTTCAGAGAGACTCTTTTCCCTCGTATCGGGAATCTGGATCAGGTGCACTCCTATCTCGTGGACATGCTTCTCTTCTACCAGCGTCAGAAGGAACAGAACACTGGAGAGTCCCTGGATATTTCCCATGTTATGTGATCTGAGTTGTTATCTGCTATCTCCGAGCGCAAGTGCTCGATTTACGGTCCGTTCATCATGCTGCTTATTGAGAAGGCCTGGGCTCGTGTCTATCCCAAGGTGATGCTGGAGACTGGAGAGTTGGTTTCTCACGACATCAAGCGTCTGAGGAAGAAGGATAACTGGGGCACTCAGGCCCTTAAGACTGGAGTTCCTTCGTCTGCTTCTGCCATGGAGACCGAGGAGGAGACTGGGGCTGAGGATGATGATGATGACTACTTGCCTTCTGAGGCAGAGCCCTCTTGGGCAAAGAAGCTCAAGTCTAAGATGAAGAAGTTGTTCTGCATGGAGGCTCACGGTCAGTACATGACTCATGTGGCTGAGAAGAAGGCTCGAGGTCGCCACAAGGAGCTCATGCGTCAGTTGGGTGCTACAGTCAACAGTGGATCTGAGGACCAGCTTACTGAGAAGGAGGAGTGGATTCAGCAGCACTGCCCGTGGACCGATTCTGATGCCGAGCACTTCCCGACCGACGACGGTGGCGCAGATGATCCTGCTGAGATCTGATGAGTGTGTCCTTCTCGCTATCACCGGAGTCAGTGCAACACTCCCTCTCCTTTTTGGTGTCTCGATGCCAAAGGGGGAGAGAGTTTAGGGATTTGTGCTTTGTGTCTTCCGTCTTCTGTGTTTGTGTTTTCCTCGCTATTTGCTTTGGTTGGTTTGTGTAAGTGAGACCTAAGTTGGTTTGTGTCAGTAAGACCTAAGTTCCCGTCATATGGTGTGAGACATATGCTACCTTATCTTTCCAGTATCATTATCTATGTCACCATCTAACTTATGAGTTGCATGCTTATCTTGTTAAGTTTATCTATGCTCCTCTCATATACCATGCTTAGGTGTTTGGTCGGTCTCTAAAATGTAGGGGGAGCGTTGATCCTAGTATGTGTGCTGTGCAGTCCAAAGCACTTGTCGAGATAGCACACATCTAGGGGGAGCCCATCTACATTTTAGGACGGTGGGTTTTTGCGCTTGTCCTATATCTCTCTTGTTTGTGCAAATCCCGTATTGTCATCAATCCACCAAAAAGGGGGAGATTGTAAGCGCATATTTATCCCCAAGTTGTTTTGGTGATTGATGACAATCTTTTGCGGACTAATCGTGTGCGTTAAGTTCTTTCAGAGATTCATCCATTGGCACGAGACGATTACCTCCCCTCGGTGTTTTATTCAAGATGGTGTAGCTCCTTCGTTTCGTTGTTGGTGGACTAGTTTTGTAGGAGTCACCGTACTATCAAGAGGGGATCCGTTTTGGTAAGACTAGGGTGGAATCAACACGTACACATCCTTATCACACCCGTCGTCTTCCTTCCGCATCATTGGAGCTGCCCTTTTCTTCCGTACCTACTCCGTTCTGTCCCAACGGTAGTACCGCGGTCAACAACGGTAGTACCGCCGAAGCTCTCCAGCGGTAGTACCGCTCCACGAAGCGGTAGTACCGCTATTAGCGGTAGTACCGCTCCCAGAGCGGTAGTACCGGTAGTACCGCTTGCGGGCTTCGGCCGTAGTACCACAGTAGTTCCGGGCTACTACCGCCTCGATTCGAGACCGATGTTTTTCGTGTCGGGTTTTGCGGTACTAGGAGCGGTAGTAGTGGCGGTAGTACCGCTCCAAGCGGTAGTACCGCTCTTACTCCCGCGGTAGTACCGCTCTAGGGCCAGGGCTCTGTCTTCCTCTTCAGCGCGGTAGTACCGCTGGGTGGGAGCGGTAGTAATGCTCTCAGCGGTAGTACCGCCCTGCCCTAGAGGTAGTACCGCTCTGTGCGGGGATGTACAGTGGGGTAACGGCTGGATTGATTCCCCCACTATATAAAGGTGTCTTCTTCCCCAAAGTTAACCTACCTCTTTCCCCCAAAGCTCCATTGTTGCTCCAAGCTCCATTTTTGCCCGATCTCTCTTCCTAGCCAATCAAACTTGTTGATTTGCTCGGGATTGGTTGAGAAGGCCTCGATCTACACTTCCACCAAGAGAAATTTGATTCCCTCTCTTATCCCTAGCGGATCTTGTTACTCTTGGGTGTTTGAGCACCCTAGACGGTTGAGGTCACCTCGAAGCCATACTCCATTATGGTGAAGCTTCGTGGTGTTGTTGGGAGCCTCCAATTGTTGTGGAGATAGCCCCAACCTTGTTTGTAAAGGTTCGGTCGCCGCCTTCAAGGGCACCAATAGTGGAATCACGGCATCTCGCATTGTGTGAGGGCGTGAGGAGAATACGGTGGCCCTAGTGGCTTCTTGAGGAGCATTGTGCCTCCACACCGCTCTAACGGAGACGTACTTCCCCTTAAAAGGAAGGAACTTCGGTAACACATCCTCGTCTCCACCGGCTCCACTCTTTGTTACTTCGTGCCTTTACTCTTGCAAGCCTACTTGTGGTGTTTTCATTGCTTGTTTATGTGCTAGTTGTATTTGCATCATATAGGTTGCTCACCTAGTTGCATATCTAGACAACCTATTTTGTTGCAAAGTTTAATTTGGTAAAGAAAAGCTTAAAAATTGTTAGTTGCCTATTCACCCCCCCCCCCTCTAGTCAACCATATCGATCCTTTCAAGAGGCTCAATACGTGCAGGACGACCATCGACGCTACCACCCTATGGAAGGGGAAGGGGATGCAGAGGCAGGGAGGGAGGTATGTTTATTGGGAGCGGCTAGATGACAATCGACTGAAAACAATATTTGGGTCAGTCGGCTGACCATAATTTGTTTCAGTCGATCGGTGCATTGGCTTCCCTTGGGTAGTAGTGGACCGGCCGGTGCATGCTTGTCCTTTCACCAACTAATAGTAAAGCTGATTCGCCGAATTCTTTAATCTCATACTGTTTCATAAGCAAGCCGTGAGTTGTCCTATGCGTGTGTAAGATGAGATGAGATGAGATGAGCCCGACTGGATAAGACATGGCTACAAAAAGGAAGATTGCTAGTACGTACAGGAAGATTGCTAGTATGATTGTTTACAATATGTAAGAATAGGCATACAATAGAGGAGTATTTTGCAAAATGAAAGTTCTCTAAGACGGAACGAATTGATTCCATTAGTATTACCCATAAAGAAGTTTTTTTAAAAGAATACATTCATGTCTTCAGTATTACACTTTAAGAAGACAAAAAAAAATAATGACAAGATTTGCACACAATTTACTCAGAAAATGCACTTTTTTAAAAATATGCAGGAATAATTATATACTAGTGGAATTTGGGGGGAAAAGGGTTTTCTAAGAATGAATTAGTGGCATTGGTACTAACCTTAATAAAGATGAAAAATAAGAGATAATTAAAAGAAATAATGACAAAAATTGCACACTATTTACACCGAAATTGCGCATTTTTATAAATGCAAAAATAAGCATGTAATAGTGGACTTTTTTTTGCAAAGAAAAGTTTTTTAAAATGAAATGGATAAGTGCCATTAGTACTACATTTGTTGGAACAACTTTTTTGGAACGTATAATTGGTATTGTCCTTAAAGAAAAAAGGAAATGAAAACAATCAAAAATAATAATGACAGATTTTACACACAATTTGCACAGGAAATTACACTATTTTATAATATAGAAGAATAAGCATATAATAGTGAAATTTCCCAAACAAAAATTTCCAAACAAGTAAAGAATTACTAGCATTGGTACTACCCATAATGAACAAAGAAAATGAAATAAAAACTTAAACAAAATCAAAATAATGATGTTCTTAAGTAAGAATGAATTAGTAGCATTGGTATTACCCTCCAAGAAGAAGAAGATGAATAGGAAACTCAAAGATATAATAACCAAATTTGCACATAATTTACATAGAATTTGTGTCTTTTTATAATATGCAAGAATATGCAAGTAAAAGTGCAACTTTTGCGGAAAAAAAATTTGTAAGATGAAATAAATTAGTGTCATTGGTATTGCCCTTAAAAGAGAAAGAAAAACTTAAAAATTTGCACACAAATTATACTTTTTATAATATGCAAGAATAAGCATATAATAATGGATTTTTCACAAAAAAATAGTTTTCTAGGAAGAAATGAATTAGTGGCATTAGTATTTCCGTAAGGAAGAAACATAATGAAATAAAAACTGAAACAAAATAAAAATATTGAAGTATTCTAGAGAAAAAAAATGAATATATACATGATACGTCTCCAACGTATCTATAATTTTTGATTGTTCCATGCTATTATATTACCCCTTTTGGATGTTTATGGGCTTTATTATACACTTTTATATCATTTTTGGGACTAACCTATTAACCGGAGGCCCAGCCCATATTGTTGTTTTATTGCCTGTTTCAGTATTTCGAAGAAAAGGAATATCAAACGGAGTCCAAACGGAATGAAACCTTCGGCATAGTAATTTTTTGGAAGAATATCATCCTGGAGGCTTGGAGATCAAGTCAGAAGGCTCTCGAGGAGCCCAGGAGATAGGGGGCGCCCCCTCCCCTACAGGGCACGGCCCCTTGTCTCGTGGACCCCTCGAGCACCCCCGACCGACTTCTTTCGCCTATATATGCCAACGTACCCTAAAACCATCAAAAACGAAGATAGATCGGGAGTTCCGCCACCGCAAGCCTCTGTAGCCACCAAAAACCTCTCGGGAGCCCGTTCCGGCACCCTGCTGGAGGGGGAACCCATCACCGGTGGCCATCTTCATCATCCCGGCACTCTCCATGATGAGGAGGAGTAGTTCACCCTGGGCCGAGGGTATGTACCAGTAGCTATGTGTTTGATCTCTCTCTCTCTCTCTCTCTCTCTCTCTCTCTCTCTCTCTCTCTCTCTCGTGTTCTCTCTATGGCACGATCTTGATGTATCGCGAACTTTGCTATTATAGTTGGATCTTATGATGTTTGTCCCCCTCTACTCTCTTGTGATGAATTGAGTTTCCCTCTTGAAGTTATCTTATCGGATCGAGTCTTTACTTTGAGAACACTTGATGTATGTCTTGCCGTGTTTATCTGTGGTGACAATGGGATATCACGTGCCACTTGATGTATGTTTTGGTGACCAACTTGCGGGTTCCGCCCATGAACCTATGCATAGGGGTTGGCACACGTTCTTGACTCTCCGGTAGAAACTTTGGGGCACTCTTTGAAGTACTTCGTGTTGGTTGGATGAATCTGAGATTATGTGATGCATATCGTATAATCATGCCCACGGATACTTGAGGTGACAATGGAGTATCTAGGTGACATTAGGGTTTTGGTTGATTTGTGTCTTAAGGTGTTATTCTAGTATGAACTCTTTTATAGATTGATCCGAAAGAATAACTTTGAGGTGGTTTCGTACCCTACCATAATCACTACATTTGTTCTCCGCTATTAGTGGCTTTGAAGTGACTCTTTGTTGCATGTTGAGTGCTTGTTATATGATCTATCTATGTTATTATTATTGAGAGAACTTGCACTAGTGAAAGTATGAACCCTAGGCCTTATTTCCTACCATTGCAATACCGTTTACGCTCACTTTTATCATTAGTTACCTTGTTGTTTTTATTATTTCAGATTACAAAAACCTATATCTACTATCCATATTGCACTTGTATCACCATCTCTTCGCCGAACTAGTGCACCTATACAATTTACCATTGTATTGGGTGTGTTGGGGACACAAGAGACTCTTTGTTATTTGGTTGCAGGGTTGCTTGAGAGAGACCATCTTCATCCTACGCCTCCCACGGATTGATAAACCTTAGGTCATCCACTTGAGGGAAATTTGCTACTGTCCTACAAATTTGTGCACTTGCAGGCCCAACAACGTCTCTACGAGAAGAAGGTTATGTAGTAGACATCAATACATAATATAAAAAATAAAATAATGGCAAATTTTGCAGACAATTTATCCAGAAATTGCATTCTTTATAATATGCAAGAATAAGTATATAATCCTGAAACTTTCGCGAAAAAAAGTTTTCTAAGAAGGAATAATTTAGTGGAATCGGTCTTATCATTAAAAAGAAAGCAAAATCTAAAAAATAAATCAAATATTGATAAAACTTACACACAGTTTACACAGAAGGGTTTTGCAAAAAAAATATTGCACATATTTTACATAGAAATTGTGCTTTTTATAATGCAAAAGGATAAGCATTTAATAGAGGAACGAAATTGGAATTACCGCTAAAGAAAGAAAAAAATAAAATAAAAAAATAGAATGAAACAAAATGCTGAATTTTTCTAGGGAAGATAAAACCCTTTAAGAAGAATGAAAATAAAAATTAAAACAAAATAATGAAATTTTCTAGGGAAGGTTGAAACCCTTTAAGAAGAAGGAAAATAATAATAATAAAATAACAATAAAGTTTTCTAGGGAAGAATGAAACCCTTTAAGAAGAAAGAAAATAAGAAACTAAAACTAAAACAAAATAATGAAGTTTTCTATGCTATAATGAAACCCTTTAAGAAGAAATAAAATACAAAAACTAAAATTAAAACAAAATAATGAAAATTTTCTATGAAAGAATGAAACCCTTTAAGAAGAAAGAAAATAAGAAAAATAAACTAAAACAAAATAATGAAGTTTTCTATGGAATAATGAAACCCTTTAAGAAAGTAAAATACAAAAACTAAAACTAAAACCAAATAATGAAGTTTTCTATATAAGAATGAAATCCTTTAAGAAGAAAGAACATATAAAAACAAAAAACAAAAAATAATGAAGTTTTCTACGGGAAAATGAAACCCTTTAAGATGGTAGATAAATAAAAAATAACTTACACAGAAGTATGCTCTAAAATTGCACTTTTGTAGTATGCAAAAAATGTGGATATACAGTGCAGTTTTTGCTCTCTACTATAATTAACACACATGGTATACCATACTTGCGTGCATACTTACTTACAAACACAAAAATAAAAATAATTTTTTCTCTAAGAAGAAATCAAGTATAGTGGCATTGGTACCACACCCTTTAAGTAGAAAGAAAGTAAAAATAATAATGATACAATTTGCACACAATTTGCACATAAATTGCACCTTTTAAGTTATGTAAGAATAAACATGTAATAGTGAGTTTTACATAAAAACAAAGTTTTTAAACAAGGAACAAAATTAGTGGCATTGGTATCATCCTTAAAAACAGGCAATGAATTAAAAACTAAACATAATGAAACAAATAACATTTTCTAAGAGAGTAAATTAGTGACATTTGTATTACTCTTAAGAAGAAAGAAATAAAAAAACTTGTACACAACTTTGCAGTGAAATTGCACTTTTTATAATATGTAGTGAATACACATATAATAATGTAACTTCAACTGTTGAGTGTAATTTACACAAATATTGTATAGTATTTTCATGCATTCATACACATAATAATAGAAAAAATATTTAATTAGCAAAAATAGCACAAAACAATTAGCAATTTTATTACCCTGAAGAATAAAGAAAATGAAAAAAATCCACACAATTAGCACAAAATGCACTTTATATATATATATATATATATATATATATATATATATATATATATATATATATATATATAAGAGTGAAGTTTCCGTACTTTAACATAATTTGTACAGGTATACATTTACACACACTCAACATGTAGAAATACACGTAAAAAACAAAACTCAACTGAAAAATAGAAAAATAAAAGTGTACATGCGCAGAAAACAAAAGCAAACCCATGGGAAAAAGCATGCCCACAACAAAATCCAGCCCAAGAATGAAATTGACTGACCCAAAATAGGAGTCAGTCGAATCCAAACAGCCCAGCCTAGTACACCAGCAAAAATGGCAAAAAAAAAAGAGAGAGGAAAAACTACATAAATCTTAAAGGACAATCCAACGGCCAGAAAATCGATTGACCACAAAACTAAAAGTCAGCTGACTGAAATCTAGCTAAAGTGATGTTTCTTTGCACCAAGTATGGTGGAATTTGTGTTGTGTGCAGACCTTTGAATGGTCCTCTTGATGACCAGTGCTTGTTTTGTTACAACTTTCAAGCTTTGTGAAGTTGACGATGACATGCTTGTGAATGGTTCTTAAAGACCAACTGTTTGCGGGAATGTCAATGCCGGTAGTACACGAACATGATTGTGCTGAAATTGACTGATGAGCATGGCTGAGTTGGTAATGAGCATGATCATATTGGTGTTGTAACTTTGTATGCATCTTCAGTTTGTGTAGTCCGGGAATAATAAATCTATTGTTAATGTTTATATCCTACTCCGTAGTAGCTTACTTCCTTTTGAGATAAATGTACTACATCCTGGCAGTAATTTTATTCACGTTTATCTTGGACAATATTTAGACAGCAAGGTGCTGGAAATATTCCTCGAGTTGGGCTAGTCAACTGAGTGAGATTCGGTACTTGGACCCTAACACGACTAAGAGAGAACTGGAAGCAGCCTGAGTGCCTGACCGACTAACTTTTGTTTGTTTTCATCCGCAAAAAAAAACCTTTTGTTTTGGCGAACAGACTGGCCGAGTGGCTTGGTCAGCTATAGACGATTTGCAAAGCCTGTGTAAACCGAGCGACCGAGCTCCTTTTGCTACCGAAGATAAGAATATGGGTCTGTCTACGTCTCAGTCGACTGAGACTTCGCGAAGTCTCAGTCGGCTGACGTCATCAGTACCAGATTTGGCCCGTTTTACCTCCCTCGCTGTTGGGTTTTAATTTCCCCCGTGATGGGCTTGTGGTGTGGGCTTTGTTTGTTTGTCATTTTTAGAGCAGTGATGACCGTACATATGAGCAGGGTGTGGAGGTACACACAGCACACAAACAAACTTTGTGCGCCTCATATCATCGCACTATTTTATGTTTCTTCAGAAAAAAAATGGTGTTCAGAGCTAGCTAACTGAACCATATTGTCCACTGTTCGTGAAGTTGTTCAAAGAAACTTATAGATTTTTTAGACCTCTTCCTAGTTTCAACAAGAGTGCATAAACATGGTTCACTTTGATAGTTAACCTCCCTGCCCCTTAATTAGCTAGTTAACAAACTTCACGTATTACCTAGTTAAAACTTCAGCAAAGAGTACAGAGCCACGGCGACGTAGCTAGTTAACTTTCTATGCTAGCTAGTTAATTTCCTGTATCAACTAGAACTCACCAAAAAAAGATGACTATCTATAGAAAAAGGTTACAAACCAGTGTAGCAACTTCTTCAAAAGAGCAAACCATGACACAGTTTCTACATGATATCATCTCTCTTCTAACTCTGGATCTTCAAGGCACTGATCTCTGCCTTCTTTCCGTTGTCTGTCGTTTTCAAGGGCCTTCCTTCATCATCCATGTCAGTGCACTGCTGTATTTACAAATGAATATGAGACAATAGTGTTGTAAACAGAGAGACTGGACAACATAAACAAGGCAGAAAACTAAGGATAGGAACCGGGCGGACATTATAGCCACTTTCATTGTGAAGTTTAGACGCGATGACCAAAGGTACTTTGAACTTTTTGGCAAATCAGACAGTTTTAGTTCCTTTCATCAATGGTTTTTGCCGCAACAATAATAATAATAAACACCAGCATATATCACATGAACAGAATGGAGGTAACAACGGAATTGACGACAACAAAACTTAAAACAGTTAAAATAAAAATAGGTTATATGCCACATGTTCGTTGTCAGAAAACTTTTTATTAGGATACACAGGACAAACAAACCTCACCAGCTACTATATATTGTGCACAAAAGAGTACAGACTGGTCTAGGTCGCTTCAATAAGGGCGTCTACTGCCATCCGACAGTCCAGGATTTGGGAGTCAGTTTTTAGTAGCGATTTGTTATCCGTTATCTTAGGCGGGGCATTGCCAAGCCTAAAAAAACCTGACTACCGAAAAACAGGGGCACCGTCCTGAACAGCCACAACCATACCAGCTGAAAAAATGCTGGATTACAAGGTAAGTGATAAAAACATTTGAACTAGAATGTGCAACTAAAAAGCAAAATCTTGGAAACTTCACAAAAAGTCTAACAACAAAACCATTAGAAATGAACTTTAACACAAAATATGCTCACGGATCCTCATATATTCCCGAGAGTGTGTTGTGATTCATTGTATTTAGCTGACATGTTCTCAACTCTACTTCAGGAATACACAAAATTTTAGTGATTGCTTGTGTTAAAAAACATGACAAAATGAACAGCAAAATAATATAGTGCACACACGCACACACGCACACACACTTCCGCCGCCCACTGACAAAACGAAAATGTCAATCCAGTCAAGGCGCAACACTTGCAGTTGTAAGCCTAATGTTGGACATGCAACTACCAATCACCCTCTCTCGCTCCTCTCCCGCGACACACTAACAAAACAAAATGTCAGTTGCAGTCGTTTGCTAGATATGCAGTTGCAGCCAGAGCGACACTTGTAGTTGGAAGCCAAGTGTCAGACATGCAACTGCACATCACCTTCTCTCGCCGCCCACCGACAAAAACAAAAACATCAACTGCAGTCAGGGCCGAAAATTATAGTTGCAAGCCTATTGTCGGACATGCAACTACCCTCCCCTCGTCGCCTACTTACAAAACAAAATGTCAATTGCAATGGGGTAACACTTCTAGTTACAAGCCTCTTGTCGACACGCAACTGCCCCCCACCCCACCCCCAAAAAACATCGCGAAAGTTGCGACAAGAAGGAGACATGTGGTTGCGCCAGAATGACACTTGCGATTGCAAGTCTAGTATCAAACATGCAACTCCGCCGCCCACTTACAAAACATACGTCAAATTGCATTCAAGTGCGTGGGCATGCAGCAGTAGTCGGGTGTGTAGGCATGCGATTCGATCGACACTTGCGATTGCAAGCCTACTATTGGACATGCAACCCCACCCTCTCCTCTGAAAACACAAGCTCGGTTGTAGTCATGTGTGTAGGCATGCAGTTGCAGGCGAGGACGACGCATGCAGTTGCAAGCCTACTATCGCACATGCAGCTGCCTCCCTCCTCTCCGACAAAAAGCAATTGCAGTCGAGAGGGAGACATGCAGTTGCAAGCCTACTATTGGACATGCGACTCCCCCCTCTCCCGCCACCCATTTACAAAACAAATGTGAGTTCGATTCATGTGTGTGGGCATGAAGTTGCAGTTGGACGGGTGTGTAGTCATGTAGTTGCGGGTCAAGGGCGACACTTGCAGTTGCAAGCCTACTGTCACACATGCAACTCCCCTCCCCCTCTCCCGCCACCCATTTACAAAACAAATGTGAGTTTGATTCGTGTGTGTGGGCATGAAGTTGCAGTCGGTCGGGTGTGTAGGCATGTAGTTGCGGGTCAAGGGCGATACTTGCAGTTGCAAGCCTACTGTTACACATGCAACTCCCCCCCCCCCCCCCACAAAAACACAAAGCCAGTTGCAGTCCAGAAGGAGAAATGTAGTTGCAGTTGAGGGCGACACATGCAGTAGCAAACCTACTATCGAACATGCAACTCCCGCCACTCTCCCACAACCCACTTACAAAGACAAGTGTTAATTGCATTCGGGTGTGTGTGCATGCAGTTGCAGTCGGGTGTTTAGGCATGCAGTTGCAGTCGGGTGTTTAAGCATGCAGTTGTAGTCAAGGGTGGCACTTGAAATTGCAAGCCTATTGTTGGACATGCAAACCCCCCTCTCCGACAAAAACATAGGGTCAGTTGCTGTCGGGAAGGAGATATGCAGTTGGAGTCGAGGGCAACACTTGCAATTGCAAGTCTAGTATGGGACATGCAACTCCCGACCCTCTCCCGACGCCCACTTACAAAACAAATGCGATTTGCATTCGTGTGTGTGGGCATGCAGTTGCAGTCGGGTGTGTAGGCATGCAGTTGCGATTGAGGGCGGCACTTGCAGTTGCAAGTGTTGTATGGGACATGCAACTCCCAACCCTGTCCCACCGCCCACTTACTAAACAAATATCAGTTGCATTCAGGTGTGTGGGCATGCAGTTGTAGCCGGGTGTGTAGGTATGGAGTTGCGGTCTACAGCGACACTTGTAGTTGCAATCCTATTGTCCGACGTGCAACTTCCCTGCCCCCCTCCTCCTCTTCAACAAAAATACAAGGCCAGTTGCAGACGGGAAGGAGACATGTATTTGGAGTCGACGGCGACACTTGCAGTTGCAAGTCTAGTATCGACACATGCAACTCCCACACCTCGCCCGATGTCCACTTACAAAACAAATGTTAGTTGCATTCGAGGTGTGGGCATGCAGTTGCAGTAAGGGTGTGTGGGCATGCAGTTGCATTCAAAGGCGACACTTGGAGTTGCAGTCGAGGGCGGCACTTATAGTTGCAAGCCCGCTGTTGGACATGCAACAGCCCCCCTCCCCTCTCTGACAAAAAACACAAGGCTAGTTGCAGTCGGGTGTATAGGCATGCAGTTGCGGGCGAGGGCAACACATGCAATTGCAAGCCTACTGTCGGACGTGCAACTGCTCCCCCCTCCTCTCTGACAAAAACACAAGGTTAGTTGCAGTCGATCGGGAGACATGCAATTGTAGTCTAGAGCGACACTTACAGTTGCAAGCCCTAGTGTCGGACATGCAACTCCCTCCCCCTTCCTCCCGCCTACTTACAAAACAAATGTCAATTGATTATAGTTTGACTTATCTAATTTCAGTTTAGATTCACCTTATCCCCCCCCCCCCGACCTCACCCCCTTTTCTAGTTCAAATTCGTATTACGTACTTGGATTCTTACTTGTACATATCCAAAAAAAATCTAAAAGGAACAAACAAAGATCACATGAACAAAAAAGAGTTAAAAATGAAAAAAAAAGGATACATACCATGCTCCCAATTCAACATATGTCCTCGTGGGGTGGTGCACAAATGGCGAACCTATGAACCCATCACGTAAACAACTGCCCTTGGGGAAGGCTGGTCCAAGTAGAAGAAAACCAGCTGATCCTTCTCCAACTTGTTGTCTGCAACAAACTTCCTCCAACCACTCCCATACATTGCACTCTATCTGCGCCTTTGTGATTACAAAGTACGCCCATTTGTTTGCCTTGAACTTCAGCCTATCTCCTGTCATCTCCTGTCAGGTTGTTGAAACGAACCCTTTCGTTGCATGGCACAACCTGTTCTGTTGAACAAAAAAGCAAAAACCCCAAAAATGAAGTAAATAATCATTGTAAAAAATTAGAAAGCATCCTAATTGTTATGAAAAAAATCAGGGCCAAAAAACTGAAGTAAAAATCCCTATTATGACAGTAAGTGTGTTTCTCCTCTTTAGCCACACATGCAGAGCTTAACAAGCCGGACAAAAAAAAAGATTGTAAAAAGGTACATCAATAATCAAAAGATCATGAACGTGCCTGTGCATTGAGCACTGATATAGAAAAGAGAGTCAAGCTGCTACAACCTAAAATTTAGTCTAAACTAGGATATATTACTAGGCATGACTGAACAAAACAACAAAAAATAAAAAAAGTCTACAGGAAACGAGCTACAAATCAGAAAAATGACAACGACAGGAACACGCAACAAAAATCTACAGGAAACAACCTGCATGGGTTTGAAAATGAACATCAAACCGTGAATTCTATTAAATCTGCACACTCTACATTCTACATTCTACCTGGGTCAAAAATGGCTAGAAAGAAAGAGATACACTGAACTCTTAAAGATGAACCAACCATATCAGTGCAAAAACATACAGTTACAAAGAGAAGACTGCTGTTAGTAAGTAAAACACTAATAAAATCACAATTTTTTTTTGCTGTTGCTAGTTAAATCATGGCCATGGTTTCTAGAAGTAAAGCCAAGCTACAAACTTTAATAAATGATCCCTAATTTTTTAGACTTATAAACTCCCTATTATGGCAGTAAGTGTCTTTCTACTCTCTAACCACACAGGAATAGCTTGACACGCTGGATAAAAAAAATTCAATGATTCAATGTAAACAACTACCTAACTAGGGGCTCCCCTCTGCTTCAAAACTCATGGAGAAGAAAAAAAGGTCAACCTTCAACAATATAGTCTGTGATGATGAGTATATACTAAAAAATAGTATCAGAAAATGAAAAAATTCAAATAAAAAAGAAACAAAGGCTTTTGAGTTACCCTTGCGTTTTTAACTCCTTCCAGAGATACATGCTGATGCCGCTTCCCCGGCTCTCGCGGTTGCAAGGGCTCAGACAAACTCTCAAACCATCTCCTGTGCACATAAAAAAGGCGTCAAACATAAATTTGTGCTAGTGAGAGGCATACATATTCAGGTAATGATTTTAGTGAGATATAAATTTATGCTAGTGAGAGGCATACATATTCAGCAAAAAATCTGAAAAAACAAATAAACATGCCCTACAAACATGAATTGGATATAAATCATTATCTCCTACAGTCATAAGTCAATCTCGAGTCTGCATCATGCATTAGACAGAATCAAAACAAGTGGAGAACTAGCATGCACAATGTGTAACTAGCAGGTACAGAAATATGCCTAATTGTGGGCTGAATACCGTAAAACAGACCCCGTGCATTCAGTTTGGGACCCCTGAAACTAAATTCTAGGATATCAAATATTCATTCTCTCTCTCAAGTTTCCACTTATGACACACACAGAGTAAGAACAAAACAAATCTGGGTTCTGAATCACTATTGGTGCAGCAGGTCCTTGTGCTGCAAAAAGCCTACATACATTCAGGCCAAATGAACCATGGCTACTACAAACATATTTAAAAGAAAAACAAAACCAACCACAACATGCTCTAGACAACATGTAGGAGATCAAGTTGTCAAAAAAAAAGGAAAAAAGAATGGCTAACAGAGGTTATATACTAACAAAAGAAAGTCAAACTTATAGGAAGCCTAAAAACACATACTCCTATCTCTACAGAGGGAGCAAAAGGGAGCACTGCGCGCTACTGCGACTCGACACCTAACCCTCCTTTGTTACTTATTAGGCTCATTTTATCCGACACACACCGTAACTAGTACTAATCTGTTTCCTCGGTGCAGCGGCGTCAAAACAGTGTCAGGGGGAAGAGCGCAAAAACAATCTGAACAAGGATGGAAGTTACAGAAATGGAAATTCATTTTCAGAACGTGACTGAATCTAGCTAGAAGCAAAGGAACCATTTCATTTCTTAATCACTCTCAAAACCAGGCTCGGTTCTTCACTAAATGATCTATGTGTTTCTTCTAGGACAAGGAATAACTCACTCACCCTCAGCCGGGGACATTGCTAATCGACAAGGGAAACGTGACTGAATGCTCTCTTGAAGCAACTTCAGACACAAGGGGAACGCAAAAAGAAAACTGAATTGAAGAGAGGTGCCTCAGAAACAGAGCTTTATTTATCGTGGTAAGTGATTCTAGCTACAAGCAAAGAACTGGTTCCATCCTCAATCACCACGTCGACGTGCCGATCGACGCAGTCAGCGAGAGACACTATTATGCATGAACGCACAAATGAAAATCTTAAAAAAAAATTATAAACTCTGGGGGCAATTCTCTGCTTGAAACTACTAATCAAAAACTTGATACAAACAAATAAACATGCCACTGCTAGAGAGATAAGTTCAGTAAATCATTTATCTTTGATTCCGGAGAAATAGATATGAAACATGCTACTGATTCATAGGGTTTCAGCAAAGAAAAAACTGGAAAAAAAAACATGCCACTCCTAAATGATAGGTTCAATAATCATCCTCTTGTTTTCCCCAGAGAAATGATATCAATATCCTACTGATTCGCAAAAGGTTTCAGCAAAGATCTGAAGATAAAAATCACACACAAAAAAGGGGACACCCCTACATGCCACAGCTTGAAGGAAAAGTGACACGAAAAGAATTGGCTAAAATCCTGGAGCCGATTATATGGTTGAAGCTATTAATCTACACTTGATACAAACAAAAACGACCCAAATCTCCTCAGATCTACGGTGTAGCAACAACAAACAAACAAAAAACAGATGGAAAAAGAAGGTAGGGGAAACTTACTCCACCAGCAGCAGCCATCCTCTCTCGTTGGGCGTGCAGCACGTCAATCTGTTCGTTGAAGAAGCCTTGGAGCTCGGCGTCTCTTCTTCCCCTGCGGAGTTCTTCCGATTTGAGACTGGGGAATGGAGAGAGACAAAGTGGACTGAGCGCTATCTGTCCCTTCCTCTCTTTAATGCGGCCAAAAAAATAAAAAAAAAGTACAAAAGGCCCGCCCGAACACTTGCCCAGCCCCACAAGGAAAACGCTCACGCGGGACCGCGGTTCGACAAAAAAAACAGAAAACGGGCCGGTCCGCGCCTTAGACAGGCCTAAACAAGGGACAAAGCGCCCCAGCGCAAATCTACAAACAACCAAAGATCGAACGGTTGGGCAGTCGACTGAGACTTCGTGAAGTCTCAGTCGACTGATTTTTAGCAGTTCCGTAAGAATATTGGTTGACTTGACGCGGGGTCAGAGCGTACGATTCTTTTCCTCCCGGACTTGTTCTGCCTCCGCCAGCCAGCCACATCCTACAACGCTTTCGACGGGACTATAGGAGAGGAGAGGAGCGCGCCCGCACGAACGAAACACAGCGGCTCAGCCAACGCAAACGAGACGGCGGGAGAGATCGGCCACACACGCACGGGTTGCGCCGCCCAGGTGCTCCGGGTCACACAAGCAGTGCATCTCATCTCCCGCTTTGAACGGAATCCCATCTGTCTATCCAGGAACGAGGATCGGAAGCAGAGCATACGTACGGCGGCCGAGCGTGCCCCGCCGCCCGCCTCTCTTTCTCATGCTTGCAGCTGGATCTCGGTTGTCGTGCGCGGAGCACGTTCATGAGTGAGGCCTGCATGCATGGATGAACACGCGACGCCGACGTACGCCTTTTAGTTCGCAACTGACAAATGAGCGTAGCTCAGTTGGTAAGGCGCGGGAGTTCACAGCCAGTCCACCAGGATTCAAGTCTTGACTTGAGCATTTGATGCTTATGGAGTTTTCTTTTATAAAAAAGCCAACAGGCTAGTCTAGCCTGGGTTGGTCTCTTTTTTTTTCCGTCCGCAAGCTTCCATCTCTGCATGACGTTCGCGGGTGGAAATTCTAGACGAGCCGTGACAAATTTTTTTACTTCTTTTTTTGCGTCTGTCAAACTGAACCGAACTCATCGCCAAAAGAAAAAAGAAAGAAAAACGCGCGCGGTTTGCACCTAAGATTGCCCTTCACCGGGCCTGCCGTGCTCGGAAGAAATTGCGAAGAAAAAAAAAAGGCCGCGGTGTGCGAATTTACCAGAGGATGTTGTGAACTCAACTAATTTCCAGAGTCTATATATAGGCAACTTTCATACGTCGACGCTTCTCCCGTAAGGAAGCGGAGACGGTGCAGCACAAGGCTCCGGTTGATATGGCGTGCCGATGACCGTTCGTGCTAGCCGGTGGGAAGTGAACTCCTTTAGCCTTTAGGGAAAGATTGCGCACATAAGACACGAAAAACTGAGCCTTATTATGGGTCTAAGTCCATATACTAGGAGAAGAAGAAAAGGGACCTTGGGTTTCGGATCAGCGAGCACTAGCCATGAGGACTGATGTAAGATATCCATCACGCACATTAATTAGGACATCCGGCTCTACCAAACATTACTCGGTCAACCAACCGACGAGAAATCTCTCATCATCAGTGAACCAAGCAAAGGCCAGGGAAAAGCAACGTGACAGCCATCGGTAGAGCGTCGGAGCCACGAAAATGGAGGGAAGGAAACCAAAGAAACACGGCTGGCAGTAATGGTGATCCATCCGGAAGAGGCTACCGGCCAGCATTTCCAAGAAACAAACAAGCCGGTAGCTGGCCGGCTTCTTGCACCCCCACCGTCGTCGTCCCACGGCAGCAAAGAGGAAAGCTCCCCACGAGAATGGCTCAATGACACGGACAGGCACGGCTACGCGCAACAACAAATCTGACTCACACGCACACACGCCACGCCACGCCACACGGCAACAGGCACAAACCTCGCTCGCTCTCCCTCACTCTCTGACCCCGGCCCGCTTTTCGCGAGCCCCTTCCGCGCAGAGCACATCGTACTCGAGGGAGTGATCAGGGGGGTGCAGCTGGTTCCCGAGACTCACTCGAGCGACCTCGTACTCCATCGGCCATGGCGGCGGCGGCGGCGGCGGCACCGCGTCCATCTTCCCTGCCCCTGAGGACCTCCATTGCGCTGCTCCTCCTCGCCCTCGCCCTCTCCGCGCTCGTGCCGTCGTCAGGTAAGGTTTCTCGATTTCCTCTCCAAAAAAAAGGTAAGGGCTCTCGATTTCTCCGAGTCAAGTTGTTCGTCGATTCATGCGCTGCTCGGGCAAGATCGTCTGGGGGCGAGATGTGGGTTAGTTCTAGGGATCCAAACACGGAGATTTGGGTAACTGGTGCTAGTGCGCAAGGGAGGGACCGGATTTGGTCCGCCCTGCTAATTTTGGTAACGGCGATGATTTCTCCTTCCGCCATAACGTGATCGTGATGATCAAGACGCGATTTTTTTTTCATCTGGGAATGCATCTTTGGGAGGACTTTGTTTAGGGAGCGAGAAATCAATCACATGCCATCGTTCATCTTTACTACATATTTGTTGCAACCATTGAATGATATGTTTTCACGTCAATTACAGTGTTCTTTCTTTCACGTAGCCTGAGAGCCTGACTGAAACCGGAGGGGTCTCCTGTTCCCCATCCCACATTTCACTTCCTCCTAAAAAAAGCTTGAAATTACAACACTTCTAGGCTTCTCACACCGTTCGCTCTCTTCGTGTTATTGTACTTTATGAAATCGAATTGGTTTCACTGATTTAGGTTTATCCCTTTTCAAGTCCATGTAGTCATGTAGTACTATGTTTGGTCTGTATTATGACCAAATGCACTTAACAGGGAGACTGAGTGGGTGCACACTATTCTGTTTCAACTCAGCGAAAAACCCGCCTTATGGATCGCATCATGCTAAAATTGTGACCTCCACTTGGTTTGTAAACGACAGTTAGTGGGAGTAAAATGGGTATAGTTTAATCACCAATTTGATAACTTGATAAGTGACAGCTCAAGTTAGTGTTCATTCAGTTTAATTTATTATGGCCCTTGTTCGAAAAAATTCAGTCCAATTTATGGTAACATGTGATATATTTTTTTTCAAAAAATTTCAGTCCAATTTGAACTTGATAAATGTCTGCTACCATGACATCCTTTCATCTTTTTGGAACCATGCTCCAAGCAAATTTCCTTGGCATTTTGCAGATGCTTACGATTCGCTTGATCCGGTTGGGAACATTACGATCAAGTGGGATGTGAAGAAGTGGACGGAAGATGGCTACATGGTAAGTAAGTCAGTTTAGTCTGTTCGAAGCTAAGACCAATTCGGTGAATGCCCCTATCGCTACACAAGTCCGCATCAGCTTTCTCCATTCTTACGTACATGAGCAAATTCCATGAAAAAGAATCTTCCATAGGAAAATAGAATAGATGGTGCACTGATGTTGCAATACTGTATGGAGATGCAGGTCAAGGAGATGCTGAAAAGAAAATGGCACAGAACAACTGGCTTCCCTGATAGTGTTTTCTTTTTCCAACAGGAAAATTGGTCTATCTGGCTGATCTTAACAATCAAAAGTCATATGACACGATGATTTACCGATTTGTCGCAGCATTTAGGGTTTCTTCAGATGCATTTGCACAACTTATAAGCTGGCAACCTCCACAGTCCATACAAAATCTTTTATCCTGTCCACTAATCTTCCAAACTGATGACAAATAAGCTGTAAACTCCTTTCTCCTGCAGGCCACCGTTTCACTGTACAACTACCAGCAGTATCGCCACATCCAAGCGCCGGGATGGAAGCTCGGCTGGGTGTGGGCGGGGAAGGAAATAATCTGGAAAATGGCCGGCGCCCAAACCACGGAGCAGGGCGATTGCTCCAGGTTCAGAGAGGAGCCGCCGCCGCACTGCTGCCGGACGGACCCGGAGGTGGTGGACTTCCTTCCGGGGGCATCCTACGACAAGCAGACCCCAAATTGCTGCAAAGGAGGAGTCCTCAGCTCATGGGGACAGGACCCCGCCAACGCCATTGCCACATTCGACGTCAACGTTGGTCGGGCAGGGACTACGAACAGCTCCGTCCAGGTGCCCACCAATTTCACCCTCAAGGCCCCTGGGCCAGGGTACACCTGCGGGCCTGCAAAGGAGGTAGAGCCTACCAAGTTCATTGACAAGGATGGGGATGGGAGGAGGACGACCCAGGCCATCAGTAAGATCCTCATTTTCATCATCTACCACCATTTGATGCATGGTAGTAGTATATTTCAGAAGAAGCTTTTTTTCTTCGAAAAGGAGGATAAACCCCCGGCGAAGCTTTTGAACTTTTCGACTTCGTGTTCACGATCTTCCTACTTCCTGCCGTGGCAAGAACATTTACTACTTAGCATTTTGGTGATAGCTTGTGTTTCTTTTGTGCAGAGACATGGAATGTGACGTGCACATACTCGCAGTTCGTCGCGGGGAGATCCCCGACGTGCTGCGTCGTGCTCTCGTCGTTTTACAACAGCACCATCGTCGACTGCAATAAGTGCTCATGTGGCTGCCAAGATAACAGCACAAGCCCAGTGAGCTGTATCAGGTAAGTTAAGTTTCATTTGAAACAAGAGCAGGAGCCACACAATTTTTGTTCGGTTATACTATATGTGACGGTTGGGTGTCCTCTTTGGCAGGCCCAACTCACCTTATCTGTCTTCTGTCGTGCCCGGGGATAGCACCAACGCCCCGGCACCTCTCGTGAAATGCTCTTCTCATATGTGCCCAATAAGAGTGCAGTGGCACGTCAAGGCTAACTACAAGGACTACTGGAGGGTGAAGATCACGGTGCAAAACTTCAACTACCTGATGAACTACTCGCAGTGGAACCTCGTCGCGCAGCACCCCAACTTCAACAACCTCACCACTATCTTCAGCTTCAGATACAAAGATCTGAACCCTTATGGAACAATAAGTGAGGGCTTTGCTTCAATCATCTTCCCCTGATAACTTATACATTGTGCAATGTATATCTGTCTCCATGCATCATTCTGATGATATGCAGAGTTAGAAAAAAAAAATTGTTTTCGTTTCAGCTATTGACAAGTTATTGCTCTGTTGTCGCAGACGACACCGGGATGATGTGGGGCATCAAGTACTACAATGACCTGCTCATGACTGCCCAGCATAATGGAAATGTTCAGTCTGAGCTTTTGTTCCGGAAGGACCCGGAGACCTTCACCTTCCAGAAAGGATGGGCGTTTCCGAGGCGAGTGTACTTCAACGGCGAGAACTGCGTGATGCCGCCTCCAGATGCGTACCCATGGCTGCCGAACGATTCTCATCGACTGTCGGCATCACTTACCATCCCATTCATAACCGTTTGGACAGCATTGGCATTCTTGCTGCTTCATGTGTAGTGAGGTCGGTCCAAGGAGGAAAGAATACATTAGATGGAATTGCACAGAGGTTTTCACATGATTATTGAACAAAGGTTTAGATGACAACTAGCATTGGCTGCCGAACAAAGGTTTAGATGACAACTATCTTGAAGCTCTGCCTGATGGTTGTACATTACTACTGGATGTGCTTTCTTTTTTCTTTTTTGCGGGGATACTTGATGTGCATTCTAACTAAGGCAAAACAGATACTTAATTCAACGCAAAAATTTTAATAGAGAAAAAAACACAGTAAAGATGGATATTGACTGTACTCCCTCTATTCCTAAGTGTAGTGTGCATATTTTTTTGGAAGTCAATCATTGTTTAGTTTGACCAAGTTTAGTGAGACACATATCAACAGAAATAATACCAAATAAATACTAGTCCTACTACAAATATATGTTTAATGATGTATCTAATGATATTTATTTATTATTATAGATATTGATATTTTCCTCTATAAATGTAGTCAAAGCTTGGAAAATTTGACTTTTAAAATATTTTATGTGCACTAAACAGAGAAGTATAGAACATCTATTTTCATTGTGGAGCACATTCAGATAAGCATTGCTTTCTATCTTAACTAGCAAGATGCCCGTGCGTTGCACGGAACATCAAGATGCATTTTTTTTTCAAAACACCTGTTATGATTGACCCATGCAGGAGTAATCCCATGTGTAAAACTAAGGCCTTGTACAATGGGAGGTGCTTAGAGAGATGCTTAAAAAAATAAACCGGGTTTTTCTGAAGCACCGGTGCCTATTTCTAAGAGACGCTTAGTTAAGCGTCTATCCTGTACAAATAAGCGCCGCTGCTTAAGAAAAGCCTGGTTTATTTCTCTAAGCACCTCCCATTGTACAGGGGCTAATGATATCTCGAGAAAGAGGAGAGATAAGGTGAGGAGAAGTGAGGCGTGGCGGTGGTTGGTGGTCGGACTGAGCGGAGGCATGGGGATGGACGACGCTGGCAGTGGCCATCATGCCAGATTGTTCCAGAGGCTTCTTTTTTAGTTGCTTAAAATGAGGTTATGAGAGATAAGGATGGACGAGGGAAGGCCTTATCTGCAAATGTGGAGAGAGATGCGGGTATCTTTTTACAAAATTGACATAGTTTGCTTTCTATCCGTCAGATATATGATGAGCAAATAGGCAGTTTTTCGATTAAATTAATCCATGAATAAATCATGAGCATGACATGGACAGCATTGATAACATACTGATTATGATCTAACAGAGCATGTACTACGCACATAGTAGAAACATCTACGCATACCGCTAGTACTGCTACAACGGAAAGAAACACGAGAGGGATAAGCGATGTATACCTCCAATCGCCACGCTGGTGGCGGTGGCGGCAGCCGCATCCTCGGCGGCCTTCTTGTCGGCCTCGGCTTTCTCGGTGGCGGCACGGTCGGTGTCGGTCGACATGGTGATGATGAAGGTGGTGCGGACGTAGATGAACGAAGCGGCGATCAGCGTAGTCGCTACCAAAAACCCATCGCCCCTCCCGTCATGTGATCCGGAGAGGCGTGGTTTCGAGGCACGCTTCCCGTCAACCGTGTCTGCGGTGAACGGACGGAGCGCCGCGGCAGCAGCAGCAGAGGAACGACGTGGCAGCAGGAGAGACGTGGGCTGAACCCACGCCCACCTGTAGCCCATGATCCGACGCCTCGGATCGTGGCCCCACCACAAAGACTCTCCGTTCGACCGCAAAAGAAGCGATAGGAGTGAGCTCGGCCGGCTCAATCCTGCAACCAGCGCAAGCGCCGTGACGAGGCGTGGCGTGGCGAGGCGGAGGAGGAGGAGGAGGCGCGAGGGCCTCATCTCTTCTCAAGCTCCAATAGCATGAGGAGAGAGTCCCTTATAAACCACTCCAACTCTCTTTTTTCCTTTTTTCCCTCAAGCTCCAATAGCATGAGGAAGAGTCCTTATAAACCTCCAACTCTTAGAAAGGTTTTTTCCCCCCCCTTTTTGGGGGGCCCCTTTAAATAAACCTTTCCCCGGGCCTTTTTTTAAAACCCCCCTTTTGGGGTTTTTTTTTTAAATTTTCCCCCCCCTTTAAATTTTGGGGGAAAAACCCCCCAATTTTAAAAAATTGGTTTTAAATCACCAAAAGGTCCTTAAAATTTTTTCCCCCCAAAAAACCCCCCAAAAATTAGAATTTTTTGGGGGTTTTCCCCCCTTTTTCCCCCCAAACCCTTTCACTTTAAACCCCTTTTAAAAAAAAGGGCTCATCTCTTCTCAAGCTCCAATAGCATGAGGAAGAGTCCCTTATAAACCACTCAACTCTCCCAAACCTTTTTTGAAAGAAACCCAAATTCCCCCAAAACCCTTTCAACCAAAATTAATTTAAAGGCCCAAAAGGGGAAAAAACCCAAATTTTTGGGGGGGAAAAAAATTCTTCTTTTTTTTCCCCCTTTTTCCCCGGGGTTTTTTAAAAAAAAAAAAAACCCCCCAATTTTTTTAAAAAAGGTAAAAGGAAAAAATTAAACCATTTTCCCCCCACCCCGGGGGGGAAAATTAAACCAAAAATTTTTCCCCCCAAAAAAACCCCAAATTTTAATTTTTTTCCCCCCTTCCTTTTTCCCTTTTTCCCCGGGTTTTCCCTTTTTGGAAAAATTTTGGGGTTTTTTTCCTTCTTTGGGGCCCCTTTTCTTTTGGGGGTTTTTTTTTTTGGGAATTTGGGTTCCCCCAAAATAAAATTCCAAACCCTTTTCCCCCCCCCAAATTAAACCCCTTTTTTTAACCTTTTGGGAAATTTTTTTTTAAAAAATTTCCCGAATTTGGGGTTTTTTTCCCCCAAAAAACCCCTTTTTTTTTTTTTTTGGGGGGGGGGGGGCCCCCCTTTTAAAACCCCTTTTCCCCCCCCCCCCGGGGCCCCCGGGTTTTTTTCCCCCCAAACCCAAAACCCCCCCCCCAAACCCCTTTGGGGGGGGGGGGTTTTTTAAATTTTTTCCCCAAAAAGGGGGGGTTTTCCCAAAAACCTTTTAAAAAATTTTTTAATTTTTTTTTAAAAAAAAAGGTTAAAAGGGTTTAAAACCCCGGGGTTTTTAACCCTTAGAAAAACCCTTTTAAAAAAACCAAAGGGTTGAAATATTTTTCCCCCCCTTTGGGCCCCCCCCCTTTTCCCCCTTTTTTTGGGGGGGGGTTGGGAAGGGAAAAAAAATTTTTTTTTTGGGGGGCCCCCCCTTTTAAAAAGGGGGGTTTTGGGGGCTTGGGGGAAAATTCTTTGGGGGGCCCCCCGGGGGGTGGGCAAACCCCGGGGGAAAACCCCTTTCCCCCAAAAAACCCCGGAAAAAAAGGGGGGGCCCCCCCCTGGCCTTTTTTCCCCCCTTTTTAACCAAAAAGGGCCCAAAAAATTTTTAAAAAAAAACCCCTTTTTTCCTTCCACTTCAAGGTGGGACTTTTTTTTTTTGGGTTCTTAAACCCTTTGGCCCGGGGGAAAAATTTTTTTTCCCCCTTTTGGTTTTAATTTTTTTCCCTTTTTTTTTGGGAAATTTTTTTGGGGGGCCCCCCAAAGGTTTGGGGTTTTTCCACTTCAAGGTGGGACTAAACTTCCCACCTTGTCATACAAAATTCGGGGCCCCCCAAAAAATTTGGTTTTTCCCCTTTTAAAAAATTTGCCCCCAACCCCTTTAAGGGGCCCCCAAAACCCAAAAATTAAAACCCCAAAAATTTTCCCCCCGGGAAAAACCCCCCCCCCGGGGGGGCCCCCGGGGGCCCCCTTTTGGGAAAAACCAAACCCCAAAATTTTTGGCCTTTAAAAAAAAGGGGGTTTTCCCCCAAAACCCCCCCCCTTTTTGGGCCGAAAAAAAATTTTTTAAAAAAATTTTTTTTTTTCCCCCAAAACCGTTAAAACCCTTTTTTTGGAAAGGCCAAAAAAAAAAAAAACCCCCCCCCCAAATTTTTAAAAAAAAAAAAAAATTTTCCCTTTTAAGGCGGGGGAAAAAAAAAAAAAAATTTCCCCCCCCGGCCGGGGGGGGGCCCCTTTCCCCCCCCCCCAAAAATTTTTCCCCCGGTGGGGGGAAATTGGGGGGGGGGGGGAAAAGGGAAGGGTTTTTTCCCCCCCCAACACTTCCAAGGTGGGACTAAACTTCCCACCACCTTGTCATGCCACCTACATGGGCCCTTAGAGATTAAATCTGAATTGTCACATGGGCTCTAGGCCCATCTCATATTTTTTTTAAAAGGGGAAAAAAAAAAAATTTTTCCCCCGGGGGGAAAAACAAAAAAACCCCCCCCATTTTTTTTCCCCCTTTTTTCCCCTTCCCTTTTTGTTTGGGCCACATGGGCCCTTAGAGATTAAATCTGAAATTGTCACATGGGCTCTAGGCCCATCTCATATTTCAATCCCCCACCAGATTGGCGAGGCGAAAGAAGCGGAGGAGGAGGAGGCGCGAGGGCCTCATCTCTTCTCAAGCTCCAGCATGCCCTTTTTTTTTAAAGGGCCCCCCTTTTTTTTTTTAAAATTTCTTTTCCCCCCCTTTTTTTAAAACCCCAAAAAACCCTTTTTTTTAAGCCCCTTTTTGGGGTTGGAAAACCCCCGGGTTTGGTTTGGGGAAAAAACCCCCTTTTTAAAAGGGCCAAACCTTTTGGGTTTCCCCCCCCTTTTTTTTTTTAAAATTTTTTTTTTAAAAATTTAATTAATTTCCCCTTTTAATTTTCCCTTTTTCCCCAATTTTTTTAAATTTTTTTTTTAAAATAATTTTTTTTTTTGGGGGGGCCCCCCCCCCAAAAGGGAAGAAATTTTGGCCCCCTTTTTTCCTTTTTTTTTTTGGGGGTTTTTTTTTTGGGGCCCCCCCCGGAAAAAAAATTTTGGGTTTTCCAAAATTTTTAAAAAAAAAAAACCAAACAAAAATTTTGCAACAATCCCCACCAGATTATTCAACAATCCCCACAGATCTTTTCCCTTTTTTTGGGGGGGGTTTTTTCCGGGAAAAAAATTTTTCCGGGGCCCCAAAGGGGTTTTTTCCCCTTTTTTTAAAACCCCGGGGGGGTTTTAAATTTTAAAACCCTTTAAAAAAACCAAATTTTTTTTGGAACCCAAATTTGGGGGTTTTTTTTTTAAAAAAATTTTCCTTTAAAAGCTTTAAATTTTTGAAATTTTTCCCCCCCGGGTTTTTTTTTTAAAAAAGCTCCAATAGCATGAGGGAGAGAGTCCTTATAAACCACTCCAACTCTCCTTCCACTTCCAAGGTGGGACTAAACTTCCCACCACCTTGTCATGCCACCTACATGGGCCCGGGGGGGGGGAAAAAAAAAACCCCCAAACCCCCCCCAAAGGGTTGGGGAAAACCCCAAAAAAACCCCCCCTTCCCTTTTTTTTTTCCCCTTTCTTTTTTGGGGGGGGTTTTTTCCCAATTTCAACAACCCTCACCGATCTCCGGGGCCCGGTTTGTCCTTTGTTCCAAACACTGCTTTGATATACCAAAGATCTCGGTGGAGACCGATTAAGGTTGAGCTCCACCTAGACCAAGTAGTTACACTCCTTAACAAGCTGAACAATGGACTATGCCTTGAATTGTCGGTTTGGCGTCAAGAAGTTTCACCACAAGTCTCACGACACGAGGCTGCGAAGGCCGACCCCTCGGGTGGAGCATATTAGTCACACTCTGGCCTATTCATGAGCTTGCTAGAGATCACCCCAATCTCATAGGCTGTGACCAGCAATCGGGCTCATATAGGTGTGTTCCTCCAAAGATCGCTCAGTAGGATAGCATCTTGCTTATGCATATAAGCCTTGGAACACATTAAGGCAGAGTCATCCTTCCATACAGCTTTTAGAGTATTGCATCTCCAATGAAGTGGGTTAGTAAAATTACTCTCCTCGGTTCACCACCGGCTTGTTTTCCTGTGTCCTACTTCACGGGATCTCCGATCACATAGGTTGGGTTACTACCGTGGCAACTCATGTGGGTCTCATACCCATCTCCTTGATCGCTATCTATCACAACACGTGATAGCCCTTTAGTGAAGGATCTCGCGCGATTCTTAGCCGTTTGGATATAATCCAATGCTATCACTCCGAGCTTCTTAATTTTCTGACAGCTTTCAATCTCATTCTTATGTGTTTGTTGGACTTCATGTTGTCCTTTGAACTCTTCACCTTGACAATAACTGTTTGATTGTCACAGTTCATAAGGATGGCCGGAACCGGCTTTTCAACCATCGGCAAGTCCATCAGCAGATCTCGGCCATTCGCTTCGCCACCCGATGTGTCTAATCTTTGTTAATTCTGCTTCCATTGTCGATCTTGTTAAGATCGTTTGCTTGCAAGACTTCCAGAAACAGCACCACCTCCAAGAGTAAAAATATACCCGCCAGGCCTTCATCTCATCAAGATCGAGATCCAATTAGCATCACTATACCCTTCAAGTACCGACGGGTATCCGGTATAGTGAAGTCCATAGTTCATAGTACCTTTCAGATAGCGCATAACTCTCTCAAGAAACACGCCAATGTACATCACCGGTTTGAAACAAACCGGCTCGATTACTAATAGCAAATGCGATGTCGAGCCTCGTTAAGCTCGCTGAATCTTGGAGTGAACCAACAATGAGAGAGTATCTCAATTGATCTATAGCTGTGCCTTTTGACTTTCGAATCAACACACTAGAATCATATGGTGTTTGAGATGGTCTCGCATCCGAATATCCAAAACGACTCAACACCTTCTCAACATAATGGGATTGCGTATGTAATCCCACCCTCATCATCTCTCAATAGCTTGATGTTCAAGATAACATCAGCCACTCCAAGGTCCTTCATCTCAAAGTTACGAGACAGAAAGACTTAACCTCCTCGATCAACTTGAGATTAGTTCCAAATATCGATATGTCATCAACATACAAACACAAGATCACTCCTTCGCCCCCACCATAGCGATAGTATACACATTTGTCGGCCTCATTAACAACAAAGCCAACAGATGTTAACGTTTCATTAAACTTGTCATGCCATTGCTTAGGCGCTTGTCTCAGGCCATACAAAGATTTCACCAACTTACACACCTTTCCTTCCTGACCATCCATCACAAAGCCGTCAGGCTGTTGCATATAGATTTCCTCCTTTAGCTCTCCGTTCAGGAAAGCCGTCTTAACATCCATCTGATGAATGAGAAGACCATGCGAGGCCGCCAACGAGAGTAATACTCGAATGGTGGTCAGTCTGGCCACAGGTGAATAAGTGTCGAAGAAATCTTCTTCTTCTTTCTGGGCGTAGCCCTTGGCCTAAGCCTAGCCTTGTACTTTTCTATCGTACCATCGGGCCTAAGCTTCTTCTTGAACACCCACTTGCATCCCAATGGTTTGCAACCATAAGGACGTTCAGTAAGCTCCCAAGTCCCGTTAGCCATGATGGAATCCATCTCGCTACGGACCGCATCCTTCCATGAGTCGACACGGAGATGCATACGCTTCGAAATAGAAGTGGGATTATCCTCCACGAGGTATATGAAGAAATCATCACCAAAGGTCTTTACAGATCCTTTGTCTCTTACCCCTACCAAGGATTCCTCATTATCCTCCTCGTGATTTTCATCATGTGTTTGATTATAATATTCCATCGAATGGCAGGTTCAGAGTCTCCTCAGTTCTGTCTAGAAGTGCTTTGTACATCTCTCATGGGAAAATGTCCTCAAAGAATGTAGCATCTTTAGACTCCATAATTGTACCGACCTTCATGTCGATACCTCAGATTTCACTACTAGAAATCTATAGCCAACACTATTCATAGCGTAGCCCAAATTAACACAATCCACGCTTTGGTCCAAGCTTACGCTTTTGGGGATCGGCACATTAACTTTAGCCAAGCAGCCCCAAGCACGTAAATGAGAGTGTTGTCCTTCTCTTGGTCCACTTCTCATAAGGAGTGATCTCGTTATCCTTTAGTCGGAACTTTATTCGGACATGACATGATGTCATTATAGCCTCCCCACCATGCCTTGGATAAACCCGACGTATCTAACATGGCGTTAACCAAATCGGTTAGAGTACGGTTTTTCCGCTCGGCAACCCCATTTGACTGGGTGAGTAGGGGCGCGCCTCTCATGAATAATACCGTGTTCCGCACAAAAGCATCAAACTCTTTTGAGAAGTACTCTCCACCACGATCCGACCGGACTCGTTTAATTTTCTTTTCAAGTTGATTCTCAACTTCGCCTTATAGATTTTGAAGTAGTGTAGAGCCTCATCTTTAGTATTTAACAGATACACATAGCAATATCTAGTGGAATCATCTATCAAAGTCATGAAATATTTCTTTCCTCCTTTAGTCAACACACCATTCATCTCACACAAATCGAAATGTATGAGTTCGGTGGCGCTAAGTGTCTCTCCTCTGCTGCCTTGTGAGGCTTGCGAGGTTGCTTAGATTGCACACACGAATGGCACTTAGAACCTTTGGCTAAAGTGAAACTTCGGGATTAAATTCGATTTTGCTAGCAGCGTCATAACACCGAAACTAATGTGACAAAGACGTGAATGCGGACTTGATTCATTAACACTCAAATGAATATTGTTCACGACTTTATTACATAGATCTGCAAGAGAAAGGCGGAACATGCCTCCGCATTCATAACCCTTTCAACAAATAGTCCATATTTCGTAACAACTAATTTATTAGACTCGAATACCAACTTAAACCCTTCTCTACATAGAAGGAGCCACTAACGAGTTCTTCTTGATGGCGGGGACATCTTGCGTTCTTGGTTGACGATCCTGCCAAGTAAACTTCAGATCGACCGTACCAACACCAAGAATGAAGCACTCGCGCCATTCCCCATCGATCGGACCCGTGACTGTGGCACAGTAAGAAGAAAACAAAGAAATGTCGGACACACATGAACACTGCACCAGATCGACCCACCAATCGGTGGGCGACCAAACTGAAAATACAGCAAATAAATTACCGTACCGGATGCACCACTCTCATTGTTGCTCACAATCATATTGACAGACTTGAGTCCTGCCTTGCTTCTTGTACTTGTTTGGGCACTTGTTGGCCCAATGTTCAACCGAACCACAAGTAAAGTAGCCCTCATCCTTCTTGTTCTTCTTGAAGGTCTTCTTACCCTTCTTCTTAAAGTCGGCGATCTGTTGGACACCGTTCTTTCCCACAGGCTTGTGGGAATTGGAGTTCTTCCGATGCACCATATTGGCCACGAAGTTCCTTCGACCCTTTTCGTGCGAGTCCTTTGCCCTTGAGTTCTGCTCAACACTCGGATGGCCAATGACATCCTCCACGGAGAATTCACGCCTCGATGTTTGAGTGGTGGCAAAGTTCCTCCAGAATTGGGGAGCTTAGCGATTATGCAGCCCGCGACAAATTTGCCCGTAACTCGCACTTAAGAAGCTCAGGCTCCTTAACAATGCATATTATCTCATGAGCTGCTCCAATACAGACGGTTTTCAACCATCTTGTAATCGTGGAACTGCTCTATAATATACATCTCGCTCCTGCATCGGCAGCCCGAACTTAGATTGGCGCCTCCCACAAGTCCTTGGCAGACCGCATATGTAAATATGCATCAACCAGCTTATCTCCAATCACGCTCGAAACTGCCCGAGGAACACCACGGTGGCCTCCTTAAACGCCTTCTCTGTTCAGAGCGATCGTTCTGTAGGAGTCACACCGCGACCTGAACACGTTCATGGCCGTGAGCCATAAGGTGGTTTTAGTGCGCCAACGCTAAAATACGTCCCGTAAACGGGGCGGTTTGATCTGACAGAAAAACCAGAATTCGAAAAACTCCTACAGACATTAGGTTTTTGGATTGATGAGCAAATAGGCAGTTTTTCGATTAAATTAATCCATGAATAAATCATGAGCATGACATGGACAGCATTGATAACATACTGATTATGATCTAACAGAGCATGTACTACGCACATAGTAGAAACATCTACGCATACCGCTAGTACTGCTACAACGGAAAGAAACACGAGAGGGATAAGCGATGTATACCCTCCAATCGGCCACGCGGTGGCGGTGGCAGCAGCCGCGGCATCCTCGGCGGCCTTCTTGTCGGCCTCGGCTTTCTCAGCGGCGGCACGGTCGGTGTCGGTCGACATGGTGATGATGAAGGTGGTGCGGACGTAGATGAGCGAAGCGGCGATCGTAGTCGCTACCAAAAACCTAATCGCCCCTCTCCCGTCACGGGATCCGGAGGCGTGGTTTCGAGGTTGCTCTCCGTCAACCGTGTCTGCGGTGAGCGGACGGAGTCGCCGGGCGCAGCAGCAGAGAGAACGACGTGGCGCGCAGGAGAGACGTGGGCTGAACCCACGTCCACCTGGTAGCCCATGATCCGGCGTCTCGGATCGTGGCCCCACATGTCAAAGACTCTCCGTTCTGACCGGCAAAAAAAGCGCATAGGAGTGAGCTCGGCTCGGCTCAATCCCGCAACCAGCGGCGTCGTGGCGAGGCGTGGCGTGGCGGGCGGCGGAGGAGGAGGAGGCGCGAGGCCTCATCTCTTCTCAAGCTCCAATAGCATGAGGAGAGAGTCCCTTATAAACCACTCCAACTCTCCTTCCACTTCCAAGGTGGGACTAAACTTCCCACCACCTTGTCATCACCACCTACATGGGCCCTTAGAGATTAAATCTGAAATTGTCACATGGGCTCTAGGCCCATCTCATATTTCAACAATCCCCACCAGATCTCGGGGCCCGGTTTGTCCTTTGTTCCAAACACTGTTTTGATATACCAAATCTCGGTGGAGACCGATTAAGGTTGAGCTCCACCTAGACCAAGTAGTTACACTCCTTAACAAGCTGAACAATGGACTATGCCTTGAATTGTCGGTTTGGCGTCAAGAAGTTTCACCACAAGTCTCACTGACTGAGGCTGCGAAGGCCGACCCCTCGGGTGGAGCATATTAGTCACACTCTGGCCTATTCATGAGCTTGCTAGAGATCACCCCAATCTCATAGGCTGTGACCAGCGATCGGGCTCATATAGGTGTGTTCCTCCAAAGATCGCTCTGTAGGATAGCATCTTGCTTATGCATATAAGCCTTGGAACACATTAAGGCAGTAGTCATCCTTCCATACAGTTTTAGAGTATTGCATCTCCAATGAAGTGGGTTAGTAAAATTACTCTCCTCGGTTCACCACCGGCTTGTTTTCCTGTGTCCTACTTCACGGGATCTCCGATCACATAGGTTGGGTTACTACCGTGGCAACTCATGTGGGTCTCATACCCATCTCCTTGATCGCTATCTATCACAACACGTGATAGCCCTTTAGTGAAGGATCGCGATTCTTAGCCGTTTGGATATAATCCAATGCTATCACTCCGAGCTTCTTAATTTTCGACAGCTTTCAATCTCATTCTTATGTGTTTGTTGGACTTCATGTTGTCCTTTGAACTCTTCACCTTGACAATAACTGTTTGATTGTCACGGTTCATAAGGATGGCGGAACCGCTTTTCAACCAGCGGCAAGTCCATCAGCAGATCTCGGCCATACGCTTCGCCACCCGATGTGTCTAATGTTTGTTAATTCTGCTTCCATTGTCGATCTTGTTAAGATCGTTTGCTTGCAAGACTTCGAAACAGCACCACCTCCAAGAGTTAAAATATACCCGATTGTGGCCTTCATCTCATCAACATCGAGATCCAATTAGCATCACTATACCCTTCAAGTACCGACGGGTATCCGGTATAGTGAAGTCCATAGTTCATAGTACCTTTCGGATAGCGCATAACTCTCTCAAGAGCACGCCAATGTACATCACCGGTTTGAAACAAACCGGCTCGATTCTAATAGCAAATGCGATGTCGAGCCTCGTTAAGCTCGCTAGATCTTGGAGTGAACCAACAATCTGAGAGTATCTCAATTGATCTATAGCTGTGCCTTTTGACTTTCGAATCAACACACTAGAATCATATGGTGTTTGAGATGGTCTGCAGTCCGAATATCCAAAACGACTCAACACCTTCTCAACATAATGGGATTGCGTATGTAATCCCACCCTCATCATCTCTCAATAGCTTGATGTTCAAGATAACATCAGCCACTCCAAGGTCCTTCATCTCAAAGTTCTGAGACAGGAAAGACTTAACCTCCTCGATCAACTTGAGATTAGTTCCAAATATCAGTATGTCATCAACATACAAACACAAGATCACTCCTTCGCCCCCACCATAGCGATAGTATACACATTTGTCGGCCTCATTAACAACAAAGCCAACAGATGTTAACGTTTCATTAAACTTGTCATGCCATTGCTTAGGCGCTTGTCTCAGGCCATACAAAGATTTCACCAACTTACACACCTTTCCTTCGACCATCCATCACAAAGCCGTCGGTTTGTTGCATATAGATTTCCTCCTTTAGCTCTCCGTTCGGAAAGCCGTCTTAACATCCATCGATGAATGAGAAGACCATGCGAGGCCGCCAGCGAGAGTAATACTCGAATGGTGGTCGGTCGGCCACAGTGAATAAGTGTCGAAGAAATCTTCTTCTTCTTTCTGGGCGTAGCCCTTGGCCTCAAGCCTAGCCTTGTACTTTTCTATCGTACCATCGGGCCTAAGCTTCTTCTTGAACACCCACTTGCATCCCAATGGTTTGCAACCATAAGGGCGTTCAAGAGCTCCCAAGTCCCGTTAGCCATGATGGAATCCATCTCGCTACGGACCGCATCCTTCCAGTAGTCAGCTTCTGGAGATGCATACGCTTCTGAAATAGAAGTGGGATTATCCTCCACGAGGTATATGAAGAAATCATCACCAAAGGTCTTTACAGTCCTTTGTCTCTTACCCCTACCAAGGATTCCTCATTATCCTCCTCGGGATTTTCATCATGTGTTTGATTATAATATTCCATCGAATGGCGGGTTCAGAGTCTCCTCAGATTCTGTCTAGAAGTGCTTTGTACATCTCTCATGGGAAAATGTCCTCAAAGAATGTAGCATCTTTAGACTCCATAATTGTACCGACCTTCATGTCAGATACCTCAGATTTCACTACTAGAAATCTATAGCCAACACTATTCATAGCGTAGCCCAAATTAACACAGTCCACAGTCTTTGGTCCAAGCTTACGCTTTTTGGGGATCGGCACATTAACTTTCGCCAAGCAGCCCCAAATGCGTAAATCGAGAGTTGTCCTTCTCTTGGTCCACTTCTCATAAGGAGTGATCTCGTTATCCTTTGTCGGAACTTTATTCAGGACATGACATGATGTCATTATAGCCTCCCCCCACCATGCCTTGGATAAACCCGACGTATCTAACATGGCGTTAACCAAATCAGTTAGAGTACGGTTTTTCCGCTCGGCAACCCCATTTGACTGGGGTGAGTAGGGAGGCGTCCTCTCATGAATAATACCGTGTTCCGCACAAAAAGCATCAAACTCTTTTGAGAAGTACTCTCCACCACGATCTGACCGGACTCGTTTAATTTTCTTTTCAAGTTGATTCTCAACTTCTGCCTTATAGATTTTGAAGTAGTGTAGAGCCTCATCTTTAGTATTTAACAGATACACATAGCAATATCTAGTGGAATCATCTATCAAAGTCATGAAATATTTCTTTCCTCCTTTAGTCAACACACCATTCATCTCACACAAATCAGAATGTATGAGTTCCAGTGGCGCCAAGTGTCTCTCCTCTGCTGCCTTGTGAGGCTTGCGAGGTTGCTTAGATTGCACACACGAATGGCACTTAGAACCTTTGGCTAAAGTGAAACTTCGGGATTAAATTCGATTTTGCTAGCAGCGTCATAACACGAAACTAATGTGACAAAGACGTGAATGCGGACTTGATTCATTAACACTCAAATGAATATTGTTCACGACTTTATTACATAGATCTGCAAGAGAAAGGCGGAACATGCCTCCGCATTCATAACCCTTTCCAACAAATAGTCCATATTTCGTAACAACTAATTTATTAGACTCGAATACCAACTTAAACCCTTCTCTACATAGAAGGGAGCCACTAACGAGTTCTTCTTGATGGCGGGGACATCTTGCGTTCTTGGTTGCGATCCTGCCGAAGTAAACTTCAGATCGACCGTGCCAACACCAAGAACGAAGCACTCGCGCCATTCCCCATCGAGACGGACCCGTGACTGTGGCCTGGTAAGAAGAAAACAAAGACATGTCAAGACACACATGAACACTGCACTGATCGACCCACGATCGGTGGGCGACCAAACTGAAAATACAGCAAATAAATTACCGTACCGGATGCACCACTCTCATTGTTGCTCACAATCATATTGACAGACTTGGAGTCCTGCCCTTGCTTCTTGTACTTGTTTGGGCACTTGTTGGCCCAATGTTCAACCGAACCACAAGTAAAGCAGCCCTCATCCTTCTTGTTCTTCTTGAAGGTCTTCTTACCCTTCTTCTTAAAGTCGGCAGTCTGTTGGACACCGTTCTTTCCCACAGGCTTGTGGGAATTGGAGTTCTTCGATGCACCATATTGGCCACGAAGTTCCTTGACCCTTTTCCGTGCGAGTCCTTTGCCCTTGAGTTCTGCTCAACACTCGGATGGCCAATGACATCCTCCACAGAGAATTCACGCCTCGATGTTTGAGTGGTGGCAAAGTTCCTCCAGAATTGGGGAGCTTAGCGATTATGCAGCCAGCGACAAATTTGCCCAGTAACTCGCACTTAAGAAGCTCAAGCTCCTTAACAATGCATATTATCTCATGAGCTGCTCCAATACAGGGGCGGTTTTCAACCATCTTGTAATCGTGGAACTGCTCTATAATATACATCTCGCTCCTCGCATCGGCAGCCCGAACTTAGATTCGAAGCGCCTCCCACAAGTCCTTGGCGGACCGCATATGTAAATATGCATCAACCAGCTTATCTCCAATCACGCTCGAATCGCCCGAGGAACACCACGGTGGCCTCCTTAAACGCCTTCTCTGTTCAGAGCGATCGTTCTGTAGGAGTCACACCGGCGACCGAAACACGTTCATGGCCGTGAGCCATAAGGTGGTTTTAGTCCGCTAACGCTAAAACGCGTCCCGTGGCGGGGCGGTTTGATCTTGACAAAAACCAGAATTCGAAAAACTCCTACAGACATTAGGTTTTTGGATTGATGAGCAAATAGGCAGTTTTTCGATTAAATTAATCCATGAATAAATCATGAGCATGACATGGACAGCATTGATAACATACTGATTATGATCTAACAGAGCATGTACTACGCACATAGTAGAAACATCTACGCATACCGCTAGTATCTTGCTACAACGGAAAGAAACACGAGAGGATAGCGATGTATACCCTCCAATCGGCCCGCAGCGGTGGCGGTGGCGGCAGCCGCGGCATCCTCGGCGGCCTTCTTGTCGGCCTCGGCTTTCTCGGCGGCGGCACGGTCGGTGTCGGTCGACATGGTGATGATGAAGGTGGTGCGGGCGTAGATGAGCGAAGCGGCGATCGGCGTAGTCGCTACCAAAAACCTAATCGCCCCTCTCCCGTCACGGGATCCGGAGGCGTGGTTTCGAGGCTGCTCTCCGTCAACCGTGTCTGCGGTGAGCGGACGGAGCGCCAGCGGCAGCAGCAGCGAGAGAGCACGCGTGGCAGCGTGAGAGGCGTGGGCTGAACCCACGTCCAATTCGGTAGCCCATGATCCGACGTCTCAGATCGTGGCCCCACCTGTCAAAGACTCTCCGTTCCTGACCGGCAAAAAGAAGCGCATAGGAGTGAGCTCGGCTCGGCTCAATCCCGCAACCCGCGGCGCGTCGTGACGAGGCGTGGCGTGGCGAGGCGAGCGGAGGAGGAGGAGTGCGCGAGGGCCTCATCTCTTCTCAAGCTCCAATAGCATGAGGGAGAGAGTCCCTTATAAACCACTCCAACTCTCCTTCCACTTCCAAGGTGGGACTAAACTTCCCACCACCTTGTCATGCCACCTACATGGGCCCTTAGAGATTAAATCTGAAATTGTCACATGGGCTCTAGGCCCATCTCATATTTCAACAATCCCCCACCAGATCTCGGGGCCCGGTTTGTCCTTTGTTCCAAACACTGTTTTGATATACCAAAGATCTCGGTGGAGACCGATTAAGGTTGAGCTCCACCTAGACCAAGTAGTTACACTCCTTAACAAGCTGAACAATGGACTATGCCTTGAATTGTCGGTTTGGCGTCAAGAAGTTTCACCACAAGTCTCACTGACACGAGGCTGCCAAGGCCGACCCCTCGGGTGGAGCATATTAGTCACACTCTGGCCTATTCATGAGCTTGCTAGAGATCACCCCAATCTCATAGGCTGTGACCAGCAATCGGGCTCATATAGGTGTGTTCCTCCAAAGATCGCTCTGTAGGATAGCATCTTGCTTATGCATATAAGCCTTGGAACACATTAAGGCAGAGTCATCCTTCCATCTGATTTTAGAGTATTGCATCTCCAATGAAGTGGGTTAGTAAAATTACTCTCCTCGGTTCACCACCGCTTGTTTTCCTGTGTCCTACTTCACGGGATCTCCGATCACATAGGTTGGGTTACTACCGTGGCAACTCATGTGGGTCTCATACCCATCTCCTTGATCGCTATCTATCACAACACGTGATAGCCCTTTAGTGAAGGGATCGCGATTCTTAGCCGTTTGGATATAATCCAATGCTATCACTCCGAGCTTCTTAATTTTCGACAGCTTTCAATCTCATTCTTATGTGTTTGTTGGACTTCATGTTGTCCTTTGAACTCTTCACCTTGATAATAACTGTTTGATTGTCACAGTTCATAAGGATGGCGGAACCGCTTTTCAACCATCGGCAAGTCCATCAACGAGATCTCGGCCATCATTACTTCGCCACCCGATGTGTCTAATCTTTATTAATTCTGCTTCCATTGTCGATCTTGTTAAGATCGTTTGCTTGCAAGACTTCCAGGAAACAGCACCACCTCCAAGAGTAAAAATATACCCAGTTGTGGCCTTCATCTCATCAGCATCAGAGATCCAATTCGCATCACTATACCCTTCAAGTACCGACGGGTATCCGGTATAGTGAAGTCCATAGTTCATAGTACCTTTCAGATAGCGCATAACTCTCTCAAGAGCACGCCAATGTACATCACCGGTTTGAAACAAACCGGCTCGATTCTAATAGCAAATGCGATGTCGAGCCTCGTTAAGCTCGCTGAATCTTGGAGTGAACCAACAATCTGAGAGTATCTCAATTGATCTATAGCTGTGCCTTTTGACTTTCGAATCAACACACTAGAATCATATGGTGTTTGAGATGGTCTGCAGTCCGAATATCCAAAACGACTCAACACCTTCTCAACATAATGGGATTGCAGAAGTGTAATCCCACCCTCATCATCTCTCAATAGCTTGATGTTCAAGATAACATCAGCCACTCCAAGGTCCTTCATCTCAAAGTTCTGAGACAGGAAAGACTTAACCTCCTCGATCAACTTGAGATTAGTTCCAAATATCAGTATGTCATCAACATACAAACACAATATCACTCCTTCGCCCCCAGCGATAGTATACACATTTGTCGGCCTCATTAACAACAAAGCCAACAGATGTTAACGTTTCATTAAACTTGTCATGCCATTGCTTAGGCGCTTGTCTCAGGCCATACAAAGATTTCACCAACTTACACACCTTTCCTTCCTGACCATCCATCACAAAGCCGTCAGGCTGTTGCATATAGATTTCCTCCTTTAGCTCTCCGTTCAGGAAAGCCGTCTTAACATCCATCTGATGAATGAGAAGACCATGCGAGGCCGCCAACGAGAGTAATACTCGAATGGTGGTCAGTCTGGCCACAGGTGAATAAGTGTCGAAGAAATCTTCTTCTTCTTTCTGGGCGTAGCCCTTGGCCACAAGCCTAGCCTTGTACTTTTCTATCGTACCATCGGACTAAGCTTCTTCTTGAACACCCACTTGCATCCCAATGGTTTGCAACCATAAGGACGTTCAGTAAGCTCCCAAGTCCCGTTAGCCATGATGGAATCCATCTCGCTACGGACCGCATCCTTCCATGAGTCGACACGGAGATGCATACGCTTCTGAAATAGAAGTGGGATTATCCTCCACGAGGTATATGAAGAAATCATCACCAAAGGTCTTTACAGTCCTTTGTCTCTTACCCCTACCAAGGATTCCTCATTATCCTCCTCGTGATTTTCATCATGTGTTTGATTATAATATTCCATCGAATGGCGAGTTCAGAGTCTCCTCAGTTCTGTCTAGAAGTGCTTTGTACATCTCTCATGGGAAAATGTCCTCAAAGAATGTAGCATCTTTAGACTCCATAATTGTACCGACCTTCATGTCAGATACCTCAGATTTCACTACTAGAAATCTATAGCCAACACTATTCATAGCGTAGCCCAAATTAACACAGTCCACAGTCTTTGGTCCAAGCTTACGCTTTTTGGGGATCGGCACATTAACTTTCGCCAAGCAGCCCCAAGTACGTAAATACGAGAGTGTTGTCCTTCTCTTGGTCCACTTCTCATAAGGAGTGATCTCGTTATCCTTTGTCGGAACTTTATTCGGACATGACATGATGTCATTATAGCCTCCCCACCATGCCTTGGATAAACCCGGCGTATCTAACATGGCGTTAACCAAATCGGTTAGAGTACGATTTTTCCGCTCGGCAACCCCATTTGGTGGGGTGAGTAGGGGCGTCCTCTCATGAATAATACCGTGTTCCGCACAAAAGCATCAAACTCTTTTGAGAAGTACTCTCCACCACGATCTGACCGGACTCGTTTAATTTTCTTTTCAAGTTGATTCTCAACTTCTGCCTTATAGATTTTGAAGTAGTGTAGAGCCTCATCTTTAGTATTTAACAGATACACATAGCAATATCTAGTGGAATCATCTATCAAAGTCATGAAATATTTCTTTCCTCCTTTAGTCAACACACCATTCATCTCACACAAATCGAATGTATGAGTTCGGTGGCGCCAAGTGTCTCTCCTCTGCTGCCTTGTGAGGCTTGCGAGGTTGCTTAGATTGCACACACGAATGGCACTTAGAACCTTTGGCTAAAGTGAAACTTCGGGATTAAATTCGATTTTGCTAGCAGCGTCATAACACGAAACTAATGTGACAAAGGCGTGAATGCGGACTTGATTCATTAACACTCAAATGAATATTGTTCACGACTTTATTACATAGATCTGCAAGAGAAAGGCGGAACATGCCTCCGCATTCATAACCCTTTCCAACAAATAGTCCATATTTCGTAACAACTAATTTATTAGACTCGAATACCAACTTAAACCCTTCTCTACATAGAAGGAGCCACTAACGAGTTCTTCTTGATGGCGGGGACATCTTGCACGTTCTTGGTGCACGATCCTGCCTCAAGTAAACTTCAGATCGACCGTGCCAACACCAAGAACGAAGCACTCGCGCCATTCCCCATCGATCGGACCCGTGACTGTGGCACAGTAAGAAGAAAACAAAGAAATGTCGGCACACACATGAACACTGCACTGTATCGACCCACCAAATGGGTGGGCGACCAAACTGAAAATACAGCAAATAAATTACCGTACCGGATGCACCACTCTCATTGTTGCTCACAATCATATTGACAGACTTGGAGTCCTGCCCTTGCTTCTTGTACTTGTTTGGGCACTTGTTGGCCCAATGTTCAACCGAACCACAAGTAAAGCAGCCCTCATCCTTCTTGTTCTTCTTGAAGGTCTTCTTACCCTTCTTCTTAAAGTCGGCGATCTGTTGGACACCGTTCTTTCCCCAGGCTTGTGGGAATTGGAGTTCTTCGATGCACCATATTGGCCACGAAGTTCCTTCGACCCTTTTCCGTGCGAGTCCTTTGCCCTTGAGTTCGCTCAAACACTCGGATGGCCAATGACATCCTCCACAGAGAATTCACGCCTCGATGTTTGAGTGGTGGCAAAGTTCCTCCAGAATTGGGGAGCTTAGCGATTATGCAGCCATGCGACAAATTTGCCCGTAACTCGCACTTAAGAAGCTCAGGCTCCTTAACAATGCATATTATCTCATGAGCTGCTCCAATACGGGGCGGTTTTCAACCATCTTGTAATCGTGGAACTGCTCTATAATATACATCTCGCTCCTGCGCATCGGCAGCCCCGAACTTAGATTCGGCGCCTCCCACAAGTCCTTGGCGGACCGCATATGTAAATATGCATCAACCAGCTTATCTCCAATCACGCTCGAAACGCCCGAGGAACACCACGGTGGCCTCCTTAAACGCCTTCTCCTGTTCAGAGCGATCGTTCTGTAGGAGTCACACCGCGACCGAGAACACGTTCATGGCCGTGAGCCATAAGGTGGTTTTAGTCCGCCAACGCTTAAAATGCGTCCCGTGGCGGGGGCGGTTTCATCTTGACAGCAAAACCAGAATTGAAAAACTCCTACAGACATTAGGTTTTGGATTGATGAGCAAATAGGCAGTTTTTCGATTAAATTAATCCATGAATAAATCATGAGCATGACATGGACAGCATTGATAACATACGATTATGATCTAACAGAGCATGTACTACGCACATAGTAGAAACATCTCGCATACCGCTAATACTTGCTACAACGGAAAAAAACACGAGAGGATAAGCGATGTATACCCTCCAATCGGCCCGCGCGGTGGCGGTGGCGGCAACAGCGGCATCCTCGGCGGCCTTCTTGTCGACCTCGGCTTTCTCGGCGGCGGCGCGGTCGGTGTCGGTCGACATGGTGATGATGAAGGTGGTGCGGACGTAGATGAGCGAAGCGGCGATCGGCGTAGTCGCTACCAAAAACCTAATCGCCCCTCTCCCGTCACAGGATCCGGAGAGGCGTGGTTTCGAGGCTGCTCTCCCGTCGGCCGTGTCGCGGTGAACGGATTTTAGTCGCCGGCGGCAGCAGCAGCAGAGAACGGCGTGGCACGTGGCGCGCGTGGGCTGAACCCACGTCCAATTCGGTAGCCCATGATCCGACGTCTCGGATCGTGGCCCCACATCAAAGACTCTCCGTTCTGACCGCAAAAAAGCGCGCATAGGAGTGAGCTCGGCTCGGCTCGGCTCAATCCATACCAGCGTCGCGTCGCGTCGCGTCGGCGTGGCGTGGCGGGCGGCGGAGGAGGAGGAGTCTTGCGCGGGCCTCATCTCTTCTCAAGCTCCAATAGCATGAGGGAGAGAGTCCCTTATAAACCACTCCAACTCTCCTTCCACTTCCAAGGTGGGACTAAACTTCCCACCACCTTGTCATGCCACCTACATGGGCCCTTAGAGATTAAATCTGAAATTGTCACATGGGCTCTAGGCCCATCTCATATTTCAACAATATAGACCGGACGGTCTATATTGCAAGATGGCAGACACCATCATCACCAACTCAGTTTTTTGTAAGAGTAGAGATATATAAACACGTAGAGCTCATGCTTCATGCATGCTCTCCGAAAGAACAAAAAAAGCATATGCTCATGCAAATTGAGGTTATTTGAAATTGGTTTTGCTAAAGCACATCAGATGTACCCTACGTATTGCACATCTAAGTCCTATGTCATTGATTTACATGAAGATTTGTGCGGAATTTTTTTCCTTTTTCTTTTTTTTTTATGTTTGATTGAGCCACTTAAATGTGCAATAACTAGGGCATGTGCTCTAGACAGACTCATTGGAAATCTCTAATTTACATCAGCTTCAGTAAAGATGGATGTGTGCATCGCAGTCGCAATGATGCAAAGGCCAGGGTTTCAACCTTTTTTCGAAAGAAAGAAAAGAAAAACACCAATGAACAGAAGAAAGTGCTATGGGTCAGAAACGGGAGATGCAAATTCCAACCTGATCGTGTTGCACAGACATATTCCTCTACCGAAAGTTTGATCCTGTCCTCTGCGTGCTCTACTTGAAATGGGGAAAAATTTGCGTTTAATTATATCCAGATTAAAACAGCACCGATCTCAATCTTCAAGCCCAAAACGTTCTCCTATCTACAGGCAAAACATCATGGCCGCCTCTGACGCTCATGCCATGAGGAGAACCAAGAAGGCGACGACGACGACGGAGGCGGAGCTCACGAGCGACGCCGGCGCGGAGTTGGGCAGGTAAGGGTAGGAGTCCGGCGGCGGCATCCGGCACTCGTCGCCGTTGAAGTAGATCTTCCGCGGGAACGCCCACCCCTGCCTGAACGTGAAGGTGCTCGCGTCCTTGCGCATCAGCACCTCCGACTGCACGTTCCCGTACGGCCCCGCCTCCATCAGCTGGTCGTTGAAGAACTTCATCCCGTAGAACAGCGCCGTGTCATCTGCACCCGACCAAGCAGATTAACAGCAAACTCAGATGAAACGAAGCTGAAGAGAATTGATGGTCCATTAGGATAAATTTGCTTACTGATGGAGCCGTAGGAGACGACGGGCTTGTAGTCGAAGCTGAAGACCTCGGTGATGTTGTCGAGGTTGGGGTGCTGGGCAACGAGCGTCCAGCCGGTGTAGTTGGTGCGGTAGTTGAAGTTGGTGACGGTCACCTTGGCGCGCCAGTAGTCGTGGTAGTTGAGCTTGACGTGCCAGTGGACGCGCACGGGACACATGTGGGTCGTGCACTGCAGCAGCGGCGCCGCGCTCTGCCGGTTCACGTGCCCGCGCAGCGCGCTCGCCGGGCGCGCGCTCTTCCCCGACGCCGACATGAGCCGCTTCGAGTCCCGCTCGCTGCGGGCGCAGGTCTTGTGCTCGCAGCCGCACGCGCACCTGGCGCAGGGCACGATGGTGTCGTTGTAGAAGGAGGAGAAGGAGACGCAGCAGGTCGGGTACTTGGACGCCAGGTGCTGCGAGTAGGTGCACGTCACGTTCCACGTCACTGCACGCGCCATTATATTCATCCTCGTTACAAAACCATTTCATGCATGCATGCATGGCCTGAAAAGGAGAGGAGAGCGGAGGCGACGACGTACTGAGGGCCTGGGTCTTGCGGCGGTGGTCAGCGGTGAGGAAGACGGTGGAGGGGACGACCTTGGCGGGGCCGCAGGTGTAGCCGGGGCCGGGGCCGAGGAGGGTGAAGTTCTTGGGGACCTTGACGGTGCGGTTGGTGGTGCCGGCCTGGCCGACGCTGACCTGGAAGGAGGACACGGCGCCGGACGGGTCCTGGCCGTAGGCGGAGACAACGCCGCCGCGGCAGCAGTTGGCGATCTGCTGGTTGTAGGGCACGCCGGGCAGCAGGTCGACGACGGCGGGGGTGCGCTTGCACGAGTGCGGGAGGTTGGCCTTGAACTTGGAGCAGTCGCCCTGCTCCGTAGCCTGCGCGCCCACCATGGACCAGATCACCTCCCGCTTCGCCCACGTCCACCCCACCGTCCACCCCGGCGCCATGATCTGCCGGTACGTCTGGAAGTTGTTGATCGTCACCGTCGCCTGCCATGCACGCACGCATGCAATGCAATCGATCGGTCAGTTCGTTCACATTGTTCCTGACACGGTCGATCAAGAATTCAAGACGGAGAGGATACTCACGACGTATCCGTCCGGCGTCCACGAGAGAACGTCCCATTTGATGGTGATGTTCCCGTTGGGATCCAGCGGGTCGTAGGCCACTGCAATGCAATGCACGAGATCAACACGCTGCTCAGCTCAGCTCAGCCACCACCACAGAACAAACACGACAGCGTAAGGAGCTAGATCGGAACCTGCGACGGAGAGCGTGGCCGCCGCGGCGACGATCAGCGCGAGCGCGGCGTTGGGCAACTCCATGGTCACCACGCGTGCAAATGCCTGCAAGAACAACCAGCGCACGCACTCTCACCGGAAGGTGCAGATATTGTGGTGCGCGTGCGATGGCGGGGGCTTTAAGGCAAAGAAAGAGAGCACCGGAGCAGGGCTAGCTAGCGGCTAGCGCGCGGCGGGTGGCTTTTGCAGGAGGTGCATTCGGCAGGAAGGAAGCTAAGGCATGCCAGCCACCGGCGGCGCCCGCGCGACCTCGATGGCAAAGCGCCACCAACCTCGATCGGTCTGGCGCTGCGTGCGTGTGTGTGTGCGCGCGCCGCTGAACTGATGGTCACATCACATGGGGTCTGATCTTTGGCGATTGGTGGCTCGACAGAGCGGCACCATGCCGTCCCTGTGCGCGCGGCGTTGGGTATGGTGGCTCGGGTCGGTGCGCGAGCGCGACGTACGTACGTGGCGTGCGCCTTTGGCAGTTTGGCTGGATCGGGGTTTGCTTGCGGTTTGGTTCCTCACCGGCCAAGCAACGTGGTGGGTGGTCTGGCCGCGCCCGGAGTGGGAGTAGGAACAGTTCGGTTCATGTCTCGTGGATTCTTTCTTTTGCGGGAAATGGAATTTTGTAGAAACTAGTAGTAGCGGCGGCCGGCCGTTGCGGCTGGTCTCCGATCACGACGCTGCAACATCCGAACATGCCTGAACATTCTCAAAACGTGTGTGTGTGTGTGGCTGTGGCCCATGCCGTATGTTTGCGTCCCAAGGACGCAATGTTTCTACGGAAAAACGATTCATGTTTCAGTATATTTAAGTAATGAGAGCCGTTAGATTCTAATTCAACGACTGATGTATCTCTTTTCTGGAACGCGCAAGAGAATTGCGCGTCATGTCATTAAGAAAGAAGAGTTATGACAAATTACAATGCTGGCCAATGGCTAGCCAGCTTCACCGTGGTTCCACGGTTACAGCAGTTTGTAGCCCTACTACTCATGCATATCCCATAAGGGCATCTTCAATGAAAGGCGCTAAGCCAGGGCGCCAGGAAAGAAATCCTAGCAAATCGTCGGTTAGCCTATTAATTCCCCGTGCCTAGTGTGGCATCGATGCAAAGAAAAGCATCAAGCGCTAGTCTGTTTCCTTTCACGTACGAGAGTTGGGCCCTTCTTTTTAATTGGTAATGAGAGTCTGTTATTAGCGCCTCGCATTGGAAGGGAGGGCGCTAGATCCCTTTTTATTTTTTGGATATTTATTTTTCACGCCATAAGCGCCTATATAGGCGCCTAGCATTGGAGATGCCCTAACCTCCACCCGCTGGCAATGCCTGTCGTGATTATGCTTGTCGTCATTTGACACATTGTCGTAAACCCTTCGGTTCCTCTCCTTCCAGATCGAGTGCATGACAAGGATGACGAGGGAGTTCAGGCCTTTCCTATCCGCCACTGGCTCAGCTACGCATGACCATGTCCACCAATCAACCAGATCTTCCTGCTGGGAAGGAGTGTGCCGCTCCCACCCTCTTGTCTGCAGCACCTCGCACCAGATCGTGCGTGCAAGCGAACATTGCACCATAAGATGATCCAGTGTTTCTGGGTCTTGAAGGCACATCGGGCAGCACGGCTGGTGCGGCAGGCCCCAAGCAGCAAAGCGATTAGTGGTCCAGCATCTCTTCTTCACGACTAACCAGGCAAAAAACTTAAGCAGTGGCAGCACACGCGAGCTCCATGCGCGCGATGCGCCGTTTAGACCGAAGAAGAAAGCGCGATGCGCCCTTCTCGCAGTGTAGCACCTGGATTCAGACCAAATCCATTGGAAGTCATTCGGCACGTCGGACATTGTAATTGTTGAATATATTGTGTCTTGTGCTCACCTCCTATTTCTCCTGTATAATTGAGGCTGTGGCCCCATTCTGCACATCATATATATGTGCCTCGTGCACCGATCAATGCAATTGTGTTGCATGGCCTATTCTACTCTTCTACATGGTATCTATCGCAGGTCGTTCCTAGACCTAGCCGCCGCCGCCGCCGCTTCTTCCCCTCGCCGCTGCCACCCGCTGCCGTCGCCGGTCCTTCCGGTCGTCGCCGCCCTTCCACCCGATGCCACCGCCGCCACCCGCCGCCGCCGTGTTTCCCTCATAGCCGCCGCCGCCGCCAATCGCCAAGGCCTTCTCGCTTCCACACCCTCACCTCCCAACCCGCGCCGCACCCCCAACCCGCGCTGCCTCCCCAACCCGCGCCGACCCCAAAACCCTAGCCGCCTAACCCGCGCCGCACCTTCCCACGCCCTCCTTGCCGCGCCATGAGTTCCTTCTCCTCCACCGTCTCCAACCCCTTCTTCGGTCCTGATGTCACCCTCGTCCGTGATCTGAACATCCATGAGCATGTTCCAGTGGTGCTTGCTCAATCCATCGCGTCCTATTCCGCTTGGAAGCGATACTTCCCCTTAGTGTTTCATGAGTACCTGCTCCACGGCCACGTCGATGGCACCGTGGACTCGAGCCTCATGATTCACGACGAGGAGTGGATGATCCTCGACGCCACCATCATCCGCTGGTTCTACCTCACCATCTCCAAGGACCTCTTCCACACGGTGGTGGATGATGACGATGACGCGTACGCCGTCTGGACCAAGCTCAACGGCCTCTTCACCGACAACAAACTGCAGCGCAAGGTACTCCTCCACGCCGAGTTTTACGGGTGCCGACAGCTTGACTCGTCCATCGACGATTTTTGCATGCGCCTCAAAAAGCTTGCCGATGAACTCCGCGATCTCGGCGAGACGGTCGACAACGAGCTCCTCATCAGCACCCTCACCGCCGGTCTCAACGAGGACTTTGGGAACGCCGCCTCCAACCTCACCCTCATCTCGAGGCCCACCTTTGCCAAGGTGGTGGCGTATCTCAAGTTGGAGGAGCAACGGACGAAGATGGCCCGGACTCGGACGACCCACACCACCCTCGTCGCCGGCACCCGCGGGGCCTCAGCGCCACCTCTATCACGTCCCGCGCTGGTCCCACCGGCCGCGCCGGCCGCCCCCTTCCCGCCACCCCCGCCCGCAGCTAACAGGGATCGCCGCGGTGGCCGCCAGGTTGGCCGCAAGCAGCAGCAGGGCGCCGGGGCCCAGGGAGGAGCCACCCATCCTCAGAAGCAGTATCAGCCGGCCCCATGGTACGCAGGCCAGAAACCATGGACAGGGGTTGTGCACGCCTGCTCCATTCCGGTTCCCCGTGCCCCTGCCCCGGGTATCCTCGGCATGCGACCTCCCTCTCATCAGGCGTTTCACGCCGCGCCGCAGCCCTACACGGCGCCCTACATGCCCCTCTCCTATGGACAACCGCCGTAGCCAGGAGGGCTGCCGCTTCTGCTTCCTGATGGTGCCGCCTCAGCAGCCTGCCCTTCCACCCGGGCCGTCGGACCCGACGCTCCTGGTGGCCCTGCACTCCGCTCCCTCTCCGTCCACCTACACCGGTGGTGGCGAATGGTATATGGACACTGGAGCTACCGCGCATATGGCTGCTCATCCCGATAACCTCCACACCTCCTATCCCGTCCACACCTCCGCTCGCATCACCGTCGGTGACGGTTCCTATTGGGGAACGCAGTAATTTCAAACAATTTCCTACGATCACGCAAGATCTATCTAGGTGATGCATAGCAGCGAGAGGGGAGAGTGTGTCCACGTACCCTCGTAGACCGAAAGCAGAAGCGTTTCAATAACGCGGTTGATGTAGTCGAACTTCTTCGCGATCCAACCGATCAAGTACCGAACGTACGACACCTCCGCGTTCAGCACACGTTTAGCTCGATGACATCCCTCGTGCTTTTGATCAAGTTGAGGACGAGGGTGAGTTTCGTCAGCACGACGGCGTGGCGACGATGATGATGATGCTACCGGCGCATGGCTTCGCCTAAGCACTATGATGGTATGATCGAGGTGTGTAACTGTGGAGGAGGGCACCGCACACAGTTAAGAGAAACTTGTGTGTCTTTGGGGTGCCCCTGCCCCCGTATATAAAGGAGGGAGGGAGAGAGGCCGACCCCCTAGGGGCGCGCCAAGTGTATGGAGTCCTACTAGGACTTCCAAGTCCTAGTAGGAATCCTTACCCTTTTAGGAGTAGGATAGAAGGAAGGAGAGAGGGAGTAGGAAAGGGCAAGGGGGGTGCCTCCCACTTCCCCTAGTCCAATTCGGACCCATGGGGGGGGGTGCGCGCCACCTCCCCTTGGCATGCCACCTCTATTTCCCGTATGGCCCAATAAGGCCCATTACTTCTCCCGGTGAATTCTCGTAACTCCCTGGTACTCCGAAAAATACCCGAATCACTCGGAACCTTTCCGATGTCCGAATAGAGCCTTCCAATATATCGATCTTTATGTATCGACCATTTCGAGACTCCTCGTCACGTTCGTAATCTCATCCGCGACTCCGAACAAACTTCGGTCATCAAAACACATAACTCATAATACAAATCATCATCGAACGTTAAGCGTGCGGACCCTACGGGTTTGAGAACTATGTAGACATGATCGAGACACACCTCCAATCAATAACCAATAGCGGAACCTGGATGCTCATATTGGCTCCTACATATTCTACGAAGATCTTTCTCGGTCAAACCGCATAACAACATACGTTGTTCCCTTTGTCATCGGTATGTTACTTGCCCGGGATTTGATCATCGGTATCATCATACCTAGTTCAATCTCGTTACCGGCAAATCTCTTTACCTGTTCTGTAATACTTCATCCCGCAACTAACTCATTAGTCACAATGCTTGCAAGGCTTATAGTGATGAGTATTACCGAGAGGGCCCAGAGATACCTCTCCGAAACACGGAGTGACAAATCCTAATCTCAATCTATGCCAACTCAACAAACACCTTCGGAGACGCCTATAGAGCACCTTTATAATCACCCATTTACGTTGTGACGTTTGGTAGCACACAAAGTGTTCCTCCGGTATTCGGGAGTTGCATAATCTCATAGTCTGAGAAACATGTATAAGTCATGAAGAGAGCAATAGCAATGAAACTGTAACGATCATAATGCTAAGCTAACGGATGGGTCATGTCCATCACATAATTCTCCTAATGATGTGATCCCGTTCATCAAATGACAAAACATGACTATGGTTAGGAAACATAAGCATCTTTGATTAATGAGCTAGTCAAGTAGAGGCATACTAGGGACACTATGTTCTGTCTATGTATTCACACATGTACTAAGTTTCCGGTTAATACAATTCTAGCATGAATAATAAACATTTACCATGAAATAAGGAAATTTATTATTGCCTCTAGGGCATATTTCCTTCAGTTCCTCCCTTCCCATTACTGATATAGGACATGCATCTTTTCCATCCACATCTACTCTGTTGTCATTATCTTATATCTTAGTTTCTTCCGATCTTATTAAAAATCTTCTCTATTCGTTCTTTTACACATGAAAATCCTGTTACCGTTGAGTTTGATGAGTGTGGTTTCTCTGTTAAGGATGCTCGTACCCGGATGGTACTCCACCGATGTGACAGCCCCGACGAGCTCTACCCGGTCCACTCCACCGCCTCCACCACTTCCACCGCCCATGTCTCCCTCGCCACCGGTGCGAATCACTGGCATGCTCACTTGGGTCATCCCAACCCCGCCATCCTTTGTCATATACTTCGGAGTTTTTCTTTCACATGTTATAAGATCAATGATCACTCTTGCCATGCATGTTGCCTCAGCAAACATGCTCGTCTTCCTTTTAGGGCGTCTTCTCATGTTGCATCGTACCCGTTTGAGTTAATTCATAGTGATGTTTGGACCTCTCCAGTTGCAAGTAATACGGGCTATCTTTATTACCTTGTCATTCTTCATGATTTTTCACACTATGTGTGGACCTTCCCGTTGCGGCATAAGTCCGATGTTATCTCCACTCTCGCCACATTTTACTCCTATGTTCTCACACAGTTTGGTCGTCCCATCCTTGCGTTTCGGACACATAATGGGAACGAGTTCGACAACTTAGCTGTTCGCACTCTCCTCGCCATACATGGAATGACCTTTCGTCTCACATGCCCGTACACTTCGCAACAGAACGGTCGCGCTGAGCGCGTCCTCCACACTCTTAATGACTGCGTTCTGATGCTTCTGTTTCATGCCAATGTGCCTCCGTGCTTTTGGCCTCACACTCTCACCACCGCATCACTCCTCATTAACATCCGCCCCTGTCATACTCGCGGGAACTTTGCACCTCATCATCTTCTGTTTGGTGCACCACCCTCTTATGATGAGCTTCACATTTTCGGTTGTCTCTGCTATCCTAGCATCGTCGCCACTGCGCAACATAAGCTTGCACCCCGCTCCATCGCATGCATCTTCCTCGCTACCCAGCTAACACTAAAGGCTACCGCTACTACGACCCGGTCTCCCATCGAGTATTCACCTCCCAACACGTTTACTTTGACGAGAAGGTGTTTCCTTTTCAGCAGCAGGTACCTCTCGTCGCCCCGTCACCGCCGGCCACCGGTGGCCCTTCGGTGACCCCATCAGGTGGACGGCCCTGCTCAGCTCTCGGACTGCCTTCGGGCTTTGGCGGTCCGCGCGCCATGGGACGAGCTGCGCTTCGCGCCCCCATGCCGGCCTCGCCACCGGCGCCTTCCCCGGCTACCTCAAGCGTCGCCCCTTCGCCGGCACCCTCGCCCGCGGCCTCACTGGCTGCCTCGCTGGCCTCGGCTGTGCCCTTGGGCCCCGTCCCGGAGTTTCTGTCTCGCACCCTCACTCGGGCTCGAGCCGGCGTCCACCGCCCCAGTCCACGGTACTCCAGCACGAGTATCTCCTTGCTGCCTCCACCACCGAGCCGTCCCCAATTCCTGTGTCCACCAGAGCAGCCCTACGTGATCCTCACTGGCTTGCTGCGATGCAGGAAGAGTTCGATGCTCTTCAGCTGAACCGTACCTGGACACTGGTTCCCTGGCCTTCTCGTGCCAACGTCATCAGTGGCAAGTGGGTCTTTCGTCATAAGACCCGCTCAGATGGTACACTTGAGCGTTGATACTTCTCCAACATATCTATAATTTATGAAGTATTCATGCCATTATATTACCATTCTTGGATGTTTTACAATCATTTTATAGCAACTTTATATCATTTTTTGGGACTAACCTATTGACCCAGTGCCTAGTGCCAGTTGCTATTTTTTGCTTGTTTTTTACATCGCAGGAAATCAATATCAAATGGAGTCCAAACACCGTGAAACTCCTTGTTGGTTTTTTATGGACCAGAAGAAAGCCAGTTGGCCAAAGAAGCACCTGGGGGCTACTCGAGGGGAGCAGCACCCACCAGGGCGCGCCAGGAGGCCCAGGCGCGCCCTGGTTTGTGCTGCCCACCTCGAGTGCCCCCTGGACGGCCTCTTCGCCCTATAAATTCCTAAATATTCCAAAACCCTTTGGGGTAGCGATGACCCACAAGTATAGGGGATCTATCATAGTCCTTTCGATAAGTAAGAGTGTCGAACCCAACGAGGAGCAAAAGGAAATGATAAGCGGTTTTCAGCAAGGTATTCTCTGCAAGTACTGAAATAAGTGGTAACAGATAGTTTTGTGATAAGATAAATGGTAACGAGCAACAAGTAACAAAAGTAAATAAAGTGCAGCAAGGTGGCCCAATCCTTTTTGTAGCAAAGGACAAGCCTGGACAAACTCTTATAATAGGCAAAGCGCTCCCGAGGACACATGGGAATATCGTCAAGCTAGTTTTCATCACGCTCATATGATTCGCGTTCGGTACTTTGATAATTTGATATGTGGGTGGACCGGTGCTTGGGTACTGCCCTTACTTGGACAAGCATCCCACTTATGATTAACCTCTATTGCAAGCATCCGCAACTACAACAAAAGTATTAAGGTAAACCTAACCATAGCATGAAACATATGGATCCAAATCAGCCCCTTACGAAGCAACGCATAAACTAGGGTTTAAGCTTCTGTCACTCTAGCAACCCATCATCTACTTATTACTTCCCAATTGAAGGAAATATGCCCTAGAGGCAATAATAAAGTTATTATTTATTTCCTTATTTCATGATAAATGTTTATCATTCATGCTAGAATTGTATTAACCGGAAACATGATACATGTGTGAATGCATAGACAAAACAACATGTCACTAGTATGCCTCTACTTGACTAGCTTGTTAATCAAAGATGGTTATGTTTCCTGACCATGAACAAGGAGTTGTTATTTGATTAATGAGGTCACATCATTAGTAGAATGATCTGATTGACATGACCCATTCCCTTAGCTTAGCACACGATCGTTTAGTATGTTGCTCTGCTTTTATCCATGACATATACATGTTCCTGTAACTATGAGATTATGCAACTCCCGTTTGCCGGAGGAACACTTTGGGTGCTACCAAACGTCACAACGTAACTGGGTGATTATAAAGGAGTACTACAGGTGTCTCCAAAGGCAGATGTTGGGTTGGCGTATTTCGAGATTAGGTTTTGTCACTCCGATTGTGGGAGAGGTATCTCTGGCCCTCTCGGTAATGCACATCACTGAAGCCTTGCAAGCACTACAACTAATGAGTTAGTTGTGAGATGATGTATTACGGAACGAGTAAAGAGACTTGCGTAACGAGATTGAACTAGGTATTGGATACCGACGATCGAATCTCGGGTAAGTAACATACCGATGACAAAGGGAACAACGTATGTTGTTATGCGGTCTGACCGACAAAGATCTTCGTAGAATATGTAGGAACCAATATGGGCATCCAGGTCCGCTGTTGGTTATTGACCGTGAATAGTTCTAGGTCATGTCTACATTGTTCTCGAACCGTAGGGTCCGCACGCTTAAGGTTTCGATGGCGGTTATTATGAGTTTATGTATTTTGATGTACCAAGAAGTTGAGTCCGGATGTGATCACGGACATGACGAGGAGTCTCGGAATGGTCGAGACATAAAGATTGATATATTGGAAGCCTATGTTTGGAGTTCGAATGGTTCCGGCGGCACGGAATTCTGGAGTACCGGAGGTTACCGAACCCCGGGAGGTAAATGGGCCTCGATGGGCCTTAGTGGAAAGGAGAAGGGCCAGCCCTAGGTGGGCGCGCCTCCCCTTCCCTAGTCCTACTAGGACTAGGAGAAGGGGCCCCCTCTCTCTCTTTCCTCCAGGAATCCTAGTCCAACTAGGATTGGGGAATCCTACTCCCAGAGGAGTAGGACTCCCAGTATGCCTCCCTTGGCCGCCGCCCCTCCCCCTGCTCCTTTATATCTGAGGCAGGGGGCACCATGGAACACACAAGTTGATCGTGAGATCGTTCCTTAGCCGTGTCGGTGCCCCCTCCACCATATTCCACCTCGGTTATACCGTCATGAAGCTTAGGCGAAGCCTGCTGCGGTGAAACATCAAGATCGTCACCACGCCGTCGTCTTGTGAAACTCTCCCTCAACACTCGGCTGGATCGAGTCGAGGGGCGTCATCGAGCTGTCGTGTGTCAAGAACTCGGGCGTCGGAGTGCGACGCCGGGATCGGTCGGATCGCGAGGAGAACGTCGACTACTTCCTCTACGTTGTGATCGCTTCGCCGGGTCTACAAGGGTATGTAGACAACACTCTCCCCTCTCGTTGCTATACATCACCATGATCTTGCGTGTGCGTGGGAAAATTTTTGAAATTACTCGTTCCCCAACAGTGGCATCCGAGCCTAGGTTTTTCTATGGTTTGATGTTTTGCACGAGTAGAACACAAGTGAGTTGTGGGCGATACAAGTCATACTACCTACCAGCATGTCATACTTTGGTTCAGCGGTATTGTGAGATGAAGCGGCCTGACCGACATTACGCGACGCTTACGCGAGACTGGTTTCACCGCTGCGAGCACTCGTTGCTTAAAGGTGACCGTGGGTGCTGTCTCTCTCACTTTAGTTGAACCGAGTGTGGCTCGCCGGTCCTTGAGAAGGTTAAAACGGAGTCTATTTGACGAAATATCGTTGTGGTTTTGATGCGTGGGTGAGACTGGTTCTTGCTTAAGCCCGTAGCAGCCACGTAAAATTTGCAACAACAAAGTAGAGGACGTCTAACTTGTTTTTGCAGGGCATGTTGTGATGTGATATGGTCAAGACGTGATGCTATATTTTATTGTATGAGATGATCATGTTTTGTAACCGGTTATCGGCAATGGCAGAGCCATATGGTTGTCGCTTTATTGTATGCAATGCAATCGCCTGTAATGCTTTACTTTATCACTAAGCGGTAGCGATAGTCGTAATAGCATAAGTTTGGCGAGGCGACAACGATGCTACGATGGAGATCAAGGCGTCGCGCCGGTGGCGATGGTGATCATGGTGGTGCAGCAAGATGGAGATCATGAAGCACAAGATGATGATGACCATATCATATCACTTATATTGATTTGCATGTGATGTTTATCCTTTTATGCATCTTATCTTGCTTTGATTGACGGTAGCATTATAAGATGATCTCTCACTAAATTATCAAGAAGTGTTCTCCCGAGTATGCACCGTTGCCAAAGTTAAATCGTGCCCGGACACCACGTGATGATCGGGTGTGATAAGCTCTCGTCCATCTACAACGGGTGCAAGCCAGTTTTTGCACACGCAGAATACTCGGGTTATACTTGACGAGCCTAGCATATGCGAGATATGGCCTCGGAACACGAGAGACCGAAAGGTCGGCGTGAATCATATAGTAGATATGATCAACATAAGATGTTCACCATTGAAAACTACTCCATTTCACGTGATGATCGGTTATGGTTTAGTTGATTTGGATCACGTGATCACTTGGATGACTAGAGATGTCTTTCTAAGTGGGAGTTCTTAAGTAATATGATTAATTGAACTTAAATTTATCATGAACTTAGTACTGATAGTATCTTGCTTGTTTATGTTTGATTGTAGATAGATGGCTCGTCTTTGTTGTTCCGTTGAATTTTAATGCGTTCCTTGAGAAAGCAAAGTTGAAAGATGATGGTAGCAATTACGGATCGGGTCCGTAACTCGAGGATTATCCTCATTGCTGCACGAAGAGTTACGTCTGGATGCACCGCTAGGTGACGAACTTCTTCTTTGGAGCAACACCAGATGTTGTGAGCGTCTGGCGAGCAAAGCTGATGACTACTTTATAGTTCGATGTGCCATGCTTTACGGCTTAGAACCGGGACTTCAACGACGTTTTGAGCGTCATGGAGCATATGAGATGTTCCAGAGTTGAAGTTAATATTCCAACAGAATGCCCGGATTGAGAGATATGAAGTCTCCAATAAGTTCTATAGCTGCAAGATGGAGGAGAATAGTTACATTAGTGAGCATATACTCGAATGTCCGGGTACTACAATCACTTGACACAATTGGGAGTTAATCTTCCGGATGATTGTGTCATTGATGTAATTCTCCAATCACGCCACCAAGCTACAAAGGCTTCATGATGAACTATAATATGCAAGGGTTAGTAAAGACTATACAGAGCTCTTCGCAATGCTAAAGGCTGCGGAGGTAGAAATCAAGAAAGAGCATCAAGTGTTGATGGTCAACAAGACCACTAGTTTCAAGAAGAAAGGCAAAGGGAAGAAGAAGGAATCTCAAGAAGAACAGCAAGCAAGTTGTGCTCGGAGAAGAAACCCAAGTCTGGCCCTAAACCTGAAACGAGTGCTTCTCTTCGCAAGCGAGTCCTTTGGAAGCGGAACTGCCCCAAGTATTTGGCGGATAAGAAGGATGGCAAGGTGAACAAAGGTATATGTGATATACATGTTATTGATGTGTACCTTACTAGAGCTCGCAGAGCACACAGGTATTTGATACCGGTTACATTGCTAATATTTGCAACTCAAAGCAGGGACTACGGATTGCGAACACCGGCAAAGGGCGAGGTGACGATGCGCGCGTGGGAAATGGTTCCAAAGTCGATGTGATCGCGGTCGGCACGCTACCTCTACATCTACCTTCGGATTAGTTTTAGACCTAAATAATTGTTATTTGGTGCTGCGTTGAGCATGAACATTATATCTGGATCTTGTTTGATGCTAAACGGTTATTCATTTAAATCGAGAATAATGGTTGTTCTATTTATATGAGTAATATCTTTTATGGTCATGCACCCTTGAGGAGTGGTCTATTTCTTATGAATCTCGATAGTAGTGATACACATATTCATAATGTTGAAACCAAAAGATGCAGAGTTGATAATGATAGTGCAACTTATTTGTGGCACCGCCGTTTAGGTCATATCGGTATAAAGCGCATGAAGAAACTCCATCTTGATGGACTTTTGGAGTCACTTGATTATGAATCACTTGGCACTTATGAACCGTGCCTCATGGGCAAGATGACTAGAACACCGTTCTCGGTACTATGGAGAGAGCAACAGATTTGTTGGAAATCATACATACGATGTATGTGGTCCGATGAATGTTGAGGCTCGTGGTGGATATCGTTATTTTCTCACCTTCACGGATGACTTAAGCGGATATGGGTATATCTACTTAATGAAACATAAGTCTGAAACGTTTGAAAAGTTCAAAGAATTTCAGAGTGAAGTTGAAAATCATCGTAACAAGAAAATTAAGTTTCTACGATCGATCGTGGAGGTGAATATTTGAGTTACGAGTTTGGTCTACATTTGAAACAATGCGGAATAGTTTAGCAACTCACGCCACCCGAACACCACAACAGAATGGTGTGTCCGAGCGTCGAATCGTACTTTACTGGATATGGTACGATCTATGATGTCTCTTCTGATTTACCGCTATCGTTTTGGGGTTATGCTCTAGAGGCGGCCGCATTCACACTGAATAGAACACCGTCGAAATCCGTTGAGACGACACCTTATGAACTATGGTTTGGCAAGAAACCAAAGTTGTCGTTTCTTAAAGTTTGGGGATGCGATGCTTATGTGAAAAAGCTTCAACCCGATAAGCTCGAACCCAAATCGAAAATGTGTCTTCATAGGATACCCAAAGGAAACAGTTGGGTACACCTTCTATCACAGATCCGAAGGCAAGACATTCGTTGCTAAGAATGGATCCTTTCTAGAGAAGGAGTTTCTCTCGAAAGAAGTGAGTGGGAGGAAAGTGGAACTTGATGAGGTAATAGTACCTTCTCCCTTACTTGAAAGTAGTTAAATCACGAAACCAGTTTACGAGACGTCTACACCAAGTAGTGAGGAAGTTGATGATGTTGATCATGAAACTTCAGATCAAGTTACTACGAACCTCGTAGATCAACCAGAGTAAGATCCGCACTGAGTGGTACGGTAATCCTATTCGGAAGTCATGCTACTAGATCATGATGAACCTACGAACTATGAAGAAGCGATGGTGAGCCCAGATTCCATAAAATGGCTTGAGGCCATGAAATCGAGATGGGATCCATGTATGAAAACAAAGTGTGGACTTTGGTTGACTTGCCCGAGGGTAGGCAAGCAATAGAAAACAAGTGGATCTTCAAGAAGAAGACCGACGGCGGCGGTAATATTATCGTCTATAAAGCTCGACTTGTCGCGAAAGGTTTTCGACAAGTTCAAGGGATTGACTACGATGAGACCTTCTCACCGTGGCGATGCTTAAGTCCGTCCGAATCATGTTAGCGATTGCGCATTTTATGATTATGAAATTTGGCAAATGGATGTAAAGACTGCATTCTGAATGGATTTACGGAAGAAGAGTTGTATATGATGCAACGAGAAGGTTTTATCGATCCAAAGGGAGCTAACAAAGTGTGCAAGCTCCAATGATCCATCTATGGACTGGTGCAAGCATCTCGGAGTTGGAATAAGCGCTTTGATAGTGTGATCAAAGCATTTGGGTTTGTCTGAGACTTTTGGAGAAGCTTTGTATTTACAAGAAAGTGAGTGGGAGCTCTGTAGCATTTACGATATTATATGTGGATGACATATTGCTGATCGGAAATGATATAGAATTCTGGATAGCATAAAGGGATACTTGAATAAGAGTTTTCAATGAAAGACCTCGGTGAAGCTGCTTACATATTGGGCATTAAGATCTATAGAGATAGATCAAGGCGCTTAATTGGACTTTCACAAAGCACATACCTTGACAAAGTTTTGAAGAAGTTCAAAATGGATCAAGCAAAGAAAGGGTTCTTGCACGTGTTACAAGGTGTGAAGTTGAGTCGGACTCAATGCCCGACCACTGCAGAAGATAGAGAGAAATGAAAGATGTTCCTATGCTTCAGCCATAGGCTCTATCATGTATGCAATGCTGTGTACAGGACTGATGTGTGCCTTGCTATAAGCCTAGCAGGAAGGTACCAAAGTAATCCAGAGTGGATCATTTGGACAGCGGTCAAGAACATCTGAAATACGAAAAGGACTAAGGATATGTTTCTCGTATATGGAGGTGACAAAGAGCTCATCGTGGCAGTTACGTTGATGCAAGCTTTGACACCGATCCGGACGATTCTAAATCGCAGACCGGATCGTATTTACACTAAGCGGAGGAGCTGTCGGTTGGTGCAGCTCTAAACAAAGCGTCGTGGCGGGATCTACATGTGAAGCGGAATACATAGCAGCTTCGAAGCAGCTAATGAAGGAGTGCGGATGAAGGAGTTCATATCCGATCTAGGTGTCATACCTAGTGCATCGGGTCCAATGAAAATCTTCGTGACAATCTTGGAGCAATTGCCTTAGCAAAGGAATCCAGATTTCACAAGAGGACCAAGCACATCAAGAGACGCTTCAATTCCATCCGGGACTTAGTCCAGACGGAGACATAGAGATTTGCAAGATACATACGGATCTGAATGTTGCGAACCCGTTGACTAAGCCTCTTCCACGAGCAAAACATGATCGGCACCAAGACTCCATGGGTGTTAGAATCATTACTATGTAATCTAGATTATTGACTCTAGTGCAAGTGGGAGATGAAGGAAATATGCCCTAGAGGCAATAATAAAGTTATTATTTATTTCCTTATTTCATGATAAATGTTTATCATTCATGCTAGAATTGTATTAACCGGAAACATGATACATGTGTGAATGCATAGACAAAACAACATGTCACTAGTATGCCTCTACTTGACTAGCTTGTTAATCAAAGATGGTTATGTTTCCCACCATGAACAAGGAGTTGTTATTTGATTAATGAGGTCACATCATTAGTAGAATGATCGATTGACATGACCCATTCCCTTAGCTTAGCACACGATCGTTTAGTATGTTGCTCTGCTTTTATCTATGACATATACATGTTCCTGTAACTATGAGATTATGCAACTCCGTTTGCGGAGGAACACTTTGGGTGCTACCAAGCGTCACAACGTAATCGGGTGATTATAAAGGAGTACTACAGGTGTCTCCAAAGGCGATGTTGGGTTGGCGTATTTGAGATTAGGTTTTGTCACTCCGATTGTCGGAGAGGTATCTCTGGCCCTCTCGGTAATGCACATCATGAAGCCTTGCACGCACTACAACTAATGAGTTAGTTGTGAGATGATGTATTACGGAACGAGTAAAGAGACTTGCGATAACGAGATTGAACTAGGTATTGGATACCGACGATCGAATCTCGGGTAAGTAACATACCGATGACAAAGGAACAGCGTATGTTGTTATGCGGTCGACCGACAAAGATCTTCGTAGAATATGTAGGAACCAATATGGGCATCCAGGTCCGCTGTTGGTTATTGACCGTGAATAGTTCTAGGTCATGTCTACATTGTTCTCGAACCGTAGGGTCCGCACGCTTAAGGTTTCGATGGCGGTTATTATGAGTTTATGTATTTTGATGTACCGAAGAAGTTCGAGTCCGGATGTGATCACGGACATGACGAGGAGTCTCGGAATGGTCGAGACATAAAGATTGATATATTGGAAGCCTATGTTTGGAGTTGGAATGGTTCCGGTAAAACGGAATTCTGCGAGTACCGGAGGTTACTGGAACCCCGGGAGGTAAATGGGCCTCGATGGGCCTTAGTGGAAAGGAGAAGGGCCAGCCCTAGGTGGGCGCGCCTCCCCCTTCCCTAGTCCTACTAGGACTAGGAGAAGGGGCCGCCCCTCTCTCTCTTTCCCCTCAGGAATCCTAGTCCAACTAGGATTGGGGGAATCCTACTCCCAGAGGAGTAGGACTCCCAGTATGCGCCTCCCTTGGCCGCCCCCTCCCCTTGCTCCTTTATATCTGAGGCAGGGGGCACCATGGAACACACAAGTTGATCGTGAGATCGTTCCTTAGCCGTGTGCGGTGCCCCCTCCACCATATTCCACCTCGGTTATACTGTCGCGAAGCTTAAGCGAAGCCTGCGCCGTGAAACATCAAGATCGTCCTGCCACGCCGTCGTCTTGTGAAACTCTCCTCAACACTCGGCTGGATCGGAGTCGAGGGCGTCATCGAGCTGTACGTGTGTCAAGAACTTCGGGGCGTCGAGTAACGGCGCGGGATCGGTCGGATCGCGAGGAGAACGTCGACTACTTCCTCTACGTTGTGATCGCTTCCGCTTGGTCTACAAGGGTATGTAGACAACACTCTCCCCTCTCGTTGCTATACATCACCATGATCTTGCGTGTGCGTAGGAAATTTTTTGAAATTACTACGTTCCCCAACACCAATGCCTTCCTCTAGGCCCAAATAATGGTGAAGTGTATGTAGTCGACGTTCACATAACACCACGAGAGGTTAGACAACATACATCTTATCAAAATATCAAACGAATACCAAATTCACATGACTACTAATAGCAAGACTTCTCCCTTGTCCTCAGGAACAAACGTAACTACTCACAAAGCATATTCATGTTCATAATCAGAGGGGTAATATTGTGCATAAAGGATCTGAACATATGATCTTCCACCAAATAAACCAACTAGCATCAACTACAAGGAGTAATCAACACTACTAGCAACCTACTAGCAACCTACTAGCACCAATCCCGGACTTGGAGACAATAATTGGATACAAGAGATGAACTAGGGTTTGGAGATGAGATGGTGCTGGTGAAGATGTTGATGGAGATTGCCCTCTCCCGATGAGAGGAGCGTTGGTGATGACGATGGTGATGATTTCCCCCTCCCGGAGGGAAGTGTCCCCGGCAGAACAGCTCTGCCGGAGCCCTAGGTTGGTTCCGCCGCCTCTGCCGGAGCCCTAGATTGGTTCCGCAAAGGTTACGCCTCGTGGCGGCGGAGTCTCATCTCGAAAGGTTCTCTCTATTTTTTTTCTCATCAAAAGACTTCATATGGGAGAAGATGGGCGTCGGAGAGCCACCGGGGGCCCATGAGGTAGGGGGACGCGCCCGGGGGGGGGGGGCGCCCCCCACCCTCATGTGCAGGGTGTGGGCCACCTGGCCTTCATCTTTTGCGATGATTTTTCTTTATTTATTTTAAGGTATTCCGTGGAGTTTCAGGACTTTCGGAGTTGCACAGAATAGTCCTTCAATATTTGCTCCTTTTCGGCCGAATTCCAATTGCCGGCATTCTCCTCTTCATGTAAACCTTGTAAAATAAGAGAGAATAGCCATAAGTATTGTGACATAACGTGAAATAGCAGCCCATAATGCAATAAATATTGACATGAAAGCATGATGCAAAATGGACGTATCAACTCCCCCAAGCTTAGACCTTGCTTGTCCTCAAGCGAAAAGCCGATAACAATAATTATGTCCTCATGTTTAGAGGTAGAGACGTTGATAAAAATAAAATACGGACATGAAGGCATCATGATTATTTCATAACAGCAACATATATAATTTTTGTCATATGATTACTTATGTTCAAGTGATGATCTTTTCACAAAGCCAAAATATGAATCAGAAACCTTATTGGGCACCAACAATTATAATCTCAGTCATTGAAGCAATTGCAATTTATCATAACATTTGGAAAGAGTCTATGTCAGAGCTTAAAAGCAAGTCCACATACTCAACTATCACTTAGTCCTTCATAATTGCTAACACTCACGCGATACTTGTGGTTACGGAGTTTTAATCGGACACAGAGAAAGATAGGAGCTTATAGTTTTTGCCCCACAACCTTTTACCTCAAGGGTAATGCCAACAATAATAATTCACGCTCCCCCACATCCAATTATATATATATATATATATATATATATATATATATATATATATATATATATATATATATATATATATGTTCTTTCCGACATCTTGAGCTTGCCAAAGGATAAAATGAAAAGGAAGGTGAAGATCACCGTGACTCTTGCATAAGGTAGAGGATAATAATAAAAGATAGGCCCTTCGCAGAGGGAAGCAGAGGTTGTCATGCGCGTTTAGGGTTGATGCACAACATCTTAATGCAAAAGAACGTCACTTTACATTGCCCCTTGTATGCGAACCTTTATTATGTAGTTCGTCGCTTTTATTGCGTCCACAACAAGTTCGTGCAAAGTTTATGTTCTCCGCACTAATAAATCATGCATATTTAGAGAGCAATTTTTATTGCTTGCACCGATGACAACTTACTTGAAGGATCTTACTCAATCCATAGGTAGATATGGTGGACTCTCATGGAAAAATGGGTTTAAGGGTATTTGGAAGCACAAGTAGTATTTCTACTTAGTGCTCAGAATTGGCTAGCATGAGGGGGAAAGGCAAACTCAGCACGGTAGAGGAACCATGACAACATACTTGATCTCAGATGTAAAAAAACATGACTCATTATGTTGTCTTTCTTGTCCAACCTCAACTCTTTAGCATGTCATATTTAAATGAGTGCTCCCAATCATAAAAGATGTCAATGATAATATATCTATATGTGAAACCTCTCTTTCCTTATTACTTCCTATTAATTGCAACGATGACCAAAGCTATATTTGCCAACTCCCAACAACTTTTAATCATCATACTCTTTCTATGTGAAGTCATTACTTTCAATAAGATCAATATGAACTCTTTGATTCCTTTTTCATTCTTTTTCTACTAATCACCCAAGATCATGGCAAAATTCTCAAGCCCTTGACTCAACACTAATCTTTATTATATAGCTCACGGACTCGATTACAAAGAAGGATCATAAAGCAAAACTCAAAACTAGATCATGCCATGACTTTATTCTACTAAATCAAGATACTACTAATAGGATCGAACTAAGAAAAACGGTAAAGATAGGAGTTGTGATGGTGATACGATGCAGGGGCACCTCCCCAAGCTTGGCGGTTGCCAAGGGAGTGCCCATACCCAGATGATTATGTCCTCGGAGGTGATGGAGGTGGTGATGATGACGGTGGATAATCGCACATCGAGCGTAAAAGCTCCTCCAACTTGCGGATAATATTCTTGAGCCCAGCAATATGATCCTTCAACAAAATATTCTCCTGTGTAAGATACTTGTTCTGTATGCGAGCTAACTCAATCATCTTGAAGGCTTCAAGCTCTGTTGGAGTGAAAAGGTTAGGTAAAGGTTGAGGGATGTCTTCTTCTTTCACCACCGGAGCTTGAACCTCCATGGCCTTCTTGATCCCTTCATCCTTGTTGATTTCTTCCGGTTCCTCTCTCTTCAACTCTATCTTCAATAGCCAAGCATCCTTGTCTTCGTTATTGGAGGAGGGAGAAGTCATGGTGCTCTAGACCTGTCAGAAAAACATCTCGAAACAAGAACAAGAGAGATTTGCGTGATACGAGAGTAAAAACCTTTGGGAGTATATATAATGAATTTTTACTGACCAAAATACGTATCGTGCAAGGAAACAGGGTCCGGAGGGCACACGAGGTGCTCACGAGGTAGGGGCGCGCCCGGGGGTAGGCGCGCCTCCACCTCGTGGAGGTCTCGTGTCCTCCCGGACTGCTACTTATTTTTCTATTTTTCTAAATATTCCAAAACGGAGAAATATTGCCTTAAAAATTGTTTTGGAGTCGGTTTACTTACCGTACCACATACCTATTCCTTTTCGGAGTCTGGAACGTACTGGAAAGTGTCCCTTATGTATTCCTCCGGGCTTATGGTTTCAATAACATTAGTTTCAACATTTATGGGATTACCTGAGATATAGTGTTTGATTCTTGGACCGTTCACCACCTTCGGATTTGTGCCTGCGAAGTTGGTGATTTTTATGGCACCGGAACGATAGACCTCCTCGATAACGTAAGGACCTTCCCATTTGGAGAGAAGTTTTGCTGCAAAAAATCTTAAATGAGAGTTGTATAGCAATACATAATCACCTTAAACTCACGCTTTTGTATCCTTTTGTCATGCCACCTTTTAACTTTTTCTTTAAACAGCTTGATATTTTCATAAGCTTGGGTTCTCCATTCATCCAGTGAGCTAATATCAAATAACCTCTTCTCACCGGCAAGTTTGAAATCATAGTTGAGCTCCTTAATAGCCCAATATGCCTTATGTTCTAGTTCAAGAGGTAAATGACATGCTTTTCCATAAACCATCTTATACGGAGACATACCCATAGGATTTTTGTATGCAGTTCTATATGCCCATAATGCATCATCCAGTTTTTTGGACCAATTCTTTCTAGACCTACTGACAGTCTTTTGCAAAATTAATTTGAACTCTCTATTGCTCAATTCTACCTCACCACTAGACTACGGGTGATATGGAGATGCAATTCTATGATTAACATCATATTTAGCAAGCATCTTACGGAAAGCACCATGAATAAGTGTGAACCACCATCAGTCATTAAGTATCTAGGGACTCCATGAAGGAAATATGCCCTAGAGGCAATAATAAAGTTATTATATATTTCCTCATATCATGATAAATGTTTACTATTCATGCTAGAATTGTATTAACCGGAAACATAATACATGTGTGAATACATAGACAAACAGAGTGTCACTAGTATGCCTCTACTTGACTAGCTTGTTAATCAAAGATGGTTATGTTTCCTAACCATGGACAAGGAGTTGTTGATTGATTAACAAGATCACATCATTAGTTGAATGATCGATTGACATGACCCATTCCGTTAGCTTAGCACACGATCGTTTAGTATGTTGCTATTGCTTCCTTCATGACTTATACATGTTCCTATGACTATGAGATTATGCAACTCCGTTTACGGAGGAACACTTTGGGTACTACCAAGCGTCACAACGTAATCGGGTGATTATAAAGGAGTACTACAGTGTCTCCAAAGGCGGATGTTGGGTTGGCGTATTCGAGATTAGGATTTGTCACTCCGATTGTCGGAGAGGTATCTCTGGGCCCTCTCGGTAATACACATCACTTAAGCCTTGCAAGCATTACAACTAATGAGTTAGCTGTGAGATGATGTATTACGAAGAGTAAAGAGACTTGCTGGTAACGAGATTGAACTAGGTATTGGATACCGACGATCGAATCTCGGGCAAGTAACATACCGATGACAAAGGAACAACGTATGTTGTTATGCGGTCGACCGATAAAGATCTTCGTAGAATATGTAGGAGCCAATATGGGCATCCAGGTCCCGCTATTGGTTATTGACCGGAGACGTGTCTCGGTCATGTCTACATTGTTCTCGAACCGTAGGGTCCGCACGCTTAAGGTTTCGATGGCGATGTTATATTATGAGTTTATGAGTTTTGATGTACCGAAGGAGTTCGAGTCCCTGATGAGATCGGGGACATGACGAGGAGTCTCGAAATGGTCGAGACGTAAAATCGATATATTGGACGACTATATTCGGAGTTCGGAAAGGTTCCGAGTCATTCGGGTATTTTTCGGAGTCTGGGAGAGTTACGGAATTCGCCGGGAGAAGTATTGGGCCTTGATGGGCTTTAGTGGGAAGAGGAGAAAAAGGCTGCTGCGCCCCCTCCCTCTAGTCCGAATTGGACTAGGGAAAGGGGCCGCCACCTTCCTACTCCTCCTATTCCTTCTCCTTCCTCCCTCTTGGAGGACTCCTACTAGGACTTGGAGTCCTAGTAGGACTCCCCTTCTGGCCGCACCTTTGCCTTGGCGGCCTCCTCCTCCTCCATCCTTTATATACAAGGGCAGGGGACACCCATAGGACACACAAGTTAGATCTACGGATCGTTCCTTAGCCGTGTCGGTGCCCCTTCCACCATATTCCACCTCGGTTATACCGTCATGAAGCTTAAGCGAAGCCCTGCGCCGTGAAACATCAAGATCGTCACCACGCCGTCGTCTTGACGAACTCTCCCTCGACACTCGGCTGGATCGGAGTCGAGGGCGTCATCGAGCTGTCGTGTGTCAAGAACTCGGGGCGCCGAGTAACGGCGCGGGATCGGTCGGATCGCGAGGAGAACGTCGACTACTTCCTCTACGTTGTGATCGCTTCGCCCGGGTCTACGAGTGCGTAGACAACACTCTTCCCTCTCGTTGCTATGCATCACCATGATCTTGCGTGTGCGTAGGAAATTTTTGAAATTACTCGTTCCCCAACAAAGGCATCGAGCCTAGGTTTTTATGGTTTGATGTTTTGCACGAGTAGAACACAAGTGAGTTGTGGGCGATACAAGTCATACTACCTACCAAAGATGTCATACTTTGGTTCAGCGGTATTGTGAGATGAAGCGGCCGGACCGACATTACGCGTGACGCTTCGCGAGACTGGTTTCACCGCTCGAGCACTCGTTGCTTAAAGGTGATTGGCGGGTGTCTGTCTCTCTCACTTTAGTTGAACCGAGTGTGGCTACGCCCGGTCCTTGTGAAGGTTAAAAGCGGAGTCTATTTGACAAACTATCGTTGTGGTTTTGATGCGTAGGTAAGAACGGTTCTTGCTAAAGCCCGTAGCAGCCACGTAAAATTTGCAACAACAAAGTAGAGGACGTCTAACTTGTTTTTGCAGGGCATGTTGTGATGTGATATGGTCAAGGCGTGATGCTATATTTTATTGTATGAGATGATCATGTTTTGTAACCAAAGTTATCGGCAATGGCGAGAGCCATATGGTTGTCGCTTTATTGTATGAAATGCAATGCTCTGTAATGCTTTACTTTATCACTAAGCGGTAGCGATAGTCGTAGAAGCATAAGATTGGCGAGGCGACAACGATGCTACGATGGAGATCAAGGTGTCGCGCGGTGGCGATGGTGATCATGATGGTGCTGCGAGATGGAGATCACGAAGCACAAGATGATGATGACCATATCATATCACTTATATTGATTTGCATGTGATGTTTATCTTTTATGCATCTTATCTTGCTTTGATTGGCGGTAGAATTATAAGATGATCTCTCACTAAATTATCAAGAAGTGTTCTCCACGAGTATGCACCGTTGCCAAAGTTAAATCGTGCCCAGACACCACGTGATGATCGGGTGTGATAAGCTCTCGTCCATCTACAACGGGTGCAAGACAGTTTTGCACGCGCGAATACTCAGTTAAACTTGACGAGCCTAGCATATGCGAGATATGGCCTCGGAACACGGAGACCGAAAGGTCGGCGTGAATCATATAGTAGATATGATCAACATAAGATGTTCACCATTGAAAACTACTCCATCTCACGTGATGATCGGTTATGGTTTAGTTGATTTGGATCGCGTGATCACTTAGATGACTAGAGAGATGTCTGTCTAAGTGGGAGTTCTTAAGTAATATGATTAATTGAACTTAAATTTATCATGAACTTAGTCCCGGTAGTATTTTGCAAATTATGTTGTAGATCAATAGCTCGCGTTGTTGCTTTCATATGTTTGTTTTTGATATGTTCCTAGAAAATTGTGTTGAAAAATGTTAGTAGCAATGATGCGGATTCGATCCGTGATCGGAGGTTTATCCTCATTGCTGCACGAAAGAATTATGTCCTTAATGCACCGCTAGGTGACGGACCTATTGCGAGGAGCGGATGCAAGCGTTATGAGCGTTTGGCTAGCTCAATATGATGACTACTAGATAGTTTAAGTGCACCATGCTTAACAGCTTAGAATCGGGACTTCAAAGATGTTTTGAACATCATGGACCATATGAGATGTTCCAGAATTGAAGTTAATATTTCAAGCAAATACCGAGTTGAGAGATATGAAGTCTCCAACAAGTTCTATAGCTAAAAGATGGAGGAGAATCGCTCAACTAGTGAGCATGTGCTCAGATTATGCAGGTACTACAATCGCTTGAATCAAGTGGGAGTTAATCTTCCAGATAAGATAGTGATTGATGAATTCTCTAGTCACCACCACCAAGTTAGTAGAACTTCGTGATGAACTATAGTATGCAAGAGATGACGAGAACGATTCGAGCTCTTCGTGATGTTGAAATCGACGAAGGTAGAAATCAAGAAAAACATCAAGTGTTGATGGTAGACAAGACCACTAGTTTCAAGAAAAGGGCAAAGGAAAGAAAGGAACTTCAAGTAGATTGACAAGCAAGTTGTCACTCCCACGAAGAAGCCCAAAGCTGAACCAAAGCACTGGCCGAGTGCTTACACTTTACAAAGGAAATGGTCCTTTGAAGCGGAACTGCCCTAAATATTTGGTGGATAAGAAGGATGGCAAAGTGAAAAAGGGTATATTTGATATACAGGTGTTTGATGTGTGCTTTACTAGTGTTTATAGCAACCCCTCGGTATTTGGTACTGGTTCGGTTGCTAAGAGTAGTAACTCAAACGGAGTTGCGAATAAATGAAAACTAGCTAAGGGTGAAGTGACGATGTGTGTTGAAAGTAGTTTCAAGATTGATATGATCATCATCGCACACTCCTGTACTTTCGGGATTAGTGTTGAACCTAAATAAATGTTATTTGGTGTTTGCGTTGAGCATGAATATGATTTGATCGTGTTTATTGCAATACGGTTATTCATTTAAGTAAAAGAATAAACTGTTGTTCATTTTACATGAATAAAACCTTATATGGTTACACACCCAATGAAAATGGTTCATTGGATCTCGATCGTAGTAATACACATATTCATAATATTGAAACCAAAAGATGCAAAGTTAATAATGATAGTGCAACTTATTTGTGGCACTTGCCGTTTAGGTCATAATGGTGTAAAGCGCATGAAGAAACTCCATCTTGATGGGATTTTGGAATCACTTGATTATGAATCACTTGATGCTTGCGAACCGTGCCTTTTGGGAAAGATGACTAAAACTCCGTTCTCGGAACAATGGAACAAGCTCTTGACTTATTGGAAATAATACATACCGATGTATGCGATCCAATGAGTGTTGATGCTCGTGGCAAGTATCGTTATTTTCGACCTTCACAAGATGATTTGAGCAGATATGGGTATATCTTCTTGATGAAACATAAGTCTGAAATAGTTGAAAGGTTCAAAGAATTTCAGAGTGAAGTGGAAAATCATCGTAACAAGAAAATAAAGTTTCTGCGATCGATCGCGAGAGCGAATATTTGAGTTCTGAGTTTGGTCTTCAATTAAAACAATGTGGAATAGTTTCACAGCTCACGCCACCGAACACCACAATGTTATGGTGTGTCCAAACATCGTAACCGCACTTTATTGGATATAGTGCAATCTATGATGTTTCTTACTGATTTACCAATATTGTTTTGGGATCATGCATTAGAGACAGCTGCATTCACATTAAATTGGGCACCATCTAAATCCGTTGAGACGACACTATATGAACTGTGGTTTAGCAAGAAACCCAAGTTGTCATTTCTAAAAGTTTGGAGTTGCGATGCTTATGTGAAAAGTTTCATCCTGATAAGCTCAAACCCAAATCGGAGAAGTGCGTCTTCATAGGATACCCAAAGGAAACAGTTGGGTACACCTTCTATCACAGATCCGAAGGCAAGACATTCGTTGCTAAAGAATGGATCCTTTCTAGAGAAGGAGTTTCTCTCGAAAGAAGTGAGTGGGAGGAAAGTGGAACTTGATGAGGTAACAGTACCTTCTCCCTTACTTGAAAGTAGTTCGTCGCAGAAACCGGTTTCTGAGACACCTACACCAAGTAGTGAGGAAGTTAATGATGTTGATCATGAAACTTGAGATCAAGTTACTACTGAGAACCTCGTAGATCAACGAGTAAGATCCGCACCAGAGTGGTGCGGTAATCCTATTCGGAAATCATGCTACTAGATCATGACGAACCTCGAACTATGAAGAAGCGATGGTGAGCCCAGATTCGCAAAATGGCTTGAGGCCATGAAATCGAGATGGGATCCATGTATGAAAACAAAGTATGGACTTTGGTTGACTTGCCGAGGGTAGGCAAGCAATAGAAAACAAGTGGATCTTCAAGAAGAAGACCCGCGACGGTAATGTTATCGTCTATAAAGCTCGACTTGTGCAAAGGGTTTTCGACAAGTTCAAGGGGTTGACTACGATGAGACCTTCTCACCAGTAGCGATGCTTAAGTCCGTCCGAATCATGTTAGCAATTGCCGCATTTTATGATTATGAAATTTGGCAAATGGATGTAAAGACGCATTCGAAATGGATTTACGGAAGAAGAGTTGTATATGATGCAACCGAAGGCTTTATCGATCCAAAGGAGCTTACAAAGTGTGCAAGCTCCAGCGATCCATATATGGACTGGTGCAAGCATCTCGGAGTTGGAATATACGCTTTGATGAGTTGATCAAAGCATATAGTTTTATCTGAGACTTACGGTGAAGCCTGTATTTACTAAAAAGTGAGTGGGAGCACTACAAGATTTCGATAAGTATATGTGAATGACATATTGTAGATCGGAAATAATGTAGAATTATTCGCAAAGCATAAAGGAGTGTTTGAAAGAAGTTTTTCAAAGAAAGACCTCGGTAAAGCTGCTTACATATTGAGCATCAAGATCTATAGGGATAGATCAAGGCGCTTGATAAGTTTTTCAATGAGTACATACCTTGACAAGATTTTGAAGTAGTTCAAAATGGAGCAGTCAAAGAAAGAGTTCTTGCACGTGTTACAAGGTGTGAAATTGAGTAAGACTCAAAACCCGACCACGGCGAGAAGATAGAAAGAGAATGAAAGTCATTCCCTATGCCTTAGCCATAGGTACTATAAAGTATGCCATCTTGTGTACCGATCTATTGTATACACTGCACCGAGTTTGGCAAGGAGTACAATAGTGATCTAGGAGTAGATCATTTGGACAGTGGTCAAAATTATCCTTAGTGGAATAAGGATATGTTTCTCGATTATGGAAGTGACAAAAGGTTAGGTAAGTAAAGGGTTACGTCGATGCAACTTTTGACACCGATCCGATGACTCTAAGTGTCGATCTAGATACATATTGGAAGTGGGAGCAATTAGCTAGAGTAGCTTCGTCTGCGAGCATTGTAGACATAGAAAAATTGCAAAATACATAGCGGATCTGAATGTGAAAGACCCGTTGACTAAGACTCTCTCACAAGCAAAACATGATCACACCTTAGTACTCTTTGGGTGTTAATCACATAGCGATGTGAACTAGATTATGAATCTAGTAAACCCTTTGGGTGTTGGTCACATGATGATGTGAACTATCGATGTTAATCACATAGTGATGTGATCTAGATTATTGACTCTAGTGCAAGTGGGAGATCAAGGAAATATGCCCTAGAGGCAATAATAAAGTTATTATATATTTCCTCATATCATGATAAATGTTTACTATTCATGCTAGAATTGTATTAACCGGAAACATAATACATGTGTGAATACATAGACAAGCAGTGTCACTAGTATGCCTCTACTTGACTAGCTTGTTAATCAAAGATGGTTATGTTTCCTAACCATGGACAAGGAGTTGTTGATTGATTAACAAGATCACATCATTAGTTGAATGATCTGATTGACATGACCCATTCCGTTAGCTTAGCACACGATCGTTTAGTATGTTGCTATTGCTTCCTTCATGACTTATACATGTTCCTATGACTATGAGATTATGCAACTCCCGTTTACCGGAGGAACACTTTGGGTACTACCAAACGTCACAACGTAACTGGGTGATTATAAAGGAGTACTACAGGTGTCTCCAAAGGCAGATGTTGGGTTGGCGTATTTCGAGATTAGGATTTGTCACTCCGATTGTCGGAGAGGTATCTCTGGGCCCTCTCGGTAATACACATCACTTAAGCCTTGCAAGCATTACAACTAATGAGTTAGCTGTGAGATGATGTATTACGTAACGAGTAAAGAGACTTGCTGGTAACGAGATTGAACTAGGTATTGGATACCGACGATCGAATCTCGGGCAAGTAACATACCGATGACAAAGGGAACAACGTATGTTGTTATGCGGTCTGACCGATAAAGATCTTCATAGAATATGTAGGAGCCAATATGGGCATCCAGGTCCCGCTATTGGTTATTGACCGAGGCGTGTCTCGGTCATGTCTACATTGTTCTCGAACCGTAGGGTCCGCACGCTTAAGGTTTCGATGATGGTTATATTATGAGTTTATGAGTTTTGATGTACCGAAGGAGTTCGAGTCCCTGATGAGATCGGGGACATGACGAGGAGTCTCGAAATGGTCGAGGCGTAAAATCGATATATTGGACGACTATATTCGGAGTTCGGAAGGTTCCGAGTCATTCGGTATTTTTCGAGTCTGGGAGAGTTACGGGAATTCGCCGGGAGAAGTATTGGGCCTTGATGGGCTTTAGTGGGAAGAGGAGAAAAAGGCTGCTGCGCCCCCCCCCTCTAGTCCGAATGGACTAGGGAAAGGGGCCGCCACCTTCCTACTCCTCCTATTCCTTCTCCTTCCTCCCTCTTGGAGGACTCCTACTAGGACTTGGAGTCCTAGTAGGACTCCCCTTCTGGCCGCACCTTTGCCTTGGCGGCCTCCTCCTCCTCCATCCTTTATATACAAGGGCAGGGGACACCCCATAGGACACACAAGTTAGATCTACGGATCGTTCCTTAGCCGTGTCGGTGCCCCTTCCACCATATTCCACCTCGGTTATACTGTCATGAAGCTTAGGCGAAGCCTGCGCCGTGAAACATCAAGATCGTCCACGCCGTCGTCTTGTGGAACTCTCCCTCGACACTCGGCTGGATCGAAACGAGGGACGTCATCGAGCTGTCGTGTGTCAAGAACTCGGGTGCCGAGTAACGGCGCCGGGATCGGTCGGATCGCGAGGAGAACGTCGACTACTTCCTCTACGTTGTGATCGCTTCGCTTGGGTCTCGAGTGCGTAGACAACACTCTTCCCTCTCGTTGCTATGCATCACCATGATCTTGCGTGTGCGTAGGAAATTTTTTGAAATTACTACGTTCCCCAACACTCCAAACCTCGGAAAAATAACTTCCTTAAGCATTTTAATAGAAGTATCATGATCAGAACTACTAGTTGGAATAGCTTCTACCCACTTAGTAACGTAATCAACAGCAACTAGAATATGAGTGTAACCATTAGAGGCAGGAAAAGGTCCCATATAATCAAAGGCCCAAACATCAATTGGCTCAATAACAAGTGAATAATTCATAGGCATTTCTTGACGTCTACTGATATTACCAATTATTTGACATTCATCACAAGACAAAACAAACTTACGGGCATCCTTGAAGAGAGTAGGCCAATAAAACCCGGATTGCAATACCTTATGTGCAGTTCTATCTCCAGCGTGATGTCCTCCATAAGCTTCGGAGTGACACTTGCGTAGGATCTGTTCCTATTCATGCTCAGGTACATAACGTCTAATAACACCATCTACTCCTTCTTTATAAAGATGTGGGTCATCCCAAAAGTAATGTCGCAAGTCATAGAAAAACTTTTTCTTTTGTTGGTATGTGAAGCTAGGCGGTATAAATTTAGCAACAATATAATTAGCATAATCAGCATACCAAGGAGTGCTACGAGAAGTACTTATGATATTTAATTGCTCATCAGGAAAGCTATCATCAATAGGTAGTGGGTCATCAAGAACATTCTCTAGCCTAGACAAGTTGTCTGCAACGGGGTTCTCAGCTCCTTTTCTATCAACAATATGTAAATCAAATTCTTGAAGCAAGAGAACCCATCTAATGAGTCTAGGTTTTGCATCTTTCTTTTCCATAAGATATTTAATAGCAGCATGATCTGTATGAATAGTTACTCTAGAATCAACAATATAGGGCCTGAATTTATCACAAGCAAATACAACCGCTAAAAGTTCCTTTTCGGTAGTAGCATAATTTATTTGAGCATTGTCTAGAGTCTTACTAGCATAATGGATAACATTCAATTTCTTATCAACTCTTTGCCCTAGAACAACACCTACAACATAATCACTAGCATCACACATAATTTCAAAGGGTAAATTCCAATCAGGTGGCTGAATAACAGGTGCAGAGACTAATGCTTTCTTAAGTATTTCAAAGGCTTCTAGACAATCATCATCAAATACAAATGGTACATCTTTTTGTAATAAATTAGTCAGAGGCCGAGAGATTTTTGAGAAGTCCTTGAGGAACCTCCTATAAAATCCGGCGTGACCAAGGAAACTTCTTATACCTTTGATGTCCTTGGGACATGGCATCTTTTCAATAGCATCAACCTTGGCTTTATCAACTTCAATACCTCTTTCAGAAACTTTGTGTCCCAAGACAATACCTTCATTAACCATAAAGTGGCACTTTTCCCAATTCAAGACAAGATTAGTTTCTTCACATCTCTGCAAAACTCGAGCAAGATTGCTCAAGCAATCATCAAAAGAGGAACCATAGACGGAAAAGTCGTCCATGAAAACCTCACAAATTTTCTCATAAAAGTCTGAGAATATAGCCATCATGCATCTTTGAAAGGTAGCAGGTGCATTACATAAACCAAAAGGCATACGTCTATAAGCAAAAATACCAAAAGGGCATGTAAAATTAGTCTTTCATTGATCTTTAGCCGACACAGGTATTTGAGAAAAACCAGAGTAACCATCTAGAAAGCAATAATGTGTATGTTTGCATAGTCTTTCTAGCATTTGATCAATAAAAGGTAAGGGGTAATGATCTTTCTTATTAGCCTTATTTAATTTGCAGAAATCAATTACCATCCTATAACCTGTGATAATTCTTTGCGGAATCAATTCATCTTTATCATTAGGGACAACAGTAATACCTCCCTTCTTGGGGACACAATGGACAGGACTTACCCACTGACTATCAAGCGAACGGATAAATTATACCTGCCTCCGAAGCTTGAGTATTTCTTTTCTTACCACTTCTTTCATTTTAGGATTCAAACGTCATTGAGGATCACAAACTGGTTTGGCATCGCTTCCAAATTTATTTTATGTTGACATAGAGTGGGACTGATGCCCTTAAGATCATCGAGTATATCCAATAGCGCACGATGCTTCTTGAGTTTTCAATAATCTTTCTTCTTCATGCTCACGAAAGGTTAGCGCTAATAATAACAGGATATATTTTCTTTTCATCAAGATAAGCATATTTAAGATTATCAAGCAACAGTTTAAGCTCAAACACGGGATCACCCTTGGGTGGAGGAGGATCCCCTAGGATTTCAACAGGCAAATTGTGTTGCAGAATAGGTTCCTGTTTAAAGAATACTTCATCTATTTCCCTTCTTTCATTCATGAACATATCATTTTCATGGTCTAGCAAATAGTGTTCTAAAGGATCACTAGGAGGTACAGCTATAGAAGCAAGACCAATAATTTCATCCTTACTAGGCAATTCTTCCTCACGATGTTGTTTACTAAATTTAGAGAAATTAAACTCATGAACCATATCATCCAAGCCATCAGTAACAACATTCTTTTTGCAATCTATCTTAGCATTAATGGTACGCAAGAAGGGTCTACCAAATATAATGGGACAAAAGCTATCTTGTGAAGAACCAAGAACAAGAAAATCAGCGGGATATTTGGTTTTCCCACACAAAACTTCAACATGTCTAACAATTCCCATTGGACATATAGTATCTCTATTGGCAAGTTTAATTGAAACATCAATATCTTCTAACTCAGCAGGTGCAATATCATGCATAATTTCTTTGTATAAGTCAATGGGTATAACACTAGCACTAGCACCCATATCACACAAGCCATGATAACAATGATCTCCTATTTTAACATAAATAACAGGCACACCTACCACAGGTCTGTGTTTATCTCTATCACGGGTTTAGCAATTCTAGCAGTTTCACGATGAATTGAATAACATGCCCATCAATATTATCAGACAAGAGATCTTTAACAATAGCAATATTGGGTTCTACTTTGACTTGCTCAGGAGGTGTATAAGTCCTAGTATTGCTTTTACGAACAACAGTTGAAGCTTTAGCATGATCCTTCATTCAAACAGGGAAAGGAGGCTTCTCAACATAAGAAGTAGGAACAATAGGATCATTATAAGTGAAAATCTTTTCTTCAACTTTAATAGGTGCAGCTACTTTTACTTCTATGGGAGGATGATATTTAAACCACTTCTCCTTGGGGAGATCAGCATAAGTAGCAAAAGATTCACAGAAAGAAGCTACTATCTCAGAGTCAAGTCCATATTTAGTGCTAAACTTACGGAAAATATCGGTATCCATAAAAGATTTAACACAATCAAACTTAGGTGTCATACCTGACTCCTTACCTTCGTCGAGGTCCCAATCTTCAGACTTGGGTTTAATTCTATCCAATAAATTCCATCTAAATTCAATAGACTTCATCATAAAAGAGCCAGCACAAGAAGTATCGAGCATGGTGCGATTATTATCAGAAAGCCGAGCATAATTTTTTTGGAGAATTGTCAATTTTGAGAGCTCATGATTGGGGCATGAATATAATATTGATTTAAGCCTCCCCCAAGCTTGAGCGATACTTTCTCCTTTGCGAGGCCAAAAATTATATATATAATTGCGATCACGATGAACAAGATGCATAGGGTAATACTTTTGATGAAATTCCAATTTCAATCTTTTATAGTTCCATGATCTCGTATCATCACATAGCCTATACCATGTCAACGCATCTCCCTCCAAAGATAAAGGGAAAGCCTTCCTCTTAACGGCATCATCGGGTATACCTGCAAGCTTACATAGTCCACAAATATCATCCACAAAACGTAGATGTTCGTCAGGATGCTTTGTTCCATCTCCTGCGAAAGTGTTAGCTAGCAGTTTTTCCATCATACCCGAAGGGATCTGAAAAGAAGTTTCATTTTCAATAGATTCAGTAGGTTTAGTAGGTTGAGGAGCAACTCTTGGCTCAACTGGACAGGGTGAAGATACCCCAAACAAGCCCCTCAAGCAATTACTTTCCATGGTAACAAGTGACATAAAATTTCAGCACACTAAATAAATGTTTCCTTACCAAATTCCACCTACCAAAGGCGCTTCACTCCCCGGCAACGGCGCCAGAAAAGAGTCTTGATGACCCACAAGTATAGGGGATCTATCATAGTCCTTTCGATAAGTAAGAGTGTCAAACCCAACGAGGAGCAGAAGGAAATGATAAGCGGTTTTCAGCAAGGTATTCTCTGCAAGTACTGAAATAAGTGGTAACAGATAGTTTTGTGATAAGATAAATGGTAACAAGCAACAAGTAACAAAAGTAAATAAAGTGCAGCAAGGTGGACCAATCCTTTTTGTAGAAAAGGACAAGCCTGGACAAACTCTTATAATAGGAAAAGCACTCCCAAGGACACATGGGAATATCGTCAAGCTAGTTTTCATCACGCTCATATGATTCGCGTTCGGTACTTTGATAATTTGATATGTGGGTGGACCGGTGCTTGGGTACTGCCCTTACTTGGACAAGCATCCCACTTATGATTAACCTCTATTTCAAGCATCCGCAACTACAACAAAAGTATTAAGGTAAACCTAACCATAGCATGAAACATATGGATCCAAATCAGCCCCTTACGAAGCAATGCATAAACTAGGGTTTAAGCTTCTGTCACTCTAGCAACCCATCATCTACTTATTACTTCCCAATGCCTTCCTTTAGGCCCAAATAATGGTGAAGTGTTATGTAGTCGACGTTCACATAACACCACTAGAGGTTAGACAACATACATCTTATCAAAATATCAAACGAATACCAAATTCACATGACAACTAATAGCAAGACTTCTCCCTTGTCCTCAGGAACAAATGTAACTACTCACAAAGCATATTCATGTTCATAATCAGAGTGGTAATATTATGCATAAAGGATCTGAACATATGATCTTCCACCAAATAAACCAACTAGCATCAACTACAAGGAGTAATCAACACTACTAGCAACCTACTAGCACCAATCCCGGACTTGGAGACAAGAATTGGATACAAGAGATGAACTAGGGTTCGGAGATGAGATGGTGCTGGTGAAGATGTTGATGGAGATTGCCTTCTCCCGATGAGAGGAGCGTTGGTGATGACGATGGTGATGATTTCCCCCTCCCGGAGCGAAGTGTCCCCGGCAGAACAGCTCTGCCGGAGCCCTAGATGAAGGAAATATGCCCTAGAGGCAATAATAAAGTTATTATTTATTTCCTTATTTCATGATAAATGTTTATTATTCATGCTAGAATTGTATTAACCGGAAACACAATACATGTGTGAATACATAGACAAACATAGTGTCACTAGTATGCCTCTACTTGACTAGCTCGTTGAATCAAAGATGGTTAAGTTTCCTAGCCATAGACAAGAGTTGTCATTTGATTAACGGGATCACATCATTAGGAGAATGATGTGATTGACATGACCCATTCCGTTAGCCTAGCACTTGATCGTTTAGTATATTGCTATTGCTTTCTTCATGACTTATACATGTTCCTGTAACTATGAGAAATATGCAACTCCCGTTTACCAGAGGAACACTTTGGGTACTACCAAACGTCACAACGTAACTGGGTGATTATAAAGGAGTACTACAGGTGTCTCCGAAGGTACATGTTGAGTTGGCATATTTCGAGATTAGGTTTTGTCACTCCGATTGTCGGAGAGGTATCTCTGGGCCCTCTCGGTAATGCACATCACTATAAGCCTTGCAAGCAATGTGACCAATGAGTTGGTTACAGGATGATGCATTACGTAACGAGTAAAGAGACTTGCCGATAACGAGATTGAACTAGGTATTGGATACCGAAGATCGAATCTCGGGCAAGTAACATACCGATGACAAAGGGAACAACGTATGTTGTTATGCGGTTTGACCGATAAAGATCTTCGTAGAATATGTAGGAACCAATATGGGCATCTAGGTTCCTCTATTGGTTATTGACCGAGAATAGTTCTAGGTCATGTCTACATAGTTCTCGAACCCGTAGGGTCCGCACGCTTAACGTTTCGATGACAGTTATATTATGTGTTTATGAGTTTTGATGTACCGAAGGAGTTTGGAGTCCCGGATGAGATCGGGGACATGACGAGGAGTCTCGAAATGGTTGAGACGTAAAGATCGATATACTGGACGACTATATTCGGAGTTCGGAAAGGTTCCGAGTCATTCGGGTATTTTTCGGAGTACCGGAGAGTTACGGGAATTCGCCGGGAGTATATGGGCCTTATTGGGCCATACGGGAACAGAGGAGAGAGGCCGAAGGAAGGAGGGGCGCAGCCCCTCTGGTCCGGTGGACAAGGGTGCAACCCCTTTCCTTCCTCCTCTCCCCTCTTTCCTTCTCTCCTACTCCAACAAGGAAGGGGAGTCCTACTCGGTGGGAGGAGGACTCCTCTGGCGCCCCTCTGGCGGCGAACCCCTCCCCCTGCTCCTTTATATCTGAGGCAGGGGCACCTCTAGGCACAAGACACAAGTTGATCTACGGATCGTTCTTTAGCCGTGTGCGGTGCCCCCTTCCTCCATATTCCACCTCGGTCATATCGTCGCGGAGTTTAGGCGAACCCCTGCGCCGGTAGAATATCATCATCGTCACCACGCCGTCAGGTCTTGTGGAACTCATCTCCGAGCCTTTGCTGGATCGGAGGGCCGGAGATCGTCATCGAGCTGAGCGTGTGCTGAACTCGGAGGCCCGTGACGTTCGGTGCTTGATCGGTCGGATCATGAAGACGTCGACTACATCAACGCGTTGTGCTAATGCTTCCGCTTACGGTCTCACGAGTGCGTGGGCGAACACTCTCCCCTCTCGTTGCTATATCATCACCATGATCTTGCGTGTGCGTAGGATTTTTTTTTGAAATTACTACGTTCCCCAACAGTGGTATCAGAGCCTAGGTTTTATGTGTTGATGTTATATGCACGAGTAGAACACATGTGAGTTGTGGGCGATACAAGTCATACTGCTTACCAGCATGTCATACTTTGGTTCGACGGTATTGTGAGATGAAGCGGCCCGGACCGACATTACGCGTACGCTTACGCGAGACTGGTTTCACTGTTACGAGCACTCGGGCTTAAAGGTGACTGGCGAGTATCTGTCTCTCTCACTTTAGCTGAATCGAGTGTGGGTACGCCCGGTCCTTGCGAAGGTTAAAACAGCACCAACTTGATGAACTATCGTTGTGGTTTTTTGATGCGTAGGTAAGAACGGTTCTTGCTAAGCCCGTAGCAGCCACGTAAAATTTGCAACAACAAAGTAGAGGACGTCTAACTTGTTTTTGCAGGGCATGTTGTGATGTGATATGGTCAAGACGTGATGCTATATTTTATTGTATGAGATGATCATGTTTTGTAACCAAAGTTATCGGCAATCGGCGAGGAGCCATATGGTTGTCGCTTTATTGTATGAAATGCAAGCGCTACATAATTGCTTTACTTTATCACTAAGCGGTAGCGATAATCGTAGAAGCAATAGATGGCGTAACGACAACGATGCTATGATGGAGATCAAGGTGTCGCGCCGGTGACGATGGTGATCATGACGGTGCTTCGAAGATGGAGATCACAAGCACAAGATGATGATGGCCATATCATATCACTTATATTGATTGCATGTGATGTTTATCCTTTATGCATCTTATCTTGCTTTGATTTACGGTAGCATTTTAAGATGATCTCTCACTAATTATCAAGAAGTGTTCTCCTTGAGTATGCACTGTTGCGAAAGTTCTTCGTGCTGAGACACCACGTGATGATCGGGTGTGATAGGCTCTACGTTCAAATACAACAGGTGCAAAATAGTTGCACACGCGGAATACTCAGGTTATACTTGACGAGCCTAGCATATACAGATATGGCCTCGGAACACGGAGACCGAAAGGTCGAGCGTGAATCATATAGTAGATATGATCAACATAGTGGTGTTCACCATTGAAAACTACTCCATCTCACGTGATGATCGAACATGGTTTAGTTGATTTGGATCACGTGATCACTTAGAGGATTAGAGGGATGTCTGTCTACGTGGGAGTTCTTAAGTAATATGATTAACTGAACCTAAATTTATCATGAACTTAGTCCTGGTAGTATTTTGCAAATTATGTTGTAGATCAATAGCTCGCGTTGTTGCTTTCATATGTTTATTTTGATATGTTCCTAGAGAAAACTGTGTTGAAAGATGTTAGTAGCAATGATGCGGATTGGATCCGTGATCCGAGGTTTATCCTCATTGTTTGCGAGAAGAATTATGTCCTTGATGCACCGCTAGGTGAGCGGACCTATTGCAGGAAGCGGATCTGCGGCGTTATGAGCGTTTGGCTAGCTCAATATGATGACTACTTGATAGTTTAGTGCACCATGCTTAACGGCTTAGAATCGGGACTTCAAGGACGTTTTGAGCGTCATGGACCATATGAGATGTTCGAAATTGAAGTTGATATTTCAAGCAAATACCGAGTTGAGAGATATGAAGTCTCCAACAAGTTCTATAGCTAAAAGATGGAGGAGAATCGCTCAACTAGTGAGCATGTGCTCGAGTTATGCAGGTACTTCAATCGCTTGAATCAAGTGGGAGTTATTCTTCCAAATAAGATAGTGATTGATGAAATTCTCTAGTCACCATCACCAAGTTAGTAGAACTTCGTGATGAACTATAGTATGCAAGGGATGACGAAAATGATTCCCGAGCTCTTCGTGATGTTGAAATCGACGAAGGTAGAAATCAAGAAAGAGCATCAAGTGTTGATGATTGACAAGACCACTAGTTTAAAGAAAAGGGCAAAGGGAAAGAAAGGGAACTTCAAGTGGAAAGACAAGCAAGTTGTCACTCCTGCGAACAAGCCCAAAGCTGGACCATAGCACTGAAACTAAGTGCTTACACGCAAAGGAAATAGTCCTTTGGAGCGGAAATGCCACGAATATTTGGTAGATAAGAAGGATGGCAAAGTGAACAAGGGTATATTTGATATCTGAGTTATTAATGTGTGCCTTGCTAGTGTTTATAGTAGCCCCAGTATTTGATACTTGTTAGGTTGCTAAGATTAGTAACTCAAAGCAGGAGTTCTGAGAATAAACAAAGACTAGTTGAAGGGAAGTGACGATGAGTGTTGGAAGTAGTTCCAAGATTGATATGATCGTCATCACACACTCCCTATACTTTCGGGATTAGTGTTAAACCTAAATAAATGTTATTTGGCGTTCGTTGAGCATGAATATGATTTGATCATGTTTATTGCAATCTGGTTATTCATTTAAAATCGAGAGAATAATTGTTGTTACTGCTTACATGAATAAAACCTTCAATGGTCATACACCCAATGAAAATAGTTTGTTGGATCTCGATCGTGATGATACACATATTCATAATATTGATGCCAAAAGATGCAAAGTTAATAATGATAGTGCAACTTATTTGTGGCACTGCCGTTTGGGTCATATCGGTGTAAAGCGCATGAAGAAACTCCATAAAGATTGATTTTTGGAATCACTTGCTTATGAATCATTTGATGCTTGCGAACCATGCCTTTTGGGCAAGATGACTAAAACTCCGTTCTCCAGAAAAATGGAACGAGCTACTAACTTGTTGGAAATAATACATACAGATGTATGCGATCCAATGAGTATTGATGCTCGTGGCAAGTATCATTATTTTCTGACCTTCACAAGGAGATTTGAGCAGATATGGGTATATCTACTTGATGAAACATAAGTCTGAAATAGTTGAAAGGTTCAAAGAATTTCAGTGAAGTGGAAAAATCATCGTAACAAGAAAATAAAGTTTCTGCGATCGATCGCGAGACGAATATTTGAGTTCTGAGTTTGGTCTTCAATTAAAACAATGTGAAATAGTTTCACAGCTCACGCCACCTGGAACACCACAACGTTATGGTGTGTCCGAACGTCGTAACCGCACTTTATTGGATATGGTGCGATCAATGATGTCTCTTACCGATTTACCAATATCGTTTTGGGGTTATGCATTAGAGACAACTGCATTCACGTTTAATAGGGCACCATCTAAATCCGTTGAGACGACACCGTATGAACTATGGTTTAGCAGTAAACCAAAGTTGTCGTTTCTTAAAGTTTGGGGCTGCGATGCTTGTGTGAAAAAGTTCCATCCTGATAAGCTCAAACCCAAATTGGAGAATTGCATCTTCATAGAATACCCAAAGGAAACTGTTGGGTACACCTTCTATCACAGATCCGAAGGGAAGATATTCGTTGCTAAAAATGGATCCTTTCTAGAGAAGGAGTTTCTCTCGAAAGAAGTGAGTGGGAGGAAAGTAGAGCTTGATAAGGTAATTTGTACCTTCTCCCGAATTGGAAAGTAGTTCACCACGGAAATCAGTTCCAGTGATCCCTACACCAATTAGTGAGGAAGCTAATGATGATGATCATGAAACTTCAGATCAAGTTACTACAAAACCTCGTAGGTCTTCCAAAGTACAGTCCGCACCAGAGTAGTACGGTAATACTATTCTGGAAGTCATGTTACTAAACCATGATGAACCTACGAACTATGAGGAAGCGATGATGAGCCCAGATTCATGAAATGGCTTGAGGCCATAAAATCTGAGATATGATCCATGTATGAGAACAAAGTATGGACTTTGATTGACTTGCTCGATGATCAGCAAGCCATGTTAAATAAATGGATCTTCAAGAGGAAGACGGACACTGATAGTAGTGTTACTATCCACCAAGCTCGACTTGTTGCAAAAGGTTTTCAACAAGTTCAAGGGGTTGAATATGATGAGATTTTCTCACTCGTATCGATGCTTAAGTCTGTCCGAATCATGTTAGCAATTGCCACATTTTATGAAATCTGGCAAATGGATGTCAAAACTTCATTCCTTAATGAATTTATTAAAGAAGAGTTGTATATGATGCAACCAGAAGGTTTTGTCAATCCTAAAGATGTTAACAAAGTGTGCAAGCTCCAGCGATCCATCTATGGACTGGTGCAAGCATCTCGGAGTTGGAATATATGCTTTGATGAGTTGATCAAAGCATATGATTTTATCTGAACTTTTGGAGAAGCTGTATTTACAAGAAAGTGAGTGGGAGCACTACAACATTTCTGATAAGTATATGTGAATGACATATTGTTGATCGGAAATAATGTAGAATTATTCTGCAAAGCTTAAAGGAGTGTTTTGAAAAGAGTTTTTCAAAGAAAGACCTCGGTGAAGCTGCTTACATTGAGCATCAAGATCTATATAGATAGATCAAGGCGCTTGATAAGATTTTTCAAATGAGTACATACCTTGATAAATTTTTGAAATAGTTCAAAATGGAACAGTCAAAGAAGGAGTTCTTGCACTGTGATGCAAAGGTGTGAAGTTGAGTAAGACTCAAGACCCGACCATGGCGAGAAAATAGAAAGAGAATGAAAAGTCATTCCCTATGCCTCGATCATAGGTTCTATAAAGTATGCTATCTTGTGAACTGACCTATTGTATACCTTGCTCTGAGTTTGACAAAGGAATACAAGTTTGATCTAAGAGTAGATCACTGGACAGCGGTCAAGAATATCCTTAGTGAGGACTGAGGACATGTTTCTCAATTATGGGGGTGATAAAAGAGCCCGTCGTAAAAAGTTACAACGATGAAAGCTTTTACACCAATCCAGACGACTCTAAGGCTCAATCTGGATACATATTGAAAGTGGGAGCAATTAGCTAGAGTAGCTCCGTACAGAGCATTGTAGACATAAAATATTTGCAAAATACATACGACTCACGAATGTGATGCAGACCTGTTGACTAAGCTTCTCTCACGAGCAAAACATGATCACACCTTAGTACTCTTTGGGTGTTAATCACATAAGCAATGTGAACTAGATTATTGACTCTAGTAAACCCTTTGGGTGTTGGTCACATGACGATGTGAACTATGGGTGTTAATCATATACAAATATGAATATTGGTGATTAATCACATGGTGATGTGAACTAGATTATTGACTCTAGTGCAAGTGGGAGACTGAAGGAAATATGCCCTAGAGGCAATAACAAAGTTATTATTTATTTCCTTATTTCATGATAAATTTTTATTATTCATGCTAGAATTGTATTAACCGGAAATATAATACATGTGTGAATACATAGACATAGTGTCACTAGTATGCCTCTAGTTGACTAGCTCGTTGAATCAAAGATGGTTAAGTTTCCTAGCCATAGACAAGAGTTGTCATTTGATTAACGGGATCACATCATTAGGAGAATGATGTGATTGACATGACCCATTCCGTTAGCCTAGCACTTGATCGTTTAGTATATTGCTATTGCTTTCTTCATGACTTATACATGTTCCTGTAACTATGAGAATTATGCAACTCCCGTTTACCAGAGGAACACTTTGGGTACTACCAAACGTCACAACGTAACTGGGTGATTATAAAGGAGTACTACAGGTGTCTCCGAAGGTACATGTTGAGTTGGCATATTTCGAGATTAGGTTTTGTCACTCCGATTGTCAAAGAGGTATCTCTGGACCCTCTCGGTAATGCACATCACTATAAGCCTTGCAAGCAATGTGATCAATGAGTTGGTTACGGGATGATGCATTACGTAACGAGTAAAGAGACTTGCCCGTAACGAGATTGAACTAGGTATTGGATATCGAAGATCGAATCTCGGGCAAGTAACATACCGATGACAAAGGGAACAACGTATGTTGTTATGCGGTATGACCGATAAAGATCTTCGTAGAATATGTAGGAACCAATATGGGCATCCAGGTTCCGCTATTGGTTATTGACCGAGAATAGTTCTAGGTCATGTCTACATAGTTCTCGAACCCGTAGGGTCCGCACGCTTAACGTCTCGATGACAGTTATATTATGAGTTTATGAGTTTTGATGTATCGAAGGAGTTCGGAGTCCCGGATGAGATCGGGGACATGACGAGGAGTCTCGAAATGGTCGAGACGTAAAGATCGATATATTGGACGACTATATTCGGAGTTCGGAAAGTTCCGAGTCATTCGGGTATTTTTCGAGTCTTGGAGAGTTACGGAATTCGCCGGGAGTATATGGGCCTTATTGGGCCATACGGGAATAGAGGAGAGAGGCGAAGGAAGGAGGGAGGCGCAGCCCCTCTGTCCGAATGGACAAGGGTGCAGCCCCTTTCCTTCTTCCTCTCCCCTCTTTCCTTCTCTCCTACTCCAACAAGGAAGGGGGAGTCCTACTCGGTGGGAGGAGGACTCCTCTGGCGCACCCCTCCCGGCGGCGAACCCCTCCCCTGGCTCCTTTATATACGGGGGCAAGGGGGCACCTCTAGGCACAAGACACCAAGTTGATCTACGGATCGTTCCTTAGCCGTGTGCGGTGCCCCCTTCCACCATATTCCACCTCGGTCATATCGTCGCGAGTTTAGGCGAACCCCGCGCCGGTAGAATATCGTCGTCGTCCACCACGTCGTCTTGTGGAACTCATCTCCGGAGCCTTTGCTGGATCGGAGGGCGGAGATCGTCATCGAGCTGAGCGTGTGCTGAACTCGGAGGCCCGTCGTTCGGTGCTTGGATCGGTCGGATCGTGAAGACGTCGACTACATCAACGCGTTGTGCTAACGCTTCGCTTACGGTCTCACGAGTGCGTGGACGAACACTCTCCCCTCTCGTTGCTATATCATCACCATGATCTTGCGTGTGCGTAGGAAGTTTTTTTGAAATTACTACATTCCCCAACACTAGATTGGTTCCGCCAAGGTTCCGCCTCGTGGCGGCGGACTCTCGTCCCGAAAGGTTCTCTCTATTTTTTTCTCATCGAAAGACTTCATATGGGAGAAGATGGGCGTTGGAGAGCCACTAGGGGGCCCACAAGGTAGGGGGCGCGCCCAGGGGGGCGCCCCCCTTCCTCGTGAGCAGGATGTGGGCCCCCTGGCCTTCATCTTTTGCGAATATTTTTCTTTATTTATTTTAAGGTATTCCGTGGAGTTTCAGGACTTTTGGAGTTGCACAGAATAGTCCTTCAATATTTGCTCCTTTTCTAGCCCAGAATTCTAGCTGCCGGCATTCTCCCTCTTCATGTAAACCTTGTAAAATAAGAGAGAATAGCCATAAGTATTGTGACATAACGTGAAATAGCAGCCCATAATGCAATAAATATTGACATGAAAGCATGATGCAAAATGGACGTATCAGGTAGCTCTATATCAGAAGTTCCGCCGCCGCAAGGCCTATGTATCCACGAGATCCGATCTAGACCCTGTTCCGGCACCCTACCGGAGGGGGGAATCATCACCGGTGGCCATCTTCATCATCCCGGCGGCCACCACAATGAGCAGGGAGTAGTCCACCCTCGGGGCTAAGGGTTTGTACCAGTAGCTATGTGTTTAATCTCTCTCTCTCGCGCGCGCGATCTTGAGATGTCACAATCTTGATGTATCATGGGCTTTGTTAATATAGTCGGATCATATGGTGTTTTCCCCTCTCTATCTTGTATGAATTGAGTTTTTCCCTTTGAGATTTCGTTGTTATCGGATTGAATACTTTTATGGATTTGAGAACACTTGATATATGTCTTGCAATTGCATACTCGTGGTGACAATGGGGTATCGTATTGATTCACTTGATATATGTTTTGGCACTCAACTCGCGGATTCCTAAGGTGACATTGGGGTACTCTTTGCATAGGGGTTGATGCATGTTCTTGTCTTTGTTTCTCCAGTAGAAATCTTGGGGCACTCTTTGAAGTTCTTTGTGTTGGATTGAATATTATAAATCTGCATTTGCTTTGGTGTTATTTTAGTACGAACTCTAGGATAGATCAAACGAAAAGAATAGTTTTGTGTTATTTTAGTACGAACTCTTGAATAGATCGAACGGAAAGGATAGCTTTGAGGTGGTTTCATACCCTACAAACAATTCCGTCTTATGTTCTCCGCTAGATAGGATCCAACCCGGTGGCAGCGCCGACCGCGACGACGAACCCCGACTCATCTTCTTGCCTTTCGACGCCCCCGTCGCCTTCGTCGCGCGTTCCAGCGCCGCCGTCTTGTCCTTCACCATGATGGCAGAGCGGTGGCATCGAGAGCAGAGGAGCCGGATGTGGTGGAGAAGCAGAGGGGAAAGAAGGGGAATGGACGCGCATAGTGCAGGCGTCTCGGCCCCGTCACCTTTTAAGGACCCACTTCTGAGTGGCTAAGGCGTGGGCCCGGGCGATCCTATCAAATTCCGCAATAGTTGCGCGCTGGGTACGTGGCGAAAAAGGTGGCGCGGAGATCAAGGCGCTCCTGTCTATTCGTCTTGCTTACCACGTCACGCTCCGCCTCGTGCGCTTCCCCGAAATTTTGAATCCCATGAAATCCTGGATACGCCGTCACCAATCACACCAAAGGTTTCGCGTCAAAAACAACACTCGACGGATGACGTTGTAAATCCACTCGGCAACTTCTGAATCGATTAAGGCGACTGAAACGAAGCCGAAGTTCCAACATGGGTCTCCCGTTCAACATGAGTACTTGTGAAGCACAAGGATCGAGGCAAGATCAACTTCAACCTTCTTTTTTCACTTGGACCTCAATCCATTCGGGGGCTAATGATGATGATATAGACCTGGGGTAGGGTCATAGGCCTGACCTATACGTCCTACCCAAGATCACTACCCTAGAAGCGAAGAAGCTCAAGAGACAACAAGGAGTGTCCAATAAAGGCGTCGAGTGCAATCCACTCGACCAATCAATCACTCGGGTACCCCCTCCTTTCTGATGTCACAAGACCAGTCAATCACTCGACCATACAATAACCACTCGACCTACTGAAGACCAGGAGTCACTCGGAATGGCAACGGGCAAGCATTCACTCTGTAGTCTTTAAGATCATTAAAAGCACTTATGGCTGGCGTTATCAGTAACACCCCATCTTTATGTACATTGAACTCTTGATAACGGGGGATGGTCGGGGTCCAGGCGCACTCTATATAAGCCACCCCCCTCCTTTGGCACAAGGGTTCGCACCCCCTGTAACACACACACACACACTCATAATCCAGTCGATCGCCTCCGGGCACCGAGACGTAGGGCTTTTACCTCCTCCGAGAGGTGCCTGAACTCGTAAACACTTGCGTACAATCTCGCCGTAGCTAGGACCTTGCCTCCTTATTCGTACCCCCTATACTTACTGTCAGACTTAGAACCACGACAAGTCCTCCATGTTCCGACCGCACAACAGTTCACCGATGTGATGACTAAGGGACTGCCTACTTCCACCTTCAAGGAGTTTCGTTCCAGTCTCTCCTTCTCTGGCGACGCTTCGACTGCATGGGGTGTTGAATATATGTGTGCGAGTATATTGTGTCTTGGGCCCACCTCCTAGTTCTCCTGTATAGTTGAGGTTGTGGCCTCATCCTGTACATCATATATACGTGCATGTTGCACCGATCAATGCAATTGTGTTGCACGGCCTATTCTAGTCTTCTACGATAATGATCTGTCGTTGAATCATGCACCACATCCCGCAAAATTGGGCGACCATGGCTAAGGAGGATTGCCCTTTGATGTGCCCGATCCACTAGCTCCGATGCAGGCCAACAAAAACCGAGCAAACAGCTTGCACTGCAGTCGGAATGACTGCCAAAATGTTTGGCGCGATTTCACCAGCCAAGACGCCCTCGATCCATCAATCCACCCAAAAACCAATGGTTCTTCCGTTCCATATGGTGCATACCGCCGAAACCGCGAACATGCATGTCGCCTTCTGGGTAGCCTGAACTTGCATGTCATGCTCAAATCACTAGTTGAGGAGTACTATTGCAAAGATCACTTCAACCTCCCCAGTTGTGACAAGTGGCGCGCCACTTGTCGCAACCAGGGAGTTTTCCCTTTTTTCGTTGATCCGCTTATTCAAAATATTTTATCTCTTAAACCGTGCATCCAAATCTCAAGACGCTTTCACCGTTGGATTCCTCGCATCGAGATATTCAAAACTAGATCCCATGTCGATAAGTTTTGACGAACTTTTTTTCACGAAAAAAATAGACAAAAAAACCATACGAAAAAACCGAACCGGAAGCACGAGTTTTTTCCCTTTTTGAAAGAGGCACGCCCGTGCCTCTCACGAAATCACAACCATGCCTCTCGCGGAAGGAAAAGAAAAAAGAAAATGTGTTTTTTTTCGTTTCCGAGGAGGCACAGCCATGACTCTCATGAAAGCACAACCATGCCTCTCGCGGAAGCAAAATCGCGACTCTCACGAAAGAAAGAAAAAATAGAAAACACGTTTTTTTCCGTTTCCGAGAGGCACGGTTATGACTCTCGCTAAAGCACAACCGTGCCTCTCGCGGAGCAAAACCGTGACTCTCGCGAAAGAAAAAAACAAACAGAAAACACGTTTTTTTCTCATTCGAGAGGCACGACCGTGACTCTTGCGAAAGCAAAACCGTGCCTCTCGCCAAAGCAAAACCGTGACTCTCGCGAAAGGAAAAAAAATAGAAAACGCGTTTTTTCACGGAAAAAAATTCGAACATTTTTTTTGGCCTAAAAGTTATGGAAGACAGGTGGAAAACCGAAACGTAGAAAAAACCTTTAAAAAGCCGAAAACGCGTGCAGAAAAATAAAAAATAAAATCTGAAGGAAGCGTCCAAAGCGCGACACGTGGCGGGTGGCTGGAGCGCGCCAAGTGACGCTGATCGTTGTGAGGCTCCCGAAGAAGCGCTCGTTAATTAGTTGCTCTTTGTCATGCCACGGTCTTTTAGGATCCAGCCATGCAAGCAAGGTCCATCGCACCCTAAGTGCCACATTAAGAAGACAAAAGTTGTGGATCTCCAGTCCACCTAATTCCTTGGGCCGACACCCCATATCCCATGCCACTTCGGCCGCCTCTTTGGCTTCACTAAACCAGAACAATTATCTTTTATGAAAGTTAATTTTAAGATCGGACATTTGTTCGAAAGCTAAAAACAAGAGTTTCAGATTCCCCGCCTTGTCCAAGTCATGTTCTGTAGAAAGAATCGTATGACCAACATATTGCAAGATAAAGAGGCCCATATCCATAAGGTGTGGCACTATTCATGTGATTTGAGCGTTCTATTTGGCACGTTCAATTAGGGCGGCCAATATGTCAACAACAATGTTAAATAATATTGTAGACGGAGGTCACCCCGGCCTAGTCTTTTTTATTGTCAGAAAGTAATGGCCTATGTCATTATTAATTGATAGTCATACTACCTCTAGTGACGAAATCAGAAAGTAATGGCCTATGTCATGAACGATCCTAGGATCTACTCAATCGAGTATATTCCTTTCTTATATGAAAGCCGTTTGGGATGGCCCAACAACACATAATTGGCTACCGCGTTGAGGCTATTAGTAGGAACTTTAAGTGAAGATTATGAAGCTGAGATTGAGGAGGCATATCCGTCTGTATGTTGGATTCTAAAGTAGGCATAAACTGTCACAAACTTAACTCTGTATCATCGAGAGTGCAAGAATGGAAAAAACGAAGCTAAATCCGTGCAAGAACAGCATGACTAAACCGCACGAACGTGCTCGCCGTGCAACAAAAGCACGTGATAATTGCCACTTCCTCCCGTGAAAATGGAAGAAACAAGGAACGTATCAAGCTAAAAGACATCACATTTTCCTGAAACCGGGTGAAAGATGCAGACCAGAGAGCAGTCCAATTAGCACCGCGCGCACCTTCTTTTCACTTGTATTCAGATGATGATGGCATCGGAGGGCTGGGCGTCTCAAAGCTCTCTAATACCTCCGACTTGCCGCCACTGCCGCTGGCCTTCTTCTCCTTCTCCTTGCCGAATAGGCCCCCAAACCAGCTACCCCCACCGCTCGAGCTCGCGACCTCCGCAGGGGACACGGCGGGCTGGGGCGGGCATGGGGTCGCCGCGGTGGCCAAGTTGGGGTCATGGGCAGGGCGTGGCCGCGGCGGGGGGTTCTTCTTTGCGTCGAAGAGACGGTTTACCATGAGGGCGCCGCCCTCGATGAGCGCGAGGAGACAGCCGCCATAGACCGCCCTGCGGCCTGCAACCCTGAGGCCCATGCGCAGGTGGAGAAACCCGTGCGTGGCGGCGCCGGCGATGACGGAGTTCCAGGGGTCCTCCTTCTGGCGCACGAAGACCGCGGCGCAGCTGGTGACGGAGAAGACGGTGCCCCACACGGCAAAGCTCCCGCCGATCCGCGGGGCGTTCGATCGCACGGCCTGCATGCCGCCACTGATTCGCGCGCCATTGGGCGAGTTGTGGAGGCCCTTGAGGAGGTGGAACACAGAACCACCCACGGCGCCCATGGCGAAAGTACCGCCGGCATCCTCGATGATGCGGTCTGGGCACGGGTCTCTGTCCAGAAGAGGCGCCGACATGGCATTAGCTGCGTAACCCTATCTGAGGATTCGATGCGTTGTGGTGGAAGTAGGGCTCGATCCACTCTTTCATGAGCCGGCGGTTAGGAGTTTGTTTTATTGGCATATTTGGCGAACGCTCGCCACAAGAGTTGTTTTTTTTTCCGAGAGTACGCCAAAGGCGTACCATATTTTTATAGAAGGCAGAAGACAATTACAAGAAGCTACAACTCGTTGTGAACAACAAGTGTAGTCAAACACCACATCCAAGCTAGTCCGAAGAAAAGCCTCCACACACATTACATACACAACGCAAAGGCGCCTGCCCTAACTAGAGCAACATGGCCGCGTCGCGACCAACACCGATCATCTCGAAGAGCAACAACTTCAATTGGACTACCCTAGTCGACGCACCAACCACCCTTGAATGCCGAAGAGGAGATGGCGAGTAGTTGGCGGGACTCGGCTGGTCCCAAGAAAGCCACCGTCTTGAGCTCACTGACAATGGCGTACATTGCGCCCAGAACCTCCAGTCGGACCAACGACAAGCACCGGAGGACCGCATTACAGAATCACCAAGCCATGTCTCCACACTCGATGCTCCCAACAGAGAAACGACGCAACAACGCCGCCATCGCCGGTCCAAGACCTAGGCTTTCGCCTGGGACGACAATCCGAACAAGAGGGGGAAGATGGCAACACACCGTAGCAACGCCTCCAAGGAGGTGAGCGATACCCACAGGCGTCGTCGTCGCCAGCACCGACCAAAGATGGGCAGGATTTTCATCCGTAATGTTGCCCACCTCCCATCCCTCGCAACGAATTGGGCCACTCATCTGTAAAGGATCACGCCGCCGCCGCCGCAACACCTCGCCATCATGGATGTAACATCGCAGAACACCGACGCCCAGCACGGCCGAGGGCACTCAGACCATCATCCACCTCCCGCACGGCCGGGGAAAGCAACTCCAGACCACCTTCCCGACCCAAAACCAACACGGCCAGGGGCCGCCGGCGCCTCAAGCAATGGCTGAACGCGCCACTCCTGCCGGACAGCCACGCACAGAGAGCTACCTTGACACCTGGAACCCAAGAACAGAGGATGGAGCTCCCTGCCGAGAGCCGCTGTTCCGAGCTCAATCTCAGATCCAGCACCACTCCATCTCCTCCTCCTTCCACTCGCCAGCAGCAGCCCCCACACCGGCTTCACCAGGAGGCACAACGCACCCCGTCCACCGCAGCAGCTCCCGACCGCCGCTAGCGCAGCCCACCTGGCCGAGATTTGGTTCCTCCATGACCAGGCGCGCCGTCGCCTCCGAGATCCGCCGCCTCCAAGACCGGGAGGGCCACCGCGCACCAACACCTCCTCCACAAGCCCGCGGCCGTGCTCCGCCTCCCCATGCGCACCTCGCCGCCTGCCACGCCACCCACCTCATCGCCGGGCGACCACCGCGCCGCCAGCTGACGCCACTCCCAGCGTGGGAGGCCTGTCGAGGCACGCCAGACCGCCCGCCGCCTTTGGCCGGCCGCCGCGGCGGCGGCGGCGGCGAGGGAGCTCGAGGAGGCGCTTCCATGAGGCTAGGGTTAGCGCCTCCGGAGCCGCCCGCGCGAGCGGCTCGGGAGGAAGGGGAAACAGAAAACATATTTTTAGGCCACCAGAGATGTCATTTGCAGTTTCAGTGTATTTGGAGAAACTGGCTGGCCATTTCGCAAAACTGCATGGCATTTCTTTATTTTTGAGTGTGAAAATGTCATTCAACATGCAACGTAGGATCAAGATCATGTGGTGGTTTAGGCGTCCGCTGGCAGTTGCTCCCTGATGAACATTCGCCAGTTACTATTTCCGGAAAAAAAAATCAGTTTCGGTCAATTCTATTTGAACCATTGGATTCACAACCAATGGCGTGAGCCTCCGACATGCTCTGGCCTAACCGCCTGCTCCCCCCTCCCGCAGCTAGCAGGCGTTGCCTAGAGCCGAGTCGCAGCCCTAGCCTCCCTTGATACTCGCCCACCGTCATCACCCCTCCACCCCCCACACACACACACACATGTTCACTCGACCGGTCAACCTCAGACTCCCCTTCACCAGGGCATCGTTCCTACTCTAGGCCGCTCCCGTCTGAGGCCTTGCCATCGCCTTTGCGCATCGCTGCGCTTGTCTTGACGCCGCGGTATTTGACTTTGGTGCATCACAAATAGTCGGCTTTTCTTGGGAAGGTTAATGAACCATGCACAAGTGCAAGGTGTGCTCTCTCCCCTTGAAAACCAAGTCAATAAGCACTGGACTTCAGTTTATGCGAGTACGTCATAATTTTCAGCAAGCCTTGTCTTTAGGACACGAATACTGTCGCTGCTCTGTTGGACTTTTTTTGGTGCTGCCACTGGCCAAGACCAATTTGGCTAAAAGTACGATCCCTGCCTATTACTCCCTCCGTTCCTAAATATAAGTCTTTGGAGACATTCCACTATGAACCACATACGGAGTAAAATGAATGAACTACACTCTAAAATGCATCTATATACATCCGTATGTGGTCCATAGTGAAATCTCTACAAAGACTTATATTTAGGAACGGAGGGAGTAGATGTGAAGATTTCGATCTATCTGATATCCAGGCAGGGATTGGCTGCCAAACCGCGAGCTTCCCTTGTACTCTGTCCGTTACTTTTTAGTTTGCAAGTATCTCTACTTTGACCAAATTTATAGAAATAAGTATCAACATTCACACTGCCAAATCAACACTGTTAGGTTCATCATGAAATTTAATTTTATAGTACTATTTACTCTGCATATTAGATTTGACTGAAATCAAACTTCATAAAATTTTACCAAGTTTATAAAAAAAAATATGGGCATTTACAATAACAAATCTATATCACATGAAAGTATATTCAATAATGAATCTAGTGGTATTTATTTGTTATTTTATATGTTAATATTTTTTTCTATAAACTTTGTCAAAATTTAAAAAGTTTGGATTTTGACCGAAGTTAATATGCGGAGTAAATAAAACACAGAGGGAGTATATATTTGGTATTGTAGATATTTATATTTTTTATATAAATTTGGTCAAACTTAGCAAAGTTCGATTTAAACAAATGTAATACGCTGAGTAAAAGGGACCGAATGGAGTACCTATTTAGGTATGCCATTGTGTGATAATGGAAATGGGGTGCTTTTCTGGAGCTGTTGGATAATAAACTAATTAACAAGTTGGCTTGTTGGAAGGCTAAATGGATTGTTGGCCGCCTAAGGCCTTGTACAATACTAGGTGCTTAGACAAATAAACCGGGGTTTTTTGAAGCACCAATGCCTATTTGTACAAAAGAGACACCTAATTAAGTGTATATCCTGTATAAATAAGTACCAGTGCTTAAGAAAAGTCTGGTTTATTTTTTTAAGCACCTCCCCTAAGCATCTTGCATTGTACAAGGCCTAACTCTGGTCCGCTTTGTGACCTCGGCAATGACGATCTTCCAACTCATATGTATTGACACGCCCAAACGGATTATAACCCAGATTGAAAAGCTTAGGCGTGCCTTCCTTTGGACTGGTGTTGATCATGTTAGTGCGGGCAAGCGTTTGGTCAGATGGGGCCAGGTCTGCTCTCCAGTACAATTCGGTGGTCTAGGTATCCCTAACCTGCAGATCCAAGGCAAGGCTCTGAAATAAGGTGGTTGTGGCAATGTTGCACAAAGCTGGAGAAGCCATGGTAGGGGTTGCCTCTTCCTATCCCTATTGGTAAGGATGTGTGTGTGATGTTCAAAGCTATTCACCTTGCAGATGGCAAGGGGACTTCTTTCTGGCATGATCATTGGATGCAGGGCAAGGCGCCAATGATGGCTTTGTGGTGGCACCGTGGCACATCGGAGGGAGAGAAATAATAGGATTTTCAACAACCAGGATTTCACTGCATGTGATGAACATGGATAGCGGCCGACTTGAAAGGAGTTCAGTGGATGTCTTATACGCAGAATTGAGAACAACCTCATGATCTCACAAGCCAGATGACCATAGGCTGGAAAGCACGACCGAAGAATCCGACTGAACCACCACTCGGACCGTTCCGTCGGCTAGGGCCTAGGGCGCATCGGCAGTTCCACAAAACTGGTCAGCCCACCTTGTTAGTACCAAACAATCGGCATCAAAACAGGAAGGCAGAAGAACCCTGATGTCACACCAAAAGCAAGACAGAGACAGACAGAGGCGTAATCTTAATTGAAGGCTTTTCAAGCGCAGCAGTACATCTGCACCATATGACGCTATAGGCATTATTACCGTCACTACCACGGCAACAACAAGAACATGCAAAGTTTAAAAAGCTCGCGTACAATTAACTAACAATCCAAAACATTTTCCCAGCGACTGGTCGGCCCATAGATAACAGCACTAGAAGTTGAGCTGCGCAAGCGTCACTTCGTCTACCCCTCCCTCCTCCAAGATGAAGTAGATTGCACTCCCAGCTTCAGACTACTACTTGTGGATCGAGCGCCGCTGCGCATCGGCGCCATCAGCTACCTGCAGGAAGTAGGAACAAATTGTCACACACTCTACATCATTTGAGCATTGCAAGCATGGAAAAACTGAGCTAAATCAATGCAACAGAATAATCAAACCACATGAACCTGCATACTGCGCAACAAAAGCATGCCATAGTTTAACAACAAAAGCACGGAACTAAAAAGCATATGACGGATATTGTCTAACATACATCTGATAGATTACACAAAACGATGGAGACCTTCTCTTAGTTCCATATACAATTAGAGTTATTCACTAGTAAAACGTCCAACGGGAGTTGAGCAATATAGAGACATGAGCATACAGAGGGGCATGACTCAGGCATTCCTGGGGCACTTGACCTTACAGCAGCTTGTTTCTTTTTAAGTTCCAAGGTGGCATCCTAAATGTACAGTTGAAGAACAAGGACCGTGGATAAAGAATTGTGAAAATACTTAACTGAAATAACTGATCCCTGATAACCGGAAAAAAATAAGCTAAAATCATGTGTCGTGCTTCCATATTTGCATCGAAACAGCTTGAAACCAAAATCTACTTTATATCTTCAAATCCATGGGAGACGTATCTGCTACTTGCATAATATTTTATTGACCCAGTAAGTACAATATGGAATTTATATCTTATTAACAAGTTAGGTTAGGCAGTGAAGGGGCATGTTCGGGACATGATTTCAGATGCTAAGAGGGACAATCAGTCCCTAACATCATATAAAAAGGTAAGAATGTAGCAAGATATTGGTTAAGAAAACTGCATTCACATCAACAGGAATGTCAATTTTGTAAGCCAGATAGAACATTTTTTTTTTGTTTGTCTGTCAGAAGAAATTCAGTCCAAGTAAATGGCCAATGCAGCCCATCCATAACCAGGACTAGATAAAAATTCCCTATCACAATGAAACACAGATCTATGAGTTCTCAAATGGAGTAGGACAACATGATAAAAGCAGACCAGGCCTAATATTCTTGACAGATTTATTCTCATGTCCATACAGAACATAACAAGCTCTACAATAATTTGGTACTTGCAAATGCTTTATTTTGGGTTATGTTTCGTTGGTCAGAAGAACAACCAGCTTATAAGCGGACAGCCATACAATAACTCACCACTAATAATTTAAGATGAAGCAACCAACATTGAAAGTCTTCCACAAACCTACGTACTGAACTGAACTACTCGTAGATCACATAAAGCTATTTTACAGTCTAGAGGGCATGCAGCCTTGAGAAAATGGAAGGCACAACCTCCCACAATCCATGGCGCTGCATCATCAAAAATATGGTCTGGGCATGGGTCCGTTAATTATCTTCAGGTAGGGTCACACACCCATGGTGAAAGGTACACATAGTATCTGTCGTGTGACCCTACCTGAAGATTTAGTGCTTTGTGGTGGAAGTAGGAGGCAGAACTCAGCAGGATATAATTAACCACAAAAGCTTCCTCAGAGCTCAGAGCGATGAAATAAAACCACAGCAGCTATATACCACAATCAATCATGTTCTCTAATTGGAAGCTAATAAAGTAATAAGGCTTCTTGGTTATACGGCATGGACAAGTACTGAAAATAAAGTGGCATGTTGCATTAGCAAGAAAAACTCCGCGGCAGAATCATTTAAAACAGACACCTCAATAAATCATTGCCACCTCGTCAGGTAAAGTATCAGAAACAAGGAGTGGATCAGACTTAAAAACAACACCCTTTCTGAATTAAATCCAAAATACAGATCAGAGCAGTCAAACAAACACCGCACCTTCCTTTCACTTGTACTCAAACGATGGTATCGGAGGGCTGGGCGCCTCGAAGCTCTCTAATATCTCCGACATGCCAGCACTGCCGCTGGGCTTCTTCTCCTCCTTCTTGCCGAAGAGGCCGTCAAACCAGCTACCCCCACTGCTTGAGCTCACGACCTCTGCAGGGGACACGACAGGCTGAGGCAGGCCTGGGAAGCCACCTCCTCCTCCCATCGAGATGGCAGCGGCCATGTTGGGATCATCGGCAGGGGGCGGCGGGAGCATCTGCGGTGCGAAACGGTTGGCCATGAGGCCGGCGCCCTCTATGAGGGCGAGCAAAAAGCCGCCCACGAGTGCCGAGCGGCAAGAAGCTTTGACGCCCTGCCGCATGGAGAGAAACCCTCCAGTGGCGGCGCCACCTATGATGGAGTTCCAGGGGTCCTCCTTCCGGCGCACGTAGGCTGAGGTGCAGTGGAAGGTGGAAAAGAGGGTGCCCCACACAGCAAAGCTCCCGCCGAGTCGAGGAGCGTTCATGCGAGCGGCCTGCATGCCGCCAGCAATTCGCGCACCATTGGGCGAGTTATGCAGGCCCTTGAGAAAGTAATAGGCAGAACCACCGACAGCACCCATGGCAAAAGCGCTGCCTGCATCATCAATGATGCGGCCTGGGCACGGTTCTCTCTCGAAGAGATCTCTCTCGGAGACAGGAGCCGACATAGTATTAGCTGCGTAACCCTATCTGAAGATTCGATGCGTTGTGGTGAACTAAAATCTTCGCGGGGTTCAGAACGATGGTATATATAACACGATCGATCGTCCCTGATATATATAAGGAGGTAATAAGGCTTCTTGCTGTACACGACATGGACTCATAACCGCGGACTTCCTCATCACCAAGTAATAAATAAGCTAAGAGAGAAACCGGATCGAACTGAGAAAACATCTGAAACTGAATCCAAAATACAGATCGGAGAGAAAAACCGCACCTTTTTTTTCACTTCAAGTCGAACGATGGTATCGGAGGGCTGGGCGTGTCAAAGCTCTCTAATATCTCCGACTTGCCGCCGCTGCCGCTGGGCTTCTTCTCCTCCTCCTCCTTGCCGAAGAGGCCGCCGAACCAACTACCCCCGCCGCTGGAGCTCCCGACCTCCACAGGGGGCACGGGTGGCTGGGGCATGCCTGGGAAGCCGCCGACGCCTCCCCCCGCCATCGCGGCGGCCAGGTTGGGGTCGTCGGTGGGGAGCGGCGGGAGGTTCTGCGGCGCGGCGAGGACGCGGTTGAGCATGAGGCCGGCGCCCTCGATGAGCGCGAGGAGGCAGCCGCCCATGAGCGCGGAGCGGCCGGCGGCGCCGGGGCCCTGGCGCATGGAGAGGAAGCCACCCGTGGCGGCGCCGGCGATGATGGAGTTCCAGGGGTCCTCCTTCTGGCGCACGAAGACCATGGTGCAGTCGAAGGCGGAGAAGAGGCCGCCCCAGACGGCGAAGCTCCCGCCGACGCGCGGCGCGTTGAGGCGCACCTGCTGGGCCCCGCCGAGCAGGCGCTCGCCGTTGGGCGAGTTGTAGGTGCCCTTGAGGAAATGGAAGACGGAGCCGCCCACCGCCCCCATCCCGAACGCGCCGCCCACGTCGTCGAGGATGCGGTCCGGGCACGGCTCCCGCGAGGTCTCCGGCGTGCCCATCTTCTTCCTGCTGCTGCGATTCGGCGGCGGCGGCGGCGGCGCGGGGAAACCCTAGGTCCCGGGCGGCGGCTGGCGTGGGGAGGAAGAAGAAAGGGGTGGGGGAGAGATGGAAGGGAGCTCCGTCGAAACGTGGGGGAGGGGGGAGCTTTTTAGCCGTGACTGGATCTTGTGGTTTACGTGTTCCCGTCGGGTGGGGTCCACTGTCAGAGGCCCATTCGTCTGCGTGCTCCCGCAGCTTGCCTTGCGAGGCCCGGAGATATTTTAGGGGAGGCGGCCCGGCACCGTTTTTTCTCGTCACGAACTTGCAAGGCTCCTCCATATTTTTGGGTCCAATGGAATCTCGCTGTTTGGGCCGGGTACATTGTACTTCGTTACATAAAAGTGTTGGACGGGAGCTCCTAACCGGCGCCTTAAGCGGAATTTCCTATTCGCCGCTTACTGCGGCAAGTAGTCGCCGCTTCGCACACGGCGCAGCTCACCCTGGGCTGGCCCATTTAACTGGTTTCGCTTCGCGATGTTAAAAAACCGCAAAAAATGGTCGCACCAGGGATCGAACTAACGACCTCCTGCAAAGGTACACGCCGCTGTTGCCATCACGACTGACTCGTGGATGTGAATGAATAACAAAGCTAAGCTTAAAGAAACTAAAAGCGACGACAAAACTTAAAACCAGTTCCTTCTACTGGTTCTTTCTGTTTTTTTTCAGTCTTATTCTGTTATTTCTTTATTCTCGTTTTCTTTGTTTTTTCTTTTTAAATATTTTTTCCTTTTTCTTTTTAAGCTTTTCAAAAACTTCAAATATGGTTTAGAATTTTCAAAAATGTTCTTTTGTCAAAATTTGTTCATATTTCTGAAACAGTGTTCACATTTTCAAAATTGTGTTCACAACTTCGAAAAATGTTCCTGATTTTTTTGTTTTCTTTCTATTTATTTTCCTTTTTCTTCTCTTTTCTTCAAAATATTCAGATTTTGTTCGTATTTTTTTAAAAAAGTTCAGTTTTCAAAAAAAATCAAAATTCAAAAATTGTTCTCGTTACAAAAAAATTTCAAAACTTTCGAAATTTAGAAAATGTACCAGATTTCATAAGATGTTCATGTTTTCATAAAATATTCGCGCTTCCAAATTTATTCGGGATTTTTCAAAATTGTTCTCTGTTTCAAATTTGTTCTCAAGATCCAAAAAATGTTCGTGCTTTAAAAAATGGTTTGCGCTTCCATATTTGTTCGGGATTTTTCAAAATTGTTCTCAAGATTCAAAAATGTGATTGCTTTTGAAAAACTGTTCATGCTTCCAAATTTGTTCTCCGTTTCAAAATTTGTTCTCAAGATTCAAAAAATGTTCGTGCTTTAAAAAATTGTTCACGCTCCGAAATTTGTTCGGGATTTTTCAAAATTGTTCTCATGATTCAAAAATATTTTGTGCTTTAAAAAATTGTTCACGCTTCCAAATTTGTTCTCCGTTTCAAACTTTGTTCTCAAGATTACAAAAATGTTTGTTCTTTAAAGAAGTGTCACAAATTCCAGAAATGTTTGGGAAACTCAAATTTTGTTCGTTTTCAGAAAAATTGTTTGTGTAATCGTACGTTCAAAAAGTTGTTCACTACAGTAACTAATTCCGGTTCAAATTTTTTCTGCATAATCATACGTTCAAAAAAGTTTGTGCTTTTGAAAAATTGTTCCCATTATCAAATTTTTGTTCTCAAGATTCTATAAATGTTCGGGTTTTCGGAAAATGTTCAGGAATTTATTAAACAAATCTGTCAAAAAATGTTCACGTCTTTTGTTTTATTTTCTGAAATTTGAAAATATGTCCGAATTGTTAAAAAATTTATCATATTTTGAAACATTGCTCGTTTGTTAAAAATTCACTATTTCGAAGGAAAGTTTGAAAAAATTCAAAAAACTGTCCAGATTCTTCATTGGTATTAGTTCTTATGCCTGCACGCTTCATGTTTTAACAACCAGCACTTGATAGGTTAACTGGTTAGCTCCTCTGGAATGCAAGTTGGAGGTCCAGAGGTCGAATCTTGGCAGAAGCGCGCTTTTTTTTTTTCGATATCGCAGCGCTACTGTACGAGCTAACAGGCGCGCCCACTATTGGGCCGGCCCAGTCGGGGTTTCCGTGCGTGCGTCGCGCGGTTGTTTGACGCAGAATGCGTCCAATAGGAGCTCTCGCCTTAAGCGCCGGTTCAGGAAGCTGGCGCTCACAGCCGCGCGTGCTGGGCCGGCCCACGAGACGCCTTATCTATATCACAAAAGAATCCTCCAAAAAATTGTTCAGTGTACATAAAAAATGTTCAATGGATATTTAAACGGTTTTTCAGAACATATCACAAAATTGTTCAATGTGTAGTTAAAATTTGTTCAGATTAAAAATAAAAAATGTTCAATGTATAAAATTTGTTCATCTTATATAAAAAAATGTATAAATATGTTTTAAATTATTTCAATGTATATCGCAAAAATGTTCGCTGAGTAGTTAAAAATTGTTCATCGTACACCAAAAAATGTTCAGTGTATATTTGAAAATCGCTCATAGTATATAAAATTTTGTTCATCTTATATAAAAAATGTTCAATGTATAAAATTTGTTCATCTTATATAAAAATGTATAAATATGTTTTAAATTATTTCAATGTATATCGCAAAAATGTTCGCTGAGTAGTTAAAAATTGTTCATTGTACACCAAAAAAATGTTCAGTGTATATTTGAAAATCGCTCATAGTATATAAAATTTTGTTCATGTTCTCAATAATTGTTCACGTTTTAAAAAATTCATGGAATTTCAAAATTTTCATTGAATTTTTAAAAAGTTCACGGATTTAAAAATGGTTCAAAACAAATGTTTTTATAAATCTAAAAAGGTTCACGAAGTAGAAAAAATAAAAAGAGAAAAATAGAAGAAAAACCGGCCAAAAAGAAAGAAAACACAAAACAGGTTCACGTTCTTTATTTGAGGAACTATAAAAGACCCTCTCAACCACAAAAGGACGTTGTCCCTGTTGGCTACAGCGCTTGTATGGAGACCGTGCGGTGAAGGGTTCGAAACACCCGTACGCACCTTTTTTGAAAGATTTAAGAGAAGAAGGGGAAAAAAGAGTAAGACGGGCCGGCCCACTGTGGGATGGGGGGTGTGCGCCCCATTGCACAAACAGCTGTTACGGGCGCAGAGGGCGCCGTTTAGGAAATGCCGTGTTGGACCTAGAGATAGATTTTTTTTTCTCCCTATAATATAGAGGCCCATAATAATCTAGTGAAGGCTGCCTCGTTTTATTGACATAGCAAACATGCCCGTGTGTTGCAACGGAGAGTAAATATTTTTATCCGAGCCACTGTTTCTCATTTTGATTCAGTTTAGGTTCTGACTCGTAATATTGATGGCGTGCACCTATGGCCAGGCTCAGATAGCACTCGGTCGGTGCCATTCGACACTAAGGAGGCCGCGTTTATAAATTAGGTCTATTTAAGGAAGTCTATATATGTCACCGTCAGATGTAGTAGATAAAACACAAATTAAGATGTTACATATCGGCTTTGTTCATGACTATAACAAGAATTGTTTGGATATTTTCAAAATAAATCTTCACCAAACTTATAAGTGCATACATGCTATAAATATTATTTGTGTATTCACTATAAAAAGAACTGTACTCCGTTTGTAAGTATGTGTGTGGATTTCGCCAAAAAAAATATGCATGTAGGGTCTTCGATCATGGGACATGTACGTATGTTGCACCCTAAATAACAATTTTTTATAGTTGATAGATAAAATAACATCATATTCAGATTCTACACGTTTTTCCAATCAAATTTCATATATAACATGTTGAAATTGAAGTTAGGGTTTAAAAGATATGATTATTTTGAAAAATGTTTATTCTAGATAGACTACAGGTTGATTAGCACAAATATTAGGCCGTTTTATGTAAAACTTCAACAAACTATTCGTTGTGACTTAAAGTTGGTCTGCAGGTTGATTGGTATAAAAGTCAGGGTATTCCATGTAAAATAGAAAAAAATGATTCGTCCTGACTTTAAGATGGGCCGCAGGTTGATTTCAACAAACTGCGAGGGCCTTTTTTTTGCAAAGAGCATGACGGGCGGATAGAAGCGATTCGTACTTTATTATTATTAGGTATGTCTTCGCCGGGAGAGCTGAATATAGGGAAGACTTCAACGGCGTTTCCTATTTAGCGCTTCAGACACCGGTTATAGGCCATTTGGCAAACCGGCGCACGCCCATATCCCCGCACCAGGCCGGCCCCATTCCACTTTTTTTCTGGCTTAATATAGAAAAAAATGTGCGGCCGAGATTCGAACCCCGATCTCCAACGTATGTTTACTAACCAACCAGGCAAACGGCACATTGTGATAGTATATTTCCTTTTATTCTTTTATACTTTCTCCAGTCGTTTTTCTTCTTTTGTTGTGGGTTTTTTCTGGACCTTTTTTTGTTTTGTTTCTTTTCTTTCATCTTTTTTCCTTTTTACTTTTTCTCTAATTTTTCTCAAAAGGCACAAATTTTCTAAAATTAGATGAACTTTTTTTGATTTATGATGCACTTTTCAAAACTTTGATGGCCTTTTTTCACATCGATGAACTTTTTTTCAAAATTGTTTTTTTAATTTGATGAACTTTTTAAAAATTTAATATATTTTCGAAAAAAATGATGAACTTTTTTCAAATTCGACAATTTTTTTAATTTGATTAACCTTTTTCCAAAATTCATGAAATTTTTTCAAATTGATGATTTTTTTTCAAATTCATTATTTTTTTCAACATCCATGTACTTCTTTGAATTCATGATTTTTTTTCCTTTTTTGCAATTTTTATCTTTGTTTAATATGATTTAGCGAATCGGCCACCAGCATTAGGAAACTAAGGAAGAGTCGAAGGGAGATAAATGTGAAATCTACATGGGTAGGCCCACCAGTGTTGGTGCGTGGGCCCCAGGGAGGTTCCCTGCCACTTGAAGCGCCCAATAGGATCTCCCGACTTCAACAATATTCTCTGTTGATGCCTTCATGGGTGTGAACGCCCAGCTATGTGATGATTACAAGGCATGGCATTTTGAAAAGACCGTAATCCTCACCAACCGTTCGGCTTACCAGATGCTTGCGAAAACAAAGCAAGAGTGGGAGGAATGGCTAGAGGGGAGGCTAAGCTCGTCGGCCAGCCATGTGAGCCACTAGAGAAAATTATGAAAGTGTGTGTATCTTCGAAGTCGAATGTGTTTCTATGAAGACTTGCAAAACATTCACCTCTAACACGGGATGTTCTAGCGCAAAGACACATGGCCAAAAGCATTACCTGCGAATTATGTGGCGCAAGAGATTCATTGGGCACTCGCTACTCAACTATGCGATGGCAAGATGTGTACAGGCACTAGGGTGAATTGATCATTGACCTACATTGCAAATCTTCAAAACCGTCGGCTAGACAATGGCTCTTCTCCCCGATGGAGTCCATGACACATGAAGAATTTACTCTAACCATGTGGGCAACCTAACACGCACGGAGAAAAGCTATTCATGAGGCTGGTCATATTGGGAAGTATCATATACTAGTATAATGCATATGATACTAGTGTATGATACTACATCCATAGTGCATAGTATTATAAATTAGTATCATAGGTGGTCTCATTTATTGCCATGCATGACACATACTAGCATAACATTTTTTTAGGGTCAGCATAACATTTATTATGTTACGGTATCTACCTATGTTACTATAACCATCTCTCTCTTTTTTAATTAACTGTCACATAAGCATGTTTACAAGTCCCAAATGCATGATACTGCATGTTTTTCAAAGTTCTTTATTCACCACGCCTTCGTGGATAGCTTCTTAATGGACGTTGGGCTGGCCGATAAGCGAAGGCACCAAGGGTCTTTGATATGTACTAGGGGCTGGGGCGCGCCCTTGGCGCGCCTCTTGAGGCGGAGTTGTGCGCTCTTGTATTGCTGGAGCACCTTGGCGCATCTGTGTACAACCATTCTTGCACGAGTTAACATTGGCCCTCTACTGTTAGCAAAATAACATTTGGTAGTCTGTCATTTGTTTTTCGTTCCCTGGAACAGGTGAAAGCATTGGCTTAATTAACATAAATCAAGCATTACTGAGCACCACATAAAAAACTGACAACATGAAACGAATCAATATTTTCCATGCCATTCAGATCAAAAGAACAAACAGACAAATTTTACCAACATTATAAATTATCTAGCTAAACCATTGTATATACCAGTGCCTACAGAATTCACATGAACCTCCTGTCAATTTGTTGAACACTTCAGCTTTCACCCACTAAGATTTTTTTCCCTTGCTGGACAACTGCTATATTCCTCATATCACAGCCGCTGCTCAATTATTGGTAAAAAATCACCTCCAACATGAAAACACCATACACCTTGCGAACACCCTTTTGACCACATATTACCTATTACATACTCCCTCCGTCCGGAAATACTTGTCGAAGAAATGCAGAAAAATGAATGTATCTAGAACTAAAATACATCTAGATACATCCAATCCTCCGACGAGTATTTTCGGACGGAGGGAGTATATTGTGAAGGTATGATTGCAAAACATGAAAACACCTAGCATGAAGTGATTCCAAGCAGGATTCCATCCTCGATATTTATCCTCTATATTTTTCATGTTTGCTCAAATCTTCTTTGCATGTCGTTCTCTCTTTCAAGCTTTCTCACCATACCAGTTTGTCATTAGTTTTCATAGAATCGGTGCAACACCTGATTACGACACAATAAGGGAAAGCAGCTTTGAGTTCTAAAAAACATTTAGTTCAAACCATAAGCTGGACAACATACATACTACAAACTTCTTTTGTTGTCTGAGAAAAGACATACGAGTCCAGCAAGCAAGCCTTCTGGAAGGCAATATACAACCAGAAAAACTAAAACAACGCCAAAAATTTCTAGACACAACTATGTCATTCCATTATAATAAAAATCCAACTCCCTATTTTGTTATCAGGATTTAGAGCATATGTCAAAAAGTAACAACCTTCAAATGTAGCAAATGTAACTGCAAATATCAGTCCTGTGGGGAGAAATATTTAAAACGGTGTTTTTGTTGGTAATCATTGTTAAGAACGAGTGCATTACGGTAATCAAGATCACATTAATAGTTCTTCAAGGCAAACATTGAGGATTCCTATCGGCCTGCATGTTGGACATCATTTAGAAAGGTTTTGACTCATGACAACATTATTCTTAAAGCAGTGAAGTTGTGTTCTCACAAATAAAAATGAAAACTGAGGAGGCCTGTCCAAGGACAAAAGATAACTCACCTTCAAATCATTGGTGACGCATAACCTTAGTTCCTGAACTGGACCCTTCTTGCAGATGATCTGCGGCTTGATGCATACTATTTACTGTTGGAGATCAAGATATCTCAAATCGCCAACATTTCCTGCAATTCCAATCCAAATTATAACAAAAGAGACAAATTTCTATGGCACAGTTTAGCAGGAATATAGATTACTATTCGAGTGGTTTTAAGTTTGTTTTCTTCATATGGAAACTAAGCTAATTTGAATAACAATTTTTCAGGTGCTAATGCCAACAAAAGAAACCAATCATTCTTGCAAGAAAAAAATGCGCTATATACCTAATGTGTCGATGGCACATTATATTTGAAGTAAAGATCAAGGGCAGTGGTGAAGTATTGCAATTCTTCCTGCATGCTTCTCTGCACAAATTAAACAAACAACAAAGACATGGCAATGGAAATTGGACAATGTTTGTGCACTTGGATCGAAATTAGCAATTCTCTTATAAGAATAATCTATTCATTAGGTAAAGTGGATTGAAGAAAATTACCCCACTAAAGGATCTAAGCGAGCCATCGGTTGCCAGGTCTTCCACATTCTGTTGGCGAGAATAAAGAACAACTTGCACAAAAGGGTTCAACTGAAATATAAGCAGATGTACAATGTGGTGATTCCCCACAGAACTTGCTCAAATTGCATGGGTGCTTACGTTTTTTGGGATGGATGTCAATGAAATGCATATTATAAAAAGGAGGGGGTATTTTCTTTGAGTCATTTGAGCAAACAAGTAATGTGTGAGGGGGTATTTTCTTTGAGTCATTTGAGCAAACAAGTAATGTGTGAGGGGGTATTTTCTTTGAGTCATTTGAGCAAACAAGTAATGTGTGCCTTTTGTATCGCATATAATTGAAGCCATCAGCACAAAAAGTTGTTAGAGCAGGGATCGAAGATACATGAAAAAACAGGTGCACGCAGCATATACATCTCACGCATTAACACAATCATCCGAAGGGTATATATGCGATGCCTAGAGGAGATGCTTAACGAGCAGGAAAAACGAATGAGAACTACGGCCACGAAGAATGGCAAAATTCGGACGAACTGATCATCCTGAACTCAGCGATGGTAAGACCATACTCGTATCCCGACACCCATTGGGGAAAGTTATACTCCAAGAGCTCTAGGGGATGTGATTTGTGGAACCATGTTTGTGCGAGGCCATGCGTTGGTGAGACTATAATTAGGTGTGCCTCCTCTTGAGTTGTTCCTGTGCGCTCCTGTCTTGGTTCAGAACATTTGGTTCTCTCATTTGGTCCCTAGTTTCGCTTATGTACATCAACTAAGCGTGTACTAGGCCAGAGCAATTTGAGGTACTGATGGTAGTTGAGATATAGTATGATATTAGGATCTGTTAGTAGCTCAAAACGACCAATCTAGAAACAAAGATAAAGGTCATCTTCGTAAACACAAAAATATTATGGTACAACTATTGACGACTCACCCGTAGAGCATAACCAGGTGAGACGATTCATTACAATGAATCCAAAAGCAAAAAAAAAAGGAACGCAGGTAGCAATCCAGCAGTAGTGAAAACTTGCCCCAATCAGGTTCACCGGAGATAGAATACCTCGGTGATGTTGACATGCCATGAGGATACTGGGTCTGTGAGCAGCAGCATATGAGATGGTGCTCGCTACAGGAATTGCTACCATGGAGGGCGGCATGCCGGCACGAGTGAAGGAGGGTGAGGTGGACTACAACATGCAATTTAACCTGAGAACATGGGTTTCATGCGGCCTCGATGTACTGGACATTAGTAACTGTTTCGTACAAGACATCTACACTAAATTCTGCACATACTTGAATCAAAATGACAGTAAAAAAACTGAACAAAGATGTTCACCCGAATGTACATAACATTGTGGTGCAACATCACTCATATCAGATGGCTTAGAAGCATCTGATATGAGCAAAGGCTCATTGGTTGCAACATCAGAACCTCCAAAGAAGAAAATGGACAATGGGTATATAGGTGAGACAACAATACATTGTTAATCTCCATATTCAACAAATAGACTGGCAAGTACAGATTCTTGGTAAATATTTTATCCAAAGCAGGACAGGATCGAGTCAAAATATCAAGCAACAAAATCGAATTCTTATTTAGGATAAGGTTTCCATTAAAAAATTAGGAAACTTGGTAGCTGGAAAGAGGAGGTAAAGGAAGTGCACAAAACAGCAGTTTTACTCTGAAGTTACACACAGAAGAGTAAACAAAACGTCACATATCCCTTTCTGTTAATTAAAACCAGAAAGCATATCAAACACAGTATACTCTACCTTTTCAAGAAGTAAAATTAAATAATGGATTGAATTATAATGGTCTGGTGCCTCTAGGCTCATCCTTTTTGGGAAACAATGCAAAAAGGTCCAATGAAATCAGACACCCTCTCAAATGTTGTCTCGCATATGGACTGGTTCTGAACCTGCACAGCACAAGCATGTTTTTCAGAGCACAAAACACAAGCAAGCACGCCAACAAATCCATGAATATCAGTCTAAAATCAAGTGATGCGATGGCTATGTATGTAATTACGTAATACGTATGCAAATAAAATTGAATGACCACAATCGCTTCTTTATCAGGCACAGTGGACCTAGTAATGCTGATTGCTGAAATCAGTCAGGGACCCGGTTAGCCAAGTTGCCCAAATAAAATCCTAAGATGCCCAATCAACACAATAGAGAGGCTGAGCAAGCAGACAGAGGCATCTTGTTTACTCACCAAGGCCTTGCTGGAGCTCCCATATTTGCTCTGGATCTGCAAACATCAACTAAAAAGTTCAGAATCACATCGTGAAAACGATGGCGAAGCAAAGTTAAACAATGGTACTCGTTGGAGTTTAATCTCCGGCAAACATGACGGAGAATCAGATTACCTGGAGAAACGGCAGCAAATGAATGCTTCATGTCTCTCCTCCCCGCTTGGCCTCTTCCCCTGTTCCCCATCCTTCTCTTCTTCTTCTTCTGATGGTCCTCCCGTCACCGCCACGCATGTTCCCCTCCCACCACCACCAACGAAAACCGCATCCCCGTCGACCAAGGGAGCAAGTAATCTGTAGCGCCACTAACTTTTCCAATTGGACTTCCCCTGCTGCTTACTTGCTCCTCTCTGCCGCTATGTCCTGGCCGAGAGACGACGTCTCACCTCACGGGTGACGGCTCGCCCGTAGACGAGAGAAAAGGGGCGGCGGTGGCGCTGGTCGGGATGGAGCAGGGCGAGAGAAGAAGCAGCGGAGAAACGGCCGTCCTCTGATGGGCAGCGCTAGAGAAGCGATGGGGGCGGGGGCAGGGGCGGGGGCTAGGTCATCCCTCGCACAGAACGATTCTTTTTCTCTCCCTCTCTCACTTTCCACCCCAACCTAGCAGCGTTTTTTCTTTCTGTGCAAGCGTTGCACAGTAACACAACGACACGTGTACACGCTCGTTGCTCGCTCCTTCCGCGACTGTTAAAGGGATGTATGCCTAGCCTAGACAGGTGGTGGAGTGGTTTCCACCACCTTCTGGATTTGGGAGAAATTGGGTTTGAAAATAGAGGGAAATAGCGTTTCCACCATTTCTTACCTTTTTTTGGTCGCATCAACGTAAATATCACGCCACGCCGTATCAATGTATCATTAATGTTCAAAACCAGATTTGCTCCCATGGTTTCACAGATCCAGGCCTATCTTTATTCTCGTCCCCATCGAATGCCAGGAAAACGCCAGTTTTGACTATGGAAATGCTACGTACGAACGTACGTACCCATCGACCGAAACGAAAGAGATACGATGACGCATAGGTAGTGCGGCAACGTTGACCCGGCCTGGAATCGGCCGCGGGAGAGAAGCGGGCGGGCTGACCTGACACGGGAACTGTTCAACCTTTGACGAGCGAGCTCCAAAAACAGCAGGCCGCTCATGGTTTCTCGATAGATCCCGGGCTCGCCCACAGAAATCGGTCGTCCGAGACGTCGTCGCAGCCTGTTGATCCTGCTCGATCGCCTCGCTGGACACTCACGTATGTATGTATATATATCTCTGGATACAATGGGCAAACCATTGGCCGGGAAGAAGAACACGAGGGAAAAGGAGGAAATAGCAGTGCCTTTCATTCAGAGTTTCAGATCATCGCGAAGCGCAACGCTAGGCCCGGCGGCGACGACATGGGCCGTTGGTTGAAGCCAGATGTACGTGCAAGATCGTTTACTGACATGCAATTTTGTCATGCATAGTTTTGCCTTGTTAATTAGTATACTGCTCTATAGTATTGCTTCAGAATAATTTTGTGCCTTGCGTGCGTTGATTAACGACCCTGGGGGGTGCAGGTTTACCCGCTGATCGGCGCCATGTCGCTGGTGACGGGGATGTGCGTCTTCCAGCTCACCCGGAACGTCTTCCTCAACCCGGACGTCAGGTGAGGCCTCCAAGCCACCCCGATCGATCGGATCACTTCGATGCATGCATATGGCTAACTGTTTTGCTCTCTTGTTTAGGGTGAGCAAGAGCAACCGGCAGAGCGCGGTGCTGGAGAACGCGGAGGAGGGCGAGAGGTACAGCCAGCACGCCTTCCGCCGCTTCGTCAGCGCGCACCGCCCCGAGGTCTTCCCCGCCATCAACCGCTTCTTCTCAGGGTTCAGCGCCAAGTGATGGGTCCACCGAACCGGCCGGCCGGGTGCATTGCTTCTGTGTGTACGTGTGTCGCGTGTGAATATGTTGGTGATTGTGTCATCTGCGTGGAGGCGTGCCATGGATATGCACCAGACATGCCTGAAGTGAATAAATGGTTTGGGAAATATAAGAGCAACTCTATAAGAGTTGCCATAATTTGAATCATGGTGCGCTGGCCATATGGAGTGCGCTTCATAATAATTTGAATTTGAAGGCTGCCGGCTTGTGCGCAAATACAAAATCACCAAACGTCAGCCATCAGTTTCTTTATCTGCTCTCATGATTTTAGTTTCAATTCAAGTGGCAATGTTCTTTTGCAGCCACACAACTCATAATTGTCATCAAATACGATAAAGATAATTAGCAACTACTATATGTTAGTGGCCAAAACTCGTCGCATTACATATATTTTTGCGACTTGAAATATCGTTAAGCGGCATTTTTAAAATATACAATGCCCCTAATCGACATTGCAAACTACTACTACATCCACCGCGCCTAGTCGTCGTCCCCCTCATCCTCCGCGCTTGGCAACCCATCAATGTAGGCAAAGTCATCATTCTCCTCCTCGGAGCAACTAGCAACAACCCCGAGCTATTGCTCCTCCTCTTGGTCGCTGGTTGTGGGGCCGAAGCGCTCATGGGTGTTTATTCCAATAACCCTTCCACTGTAATCTCTTTATTATTAGCTACTGGTTCAAAGTATGTAGCATGTTTGAAAACTTCAGAAATTGTAGATTCCATATCCATGATGTTATTGTTATAACAAGGTAAAAGAAGGATAACATTGAAATATTTTTGGTATTTTGAGTTTTTTTAAGCATCAAAGCAAACAAATGATATATAAAATATAACTAACAAGATAGATAACAAGAAATCAAAGTGGTAACGGCAATGCCTTCACAAATCTTGCTTGGTCTCCTGTACGAGTTCTTGGTGGCCCCCAAGTATAAGAGTGATGTGACCTAGCAATAATTATTTCACTGATTGAGAATCAAAGTTTACCAAATCAGTATGATTATCTCTGCAAAAACTAATGGTTGGTACCTACACACAACACACAAAACAAACTTGTCCCTAATGATTCAAGAGGGTTTTGTCAATCTTGTCTTGCTAGCTACAAGGGTAAATTATATGGTATGATAGGAATTGATAAATAGATAAAATAAATAGAAGGATACAACAAGAAAATAAAATGATAACCATGATTGAAATTAAGGAAAAATAGACCTAGGGCCATAGATTCAATAGAGGCGTATCTCAAAGTAGGATAAATGTGTTGTGGTGAACAAAATACAGTTTGACATCGATTAAATTGTAATATTTATATTTACCACTATGAGCATTCATGACACAATCTTGTATAGGCATTACGGCCGTGATATATGGACCATTAATCCAAATGCATATACAATTGATACTCAACTCAAAGACCGCTATCGAGCATGCATCTCGAGATATTAAGTTTGTACAAACATAGCATTACAATAAGCATGATGACATAATATAGACGATAAAACTATCATCCAACTATGATAATGAAACCATCATTTTATCCTTAGTAGCAATAATACACTACATGTCTTGTCCCTTATTGTTGTTGGGGAACGTTGCAGAAAATTAAAATTTTTCCTACGGTTTCACCAAGATCCATCTATGAGTTCATCTAAGCAACGAGTGATACGAGTGCATCTACATACCCTTGTAGATCGTGAGCGGAAGCGTTCAAGACAACGGGGATGATGGAGTCGTACTCGTCGTGATCCAAATCACCGATGACCAAGTGCTGAACGGACAGCACCTCCGTGTTCAACACACGTACGGAGCGGATGACGTCTCCTCCTTCTTGATCCAGCAAGGGGGAAGGAGAGATTGAGGAAGAAGACTCCAGCAGCAGCACGACAGCGTGGTGGTGGTGGAGAAGCGATACTCGGCGGGGCTTCGCCAAGCAACCGCGGGAGGAGGAAGAGGTGTATCGGGGAGGAGGCACCAAGACTCGAGGTGCGGCTGCCTCCCCCTCCTTAATATAGGCCCCAGTGGTAGCCGCCCTAGAGATGGGATCTCTAGGGGCGGCGCCAAGGGGTGGAGTGCCCCAAGGCAAGTGGGCGCCCTCCCTAGGGTTCCCAACCCTAGGCGCAGAGGGCCCAGGCGGCGCACCAGCCCACCAGGCTGGTCTCCTCCCACTTCAGCCCATGGGCCCTCCGGGATGGGTGGCCCCACCGGTGGACCCCGGACCCTTCCGGTGGTCCCAGTACAATCTGGGTGACCGAAACTTTCCGGTGGCAAACAGCACTTCCTATATATAAATCTTCACCTCCGGACTATTCCGAACTCCTCGTGACGTCCGGATCTCATCCGGACTCAACAACATTCGTAATCACATACAAGTCTTCCTAATAACCCTAGCGTCACCGAACCTTATGTGTAGACCCTACGGGTTCGGGAATCATCTTGAACATGACCGAGACAGCTCTCCGGCCAATAACCAACGGCGGGATCTGGATACCCATGTTGTCTCCCACATGTTCCACGATGATTTCATCGGATGAACCACGATGTCGAGGATTCGATCAACCCGTATACAATTCCTTTGTCAATCGATGCGTTACTTGCGAGACTCGATCGTCGGTATCCCAATACCTCGTTCGGTCTCGTTTCCGCAAGTCACTTTACTCGTCCGTAATGCATGATCCGTGACCAAACACTTGGTCACTTTGAGCTCATTATGATGATGCATTACCGAGTGGGCCCGAGATACCTCTCCGTCATACGGAGTGACAAATCCAGCCTCGATCCGTGTCAACCCAATGACACTTTCGGAGATACCGTAGTGCACCTTTATAGTCACCCGATTCGTTGTGACGTTTGGTACACCCAAAGCACTCCTACGGTATCCGGGAGTTACACGATCTCATGGTCTAAGGAAAGGATACTTGACATTGGAAAAGCTCTAGCAAACAAACTACACGATCTTGTGCTATGCTTATGATTGGGTCTTGTCCATCGCATCATTCTCCTAATGATGTGATCCCGTTATCAATGACATCTGATGTCCATAGTCAGGAAACCATGACTATCTATTGATCAACAAGCTAGTCAACTAGAGGCTTACTAGGGACATATTATGGTCTATGTATTCACACGTGTATTACGATTTCCGGATAATACAGTTATAGCATGAATAAAGACAATTATCATGAATAAGGAAATATAATAATAACCTTTTATTATTGCCTCTAGGGCATATTTCCAACAGTCTCCCACTTGCACTAGAGTCAATAATCTAGTTACATTGTGATGAATCGAACACCCATAGAGTTCTGGTGTTGATCATGTTTTGCTCGCGAGAGAGGTTTAGTCAACGGATCTGCGACATTTAGATCCATATGTACTTTGCAAATATCTATGTCTCCATCTTGAACGTTTTCACGGATGGAGTTGAAACGACGCTTGATGTGCCTGGTCTTCTTGTGAAACCTGGGCTCCTTGGCAAGGGCAATAGCTCCAGTGTTGTCACAGAAGAGTTTGATAGGCCCCGACGCATTGGGTATGACTCCTAGGTTGGTGATGAACTCCTTCACCCAAATTGTTTCATGCGCTGCCTTCGAGGCTGCCATGTACTCCGCTTCACATGTAGATCCCGCCACGACGCTTCGCTTGCAAATGCACCACTCACCGCTCCACCATTCAACATATACACGTATCCGGTTTGTGACTTAGAGTCATCGGATCGTGTCGAAGCTAGCATCGGCGTAACCCTTCTGACGAGCTCTTCATCACCTCCATAAGCGAGAAATATGTCCTTTGTCCTCTTGGTGCTTCAGGATATTCTTGATCGTTGTCCGGTGTTCCTTGCGGGATTACTTTGGTACCTTCCTATCAAACTTACGGCAAGGTTTACATCAGTCTGTACACAAGATGGCATACATAATAGATCCTATGGTGAAGCATAGGGATGACACGCATCTCTTCTTTATCTTTTGCCATGGTCGGGCATTGAGCCGAGCTCAATCTCACACCTTGCAACACAGGCAAGAACCCTTTCTGGACTGATCCATTTTGAACTTATTCAAAATCTTATCAAGGTATGTGCTTTGTGAAAGACCTATGAGGCGTCTCGATCTATCCCTATAGATCTTGATGCCTAATATGTAAGCAGCTTCTCCAAGGTCCTTCATTGAAAAACACTTATTCAAGTAGGCCTTAATGACGTCCAAAAGTTCTATATCATTTCTCATCAAGAGTATGTCATCTACATATAATATGAGAAATGCTCTGAGCTCCCACTCACTTTCTTGTAAACGCAGCTTCTCCATAAGTCTCATAAACCCAAACGCTTTGATCATCTCATCAAAGCGAATGTTCCAATCATGAGATGCTTGCACCAGCCCATAAATGGATCGCTGGAGCTTGCATACTTTGTTAGCATCTATAGGATCGACAAAACCTTCCGGCTGCATCATATACAGTTCTTCTTTAAGATGTCCGTTAAGGAATGCCGTTTTGACGTCCATCTGCCATATCTCATAATCATAGTATGCGGCAATTGCTAACATGATTTGGACGGACTTCAGCTTCGCTACGGGAGAGAATGTCTCGTCGTAGTCAATCCCTTGAACTTGTCGATAACCCTTAGCAACAAGTCGAGCTTTATAGATGGTAACATTACCATCCGCGTCCGTCTTCTTCTTAAAGATCCATTTGTTTTTTATCGCTCGCCGATCATCGAGCAAGTCTGTCAAAGTCCATACTTTGTTTTCATACATGGATTCTATCTCGGATCGCATGGCTTCAAGCCAATTGTTGGAATCTGGGCCCGCCATCGCTTCTTCATAGTTCGAAGGTTCACCGTTGTCTAACAACATGATTTCCAGGACAGGGTTGCCGTACCACTCAAAGTGCGGAGCGTGTCCTTGTGGACCTCTGAAGTTCAAGAGCAACTTGATCCAAGTACCTTGATCATCATCGTTATTTTCCTCTCCAGTCGGTGTAGGCATCACAGGAACATTTTCCTGAGCTGCACTACTTTCCTGTTCAAGAGGTAGTACTTCATCGATTTCTACTTTCCTCCCACTTACTTCTTTCGAGAGAAACTCTTTTTCCAGAAAGGATCTGTTCTTGGCAACAAAGATCTTGCCCTCAGATCTTAAGTAGAAGGTATACCCGATGGTTTCCTTAGGGTATCCTATGAAGACGCATTTTTCTGACTTGGGTTCAAGCTTTTCAGGTTGAAGTTTCTTGACATAAGCATCGCATCCCCAAACTTTTAGAAACGACAGCTTAGGTTTCTTCCCAAACCATAATTCATACGGTGTCGTCTCAACGGATTTAGACGGTGCCCTATTTAAAGTGAATGTAGGTGTCTCTAGAGCGAATCCCCAAAATGATAGCGGTAAATCGGTAAGAGATATCATAGACCGCACCATATCCAATAGAGTGCGATTACGACGTTCGGACACACCGTTACGCTGAGGTGTTCCAGGCGGCGTGAGTTGTGAAACGATTCCACATTTCCTTAAGTGTGCACCAAATTCGTGACTTAAATATTCTCCTCCACGATCTGATCGTAGGAATTTTATCTTTCAGTCACGTTGATTCTCTACCTCATTATGAAATTCCTTGAACTTTTCAAAGGTCTCAGACTTGTGTTTCATTAAGTAGACATACCCATATCTACTCAAGTCATCAGTGAGAGTGAGAACATAACGATATACTCCGCGAGCCTCAACGCTCATTGGACTGCACACATCGGTATGTATGATTTCCAATAAGTTGGTTGCTCGCTCCATTATTCCGGAGAACGGAGTCTTGGTCATTTTGCCCATGAGGCATGGTTCGCATGTGTCAAATGATTCATAATCGAGAGACTCTAAAAGTCCATCAGCATGGAGCTTCTTCATGCGCTTGACACCAATGTGACCAAGGCGGCAGTGCCACAAGTATGTGGGACTATCGTTATCAACTTTACATCTTTTGGTATTCACACTATGAATATGTGTAATACTACGCTCGAGATTCATTAAGAATAAACCATTGACCATCGGGGCATGACCATAAAACATATCTCTCATATAAATAGAACAACCATTATTCTCGGATTTAAATGAGTAGCCATCTCGTATCTAACGAGATCCAAATACAATATTCATGCTCAAACTTGGCACTAAATAACAATTATTAAGGTTTAAAACTAATCCCGTAGGTAAATGTAGAGGTAGTGTGCCGACGGCGATCACATCGACCTTGGAACCATTCCCGACGCGCATCATCACCTCGTCCTTCGCCAGTCTCCGCTTATTCCGCAGCTCCTGCTGTGAGTTACAAATATGAGCAACGGCACCGGCATCAAATACCCAGGAGTTACTACGAGTACTGGTAAGGTACACAACAATTACATGTATATCAAATATACCTTTAGTGTTGCCGGCCTTCTTGTCCGCTAAGTATTTGGGGCAGTTCCGCTTCCAGTGACCCTTCCCTTTGCAATAAAAGCACTTAGTCTCAGGCTTGGGTCCATTGCTTGACTTCTTCCTGGCAGCTGGTTTACCAGGCGCGGCAACATTCTTGCCATCCTTCTTGAAGTTCTTCTTACCCTTGCCCTTCTTGAACTTGGTGGTTTTATTGACCATCAACACTTGATGTTCTTTCTTGATTTCTACCTCTGCCGACTTCAACATTGAAAATACTTCAGGAATAGTTTTCACCATCCCTGCATATTGTAGTTCATCACAAAGCTCTTATAGCTCGGTGGGAGCGATCAAGGATTCTGTCAATGACCGCCTCGTCCGGGAGGTTAATGTCCACTGGGACAAAGCGGTTGTGCAACCCTGACATTTTGAGTATGTGCTCACCGATGTAACTATTTTCCTCCATCTTACAATTGTAGAACTTGTCGGAGACTTCATATCTCTCGACCGGGCATGAGCTTGAAAACCATTTTCAGCTCCTCGAACATCTCATATGCTCTGTGTTGCTCAAAACGCTTTTGGAGCCCCGGTTCTAAGCTGTAAAGCATGCCGCACTGAACGAGGGAGTAATCATCAGCACGTGACTGCCAAGTGTTCATAACGTCTTGGTTTTCTAGGATGGGTGCTTCACCTAACGGTCCATCTAGGACATATGCTTTCTTGGCAGCTATGAGGATGATCCTCAGGTTCAAGACCCAGTCCGTATAGTTGCTGCCATCATCTTTCAGCTTGGTTTTCTCTAGGAACGCGTTGAAGTTCATGTTGACATGAGCGTTCGCCATTTGATCTACAAGACATATTTGCAAAGGTTTTAGACTAAAGTTCATGATAATTAAGTTCATCTAATCAAATTATTTAATGAACTCCCACTCAGATTAGACATCCTCTAGTCATCTAAGTGTTACACGATCTGAGTCGACTAGGCCGTGTCCGATCATCACGTGAGACAGACTAGTCATCATCGGTGAACATCTCCATGTTGATCGTATCTTCCATACGACTCATGTTCGACCTTTCGGTCTCTGTGTGCCGAGGCCATGTCGGTACATGCTAGGCTCGTCAAGTTAACCCTAAGTGTTTTTGCATGTGTAAAACTGTCTTACACCCGTTGTATGTGAACGTAAAAATCTATCACACCCGATCATCACGTGGTGCTTCGAAACGACGAACTTTAGCAACGGCGCACAGTTAGGGGAGAACACTTCTTGAAATTGTTGTAAGGGATCATCTTATTTACTACCGTCGTTCTAAGTAAACAAGATGCATAAACATAATAAACATCACATGCAATTATATAGTAGTGACATGATATGGCCAATATCATATAGCTCCTTTGATCTCCATCTTCGGGGCTCCATGATCATCTTTGTCACCGGCATGACACCATGATCTCCATCATCATGATCTCCATCATCGTGTCTTCATGAAGTTGTCACGCCAACGACTACTTCTACTCCTGTGGCTAACGCGTTTAGCAATAAAGTAAAGTAATTTACATGGCGTTCTTCAATGACACGCAGGTCATACAAAAAATAAAGACAACTCCTATGGCTCCTGCCGGTTGTCATACTCATCGACATGCAAGTCGTGATTCCTATTACAAGAAATTGATCTCATACATCACAATATATCATTCATCATTCATCACAACTTTTGGCCATATCACATCACAAGACACTTGCTGCAAAAACAAGTTAGACGTCTTCTAATTGTTGTTGCAAGTTTTTACGTGGCTTCTATAGGTGATCTAGCAAAAACGTTTTCTTACCTATGTTAAAGCCACAACGTGATTTGTCAACTTCTATTTACCCTTCATAAGGACCCATTTCATCGAATCCGCTCCAACTAAAGTGGGAGAGACAGACACCCGCTAGCCACCTTATGCAACTAGTGCATGTCAGTCGGTGGAACCTGTCTCACGTAAGCGTACGTGTAAGGTCGGTCCGGGCCGCTTCATCCCACAATACCGTTGAAGCAAAATAAGACTAGTAGCGGCAAGAGAGTTGACAACATCTACGCCCACAACAAAATTGTGTTCTACTCGTGCAATAGAGAACTACGCATAGATCTAGCTCATGATGCCACTGTTGGGGAACGTTGCGTAAAATTAAAATTTTTCCTACGGTTTCACCAAGATCCATCTATGAGTTCATCTAAGCAACGAGTGATAGGAGTGCATCTACATACCCTTGTAGATCGTGGCGCGAAGCGTTCAAGAGAACGGGGATGATGGAGTCGTGCTCTGTCGTGATCCAAATCACCGATGACCAAGTGTTGAGCGGACAGCACCTCCGCGTTCAACACACGTGCGGAGTGGATGACGCCTCCTCCTTCTTGATCCAGCAAGGGGAAGGAGAGGTTGAGGAAGAAGACTCCAAAGAGCAGACGACGACGGCGTGGTGGTGGTGGAGAAGCGAGATTCGGCAGGCTTCGCCAAGCAACCGGGAGGAGGAAGAGGTCTAGCGAGGAGGGAGGCGCCAAGACTCGGGGTGCGGCTTCCCACCCTTCCCTCCTTATATAGGCCCCAGGGGTAGCCGCCCTAGATATGGGATCTCTAGGGGGCGGCCAAGGGGTGGAGTGCCCCCAAGGCAGTGGGCGCCCCCCTAGGGTTCCCAACCCTAGGCGCAGAGGGGGCCCAGAGGCGCACCAGCCCACCAGGCTGGTCCCTCCCACTTCAGACCACGGGCCCTCCGGGATAGGTGGCCCCACCGGTGGACCCCGGACCCTTCCGGTGGTCCCAGACAATCTGGGTGACCGAAACTTTCCGATGGCGAAACAGCACTTCCTATATATAAATCTTCACCTCCGGACTATTTCGAAACTCCTCGTGACGTCCGGGATCTCATCCGGGACTCCGAACAACATTCGGTAATCACATACAAGTCTTCCTAATAACCCTAGCGTCGTGAACCTTAAGTGTAGACCCTATGGGTTCGGGAATCATCGAACATGACCGAGATAGCTCTCCGGCCAATAACCAACAGCGGGATCTGGATACCCATGTTGGCTCCCACATGTTTCACGATGATTTCATTGGATGAACCACGATGTCGAGGATTCGATCAACCCCGTATACAATTCCCTTTGTCAATCGGTATGTTACTTGCCCGAGACTCGATCGTCAGTATCCCAATACCTCGTTCGGTCTCATCTCGCAAGTCACTTTACTCGTACCGTAATGCATGATCCCGTGACCAAACACTTGGTCACTTTGAGCTCATTATGATGATGCATTACCGAGTGGGCCTAGAGATACCTCTCCGTCATATGGAGTGACAAATCCCAGTCTCCATCCGTGTCAACCCAACAGACACTTTCGGATATACCTGTAGTGCACCTTTATAGTCACCCAGTTATGTTGTGACGTTTGGTACACCCAAAGCACTCCTACGGTATCCGAGAGTTACACGATCTCATGGTCTAAGGAAAGGATACTTGACATTGGAAAAGCTCTAGCAAACGAACTACACGATCTTGTGCTATGCTTAGGATTGGGTCTTGTCCATCACATCATTCTCCTAATGATGTGATCCCGTTATCAATGACATCTGATGTCCATAGTCAGGAAACCATGACTATCTGCTGATCAACAAGCTAGTCAACTAGAGGCTTACTAGGGACATATTATGGTCTATGTATTCACACGTGTATTACGATTTCCGGATAATACAGTTATAGCATGAATAAAGACAATTATCATGAATAAGGAAATATAATAATAACCTTTTATTATTGCCTCTAGGGCATATTTCCAATAATTGTCACTAGGATATAGAACACTGCAAGATTGAACTCACTGCCATACACAACTCCCTTCGAAGATCTACGCATCAAACTTTGGTCAAAGAAGACAAATAGATCGTTAAACATACACGACAACTTAATTATGCAGCAAAGAAACCATAAGAGATTCAATATAATTCATGAACAAATCCGATCATAAAGTGACAATTCATCATATCCCAACAAACACAACACCAATTACATCATATGGATCCGGTCATGTGAGGCAGCTCACGAAAACTTTGTATTGAATCACAATGGAGAGATGATGCCATCTAACTACTGCTATGGACCCAAGGTCCTAACAAAACTACTCACACATGGTCATGGTGATAGCAAGGTTGATGAGGATGGCTCCGGTGACAGATGCCCCTCTGGCAACACGTCAGAACAAACCCCCAGATAGGATTTCCTTAGAAGAGGAACTTGTGGCAGCGGGGGAAAATCATGAAAAATGGTACGGAGTGTTTTGAGAATAATAAGATTTGTAGGAAAAATATGGGCGAAAGGCGTGTTTGAGGCTTGGCCGTCTAGTGGCTCCCGGCTCCTTCCGGTGCTTTCTGAAAGCTTCGTCCTCCAAAAAAAAAACATAAAAAATCCCGAGGGTATTTTAAGGTATGGGGATATCGATTTTCTGTAAACCAAAAACTTGTAGTAACAACGTAAGGTCTGGGCACTGAATTAATAGGTTAGTCCATGAAAATAATATATACTTGCTATAAAAATATGTAAAAGTGGTATGATAATAACATAAAACAATTAAAATTATAGATACATTTGAGACGTATGAGCACATAAGCTAATGTACCCCACATGTCATTTGCACTTCTTTGTTGTTAAATCAAGTAACAGATTAAGTGCATCTTCTAAATGCTACATATACAAGCATCACAAAAAATATGTATGCACCCAGGGACAAAGTTGAGGATAGTCGACATTTAATAGAATTAGATGATATCCCGCGAGTTGCTATGCAAATTATTTGCAGTGTATTTTGGTAAAATTAGATTATATGAACAGGAGTATTTAGATTAATAATGTAAGAACTACAACTTAAAATAGCGTCTAATTGTAAAATATTTATTAAACACAAGTAGCACAATATAATTAAGCATTTGAGCCTTTTTACATCATGTTGCATGTTGAGGTGGGTCATCTTCCGTATATATTTGCACAATGAAGTGACATAGTTGCATGTTGAGATAATATGTTAGTAGGGATGAGTGGGGCGTTTTGGAGCTCGGCCTCCGTGGAGGCCGAAATGAGTGATTTTTTTTTCAAAATTCAAACATTTCATTTTCAAACAAATATGGAAAAATTGCACAGAATATGAATTCGTCAAGATCGGGGTTCCGTAGCCATCATTCCACGACGAATCCATCGGTGACCTACAAGTAGAGACCAAAAGAATAAAAAAACTGGCTCAGACATTTCGTCGAACACCTAGAGCGAATGTGTTTATAGGGGGGAGTTGGACGTACCAGGGCGGCGTCTGGTGGCGACGACCTTGACCGGTTGCGGCACGGTTGGCGGCGGTGTGGGTAGGAGCCTCTGGTGGAGAAGCCCTGGGTTGAGGATGCCGGCGATGCAAAGTTGACGGCGGAACTCCGGTGGTGGTTGTGCGGACAAGGGAGAAAGAGAAGAGGAAAGGGTTGGCCGGGCAAGGAGGAGGGTGGAGATATGCGAATTGACGCGGACTTCAGTAGTCATTCCTACGCGGCGGGCGCATCCAGGCGTTTGGGCGGATTTGAGGTCTCCAATTGTAGATGCTCTGACGGAATACGTTTTTTACTGTCGGGCCACCCACCCACTCAACACGCGCACACTCACAGACACAAGAAAACACGAAGCCATCCGGAAGGCGAGGTTCCTGAATTTCCGCCTAGACATGAGCAATTAGATCTCTCGTATGCCAAGCTACCGGAATTGAATCGCCCAAGCTTCCTGCAATTGGACCAATTGAAGCTTGCCCCAAAGCAACACGAACTGATCGAGCTCTCCCGGGCTACCAATTCTTGGCAAACCCCTCCCTCAGCCGTCGGCCTTTCAGTCAGCGCGCCCTGGACCTTGGGCTGGGGGGACTCCCTTCGAGCAAGCAGGTAAACATCATCGCCTTAAATCCGGATATTATTCAGAATTGAGAGCGAAAGCCCATAGGTAATTCGGCATATGCCGCCTGTCCTTGTCTGCCGCGGAATCCTGGATTGCTCGGAACATGGTTACGGGATTTGTCAAGTCATATGAGCAACAAATATTTTTCGCCATGAATTACCAAGCTGAGAGAGACACACCTCCATATTTTTTACCATGAATTATCAAGAAATGTCACGAGGTTCAAACTGGGCAAAACACTAAGGTGCACTTGACAGGAAACGGGAACGAAAACAAAAGCATAGCCACACTTTTGATGCGTGGCACCTAATGCTGACCTTGAAAGCTGGAAGCATATTCCTACAGGGCAAGCGGCAGGTTCTCCCCTGAATCTGCTTGCCACAGCCACATCTTCACGACTCTTCTGCAACACACAAGAGATGCCGTGGTATGACCATTGCGCAGCCAAAAGGGACCTAATCATCAGGACTCAGGAGCCAAGAAACAACGAGGATACAGCCATACAGGGCTGTTCCCTCGTTTTGCCGCATCATCATCATCATCATCCTTGGTCCCATGGTTCAGGTGTGATTCAGTGATGGTTCAGGTGGGATCCTTGGTCCCAAATCTGTGATACTGATGGCTTTTGCTGCTATTCGGCCGCAGGGAGTCATTATGCACAGCCTAGGAAGCACAATTCTTCTTCTGGTAATACTATGTTTGGTGTTGCTGTTAGAAGGGGCAGCAGCTTGCTCAGGCGGGCGATGCGAGGTCGGTCAAGTTTCCGTCCATCCTCCTCGCCGACCCTGCCATGATCGTGAGATATTTCTTCTGGAGATAGAATAGAGGTCTGGTCTGACGTTGGGATTTGCAGCTCGGCGACCGATGTTCGTCAGAAACAGACTGCGGGTCTGAGCTCTACTGCTACAACTGCTGGATCGAGTTCGCCGGCAAAAGGTGCGTCCGGACGACGGCCGCCGACCCGTTCAAGATAGCTGTGAGTGGTGGACTCCTCCTACTCTGCCATTGCTCTGTTTTCTTCTATTCCATCCATCTCCATTTCTGCAACTGTTCGGTAGTCAGTATTGTTCTTCTCCCATTCCTTTTAGGATACATCGTTGCCGTTCAACAAGTACGCGTTCCTGACGACGCACAACTCGTTCTCGATCCGCGGCGAGCCGTCCCACACCGGAGTGCCGCGGATCACGCTCTACAACCAGGACGATTCCGTCACCGATCAACTGAATGTCTGAAACTCTGAATGTAACCCGTCACTTGTTCAAATTTGCTACTACTTTCAGTCAGTTCTTGGATTCTGACTGAACTGCGCGGTCCACCTTCCCGCAGAACGGAGTCCGGGCGCTGATGCTGGACGTGTACGACTTCCGCGACGACATTTGGCTTTGCCACTCAAAGGGAGGGAAGTGCTTCGACTTCACGGCGTTCGTGAGTAAATTAAGCTTGACTCAACCGCTGTACATTTCCTTGCGTTCTGGGACGGCATTGGGGCTGAAACGTGTGGAGTGATTGGTGATTCTGCAGGAGCCGGCCATCGGCACCATGATGGAGGTCGAGGCGTTCCTGTCGGCGAACCCGTCGGAGGTCGTGACGCTGATCCTGGAGGACTACGTCAGCTCTGACCACGGCCTGTCCAAGCTGTTCGACAGCGCGGGCCTGACCAAGTACTGGTTCCCGGTGTCGAGCATGCCGCGGGACGGCGGGGACTGGCCTCGCGTCCGCGACATGATCAGGCGCAACCACCGCCTCCTCGTCTTCACCTCCGACGAGTCCAAGCAGCGCGCCGAGGGGATCGCGTATCAGTGGAACTTCATGGTCGAAAACCAGTGTAAGCTTCAGCCATGGAAATTTCTCAAACAAACGAATGATAAAACCATCCTGAAAAGTACATGGGCGAATGCTGATCGTGTGGTATATGCAGATGGCGATGGCGGGATGAGCTCTCGCGCGTGCCACAGACGCGCCGAGTCCCTGGCCCTGGACAACCGGACGAGGTCGCTGGTCCTGGTGAACTACTTCCACACGGTGCCGCTCCGGGTGACGGCGTGCGTGGAGCACTCGCTGGGGCTCGCGGACGTGCTCCGGGAGTGCCACGCCGCCGCCGGCGACCGCTGGGCCAACTTCCTGGCCGTCGATTACTACAAGGTACCTCGCTACTTCGCTTGTACGTAGCCAGTGATAATGTACTAATCCGTGGAATGCCTCAAACTTGTTCGGTTTCAGAGAAGCGACGGCGGCGGCGTGTTCGAGGCCACGGACATGCTCAACGGGATGCTCATCTGCGGCCGCGACGACGTGCGTGCGTGCACGGTGAGATCGCTATGCATGATGCGTTTTGTTTTTCTTCATCTCCGGTAATTCGAGTGAAATTTGTGACAAATAACTTTGCGTGCTTGCTGCTGCAGAAACGAACTCTCAAGGACGTGCTGTATGGCCTGCTCGGCAAGGCTGGGGGGCTGATGCCGGGTCACGGTGGGACGAGGAGGACGTGAGAAGTCGCTTGGTTCTTGTTGGTTGTGCTTGTCATGCACTCATGTCGCATGTGCAGCGATGCGTGAGAGATTGGATTGGGTGCCAGGGAGGACGGACACGGACAGGACCAGCCTTGCTGCGCTCGTGCACGCCGGCCGTGAGAGCGCAACTACTGCTGGTGGATGCTAGTACTGTACTCCATTGTGGTTGCAGACTTGCAGCCATGATGGTTCGAGGAAAAACACTGTAGCTATGGAACCCTGTGGCATGCACATGGTCGGGAAGTGTTGTGTAGGTTATTGCGGCAGTACCCATGGTAGTTTGGTACTGACACTGGTGTTGTCGAGAGAGAAAAGTTGTTGCTCCGTGCAGACATTAGATAGGTGCGGGTGGGATCGGGACATTGGTAGACATTTGTAGCATGGTGCTGATATTGCTGGCACTGTCGAGAGAGAAAAGTTGTTTATTCATGCAGACTTGTCACTAGCCAGGCTTGTTTAAGATAAGTAAAAGAAAAGGCTTTAGAGAAAGATGTTTACGAGAACAAAGAAAATTAGTCATCACACGATTTCCTCTAAATTATAAGTAACATTCTTCTTCGGTACAACCCCCTAAAAACATCAACGGTCCAGATCGTCCTATACCCCTTCGCCTCAAAACTTAAAAAAGGGTAGGATGGTCTTTGCCCATGCCCTCCTCGCCCCGCCCCGCGACGTATCACAAGTGACCGTCGACGACGACGTCGTCACGCTTTTTTTACTGTGGCGACGTACGTTTTTTTCCCGTCGGTGGTCAAGCGCGTCGGTGGTCAAACCGCACGTCGCCCGTGAAAGCGTCGTGGCGCGCGTGAATCGCGCTCGCCGCCCGCCCTGTCGCCTCGTCGCCGCCCGCCGCCCGTCCGTCCGTCGCCGCCGCCGCTTCGCCGCCGCGCCCTCGCTCGCCGCGCCGCCGCCTCGATCGCTGCCGCATTGATAACCAACGACCCGGCCGCCGCTTCGCCGTCTCCCTATAAAACTCACCCGCCCGCCGCCGCCGCAAACACCGCTCCGTCTCACCTCCCGTCTCCACCTCCCAAAATCCGCCGGCGACATGTCGTTCCACATGGCGGCTAGCCCGCACCGGGCGGCGACGACGGCCCAGTCGCGTGGCTGCCGAGCTTGAGCACGCCGGAGACGGAGGAGCCGCACCGAGCTCCTCGTGCCGCCGGGTTGCCGTCTTCCGCACGACTAGAAGCTCGACAAGGGCGGCTACCGAGGCGCGGCCCGGCGCCACATGGAGGAGAAGCGGACCGCGGGCCGCAATAACATCGCCGGCCGCCACGCGTTACGGGGCAGCAAAAGACTACGCCGCCATCGCCAGCGTCTGTCGGGCGAGTCCGGCGTCGCGCTGACCTCATCGGCGACCGTCGCCGCGTTCTTATCCGCGCCCGCCCGGCCGCGCGCCGTCGGGCTCTCCACCACTGCGCCGGTGCCGCCGATCCCGCCCACGGAGGTGGAACTACGCCGGGCGGTGGTTCTCCGGGAGGACGGTGATCCCGACGAATCGCCGGTTACCTCGTCGCCTGCAGCTGCGCGGCAGCTGCAGCGGCGGCCGCAGAGGGCGGCAGCTGCAAGGAGGCCGCCGAAAGCGGCAATGATCCAGCGGCGGCGGCGATTCCGCCAGATGGTCCCAAGAAGCGAGGCGGAGGCGCCGAGTCGTCGGACGACGACGGCATCGATCGGGAGCGGTTGGCCCAGTCGGCGATTTACGACGACGAGGGGGGGTGGGACGGCGGCGATGACGGCGGTGACGTCGAGGTCATCGATCTGTTGGCTAGCGACGAGGAGGAGGACTAGTTTTTTTTTAATGTTCTAAGTATGAACTATGTATCGTTTATGTTTGGAAAAACTCGTCTGATTTCGGTAATGTTGAATGGACTATGTAAAATATATCTATGTTCAAACTAGTTTGTTGTAGTCTTGTTTAAATTTGTCTTCAAAAATTGTTAAAAAAATTAGCTAAATATAGAACGCTTATTTTGAGAAAAATTCAAAATTTTCCGATCCATGCATAAAAATGTTCATAATATATTTAAAAAATTTGCATCGAATATACATAGGACAAAATAAGGTATACAATTATCAAAAATTTGTAGAATAAAAAAAATCATGAAAACACATAAAATAAAAAATAAAAAGTGTATGTAAATGTTTATAAAGCGTTTTAGAAATGTTCAGATTTTGTTCAAATATGTCCATATAGAATAGCCGGTGGATGAAAAAATTGAAATTTTGAAATACAAATTATAACAAATAAAGAAAAAAATTAAAAAGGTGATATATTTTAATTCATTAACATTTCCTGAAATATTATTAAATTCGTTAACATTTATGAATCAGAGAATATTTTTAAATTTAATAACATATATGAATGAATACAAGAATTTTTAAATTCATTTACATTTTCCAAAATATTTTTAAAGTACTTTGGAGGGAAACCTCTAGCTTCGAAAACCTGGAAAAGGCAGTCCCAACTGACCGAATCAAATGCTTTCTGAAAATCCAATTTTAGCGCGACAACCGGCATCCTCATTGAGAATTTTTAAATGCATACGGACTCGAAACGGGACAAATTTTTGCGTGCGTGCCCTGCTAGGGCACAGTATCATGTGGAAAAAAATTGGGCACGTTTGGCGGATGGCGGAGAGGTGCGACCGAGGGTCCCTCCGCCATACCGAAACCACCCCCTTCCACAGCAAGTACCTGACCGGTTTGACGGATTGCACCCAACTTCTGGGAGCGCGTGTGGGGCCCCACCCGGGCACCCCACGCCCGAATGAACGAAATCCGACAACGAACGCACGTTGCGTCACGTCTGGGCAGTATTTTCAGGGTTTTCTGCCCGGAAAATGGTAGTAAATGCATACGGACTCGAAACGCGGCATATTTTTGCGTGCGTGCCCTGCTAGGGCACAGTATCACGTGGAAAAAAATTAGGCACGTTTGGCGGATGCAAAGCGGAGAGGTGCGACCGAGGGTCCCCTCCGGCCATACCGAAACCACCCCCTTCTACAGCAAGTACCTTACCGGTTTGACGGATTGCACCCAACTTCTGGGAGCGCGTGTGGGGCCCTACTCAGGCACCCCACGCCCGAAATGAACGAAATCCGACAACGAACGCACGTTGCGTCACGTCCGGGCAGTATTTTCAGGGTTTTCTGCCGGGAAAATGGTAGTAAATGCATACGGACTCGAAACGGGACAAATTTTTGCGTGCGTGCCCTGCTAGGGCACAGTATCACGTGGAAAAAAATTGGGCACGTTTGGCGGATGCGAAGCGGAGAGGTGCGACCGTGGAAAAAAAAATCGTGTGGAATATTTCTCCTTCGATGCTTTCAATATTGGGATGGTGACAAATGGACAGGCTTATTTTCACAGGTACGCAAGTCATGTTTGAACTACGATGTACAATGAACGCTGTGCTAACACCATTTTTTTTCAGACCTCTATTGATGATTCGAGAGAGTTAATGATTGCGCAACTTATCTTTTCGGAAAGAAACAAGCTTGATGAAGTGAAAAAGAAAGTTATTCGGATATCAAAGAAGAAGAAATAGATGCGGCACGGAGGAGTTTTGCATGTGCTTTGAGTGGTACTAGAGGACTTTATTTTCCAAACGCTTTGCGCACTTGCTTATAAATTTTATGTAATAGACTCTCCTTCCGAATAGTTATATGTAATAGACTCGGCACTTTTCCAAAAGTTTTTTAATGTCCACATGATATTTCGTTTCATAAATATTATATAATAATTTTTTTTGTTTACATGATTTTTTGGTTGCCGAATAGTTATATGTAATCATGCCGTCGTTAAATTTTTGTGCACTAAACTATGGCAGCACACTGCGTGTTCTTGAAAAATTATTTGACATAAAAAAATGCCCTTTGTCTCCACGGCGTTTCTTAATAAGCCGTCGTTATCAAGCCCAAAGGGCGACTTCAATGGCGTTTGAACACGCCGTGAAATCAGGCCCAACAAAGGCGAATCGACGCGGCACATCGACGGGTAGTATTCGAGGAGCTCAATGCAACGACGGAGCTGAGTATATAAGCAGTCGTCGTCCCTTTGGCGGCGAGGTGGGACTAAACTTCCGTCGGCCGCAGGCGACGTGGACACAACCAGACGCGACGTGGGCCGACCCAAAAAACTTTGGGCGGCGCGGTCTTCTCGATCGCCGACGCCGCGCGGGCCGCCCAAAAAGGCAATTGACGGCGCGGTCTTCTCGACGGCTCGACGCGCCATGGGCCGGCCCAGTTACCACCGCTGTGACGCCGCGCCAGTGAAACCGACGCAAGTTTAGTCCCACCTCGACGGCCGAAGGCGACGACGACTAGTTTATATACTCAGCTCCCGTCGTCGTATTGAACTCCTCTGATTACTACCCCGTCGATGTGCCGCGTCGATGCTGCCCTGTTGGGCCTGGTTTCCACGGCATGCTCCGAAACGCTAGTTGTAGTCGCCCGTTGGGCTTGATAACGACGGGCTTACTAAGAGACGCTGTGGAGACGGGTGGGCATTTTTTTCTTTTAAAAAAACAGTACACAGAGTACTTCTTCTATTTTGATATATTTGACAGCCGACGAGACTGTAGTAAATACATGCAGAATTCATACAATAAACAATGAATAGTGAATATTTATATCAACAATAATGTTGTCTCAACATAACAATTGTCACCACTGTAATTTTATTGTAGTTGACAGAAAATAACAAGTCTGAAATGACAACGGTCCGTACGCAATAATCATGTTTCACACATATAAAATACTCAACACGAACAAAAATTTAACAAATGTTCTTCATATAAATGGAAGAGGTAAAACACTCGCATCGTCTTCACTTGAGTCTTCAAGCCCAGTTGCTGCACACAAAAAAAATATGAGAATCAATGCACCGTTAATGAAACAACAAAACTGACATAAATAAATAATAGACATACTCTTCATTTTTGCTGCATGTGCTCCTGTTATGACCTGAGCCGCTGCTGTTGGGGAACGTAGTAATTTCAAAAAATTTCCTACGCACACTCAAGATCATGGTGATGCATAGCAACGAGAGGGGAGAGTGTTGTCTACGTACCCTCGTAGACCGAAGTGGAAGCGATCACAACGTAGAGGAAGTAGTCGACGCTCTCCTCGCGATCCGACCGATCCCGGCGCCGTTACTCGGCGCCCCCCAGTTCTTGACACATGTACAGCTCGATGACGCCCCTCGAACTCCGATCCAGCCGAGTGTCGAGGGAGAGTTCCGTCAAGATGACGGCGTGGTGATGATCTTGATGTTCTATCGGCAGAAGCTTCGCCTAAGCTTCATGACGATATGACCGAGGTGGAATATGGTGGAAGGGGCACCGACACGGCTAAGGAACGATCCGTAGATCAAACTTGTGTGTTCTAGGGTGCCCCCGCCTCAGATATAAAGGAGCAAGGGGGGTGCGGCCGCCTAGAGGAGGCGCTGGAGGAGTCCTACTCCCACCGAGTAGGACTCCCCTTTCCTAGTTGGAGTAGGATTGGGGGAGGAAAGAGGAAGGGGCGCCGCCTCCTTGTCCTATTCGGACTAGGGGAGGCGCGCGCCTGCCCCGGCCGCCCCTCCTCTTTTCCCTCATGGCCCACTAAGGCCCATTAACCCCGGGAGGGTTCCAGAACCACCGGTGTTCCTAAGAAAATCCGATTTCACCCTAACCATTCAACTCCAAATATAGGCTTCCAATATATCAATCTTTATGTCTCGACCATTTCGAGACTCCTCGTCATGTCCGTGATCACATCCGGGACTCAACTTCTTCGGTACATCAAAATACATAAACTCATAATATAACAATCATCGAAACCTTAAGCGTGCGGACCCTACGGTTCGAGAACAATGTAGACATGACCGAGACATCGCCTCCGTCAATAACCAATAGCGGACCTGATGCCCATATTGGTTCCTACATATTCTACGAAGATCTTTATCGGTCGGACCGCATAACAACATACGTTGTTCCTTTGTCATCGGTATGTTACTTGCCCGAGATTCGATCGTCGGTATCCAATACCTAGTTCAATCTCGTTACGCAAGTCTCTTTACTCGCTCTGTAATACATCATCTCACAGCTAACTCATTAGTTGTAATGCTTGCAAGGCTTCATGATGTGTATTACCGAGAGGGCCCAGAGATACCTCTCCGACAATCGGAGTGACAAAACCTAATCTCAAATACGGCAACCCAACATTTGCCTTTGGAGACACCTGTAGTACTCCTTTATAATCACCCAGCATTACGTTGTGACGCTTGGTAGCACCAAAGTGTTCCTCCGTAAACGGAGTTGCATAATCTCATAGTTACAGGAACATGTATATGTCATGGATAAAAGCAAGAGCAACATACTAAACGATCGTGTGCTAAGCTAATGGAATGGGTCATGTCAATCGATCATTCTACTAATGATGTGACCTTGTTAATCAAATAACAACTCTTTGTTCATGGTTAGGAAACATAACCATCTTTGATTAACAAGCTAGTCTAGTAGAGGCACACTAGTGACATATTGTTTTGTCTATGCATTCACACATGTATCATGTTTCCGGTTAATACAATTCTAGCACGAATGATAAACATTTATCATGAAATAAGGAAATAAATAATAACTTTATTATTGCCTCTAGGGCATATTTCCTTGATCTCCCACTTGCACCGAGTCAATAATCTAGATTACATAGTAATGATTTTAACACCCATGGAGTCTTGGTGTTGATCATGTTTTGCTCGTGGAAGAGGCTTAGTCAACGGGTCTGCTACATTCAGATCCATATGTATCTTGCAAATCTCTATGTCTCCCACCTGGACTAAATCCCGGATGGAATTGAAGCGTCTCTTGATGTGCTTGGTCCTCTTGTGAAATCTGGATTCCTTTGCCAAGGCAATTGCTCTAGTATTGTCACAGAAGATTTTCATTGGACCCGATGCACTAGGTATGACACCTAGATCGGATATGAACTCCTTCATCCAGACTCCTTCATTAGCTGCTTCGGCTGCTATGTACTCCGCTTCACATGTAGACCCCGCCACGACGCTTTGTTTAGAACTGCACCAACCGACAGCTCCTCCGCTTAGTGTAAATCGATCCGGTCTGCGACTTAGAATCGTCCGGATCGGTGTCAAAGCTTGCATCAACGTAACTGCCACGATGAGCTCTTTGTCACCTCCATATACGAGAAACATATCCTTAGTCCTTTTCGTATTTCAGATGTTCTTGACCGCTGTCGATGATCCACTCAGACACTTTGGTACCTCCTGCTAAACTTATAGCAAGGCACACATCAGTCCGGTACACAAGATTGCATACATGATAGAGCCAATGGTGAAGCATAGGAACATCTTTCATTTTCTCTCTATCTTCTGCAGTAGTCGGGCATTGAGTCTTACTCAACTTCACACCTTGTAACACAGGCAAGAACCCTTTCTTTGCTTGATCCATTTTGAACTTCTTCAAAATTTTGTCAAGGTATGTGCTTTGTGATAGTCCAATTAAGCGTCTTGATCTATCTCTATAGATTTTGATGCCCAATATGTAAGCAGCTTCACCGAGGTCTTTCATTGAAAAACTCTTATTCAAGTATCCCTTTATGCTATCCAGAAATTCTATATCATTTTCGATCAGCAATAGGTCATCTACATATAATATCAGAAATGCTACAGAGATCCTACTCACTTTCTTGTAAATACAGGCTTCTCCAAAAGTCTGTATGAACCCAAATGCTTTGATCACACTATCAAAGCGTTTATTCCAACTCCGAGATGCTTGCACCAGTCCATAAATGGATCATTGGAGCTTGCACACTTTGTTAGCTCCCTTTGGATCGATAAAACCTTCGGTTGCATCATATACAACTCTTCTTCCGTAAATCCATTCAGAATGCGGTCTTTACATCCATTTGCCAAATTTCATAATCATAAATGCGGCAATTGCTAACATGATTCTGACGCACTTAAGCATCGCCACGGTGAGAAGGTCTCATTGTAGTCAACCCTTGAACTTGTCGAAAACCTTTTGCGATAAGTCGAGCTTTGTAGACAATAACATTACCGTCGGCGTCGGTCTTCTTCTTGAAGATCCACTTGTTTTCTATTGCTTGCCTACCCTCGGGCAAGTCAACCAAAGTCCATACTTTGTTTTCATACATGGATCCCATCTCGATTTCATGGCCTCAAGCCATTTTGCGTAATCTGGGCTCACCATCGCTTCTTCATAGTTCGTGGGTTCATCATGATCTAGTAGCATGATTTCCGAATGTGGATTACCGTACCACTCAAGTGCGGATCTTACTCGTTGATCTACGAGGTTCTCGTAGCAACTTGATCTGAAGTTTCATGATCAACATCATCAACTTCCTCACTACTTGGTGTAGATGTCTCAGAAACCGGTTTCTGCGACAAACTACTTTCAAGTAAGGGAGAAGGTACAATTACCTCATCAAGTTCTTGTTGGGGAACGTAGTAATTTCAAAAATTTTCCTACGCACACGCAAGATCATGGTGATGTATAGCAACGAGAGGGAAGAGTGTTGTCTACGCACCCTCGTGAGACCCGGCGAAGCGATCACAACGTAGAGGAAGTAGTCGACGCTTCTCCTCGCGATCCGACCGATCCGGCGCCACACTCCGGCGCCCGAGTTCTTGACACACGTACAGCTCGATGACGCCCTCAGACTCGATCCAGCCGAGTGTCGAGGAGAGTTCCACAAGACGACGACGGCGTGGTGGACGATCTTGATGTTTCACCGCGCGAGGCTTCGCCTAAGCTTCATGACGGTATAACCGAGGTGGAATATGGTGGAGGGGGCACCGCGCACGGCTAAGGAACGATCTCACGATCAACTTGTGTGTTCCAGGTGCCCCCTGCCCCGTATATAAAGGAGCCAGGGGGGGGGGCGGCGGCCAAAGGAGGGCGCTGCCAGGAGTCCTACTCCTCCGGAGTAGGATTCCCCAATCCTAGTCCAACTAGGATTCCTGAGGGGAAAAGAGAGAGGGGGCCCCTTCTCCTAGTCCTAGTAGGACTAGGGAAGGGGGGGCGCGCCAGCCTTGGGCTGCCCTCCTCCTTTCCACTAAGGCCCATCGAGGCCCATTTACCTCCCGGGGTTCCGTAACCTCCGGTACTCCAGAATTTCCGCCGCGGAACCATTCGAACTCCAAACATAGGCTTCCAATATATCAATCTTTATGTCTCGACCATTCCGAGACTCCTCGTCATGTCCGTGATCACATCCGGACTCGAACTCCTTCGATACATCAAAATACATAAACTCATAATAACCATCATCGAAACCTTAAGCGTGCGGACCCTACGGTTCGAGAACAATGTAGACATGACCTAGAACCATTCACGGTCAATAACCAACAGCGGGACCTGGATGCCCATATTGGTTCCTACATATTCTACGAAGATCTTTATCGGTCGATCCGCATAACAACATACGTTGTTCCTTTGTCATCGGTATGTTACTTGCCCGAGATTCGATCGTCGGTATCCAATACCTAGTTCAATCTCGCTACGGCAAGTCTCTTTACTCGTTCCGTAATACATCATCTCACAACTAACTCATTAGTTGTAGTGCTTGCAAGGCTTCATGATGTGCATTACCGAGAGGGCCCAGAGATACCTCTCCGACAATCGGAGTGACAAAACCTAATCTCAAATACGCCAACCCAACATCTGCCTTTGGAGACACCTGTAGTACTCCTTTATAATCACCCGCTTACGTTGTGACGTTTGGTAGCACCAAAGTGTTCCTCCGTAAACGGAGTTGCATAATCTCATAGTTACAGGAACATGTATAAGTCATGGATAAAAGCAGAGCAACATACTAAACGATCGTGTGCTAAGTCGATGGAATGGGTCATGTCAATCGATCATTCTGCTAATGATGTGACCTCATTAATCAAATAACAACTCTTTGTTCATGGTTAGGAAACATAACCATCTTTGATTAACAAGCTAGTCTAGTAGAGGCATACTAGTGACATGTTTGTTTGTCTATGCATTCACACATGTATCATGTTTCCGGTTAATACAATTCTAGCATGAATGATAAACATTTATCATGAAATAAGGAAATAAATAATAACTTTATTATTGCCTCTAGGGCATATTTCCTTCATCTCCCACTTGCACTAGAGTCAATAATCTAGATTACACAAGAATGATTCTAACACCCATGGAGTCTTGGTGCTGATCATGTTTTGCTCGTGGAAGAGGCTTAGTCAACGGTCTCGCAACATTCAGATCCGTATGTATCTTGCAAATCTCTATGTCTCCACCGGACTAAGTCCGGATGGAATTGAAGCGCCTCTTGATGTGCTTGGTCCTCTTGTGAAATCTGGATTCCTTTGCTAAGGCAATAGCTCCAAGATTGTCACGAAAGATTTTCATTGGACCCGATGCACTAGGTATGACACCTAGATCGGATATGAACTCCTTCATCCGCACTCCTTCATTAGCTGCTTCGAAGCTGCTATGTATTCCGCTTCACATGTAGATCCCGCCACGACGCTTTGTTTAGAGCTGCACCAACCGACAGCCTCCGCTTAGTGTAAATACGATCCGGTCTGCGATTTAGAATCGTCCGGATCGGTGTCAAAGCTTGCATCAACGTAACTGCGTTTATGAGCTCTTTGTCACCTCCATATACGAGAAACATATCCTTAGTCCTTTTCGGGTATTTCAGATGTTCTTGACCGCTGTCCAATGATCCACTGGATTACTTTGGTACCTCCTGCTAGGCTTATAGCAAGGCACACATCAGTGTCGGTACACAAGATTGCATACATGATAGAGCCTATGGTGAAGCATAGGAACATCTTTCATTTTCTCTCTATCTTCTGCAGTGGTCGGGCATTGAGTCCGACTCAACTTCACACCTTGTAACACGTGCAAGAACCCTTTCTTTGCTTGATCCATTTTGAACTTCTTCAAAACTTTATCAAGGTATGTACTTTGTGAAAGTCCAATTAAGCGCCTTGATCTATCTCTATAGATCTTAATGCCTAATATGTAAGCAGCTTCACCGAGGTCTTTCATTGAAAAACTCTTGTTCAAGTATCCCTTTATGCTATCCAGAATTCTATATCATTTCCGATCAGCAATATGTCATCCACATATAATATCGTAAATGCTACAGAGCTCCCACTCACTTTCTTGTAAATACAGAGCTTCTCCAAAAGTCTCAGACAAACCCAAATGCTTTGATCACACTATCAAAGCGCTTATTCCAACTCCGAGATGCTTGCACCAGTCCATATATGGATCGCCGGAGCTTGCACACTTTGTTAGCTCCTTTGGATCGATAAAACCTTCTCGTTGCATCATATACAACTCTTCTTCCGTAAATCCATTCAGAATGCGTCTTTACATCCATTTGCCAAATTTCATAATCATAAAATGCGGAAATTGCTAACATGATTCGGACGGACTTAAGCATCGCTACGGGTGAGAAGGTCTCATCGTAGTCAATCCCTTGAACTTGTCGAAACCTTTTGCGACAAGTCGAGCTTTATACGATAACATTACCGTCGCCGTCGGTCTTCTTCTTGAAGATCCACTTGTTTTCTATTGCTTGCCTACCCTCGGCAAGTCAACCAAAGTCCATACTTTGTTTTCATACATGGATCCCATCTCGATTTCATGGCCTCAAGCCATTTTGGAATCTGGGCTCACCATCGCTTCTTCATAGTTCGTGAGGTTCATCATGATCTAGTAGCATGACTTCCGTAACAGGATTACCGTACCACTCAGTGCGGATCTTACTCTGGTTGATCTACGAGGTTCTCAGAGTAACTTGATCTCAAGTTTCATGATCAACATCATCAACTTCCTCACTACTTGGTGTGTGTCTCGTAAACCGGTTTCTGCGATTTAACTACTTTCAAGTAAGGGAGAAGGTACTACTACCTCATCAAGTTCCACTTTCCTCCCACTCACTTCTTTCGAGAGAAACTCCTTCTCTAGAAAGGATCCATTCTTAGCAACGAATGTCTTGCCTTCGGATCTGTGATAGAAGGTGTACCCAACTGTCTCCTTTGGGTATCCTATGAAGACACATTCGATTTGGGTTCGAGCTTATCAGTTGAAGCTTTTTCACATAAGCATCGCATCCCCAAACTTTAAGAAACGACAACTTTGGTTTCTTGCTAAACCACAGTTCATAAGGTGTCGCCTCAACGGATTTTGACGGTGTTCTATTCAAGGTGAATGCGGCCGTCTCTAGAGCATAACCCCAAAACGATAGCGGTAAATCTGTAAGAGACATCATAGATCGCACCATATCTAGTAAAGCACGATTACGATGTTCGGACACACCATTACGCTGTGGTGTTCCGGTGGCGTGAGTTGCTAAACTATTCCGCATTGTTTCAAATGTAGACCAAACTCGAACTCAAATATTCACCTCCACGATCGATCGTAGAAACTTAATTTTCTTGTTACGATGATTTTCAACTTCACTCAAATTCTTTGAACTTTTCAAACGTTTCAGACTTATGTTTCATTAAGTAGATATACCCATATCTCGCTTAAGTCATCTGTGAAGGTGAGAAAATAACGATATCCGCCACGAGCCTCAACATTCATCGGACCACATACATCTCAGTATGTATGATTTCCAACAAATCCGTTGCTCTCTCCATAGTACCGAGAACGGTGTTCTAGTCATCTTGCCCATGAGGCATGGTTCGCAAGTGCCAAGTGATTCATAATCAAGTGACTCCAAAAGTCCATCAAGATGGAGTTTCTTCATGCGCTTTACACCGATATGACCTAAACGGCGAAAGCCACAAATAAGTTGCACTTTCATTATCAACTCTGCATCTTTTGGTTTCAACATTATGAATATGTGTATCACTACTATCGAGATTCATCAAAATAGACCACTCCTCAAGGGTGCATGACCATAAAAGATATTACTCATATAAATAGAACAACCATTATTCTCTCGATTTAAATGAATAACCGCCTCGCATCAAACAAGATCCAGATATAATGTTCATGCTCAACGCAGCACCAAATAACAATTATTTAGGTCTAAAACTAATCCCAAGGTAGATGTAGAGGTAGCGTGCCGATCGCGATCACATCGACTTTGGAACCATTTCCCACGCCGCATCGTCACCTCGCCCTTTGCCGTTTAAGCAATCCGTAGTCCCTGCTTCGAGTTGCAAATATTAGCAATGTAACCAAGATCAAATACCAGTGCTATCATGAGCTCTAGTAAGGTACACATCAATAACATGTATATCACATATACCTTTGTTCACCTTGCCATCCTTCTTATCCGCCAAATACTTGGGGCGGTTCCGCTTCAAAGGACCGACCGCTTGCGAGAAGCACTCGCCAGTGTTTAGGGCCGACTTGGGTTTCTTCTCCGAGCAAAGAACTTGCTTGCTGTTCTTCTTGAGATTCCTTCTTCTTCCCTTTGCCTTTCTTCTTGAAACTAGTGGTCTTATTGACCATCAACACTTGATGCTCCTTCTTGATTTCTACCTCCGCAGCCTTTAGCATTGCGAAGAGCTCGAGCATAGTCTTTACTAACCCTTGCATATTATAGTTCATCACGAAGCCTTTGTAGCTTGGTGGCGTTGATTGAGAATTACATCAATGACACAATCATCCGGAAGATTAACTCCCAATTGTGTCAAGTGATTGTAGTACCCGGACATTCTCGAGTATATGCTCACTAATGTAACTATTCTCCTCCATCTTGCAGCTATAGAACTTATTGGAGACTTCATATCTCTCAATCCGCATTCTGTTGAATATTAACTTCAACTCTGGAACATCTCATATGCTCCATGATGTTCAAAACGTCGTTGAAGTCCCGGTTCTAAGCCGTAAAGCATGGCACATCGAACTATAGAGTAGTCATCGCTTTGCTCGCCAGACGCTCATAACATCTGCGGCTTGCATTAGCAAAGAAGTTCGTCACCTAGCGGTGCATCCAGACGTAGCTCTTCTCGGCAGAATGAGGATGATCCTCGTTACGGACCCAATCCGTGTAATTGCTACCATCATCTTTCAACTTTGCTTTCTCAAGGAACGCATTAAAATTCAACGGAACAACAAAGACGAGCCATCTATCTACAATCAAACATAAACAAGCAAGATACTATCAGTACTAAGTTCATGATAAATTTAAGTTCAATTAATCATATTACTTAAGAACTCCCACTTAGAAAGACATCTCTAGTCATCCAAGTGATCACGTGATCCAAATCAACTAAACCATAACCGATCATCACGTGAAATGGAGTAGTTTTCAATGGTGAACATCTTATGTTGATCATATCTACTATATGATTCACGCCGACCTTTCGGTCTCCGTGTTCCGAGGCCATATCTGCATATGCTAGGCTCGTCAAGTATAACCCGAGTATTCTGCGTGTGCAAAACTGGCTTGCACCCGTTGTAGATGGACGAGAGCTTATCACACCCGATCATCACGTGGTGTCCGGGCACGATTTAACTTTGGCAACGGTGCATACTCGGGAGAACACTTCTTGATAATTTAGTGAGAGATCATCTTATAATGCTACCGTCAATCAAAGCAAGATAAGATGCATAAAGGATAAACATCACATGCAAATCAATATAAGTGATATGATATGGTCATCATCATCTTGTGCTTCATGATCTCCGCTTGCAAAGACCACCATGATCACCATCGCCACCGGCGCGACACCTTGATCTCCATCGTAGCATCGTTGTCGCCTCGCCAAACTTATGCTTCTACGACTATCGCTACCGCTTAGTGATAAAGTAAAGCATTACAGTAGCGATTGCATTGCATACAATAAAGCGACAACCATATGGCTCCTGCCATTGCCGATAACTTCGTTACAAAACATGATCATCTCATACAATAAAATATAGCATCACGCCTTGACCATATCACATCACAACATGCCCCGCAAAAACAAGTTAGACGTCCTCTACTTTGTTGTTGCAAATTTTACGTGGCTGCTATGGGCTTAAGCAAGAACCAGTCTCACCTCGCATCAAAACCACAACGATACTTCACAAATAGACTCCGTTTAACCTTCTCAAGGACCGGGCGTAGCCACACTCAGTTCAACTAAAGTGAGAGAGACAGCACCCACCAACACCTTTAAGCAACGAGTGCTCGTGGCGGTGAAACCAGTCTCGCGTAAGCGCACGCAGAATGTCGGTCCGGGCCGCTTCATCTCACAATACCGCTGAACCAAAGTATGACATGCTGGTAGGTAGTATGACTTGTATCGCCCACAACTCACTTGTGTTCTACTCGTGCAAAACATCAAACCATAGAAAAACCTAGGCTCGGATGCCACTGCTGGGGAACGAGTAATTTCAAAAATTTTCCTACGCACACGCAAGATCATGGTGATGTATAGCAACGAGAGGGAAGAGTGTTGTCTACGCACCTCGTGACCCGGCGAAGCGATCACAACGTAGAGGAAGTAGTCGACGTTCTCCTCGCGATCCGACCGATCCGGCGCCGTTACTCGGCGCCCGAGTTCTTGACACACGTACAGCTCGATGACGCCCCTCGACTCGATCCAGCCGAGTGTCGAGGAGAGTTCCACAAGACGACGGCGTGGTACGATCTTGATGTTTCACCGGCGCAGGCTTCGCTTAAGCTTCATGACAGTATAACCGAGGTGGAATATGGTGGAGGGGGCACCGACACGGCTAAGGAACGATCTCACGATCAACTTGTGTGTTCTAAGGTGCCCCCCCCCCGTGATATAAAGGAGCCAGGGGAGGGGGCCGGCCAAAGGAGGGCGCGGCTAGGAGTCCTACTCCTCCGAGTAGGATTCCCCAATCCTAGTCCAACTAGGATTCCTGGGAGGAAAGAGAGAGGGGCGGCCCCTTCTCCTAGTCCTAGTAGGACTAGGGAAGGGGGGGCGCGCCAGCCTTGGGCTGCCCTCCTCCTTTCCACTAAGGCCCATCGAGGCCCATTTACCTCCGGGGGTTCCAGAACCTCCGGTACTCAGAAATTCCGTTTTCGCCGGAACCATTCGAACTCCAAACATAGGCTTCCAATATATCAATCTTTATGTCTCGACCATTCCGAGACTCCTCGTCATGTCCGTGATCACATCCGGACTCGAACTCCTTCGATACATCAAAATACATAAACTCATAATAACCGCCATCGAAACCTTAAGCGTGCAGGACCCTACGGTTCGAGAACAATGTAGACATGACCTAGAACCATTCACGGTCAATAACCAACAGCGGGACCTGGATGCCCATATTGGTTCCTACATATTCTACGAAGATCTTTATCGGTCGATCCGCATAACAACATACGTTGTTCCCTTTGTCATCGGTATGTTACTTGCCCGAGATTCGATCGTCGGTATCCAATACCTAGTTCAATCTCGCTACGCAAGTCTCTTTACTCGTTCCGTAATACATCATCTCACAACTAACTCATTAGTTGTAGTGCTTGCAAGGCTTCAATGATGTGCATTACCGAGAGGGCCCAGAGATACCTCTCCGACAATCGGAGTGACAAAACCTAATCTCAAATACGCCAACCCAACATCCGCCTTTGGAGACACTGTAGTACTCCTTTATAATCACCCGATTCATGCTGTGACGCTTGGTAGCACCAAAGTGTTCCTCCGTAAACGGAGTTGCATAATCTCATAGTTACGTGAACATGTATAAGTCATGGATAAAAGCAGAGCAACATACTAAACGATCGTGTGCTAAGCGATGGAATGGGTCATGTCAATCGATCATTCTACTAATGATGTGACCTCATTAATCAAATAACAACTCTTTGTTCATGGTTAGGAAACATAACCATCTTTGATTAACAAGCTAGTCTAGTAGAGGCATACTAGTGACATGTTTGTTTGTCTATGCATTCACACATGTATCATGTTTCCGGTTAATACAATTCTAGCATGAATGATAAACATTTATCATGAAATAAGGAAATAAATAATAACTTTATTATTGCCTCTAGGGCATATTTCCTTCAGTTCTACTTTCCTCCCACTCACTTCTTTCGAGAGAAACTCCTTCTCTAGAAAGGATCCATTCTTAGCAACAAATGTCTTGCCTTCGGATCTGTGATAGAAGGTGTACCCAACTGTCTCCTTTGGGTATCCTATGAAGACACATTTCTCCGATTTTGGGTTCGAGCTTATCAGGTTGAAGCTTTTTCACATAAGCATCGCATCCCCAAACTTTAAGAAACGACAACTTTGGTTTCTTGCTAAACCACAGCTTCATAAGGTGTCGCCTCAACGGATTTTGACGGTGTTCTATTCAAGGTGAATGCGGCCGCCTCTAGAGCATAACCCCAAAACGATAGCGGTAAATCTGTAAGAGACATCATAGATCGCACCATATCTAGTAAAGTGCGACACGACGCTCGGACACACCATTACGCTGTGGTGTTCCGGTGGCGTGAGTTGCTAAACTATTCCGCATTGTTTCAAATGTAGACCAAACTCGTAACTCAAATATTCACCTCCACGATCGATCGCGAAACTTAATTTTCTTATTACGATGATTTTCTACTTCACTATGAAATTCTTTGAACTTTTCAAATGTTTCAGACTTATGTTTCATTAAGTAGATATACCCATATCCGCTTAAATCATCTGTGAAGGTGAGAAAATAACGATATCCGCCACGAGCCTCAACATTCATCGGACCACATACATCTCAGATGTATGATTTCCAACAAATCTGTTGCTCTCTCCATAGTACCGAGAACGGGTTTTAGTCATCTTGCCCATGAGGCACGGTTACTTAAGTGCCAAGTGATTCATAATCAAGTGACTCCAAAGTCCATCAAGATGGAGTTTCTTCATGCGCTTTACACCGATATGACCTAAACGGCAAGTGCCACAAATAAGTTGCACTATCATTATCAACTCTGCATCTTTTGGTTTCAACATTATGAATATGTGTATCACTACTATCGAGATTCATCAAAATAGACCACTCTTCAAGGGTGCATGACCATAAAAGATATTACTCATATAAATAGAACAACCATTATTCTCTCGATTTAAATGAATAACCGCCTCGCATCAAACAAGATCCAGATATAATGTTCATGCTCAACGCAGCACCAAATAACAATTATTTAGGTCTAAAACTAATCCCAAGGTAGATGTAGAGGTAGCGTGCCGACCGCGATCACATCGACTTTGGAACCATTTCCCACGCAAGATCGTCACCTCGTCCTTTGCCGGTGTTCGCTAATCCGTAGTCCCTGCTTTTGAGTTGCAAATATTAGCAACATAACCAAGATCAAATACCCAAAAGCTATCTGCGAGCTCTAGTAAGGTACACATCAATAACATGTATATCACATATACCTTTGTTCACCTTGCCATCCTTCTTATGCGCCAAATACTTGGGGCAGTTCCGCTTCCAAACCGACTCCGCTTGCGTAGAAGCACTCGGCTTGTGTTTAGGGCCGACTTGGGTTTCTTCTCCCGAGCGAGCAACTTGCTTGCTTGTTCTTCTTGAAATTCCTTCTTCTTCCTTTGCCTTTCTTCTTGAAACTAGTGGTCTTATTGACCATCAACACTTGATGCTCCTTTTGATTTCTACCTCCGCAGCCTTTAGCATTGCGAAGAGCTCGGTATAGTCTTTACTAACCCTTGCATATTATAGTTCATCACGAAGCCTTTGTAGCTTGGTGGCGTGATTGAAGAATTCATCAATGACACAATCATCCGGAAGATTAACTCCCAGCTTAGTCAAGTGATTGTAATACCCGGACATTTTGAGTATGTGCTCACCGATGTAACTATTCTCCTCCATCTTGCAGCTATAGAACTTATTGGAGACTTCATATCTCTCAATTCGGGCATTCTGTTGAATATCAACTTCAACTCTGGAACATCTCATATGCTCCATGACGCTCAAAACGTCGTTGAAGTCCCGTTCTAAGCCGTAAAGCATGGCACATCGAACTATAGGGTAGTCATCGGCTTTGCTCGCCAGACGTTCTTAACGTCGTCGGTTGCATCAAGAAGAGTTCTGCACCTAGCGGTGCATCCAGACGTAACTCTTCAGGCGAGAATGAGGATAATCCTCGTGTTACGGACCCGATCCGTGTAGTTGCTACCATCATCTTTCAACTTTGCTTTCTCAAGGAACGCATTAAAATTCAACGAACAACAAAGACGAGCCATCTATCTACAATCAAACATAGACAAGCAAGATACTATCAGGTACTAAGTTCATGATAAATTTAAGTTCAATTAATCATATTACTTAAGAACTCCCACTTAGACAGACATCCCTCTAGTCATCTAAGTGATCACGTGATCCAAATCAACTAAACCATAACCGATCATCACGTGAAATGGAGTAGTTTTCAATGGTGAACATCTTATGTTGATCATATCTACTATATGATTCACGCTCGACCTTTCGGTCTCCGTGTTCCGAGGCCATATCTGCATATGCTAGGCTCGTCAAGTATAACCCGAGTATTCTGCGTGTGCAAAACTGGCTTGCACCCGTTGTAGATGGACGTAGAGCTTATCACACCCGATCATCACGTGGTGTCTGGGCACGACGAACTTTGGCAACGGTGCATACTCAGGGAGAACACTTCTTGATAATTTAGTGAGAGATCATCTTATAATGCTACCGTCAATCAAAGCAAGATAAGATGCATAAAAGATAAACATCACATGCAAATCAATATAAGTGATATGATATGGTCATCATCATCTTGTGCTTCGTGATCTCCATCTCTGCAGCACCATCATGATCACCATCGTCACCGGCGCGACACCTTGATCTCCATCGTAGCATCGTTGTCGTCTCACCAATCTTATGCTTCTACGACTATCGCTACCGCTTAGTGATAAAGTAAAGCATTACAGGGCGATTGCATTTCATACAATAAAGCGACAACCATATGGCTCCTCGCCATTGCCGATAACTTCGGTTACAAAACATGATCATCTCATACAATAAAATATAGCATCATGTCTTGACCATATCACATCACAACATGCCCTGCAAAAACAAGTTAGACGTCCTCTACTTTGTTGTTGCAAATTTTACGTGGCTGCTACGGGCTTAAGCAAGAACCAATCTCACCTACGCATCAAAACCACAACGATACTTCGTCAAATAGACTCCGTTTTAACCTTCTCAAGGACCGGGCGAGCCACACTCGGTTCAACTAAAGTGAGAGAGATGACACCCGCCAATACCTTTAAGCAACGAGTGCTCGAAGCGGTGAAACCAGTCTCGCGTAAGCGTCGCGTAATGTCGGTCCGGCCGCTTCATCTCACAATACCGCTGAACCAAAGTATGACATGCTTGGTAGGTAGTATGACTTGTACCGCCCACAACTCACTTGTGTTCTACTCGTGCAAAACATCAAACCATAAAACCTAGGCTCGGATGCCATCGTTGGGGAACGTAGTAATTTCAAAAAATTCCTACGCACACTCAAGATCATGGTGATGCATAGCAACGAGAGGGAGAGTGTTGTCTACGCACTCGTGAGACCGGGCGAAGCGATCACAACATAGAGGAAGTAGTCGACGCTCTCCTCGCGATCCGACCGATCCGGCCGTTACTCCGCGCCCCGAGTTCTTGACACACGTGCAGCTGATGACGTCCCTCGAACTCCGATCCAGCCGAGTGTCGAGGAGAGTTCCACAAGATGATGGCGCAGGACGATCTTGATGTTCTACGGCGTGAGCTTCGCCTAAGCTTCATGACGATATGACCGAGGTGGAATATGGTGGAAGGGGCACCGACACGGCTAAGGAACGATCCGTAGATCAAACTTGTGTGTTCTAGGGTGCCCCCGCCTCAGATATAAAGGAGCAAGGGGGTGCGGCCGCCCAGAGGAGGCGCTGCGGAGGAGTCCTACTCCCACCGGAGTAGGACTCCCCCTTCCTAGTTGGAGTAGGATTGGGGGAGGAAAGAGGGAAGGGCGCGCCTCCTTGTCCTATTCGGACTAGGGGAGGGCGCGCGCCTGCCCCGGCCGCCCCTCCTCTTTTCCCTCATGGCCCACTAAGGCCCATTAACCCCGGAGGGTTCCAGTAACCCCGGTGTTTGAGAAAATCCCGATTTCACCCGAACCATTCGAACTCCAAATATAGGCTTCCAATATATCAATCTTTATGTCTCGACCATTTCGAGACTCCTCGTCATGTCCGTGATCACATCCGGACTCAACTTCTTCGGTACATCAAAATACATAAACTCATAATATAACAATCATCGAAACCTTAAGCGTGCGGACCCTACGGTTCGAGAACAATGTAGACATGACCGAGACACGCCTCGGTCAATAACCAATAGCGGACCTGATGCCCATATTGGTTCCTACATATTCTACGAAGATCTTTATCGGTCGACCGCATAACAACATACGTTGTTCCTTTGTCATCGGTATGTTACTTGCCCGAGATTCGATCGTCGGTATCCAATACCTAGTTCAATCTCGCTACGGCAAGTCTCTTTACTCGCTCGTAATACATCATCTCACAGCTAACTCATTAGTTGTAATGCTTGCAAGGCTTCAGCGATGTGTATTACCGAGAGGGCCAGAGATACCTCTCCGACAATCGGAGTGACAAAACCTAATCTCGAAATACGGCAACCCAACATTTGCCTTTGCGACACCCGTAGTACTCCTTTATAATCACCCGATTCGCTTGTGTCGCTTTGGTAGCACCCAAAGTGTTCCTCCGTAAACGGAGTTGCATAATCTCATAGTTACGTGAACATGTATATGTCATGGATAAAAGCAAGAGCAACATACTAAACGATCGTGTGCTAAGCTAATGGAATGGGTCATGTCAATCAGATCATTCTACTAATGATGTGACCTTGTTAATCAAATAACAACTCTTTGTTCATGGTTAGGAAACATAACCATCTTTGATTAACAAGCTAGTCTAGTAGAGGCACACTAGTGACATATTGTTTTGTCTATGCATTCACACATGTATCATGTTTCCGGTTAATACAATTCTAGCATGAATGATAAACATTTATCATGAAATAAGGAAATAAATAATAACTTTATTATTGCCTCTAGGGCATATTTCCTTCAGCTGCATAAGCTACATTTTTGTCCAGATTTCTCGTCAAATGCTTTAGGCCTCTCATTTTTTTTGTCACATCTGGGCCACCCTTACCGCGACCTCTCTTTGCTCGCTTAGGTGCGCCTTGGTGGAAACCTTAATCGGATCACGAACAAGAATATGATCTCGGTTAGGCTCAAATGGATTATCGTTCACTAAACTTCACGAACATCATCTTCATTTCCGTGAATATCCTTATTCACTATAACATCATCCGAGCTGCCATCAACTTGTCGAATAAGAAAGGATTACGCATGCGACATGACAGCTTCAAGATTTGATGGTCAACTCACTATATCTAGCTCGTCCTCACCACTCGACCAACCCCACGCAAACAAATCGCTGGTGCGCTTCAACGGCAGATCCAGCTCGTGCTTTTTTGAGAATCTTCGCAGGACACAACACTTGGGTATCACAGGTAAGTTCAAGCATTCAAAACATGAATAATATGCTTGCAAGGAAGCCCTTTATGAGTCATACTTCGCAACTGCACTTTATAGTTTCTGCCGAGTTACCTGGCGTATAGTCCACATTAAATCTGTGATCCCTGTTATTCTTCCACGCAACCACAAATCTCTGACTATCGGTCCTTGTTAGTCTATCAATTACCTCAAGCTCCTGTACCTTCTTCATATCTTGTTGCAACATATAAAAGTTTGCCTACGTGAATACTTTCGTAGCATACGACTCAATGGCCTGACACTCAGTCACTATTACTGGAAGAGTCTGTGAGGCCGTGTAGTCATCATAAGCTTCATTCTCACGGAGGCGAACAATACAATTCTCGTAGTGTACAATCATGTCAACGATCGTCATACCATAGTCAAGATGAAGGTGCAGTGGAGTTCGACTCTCACTCTTCCGACATCAAGCATACCAAGGAAAAACCCACCGCACAAATATGATGCAGCCCAAAGCGCCCTCTTCCCGTACATCCTATGGAGCCATGTTTTCGCTTTCTCCGTCTGGCCATTTGCACACAAACGTGGCCCATCTCTCCTCAAAAACCTTATGTGTAGTGGCATAGTACAATAATGCCCTAAACTCCTTCAATGACTTGTGGTTGAGGTGTTTCTGCATATTCTTTTCAATATGCCATGAACATAGACGATGCCACACGCCGAAAAGCACCTTCCTAATAGCCCTTATCATCGCTGCATCTCCATCTGTAATAACAGATTTAGGCCTCTTCCGACAGCTTAGCTTTCAAGAACGTGTTAAGCAACCGCACATATGTAGCCTCGGTCTCGCTCAAACAATGGCGCAGCGAATACAAGAGTGCAACGGTGGTTGTTCGAGACCCACAAAAGGGATGAACGGCATTCCATACCTGTTCATCTTGTATGTGCTATCAAGACAACAACATCACCATAGTCTAGATAATCCCATGGATCGCGAATCACACCGAAGAGGTTTTGGAGCCCGCCTTCAGGCGTCAACCGTGTGCTCAAAGAAGAAGTCGGGATCTCTGTCCTTTCTCGTCAACATGATTCCTACGGTAGTATCAAGATCACCTTGTGCAAGCAATTTCATCTTCTCCCTATAGCACATGAATACAGCTTTGTCCTCCAAATGGTGACTTTGCATACGACCCATACCGCTAACGATGTTGTCAAAATGATATGTTTTCTTATCCCAGCTCCAATTATAGCTAAGATCTCAGCTCTCTCAAATGCTTTGATCGATTATGAGATCGGAGGAAAGGGACTTCGTCCGTCATGCAAGAGTGTGGCTGTGATCATCGGAGAAACTACGACATACCAAAGATTGAGCTTTTATCAAGCTTAATCACAAATGGGCTTCGATAAGAATTGACTCTCCGGTCTAAGCTCATGGGTCCGCCTTCCATGGTACGTAACTTGGCTGTCTGCTTTCCTGCGCGGAACAGAGATACCTCCTCAAGCCCAAGTCCTTGCACAATCCTTCAAAATTTAAGCGAGTCCTTCACGATCATCGAACCCACGTTCTCTCGCGTGCTTGTTGTCAGAACGTGTAAACCTCGCCTAATGACCTCAATGTCTTTACCATCATTTGCCCAATGCCTATCAAGTGACTCTTGCCGATATTCATCATAGCACATGTCAAGGTCAAATGATCATCATCGCTGTGCTCATCATTCCCGCTAGGACCATCAACACCTCCCCGCAAAATATGACATATAACCTTGCATGTCAATCTCTTCTTATATTCGTACTAACCATAAATAATGTAAAGAACTTACTTGACTACCGCTCGACTACGAGATGCATGGACCTCGCTCTCGGCATTGTCATCATCTATATTATTACGCCATTGTCACCATTAGCATTTATCTGTGCACATGTAAAGTAACATAAGTGGTCATACAATTTTAATGTCAATCATTTCTCTACAATTTTTCAACATACCGCTCACACTATCTGCATAAAACTGTTCATCTATATCATATTCCTCATCGTCAAGATTGCCATGCACCTGCATAAATTTAAAAGGACATGTTAGTGTCAAATAACTAGTTTTTGTTCAATATGTTTTTCTCAACGTTGAAGGTACTTACATTACCACCGCATTTATTCATCCCGACTCATATAGTTGTCTCGGGATGTTGGTTCGCATTCAATGACGAGGATCCATTATCGCTACCGAATCATCACCGACGATCCTGTTACTTGCTCCATCTATGCACATACAAATAAGGTGTGAGATCAATGCCAACATTCCACAAAAATCATCGAATACAAGAATTCATCAACAAAGACATGACTATGTGGCATGCATACAAATTTGAACATACAAAATCATTATGAGGTCATTAAGAGGTCACTACTCTCCTCTTATTTACCTAAGTAGGGAATCATTTTGCATTACAAAATGCACAAAATGCAATGGACAAATCAAAATCATAAAAAAGAACAAAAGAGACATCCTAACCTCATCAGGCGCCGTCGAGGGTCCTCGCCTGGGTCGACGCCGATGTGTTCATTGCCACCGACGCCGTGGTGGGCGTGTACCAGATAGAACGGCGAAGCGAAGGCCGGCGTTTCACCGCGACACGGCGTGTGGTCACTACGGACGCCGTCGGTGCTCGCGATTAGGCGGGCACATCGGGTCGACGCCGTGACGGCGGTGGGACCACGGCGGCGCCGATGCCGCTTAGGGTTTTCTAGGCGGGATGGGGTGTTGGTTTCACGGCGCGTGGTGACTACGGACGCCGCCCGACGTCGTGACGGCGATGGACCACGCGGCGCTGATCCCGCTTAGGTTTCAGTGCGTGGAGACGGGGTGTCGGGTAGGCGTTTTTCCTTTCCGATCGCGAAGATCGAATCAAGACGCAGACGACGCTGGAGTACGGGCATGACGACACGCAGGCGGCCGCCCTACGACGGATGGCGGTATAGTGTACGTGTGATTTAGTATGGACAATACTACCCTTATACGCTTATTGTGGGGGTTGTACCAAGTCCTTCTCTTATAAGTACATACATCCCAAAACGGCCTTTACGAAAAGTTCTTTAGATGAGCGATCGGAGTTGCTCTAAGGCCTCACAAGATCAACATACCGTAATAGCCGACGCCAATGAATAGAAGCGAATAAAAATGATCCAAATCAGAGACATACGGACGCAGACGAACGAATACCGGCCCAAATAATCAATCAAAGACAAACACCGATCAAATCTCATAAGATCCGCCGAGACACACCTTCACACGCCTCCAACAATATTAGACGACTTTCTAGACAGGGCTAGACATAAAAACTTTATCTTCAAGAAGTCGCCGCCACCGCCTTCTTTCTTGAGCAGGACACACATCTATCTATACGCACTAATAAAGTATGATGTGTTTCTCCATTTATTTGGCCCGCTCACAAATATTATAAATTTCCGGTCGCTCAAAATAATGATTTGTTTTTTTTTGCACAATGTTGTTACCACCGTTTCACCCTCAATTGTTTTTTTCTTCGAACGTGAGTGGAGACACGAACTTGCGACCTACCATCCTATCCCTAAATGTGCAGCCAGCTGAGCTAGCTATCGTGTATGCGTAAAAGATAAGGTTTCCAACTTTTCATATATGTGTGTATTGTGCCATATTGGATGGATTACCATGTACGAATCACTATGGCTACACAAGGAGTGAACACCAGTCGTCTGCTCAGCTATTGAATTGCCCCACCTCGCTTTCTTACAATCAATCACATCAATTTATATATGTCTATGAATTGAAATTAATAAGTCGTCTCAAGGAGTGTGTCTCATTTGGTCACAATATGAGCATAAATGATAGGGATTAAAACCAGGAATGTACTCTTGTGTGGAGGAAAGAAGGAATAAAACCCCGCTAATATGAGTTGTTGCGCACGAAGGGAAAGAATTAGAAGAAGGAAATAAATTCAGCAGAAAAAAAGGAATAAATTGGAAGAACGAATAAATAAATTCCATTTATTAAATCCTCTTATGAGCAGGAAGGAAGGAAAAGAATTCAAAGAAGAAATAAATTCGTATTAAGAGCAATTGAGCACTTAGAAAAAAAATGAGGTATACATCTACACTACTATTAAAAGAGCAAACATTTTCTTTTCTACAGCCACCCAAACTTACTGTACACGGATTAACCAGCGCCGCATGATCTTCTCCACCTAATGAGATTGAACAGTTCAGATTTTTTTGATGGTCTACGATCTAATCTAAGGGCCCGGATTAAATGTTCTGCCCGGCAGACGTCTGCCAAACCTTCCTCCGCTACGTGCTGCAACACCCTGATTATGTGGATCGAATTGCCACCCAAATCGCAAGCCGGCCACCGCTTTTTTCCCTTCCAGTAGCGTTCTCCTGCCCAAACCCTGCCCTCTCGAGGCCGCGACCCACCCACCCCCGCTGCTATCTTCCGGCGAGCCCTCTCCACTCTCCCCGTTGCGCTGCCCCCACCTCCCACCGACGCAGCCGGCCTCGGGTCGAAGCCGCCGCCTGTCGCCTCGAGTCTGCCACCGCGGCCGTTGTCCCTCAGGTAGACGGTGCCGCCGTCTGGATCCAAGGTAAGGGAAGTGACCATCTTATTTCCGTGTTGGTTCGTCTGCAAATCCTTCTTAGTGCTTTCCAAATCGAATAAATGTGTGTAAATTTGGTTGTTCTGTATGTTTCTATCTCCCTGTTGACATGGGGATTATGGGTGACATTTATCTCCTGATGAGTAACTTATTCAAACGATCCATGGTTGGAGTTAGACGCTGTGTATGTGTTTGGCTCAGTTTCATCTTCATTTTATTTTTGCTCGAGTAAGATGCGATGAGAGATCTGAGTTACAGTATATTTTAGCCGATTAAACTGGTACTCTTAGATTGCAATCCCTACTTACATACAAGAAGCTGAAGTGAATGCGTCGCTTTTGGCGATTACAATTCGGTAATTTCAAGCTTTGCTTGACCAAATAGATCTTGAGATTCTGTTCAACAGTACTCCCTTCCCTTATACGCCCATTAGGACTGTTGGTTGTGTTGAAAGCAATATACGCTCATTAGGACTGCTGGTTTGATCTATTTTCTGTGCTTTGAGGGGAGGTACCTTGGGACTGTCCGTGAGGAAGACAAACTGAATATCTTGTTGGAGTTTGTTCCCCACCCACTGCCAGGACGAAGTCGGGCGTGCAGCGCACGAACGAGGAGCTCGACTAGGCCGAACTGGGCATGGAACCTGGCAGGGTGGCAGTCCATGCCAGCGAGGAACCCAGAGGCGAGTGGGTTGCGCATCGTCGAGCCCGGCTCTGAGGGCATGCATAGCCCACCCCTCTGTGGACGGCGATGCGGCATCCCGGCTGCGCGGCCGCAGCATGGAGCATCCGGGCGTAGGTGTACGCGTCGGTGGCCATCCCGCACTCTGCATCATCAGGAATACGCCTGGACCTGATTAGGTAATTTGATCTTCTGTTAAATCCTATAGGTAATCTGATCTTTTTTAAATCCTATAGGAATTGTAACCACATGTACATGCATGTTAGCATCTCGATTCAACCCATGACACTGTCTTCAATGTCTAATTTTTTTGTAATGCAACTTTTGGCCCTGCATAAATGGCTGAGAGCACGATAACAGCAGCACGGATGCTCACGCAGATGTAACTGAATGTGTAAAGTTGTTTCTGACACGCATAGCTGCATATATTAGCTCAAAAAGTCACTAGGCTCCCAAGTGCAGAATTAGGCGTATGCTTACTGTTCGCTTTGTATCATTCACCTTCGCAGGAGCAAGTACATCATAATTTTTTATCTTCAGTGCATCAGAACTGGTGCAGGGTTTCTTTTGTTATTGTAAAATCTTAAAGAAGCACCCATTCCTGGTTCAGAGAATAACAAGTTCCCTTGTTCAAATATGGAATCATGTATTTGCAAACGTTGATAAAGAATGGTTAGTCAATCTCGAACAGCTGCAAGTATCATGATCTGACGACAGTTAGCCAATTCAGTTGTTGTAGCAGGGTATTAATCTAATACTCATATGTAAATCTTTTTAAATCAAATAAGTGATTTTTTAACTATCAAGATGTGAACTCATTTCTTGGTCTACTGAAGTGTTCTTCCGAAGGTGATTATGTGGAGCTTGTGAAGGAAAAAAATAAACCAAGAAGCTTGGGCGATTGTCTATTGGCGACCACCTGGTATACATGACCTCCCTATTATTAAGTTTCCATGGTCACGAGATGAACAGTACAAAAGATGCCAAATAGGGGCATACCCCAAGGACTAGCATGCAGAACCTAGCTCTAGGTTGAATTACTATTCACATGCAGCAGGTAAACGACGCTGGCGCGGTCAGGTGATGGTCAGGTAATGCTTTCAGATGCACGAATCACCACGTCAATAGATGGCCACGATAATGGGTACCGTGGAGCTCGAGCTAGGCTGGAACTTTCCGTTTCTGCTATTGTGGATGCTACCAGTTCCAAAAATCAACAACAATTTATTTATCTTTTTTAGGATGCAAATTGGGATCTTGTACTTTGCATTCTTAATCTTTTTAGTTGGTCTTTTTAGTGATGACCATTTTAAGGGTGTCAGTGTTGATCTGTGCCATAAAACCCATAGGATTCTTGTTGGCTCTTTCATTAAAGATGTTTGCTACTCTTTTGTACTTTCGATTCTTATGGCAGGAAGTTCCGGTATTGCACAACTCAAGCCTCTGCCATATATTCCTATCATTTGTATTTTTTAAGTTGTAGATAATTAGATTTTCAGCTAATCTTCTGTTGCATACACAGAAATGGCAAGATGACACTCAAAAGAAGAAATCGGCCGCCTCAAGTACCGGGAAGTTCATGGCACAGAAGAGAACGTGCTAGACTTAATGAGTGCAGACAATGGAATTCTCAAATTTTATGTGTGCCTTTTCAAAAGATGTGGCTTTAGGACTTATTTGTAAACCTTGGAGCTTGTCCATTGGCATGAGACATCACAAGTTACAGGAATCAGTGACGCAAACATTTAAGATCAGAGTTTTTTTTTTGTTGCGATGTAATATGGATATACTTGATTCCATTGTGTGTGCATACTTAAGGATTTCGTGAGTGGAATATTGTACTTTTTTTGCGATCAAACAAAATATTGTACTTGTATAATCAATTTGCTTCACATGAATATATTTTTATCTGATGCTTGAGATGATTATAGAACATTCATGCTATTAGAATTTTAGATGATCAAGCATTTATTACAATGAATAGATTGATTATGCATTTCAATTTGCAACTAGAGAGGTTCAAAAATCTTACTGAAATATTTTCTCTGCAACTATTCAGTTGAATCTTGCATGTGGGAATTTATATATGATGATTTTTTTTGTTTATTCATAAGTAGATGAACGAGATTTTTTTCTATTGTGTAATCGCAGCGCACGTGCAATCTTGCATGCGGGCACGCCGGGTCGACGTCGTGACGGCGGTGGGACCACGGCGTCGATGCCGCTTAGGGTTTTCTAGGCGGGATGGGGTGTTGGTTTCACGGCGCTGGTGACTACGGACGCCGCCTCGACGTCGTGACGGCGATGGACCACGGCGGCGTTGATCCCGCTTAGGTTTCAGACGTGGAGATGGGGTGTCGGGTAGGCGTTTTTCCTTTCCGATCGCGATGATCAACCGCACGCAGCGTCGACGCTGGAGTACGGTCCGCGACGTACACGGGCGGCCGGCCCTACGACGGATGGCGGGTATAGTGTACGTGTGATTTAGTATGGACAATACTACCCCTTATACGTTTATTGGGGGGGTTGTACCGAAGTCCTTCTCTTATAAGTACATACATCCCGAAAAACGGCCTTTACGAAAAGTTCTTTAGATGAGCGACTGGAGTTGCTCTAAGGCCTCACAAGATCAACATACCAGAATAGCCGACGCCAATGAATAGAAGCGCGAATAAAAAATGATCCAAATCTGAGATATACTGGACGCAGATTTAACGAATACCGGCCCAATCGAATCAATCAAAGACAAACACTGATCAAATCTCATAAGATCCGCCAGACACACCTTCACACGCCTCCAACAATATTAGACGACTTTCTAGACAGGGCTAGACATAAAAACTTTATCTTCAAGAAGTCGCCGCCACCGCCTTCTTTCTTGAGCAGGACACACATCTATCTATACGTACTAATAAAGTATGATGTGTTTCTCCATTTATTTGGCCCGCTCACAAATATTATAAATTTCCGGTCGCTCAAAATAATGATTTGTTTTTTTTTGCACAATGTTGTTACCACCGCTTCACCCCTCAATTGTTTTTTCTCTTCGAACGTGAGTGGAGACACGAACTTGCGACCTACCATCCTATCCCTAAATGTGCAGCCAGCTGAGCTAGCTATCGTGTATGCAGAAAAGATAAGGTTTCCAACTTTTCATATATGTGATTGGCCGCATTTTCTCCTAGGCTACGTAACATCCAGGTAGAGCGCGTGTCAGTTGCAATTCCTTCTCTTTACGTGTTGCTCGAAACTGATAGTGTCAATAATTAAGCCGTTAAATTGTTTTCTTGATGTACTCTCCTGCTACAGAGCCTATGAGCGTCTCTCCGATAATTATTTAAGACCTTGCTGACTAAACGTTGAGTTCTGTCAACTCTCCTTCCCTTATCGCCCGTAGATTGTGGTGAAGCATAACGCTCTTAGCTCTGGTTTGATTGCTTTCTTGCATCAAGGTAAGCTAAGTGACTCCTTTCGGAGATTAAATCTAATTTCTTTGTTCCCCACCAATGCAATTTGTGGGTGGTCGTTCGAACGGTATCTTCCTAGGTGAACGGGATTGGTGGCATGTGTCGAAGCCACTATAACCGAGGCTGTGGTTGCATTCTATCCGGTTGGGCATTGCATTCCCTTTTTTGACGGAACTGCTGGAGTTGTCCTCAGCATGGAGCGATGGGCGGTAGCCGTAGGTGGCATCCCACTCCGAATGGAATGAACGCGGCTGTTGGATTCATTCGAATTAAGCTTGGTAATCGATCTTTTTAGACCTCTGGAATGTACCCTCACTATGTTACGCGATTGGATCCGCGACGCTTCAGCATTAGATGCTGGTTTGCCTCGAATGGGAGGCACTTAACACAGCACGGCTGACCAGATGAATATGTGAATTTTTACCAGCTACTGCATTTTAGCTCAAAGAACTAGGACCAAGTACAGATTGTCGATCTGATCTCGCATTGTACATTCCCTTCAGGAGTACATCAATTTTGCTCATGATGCTGGGCAGGGTATGCTGTCATCTAAATGTAAAGAATGGCCATTCCGTTCGGCAACATAGCTTTTAAATAGGTAACAGTCTTGGCAACCGTAAAGAATGTGTAATCTCGACTATAGATATCTTCGAGTTAACCAATTCAGTATTTTTATCTGTATTAATCAAACTATGTAGATCTTTTATTGTAATTTTAAACAGACTGGTCTAATTCATTTTTGTTCAATTTTGGTCATATTGAGCTTGTGAGGAAAAAGAAACCGAAGCTGGCAATTGTATATGGCAACGTGTTCAACTCATTTTAAGTTTCATAACGAATAACATCAAAAGTGAAATAGGGGATTCCTATGACTACATAACTCTCTGGTATTAATTTACTTCAGGTATAGGACTGGCAGGTATGTAGTAATGTTTAGATAGAAACCACCTTGGATACAATCCCTATGTTAGTCAGTAGGAATGTACAGTTTAAATGTGGATAGTCATCCAAATCAAGATCATTATCTACTTTAGTGCAATTAGTATTTGCGGTATATCTACTTTGTAGGTCTTTTAAGTAACCATTTATGTGTACATCAGATGTGCCAAACCGTGATGTTGCTGGTCTTTAGTAATGTTGTTCTTTTGGATTTAATCCTAGCAGAAGTTATGTATACAACCAATTTCATATGTCCTTATTTGTTTTTAGTTTAATAATTAATTTTAGTGTCTTTAGTGCATACCAAAGGCTAGATGACATAAAGCAGAATTCTTTATGCCGGGAGTTAAGACTAGAGATGTGATTATGTATGGTAGGTCTCGAATTTCAGTACCTTTCCAAATATGGTTAGTGTTTTTAACGTTGGAACTTGCCTTGGTATTCTGATACAGAAAAGAGCAAACATTTAAATCAGATTTGGTTGCAAATGTGAATTGTTCATCTTAATTGTTGTAGACTTAAGATTCGATGGAATTTAATTTTTGTTGCTATCAAAAATTGGCTTGTGACTCATTTGCTTAAGATTGTTTTTGTGCTTGAGATATTATAGGAATTGCATAGATTTAGATAAGCTTTTATTCATGAATTTATATTTTAATTGCAATAGTAGTTCACTAAGATTTTGATGAAATATTTCTTTTTGCACTCAAAGAAATCGTCTGATGAATATTTTATGATATTTTTTAGTCTATCTTAAGTAGAATGGATTTAATTTTATGTCTTTATACAGATTAATTTTATGATTCATTGCGTTCATGGCAGACTACGTATGTCGCGACGAACTTAATATGGATTTTTATGTGGGGTTTGGTTTTATTCCTGTGTGGCGATTAGTTTCGTAGTGAATGTTGTGATTTGACACAAATGGCTGATACGCTTGTTTCGCGGTGAGATTTTGCGGCTAGGGTTTATGATTCGTGTGATTTTGTCAAGCATTTTGCATGATGACGTGGATTCATGCAGAGGACACTAGCGTGTCCCACGGTGGGATGTGAGTGATTTAGTGGAATATACCCTATTCGTTTATTGGAGTGCGAGCCTTTCTTTATGTAATCGAAGGCGGCACTTGCAAGTCTTTGACGCGGTCGAGTGTTAGGTCGGATCAATACCGAATAGCCGCCGTATTTATGGAGGGATTGATATCCATCGTATACTGACCGTACGCCTAAACGGCTTGACAGCGTCAAGCACTAGGTCAGCATTTATTACAATGAATAGATTGATTATGCATTTCAATTTGCAACTAGAGAGGTTCAAAAATCTTACTGAAATATTTTCTCTGCAACTATTCAGTTGAATCTTGCATGTGGGAATTTATATATGATGATTTTTTTTGTTTATTCATAAGTAGATGAACGAGATTTTTTTCTATTGTGTAATCGTGCGTTGCACGTGCAATCTTGCATGCGGGCACGTCGGGGTCGACGTCGTGACGGCGGTGGGACCACGGCGGCGTCGATGCCGCTAGGGTTTTCTAGGCGGGGATGGGGTGTTGGTTTCACGGCGCGTGGGTGACTACGGACGCCGCCCGACGTCGTGACGGCGATGGACCACGGCGGCGTTGATCCCGCTAGGTTTCGTACGTGGAGATGGGGTGTCGGGGTAGGGCGTTTTTTTCCTTTCCCGATCGCGATGATCAACCGCCGCAGCGTCGACGCTGGAGTACGGGCAGACGCGACACAGGCGGCCGGCCCTACGACGGATGGCGGGTATAGTGTACGTGTGATTTAGTATGGACAATACTACCCCTTATACGTTTATTGGGGGGGTTGTACCGAAGTCCTTCTCTTATAAGTACATACATCCCGAAAAACGGCCTTTACGAAAAGTTCTTTAGATGAGCGACTGGAGTTGCTCTAAGGCCTCACAAGATCAACATACCAGAATAGCCGACGCCAATGAATAGAAGCGCGAATAAAAAATGATCCAAACTGTAGACATACGGACGCAGACGAACGAATACCGGGCCCAGTCGAATCAATCAAAGACAAACACTGATCAAATCTCATAAGATCCGCCGGAGACACACCTTCACACGCCCTCCAACAATATTAGACGCACTTTCTAGACAGGGGCTAGACATAAAAAAACTTTATCTTCAAGAAGTCGTCGCCACCGCCTTCTTTCTTGAGCAGGACACACATCTATCTATACGTACTAATAAAGTATGATGTGTTTCTCCATTTATTTGGCCCGTTCACAAATATTATAAATTTCCGGTCGTTCAAAATAATGATTTGTTTTTTTTTGCACAATGTTGTTACCACCCGTTTCACCCCTCAATTGTTTTTTTCTCTTCGAACGTGAGTGGAGACACGAACTTGCGACCTACCATCCTATCCCTAAATGTGCAGCCAGCTGAGCTAGCTATCGTGTATGCAGAAAAGATAAGGTTTTCAACTTTTCATATATGTGTGTATTGTGCCATATTGGATGGATTACCATGTACGAATCACTATGGCTACACAAGGAGTGAACACCAGGTCGTCCGTTCAGCTATTGAATTGCCCCACCTCGCTTTCTTACACCGAATCACATCAATTTATATATGTCTATGAATTGAAATTAATAAGTCGTCTCAAGGAGTGTGTCTCATTTGGTCACAATATGAGCATAAATGATAGGGATTAAAACCAGGAATGTACTCTTGTGTGGAGGAAAGAAGGAATAAAACCCCGCTAATATGAGTTGTTGCATACGAAGGAAAGAATTAGAAGAAGGAAATAAATTCAGCAGAAAAAAAGGAATAAATTGGAAGAACGAATAAATAAATTCCATTTATTAAATCCTCTTATGAGCAGGAAGGAAGGAAAAGAATTCAAAGAAGAAATAAATTCGTATTAAGAGCAATTGAGCACTTAGAAAAAAAATGAGGTATACATTTGGCACGAAAGAATGGAACTAGAAGAACTCTTGGATGGTAAAGAATTCCTCTTTTAGATTTGATCTTGTCCTCCAAACTATACCTCCAGTTGTATGTGTACGTGATCTATGATTTTGTTTCCATTTGGTAAATGTTATCTTTTGTCTATATTTAGTTGTTGCACATGTTCTATTTATCCTTTCCCTTCAATTGTAGTTCTTTTTGTGTCGCTCATATGGATACTATAAATCAGTTCATTGTTCTTTGCCATTTGTATTTTTCATGATGATTTAAAATATTTAAGATCAAATTGGTATGTTTTATGGACATCCAGAATTTCCATTAGCCATGCTGGTGCAGGATTGTTGTATCTAAATTTCTAGAGAGGCTTGGTGCCAAAATGGTTATTACAGCTCATCTCAGTGTCAAAATGGTTATTAAACCTTAAACAAACATTTTTTCGTGTGTCAAGTTTATAGGTTCCCTTGCTCAAATTTGGAAATGATGTCGTTTGTGAACTTCAATGCACATGATTTACCTGTGATATTAGTTGGTCTCGAACAACTGCAGTTGTATTTTCCAACCATGCTATTGATGCCACGTCGAAATTAATATTACCTTTTCCTTTTGTTTTCTTGGGATCATAATTTACTTCCTCTTCTCTGCTTTTTTCTCTATCTGCCTCATTAAGTATTTGTATTTTAGGATGCTAAAGATGGAACAACATAGGTTTCACTCAACATTTGGGCAAACATAGTGCGGGATCCGGAAGGAAGGGGATCGGCACAGGTTGCGGCGGCGTAATAGGGTAGGTATCGGATGAGGAAGACAGGAGGGTAAGTGAGTTCAGAGAGACACTTGAGAAGCTTCAGATTGTTCTTTTCTTCAATACCCACACGGTGCAACACATGCATACACACACACACCTGACGACTCACGACCGCTATGCCCTGGGCATCTCCGAGTCCACTTCATCACTGGATGCAGGCGTGACACAACTCTAATGCCTGTATCTTCTTAGTCTAAGCCTGGTCATTAGAACTAAGCTGGAAGAATCTGTAAGGATGGAGAACCCAAAGATAATCTCAATTGCTGACTTGATTATGTCTGACCTCTGTTAATATAAGTGTCAGCTCCTTTTTACATGTACAATTTTTCCACTATGATACCCTAGATAGCAATATCTTCATTTCAGATGGTATTAAACAATAAATCTTTTTTGTTGGTGCATCTCATATTTCTGTCATCTATAGTTGTCCCTGGCCTAATTCTATGTAAATAATTTATCAAACAACTTTAATGTGTTTGACATATAGATATGGATGCATTTCAATTGGCTTCACAATTGGCATGCATATATCGACTCTCGGTGTACTCGAATATACAGTTAAAAGGTATTGACAATAGAAGAAGGTATTGACCCATATAGAAGAACTGACACATACTGAACCATTCAACTTAGCTTGCTTCTTGAACCGCGTTTTTTCAAGTTTTCTTGTTTTTTGAACTACTTATTTACGGCAGCCACTGGTTAGTGTATCTTCTAGACCGTTAGTCTTCTATTTGTGTCCTAATTGCAGACGAAACAATGTTTGTTCCTCGATGATATCATCACGTGTGAGGGGTTATTTGGTGTTTGGGATTTCACAACATTTTATTATTATGCTATCTTTTGATGGTAAAGTAGTATGTTATCTTTCCATAAACATGAATTGTCATAATATATTTTTTTTGAATATTAATTGTCATAATTTTTTTTTTGAATATTAATTGTCATAATATTAGTCAAGCCCTCTGTCGTGGTCGGATGGGGCTCCCTGGTTCAGTCCCATCACTGCACAGCTTCCCTCCTATCTGTCGAGATTTACTATGTCCCCCTACTGCTATTCTGCTGAATATTGTTCTTGGAGCATCAAAGCCAATTGCTTTACTGGTGAACATGTGTAGGGGGATTCATGGTTTACCATTATTAGACATATGTAAATACATGTTCTTGGAGCTTTGTACAATTAGTAAGGCCATCAAAGCGTGCATGTTCGATATGAGATAATTATGTCTTAACTAGGATGACTCAAGAAATTTCTCTCTATGATTATACGTGTGTTGCACGTGCACGCTTACTAGTAAGTACATACATCCCGAAAAACGGCCTTTACGAAAAGTTCTTTAGATGAGCGACTGGAGTTGCTCTAAGGCCTCACAAGATCAACATACCAGAATAGCCGACGCCAATGAATAGAAGCGCGAATAAAAAATGATCCAAACTGTAGACATACGGACGCAGACGAACGAATACCGGGCCCAGTCGAATCAATCAAAGACAAACACTGATCAAATCTCATAAGATCCGCCGGAGACACACCTTCACACGCCCTCCAACAATATTAGACGCACTTTCTAGACAGGGGCTAGACATAAAAAAACTTTATCTTCAAGAAGTCGTCGCCACCGCCTTCTTTCTTGAGCAGGACACACATCTATCTATACGTACTAATAAAGTATGATGTGTTTCTCCATTTATTTGGCCCGTTCACAAATATTATAAATTTCCGGTCGTTCAAAATAATGATTTGTTTTTTTTTGCACAATGTTGTTACCACCCGTTTCACCCCTCAATTGTTTTTTTCTCTTCGAACGTGAGTGGAGACACGAACTTGCGACCTACCATCCTATCCCTAAATGTGCAGCCAGCTGAGCTAGCTATCGTGTATGCAGAAAAGATAAGGTTTTCAACTTTTCATATATGTGTGTATTGTGCCATATTGGATGGATTACCATGTACGAATCACTATGGCTACACAAGGAGTGAACACCAGGTCGTCCGTTCAGCTATTGAATTGCCCCACCTCGCTTTCTTACACCGAATCACATCAATTTATATATGTCTATGAATTGAAATTAATAAGTCGTCTCAAGGAGTGTGTCTCATTTGGTCACAATATGAGCATAAATGATAGGGATTAAAACCAGGAATGTACTCTTGTGTGGAGGAAAGAAGGAATAAAACCCCGCTAATATGAGTTGTTGCGCACGAAGGGAAAGAATTAGAAGAAGGAAATAAATTCAGCAGAAAAAAAGGAATAAATTGGAAGAACGAATAAATAAATTCCATTTATTAAATCCTCTTATGAGCAGGAAGGAAGGAAAAGAATTCAAAGAAGAAATAAATTCGTATTAAGAGCAATTGAGCACTTAGAAAAAAAATGAGGTATACATTTGGCACGAAAGAATGGAACTAGAAGAACTCTTGGATGGTAAAGAGGACCCATTAAATAAACGGGCTTGCATGCTAAAACTCACTCGACTCAGATTTAACTAAGTCTCAGTTGACCTTTTAACATTTTGTCCATCGTTGACAACATTTCAGCATTCGTCTTGCTAGTTGTAGCATGCCATCCCTCATCGATTGTAGCACGTCATCTCATCGGTGGCAACATCCTCCATTGAAGGTTGTAGCATTTTAGTCAGAATGGTTGTAGCATATGTTGGCGTTGCTTGCAGTATCGTTGCAACATTTTTCCTTGCCGTTTGCAACATCCAGCCGTGCCGATCGTAGCACCACAACTGTGTTGACGTCACTCGATTGAGACTTCGTTAAGTCTTAGTCGACTGAGTCTAGACAAGCTTTAAATAAATGAGGTCATCACACACGCTAAGTAACCTACATGTACCCGCGCAAAAAATAACCTACATGTATGTTGCGTACTCTATTTCCTGATAATGTTGTTTCGAATTTCCAGTGGTACATATAAATTAAACCCGGGCATGGGCAGCCCGACGACCCGGCCTGAAAAACCCGGGCCGGGACGGGCCGGGCTTGACATTTGGGCCGGGCTCGGTCTTTGTTTTGCAGCCCGAAAGATAGTTTGGGCCGGGCTCGGGCTTCAATTTTTCCATATTTTGGGCCGAGCTTTCGGGCCTCGGGCCGGGCTTGTACGTGCGCGTACTAAAAAACAGCATTCGGGCCGGGCTTTCGGGCTTCGGGCTTGATTTCGGGCCGGGCTCGGGCTTGAAAATAGGGAGTATTTCGGGCTTCGGGCCGGGCTCGGGCTTGAGAAATGAAGGTCGGGCTTTTACAAGCCCGACCCGAAACCCGGCCCGGCCCGACGTTTGCCCGGGTTTAATATAAATTATGCTTGGCTATGTTTATATGGGAGTTAGGAATTATTTAGGGGCAGTGTGGAAGTTAATTTTTTTCAAGGAAAGTGTGAAAGCGAAGTTAACAATTCATTGATTTTGCAGCTAATGGAAATGAACTTCGTGAATATTAATTTTCACTTTTTATACTTGATGGTTAGAACAACAAGTTTACTCTCACATTGCTTTGTCATGGAGTTATCAGCATGTAATAATAATGATTCCTATGGATGTGAGAGCATGTTGCGAGAAGACCAAAATTATAATGTTGGGGAATCAGTGTTGACATCAGGTATATGTAAGTTCAGGATGCTCACTTGTTTTGCTTTTTTAAACCATGGTTCGATGGCCATGGCAGAAGAACACGACATAGTTCGCTACCGGAAACATGCCCAAGTTCAAGGTAGAGACGAAGAAGGTGGACGGCGATGACAATGAAGTGTATGCAACTTATGTTCAGTCAAGAAGTTGATAGCCTCGCACCTTAACATAATTTGCATTCAGAACTATAATTGTGTGCGGTCAATAAGGAAATTCACCGCCTGAAATGTCAAGACATGATTAATGTTGAACCACGTGAAGAGGAATGTGACGGTTGCAACACACGAGGAATTATAAGTCGATGCAGGAAGGGACTCGTGAAATCGACAAAATAGAGTGTAATGACTTAGCTCACCGCGTACAGATTGATCACATTTGTCATAAATAGATAGACAATTGACCACCATCAACGAATGGTGACAAAGAGGAGAAGTGGCAACAAAGATGACTCGCTAGAAGTATGTGAGAGCTTCTTTCTCTCGTTGCAACGCACGAGCGTATGTGCTAGTCCCACCCAAACCTAAAAAATAACTCAAAACGAAGCGTTCTCTGTTGGCAAAGGCCGGAATCCATCACAGCTCCATGGCTCTATAGGCAGAAGATACGAGGCAGACCGACAACATCGGGAGGCAGGAGAAACCCTACCGCCCTGTGCGCTCTGAGACACGCCCATGACACCAACGAAGGGGTACAGAGCCCTATGCTAGCTTGTCTTCAACCCCACCCTAGTCATTTCAACAGCGTTACTACTGGTCAGTGCTACTCCCTCCGTTCCTAAATATGAATCATTGTAGAGATTTCAGTATGGACTACATATGGAGCAAAATAAATGAATCTACACTTTAAAATGCACCTATATACATTTGTATGTGGTCCATACTGGATTATGTACAAAAAATTATATTTAAAAAAGGAGGGAGTGCTAGCCATCGGCGATCACGAACGTGTAAGACGAGCAAAGGGAAGAGTCCCCGATCGAGAAATTGAGAATCGCACAACTATTAAGTAACTCTAAATGAATTGTGGATACATCTGTATCCTTAACATACTGAAACGATTGTCATTATTCGTATCAAACCAATAGCAATTCATACAAGCTAAATCTTCTACTCAATGGTGGACCAATAATGAATTTTTTTGCATATGTACCACTCAACATAAGTAACCTGATCTCCGGCGTACGTCGGATACTCGGATCTCACAAAGAAGCCATTTCAATAACTAGTGCGTACTAGTACGTACTACTGCCACATCCAGCGAAGATGCTCTCTCTCGTGTACACAAGCGTCTCTTTCCGGCGTGATGCTGCTGTAACGTATTGACTTGAAAGCTCTTCCGTGCTGTAACGTACAGAGGGGGAAAGGTGCCCTCCCTTGTAATGTGTGACCTTCAAGTAATCGCACTGGCACTCAAGGTGCACAACGCTAAAGTTATGGGATTGTTTAAAGTAAAATCCCCGTAACTTTTCTCTGTACGCAAACATCCGGTAGATTTGGCATTTTTGGTATTGTACTAGATGCATGAATGCCTGTGCGCTACTCATGCATAGATAACATATCCACTGGCTATTTCAAATTATTAAGCGTGCATTTGCATTACTATAAAACCTTAAATGATAATAAAGTGCATTGCAATAAAAATGCCTAAAATTTAGATCGACACATTGAAGCCTATTAATTTTGTTGACCCAGTTGCGAAAATCCCTTTAATGATAATGGTAATTTTCTAAGGGGATAAAACAACCTGGGACGAAGCCCATTATTGAATTGAGCCCAATTTGGCCCTACCGCTGTGCGTGCTCCGCTCAAATGACCGATCTGAGGGACGGTACGGATCTATCGTGGGCGGAACGAAACCATCCCACCAAAAACCATATCAACTTTTTCCCCCTGATTTTTCAAATCAGATCAGACAGAGGTGGCGTCGACTGTCTATTGGCTTGCCAGTGACTACACGCTTGGAGCTTGATCTACTACAGAGGAACGCGAGGACCACAACTACTTGCCGACAATCGCCGAAGTGGCCATAGGCACTCGTGCCATCTGCATGACAGCGGGCCTCCGCGCCATGATAGGGTTGGTGGCGAGCATGGTGACGTGGTGAGCCACTAAAGGAGAGCGCCAAGTCGAGGTACGGGGCAGGCGGTGAGGCGGGCACATTGGCCATGAGCTAACAATGGTGACAACGCGTGGCTTGGAGGCTACTCTTTTTTTTTTTGATGAGGAGTTGGCATGGAGGCTACGTGGAGAGGGAAGGTTGGGCCACCGAGATATAGTGTTTCCATGTCAAACTTTAGCTTAGGAAGATGTGATTTCTTGTGGGCATGAAATGCCCCCCTTTTCATGCACACAAATACATCTAAACCATGCCCATTGTATATTACCGTGATTGCTCTCTGGAATGTAAAATTAAACTGTAGCTGCAAAACATGCAACTAAATCACCGTGATTGCTTCGTGAGAAAAACCAGAAGGTTAAGTTAATTTGGAAAGATGTAAAATTTCAGACCGCTGTAAATAAATTGCCATGATTTATTAGTTACCAAACAGAACATAGGTTACCCCACCCGATTGATATGTACAATTGCCCTACCGATTTGATTTGAGGATAATCCGGAAGGGGGGTAGTTGGACAGAAGATGAGACAGACGACAGAACGTTAAGAGCATCTCCAACAGGCGCTCAAAAAATGCATCACGTGCTAAAAACAATCGTTTTTGTGCGCGGAGACAGAAAATAGCGCTCCAGCTGACGTTGTAAAATAGAGCACGCACAAAAAGTTTTAGCGCACGGGCGTGCGCATGGGCTGCTGCGCTGCAAATTTGGGGCGCCGGATTGTGCGCGCGGGATGCTGCAGGTGGGGCGCCGTGTTTTTTGCATCTGGAAAACCTCTTGTCGCTCCCGCGCGCAAAAAGATTATTTCAGCGCTGTAAAAGAATTATTCCGCACCGAGGTGAAGCGCGCCTGTTGGAAGATGCTCTAAGTTATTTTTTTTAAGTAGGCAAGGTGAGATGACATGCTGGCTGACTTGTCCACAGTAAATCAAGAACTGTTTTTTTTTTCTTAGGACCTTCAAGTTACCTGATTGGACTCCTCAGCAATGAAACAGTAATCATAGACATGAGATCACATCATGTCATTTGTTGTAGGGTCTGGACTGCACACTCTGGCAAGTCTGACTAATTCACCAAGGACCACAGTGAGACTGCATACTGCTCACTTCCATGACAAGCAAAGGGAAAAAGGCAAAAGGAGCAGCCCACACCGGCCGCGGCCGGTCCACTCTGTCCGGCCCAGCCGGCCCGGGCCCGCACTAAACCCCCGCCCGGCCTCCTCCTTCCTTATATACCCTGTCCGCTTCCCACACCTCTCCGCACCCCGGCCGACCACCGCCTGCCTGCCTACCTCCTCCGCCGACGCCCGCCTCGCAACGCCGCGATGGCCACCCCGACGACGCCGCTGCTCAAGGACGAGCTGGACATCGTCATCCCGACGATCCGCAACCTCGACTTCCTGGAGATGTGGCGGCCCTTCTTCCAGCCCTACCACCTCATCATCGTGCAGGACGGCGACCCGAGCAAGGTCATCAAGGTGCCCGAGGGCTTCGACTACGAGCTTTACAACCGCAACGACGTCAACCGCATCCTCGGCCCCAAGGCCTCCTGCATCTCCTTCAAGGACTCGGCCTGCCGCTGCTTCGGGTACATGGTCTCCAAGAAGAAGTACATCTACACCATCGACGACGACTGCTTCGTGAGTGCTCTCTCTCTCTGCTCTCTCGCCGTCTCGCTTACGAGATATTCTTCCTATGTGGTGGTGTGATTTGGCTCGATTAGGCTAGATCGCATTCGAATTTGGTCGAAATTATGTCGTGTCCTGCACTGTGTGATTTTTGTCACGGGACGGGAGGTGGATTTTGGTGTGGGTGGGGCTCAGATCTGGTTGGGGGAATTGAGGAGAAAGGCGAGATCTCTCATTAATTTCTTCGTGGGGGGTGCTGCATAACGTTGTTGCTCGTGTCAGTTATGATCGCTCAGTTAGCTCGCGCCTAAAATCACGTGATTCGTAGCCCTGTGATATGGGTAGTTCTTTTTTTGAGAGAGAAAGTGATCTGGGTAGGTAAATGCATTTTTTCACCAGATGACTCACTGATACTCCCTCCGTCCCAAAAATAAGTGTCTCAACTTTGTACTAGCTCTAGTACAAATTTGTATTAAGCTATGGAGGAAGTATATCTAGTTGGCACTGTATAGCGTGATGGTCGCATCCATAGATCTAACAATGTTAGTTCAGTTTTGGATATCAATATGAAGTACATATGGACTGAAACGAGGGAACAAACACACTAAAACTTGTCTATACATTCAGAAAAAAAGTTAAAACATCTTATATTTGTGAACGGAGGGAGTATCAAGCATTGGAGGTGGCCACACTGGTTTGGTCCTGTATTGCTTGCAGTTGGATGGGTACGAGGTGGAGTTGTAAGCTATGGATATGTGGTGTTGGTAGTTTATGACCCCACAATTGTTGTAGGATTAATAATTTCTCATATAACAATGCGACAGTACAATTGTAAGTATCGCCTGCCGCCTTACTTTGTCACTTATGCCGATGCATCCTTTGTTTGTGTCTGAGGGTCCTCATCAGTGCTTTTAGCTTTGGGATAAATGATTGTCTAACAATTTTGAAATGATTGCATCTTGTGTGGATCGATCCGGAGCCTAAAGTCATGGCATATATGGACTGAGTGATAGATGTGACCATCCTTTTTCTTTAATGGGCTACATATCTTCTTCTACTTGGATTTATCTCTAGTTATAAAACATACCTTGGCGCGAGGTGTTTGTTTTGACAGCTACCTTGACACAAGGTATGTAAAATAACAATTGTATATTCATGTGAGGGTCCCACCTACTTGCTAAATAATGTTGCTTTTGTTGGATATCTGAGATGGCCTATGAAGCAGAGATCTAGTGCAAAAGCAAAGTTCTTACTGTAAGAATCGGTCTCTGCCTCTCTGGCCTGCATTTGTCATTCATTTACCTAGAAAATAGTACACCATATTCTCTTTCATGGCATCACCTGCAGTCAAGGGGGTTCTGTAAATAGTTTTCTAGTTTAGTTGACAGACATAGCACACGCACATGCTTGCACTCTCAAATTTATTATCTTGCTGCCATTGTTTTGGTCTCCCATTCTGAATTGGTCGGTATATTTGGTGATGCAGCGCAGATGCCATGCCATTAGCCCATTGCTAACCTATTATTTTCACAAAATCTCAGGTTGCTAAGGACCCATCAGGAAAGGACATCAATGCACTCGAGCAGCACATCAAGAACCTTCTGAGCCCTTCAACTCCATTTTTCTTCAATACTCTGTACGACCCTTACCGTGAGGGTGCTGATTTTGTTCGTGGGTACCCCTTCAGCCTTCGCGAGGGTGCCCCAACTGCTGTGTCTCATGGGCTTTGGCTCAACATTCCAGACTATGATGCCCCTACCCAGCTTGTCAAGCCTCGCGAGAGAAATAACAGGTGAGAATTTTACATTTGGCACTTCAATATTTTAAACAATCTCTTCTTTCTAATCTGATGTTTCTTTCCTGGGATCAGGTATGTTGATGCTGTTCTTACAATCCCGAAGGGTACCTTGTTTCCTATGTGTGGAATGAACCTCGCGTTTGACCGTGAGCTCATTGGTCCTGCAATGTACTTTGGCCTTATGGGTGATGGCCAGCCTATTGGTCGCTACGATGATATGTGGGCTGGATGGTGCACCAAGGTACATTCTGTCATTTTCTTTGAAACTGTATTGGTGTTATGTCTGTGAATGCAAACTGAACATGTTGGTTGGTTGCCATGGACAATTAGTTATATCTAGTGCACTGCGGATGCTAAAAATTGTATCTAGCCTGTTACCAATTCTTTGCACTGAATTATCTTTTCTCTGTCTACACAGGTGATTACTGATCATTTGAGCCTGGGTATCAAGACTGGTCTGCCCTACATCTGGCACAGCAAAGCAAGCAACCCGTTTGTGAACCTAAAGAAGGAATACAACGGCATCTTCTGGCAGGAGGAGCTGATCCCCTTTTTCCAGTCTGTGACTCTCTCAAAGGAGGCCACCACTGTCCAGAAGTGTTACCTTGAGCTGGCCAAGCAGGTGAGGGCGAAGCTCGGCAAGGTGGATGGCTACTTCAACAAGCTTGCTGATGCCATGGTCACATGGATTGAGGCCTGGGATGAGCTCAACCCACCAAAGGGTGCCATTACCACCACAAACGGCCCTGCTCTGAAGAGCAAGTGAGAGGCAGTAGCATACATATACAGTTGGCATGTTCATGTGAACTATCCATACTGAAATACTCTTGTTTTGGTTAGTGCCGATGAGATGAGAAATATCACTTCGTTGTAACTTAAAGTTTACCTTCTTCCCTGGACAACTGCCCTGGTGGTTTTAGGGAATTTACATTTTTTGCTTGTGTTGGGACAGTTGTATTGTCGGAATCGGATCACCTTCAAATAGAATAAAGTTACTTGTTTCTCGGATTAATCATTATGTCATACAGCTACATGTACGTTTTTGGAAGGAAAAAAAATCTTGAAGATGTGCAATTCTGAATTCGTACTCGTTTTTTTAACTCACAGATGTTCATTCTGAACTCTATTTGGGCATCTTATTTTCAGAGAAAAGGGAGCACCCCTGGTTTCATACATCACAGCAGCCCCCCCGGGACCGGATACATACAGCACAAGAAAACATAGAGGCCATATAAAGATCGCCGTTTGTCGGCCCACAGGTCGCCACAGCATGTAAAGAAGGACGAGTCAGGGCGCATCTCCTTTTGGCTTGGAACTCGCTTGTGCTTTCCAGGCAATGCGGGGCAGTTCAGTGGTTTCCATTTCATGCCAGGTCAAATCAGCCCCGGGAAGCACAGAGAAGGTTTGTAAACAACTCGACAAAGCCCGGCAAATAAGGTGGAAATCCTATGATTTCTTGATGACCGGATATGTAGTACTCCAGAAGGCAGCAGTGGCGCACATGTTCAGAGCAGTTTTGGAAACAAGTGGCCAGAGCAGAGCAATAGGGTGGAAATCTTGTCCAGTAGCACAGACACAACTGCCCATGTAAGCACAAACTTGTGATTTCTATTCAGGTATCTTGTAGACTCTTCTAAAAAATAGGTATCTTGTAGACAAACAAAAAGAAGATTGTTTCTGAACCTTCACATGCTACTATTCTGAACTGTTGTCGCCGTTGAGTTTCAGGAATTTTGGCCAGTTTGAGGGCAGCTGTATGCAAATAGCGCGCAGAAGGGAAAAAAAATACGCCGTTGCCGGGGATCGAACCCGGGTCACCCGCGTGACAGGCGGGAATACTTACCACTATACTACAACGACATTTGTTGTGTGCATTTGCAAAACATTTTATATATCAGATGAGAACAGATCCAGATATAGATTTCCTTCCAATAATAAGCACAAAAACCGCTTGCATATACACGCAGCATTTGCATAGTATAATACCGTGAACTACCATCAAGAGAGCTTCAAACTATAGAACAAGCAGAAAAGGAAGAAACACGAATCGTTCAGGCTGCTACGTATCATGGCACACTTCCGAGTTCCGATCGTCTCTCTCCGGACAGCGTCAGTTTCTAGGTTCTATTCGACCATGGTGGTGATGCCCTGAGCACTCAGATGGACATCACCATGGAACCAGGCCAGGAAAAATACCTCCATGTTTACCTATCTGAAGAATATTTTGTGTGGCACATGCAGTCGCTAAGAACTGTACCCCTGCTGGGTCAGCAGTGAAGATAGCAGGGCATGAAGGAGACATGTTCAATCATTAGGGCATCCATGGCTGGCTCAACCAGCTGCACTGCTGCCCTTACTTTTCACACAGCTAGCGCCATGACGTGACGACTGACGACTGGAGGAGGGCCTGCCGTCTGCTGTAGCACCAGTAGCAGCGCTAGCAGCTGCGGCTGCGTTGGCGAGATCGGAATATCGGATTGGACATGGACGACGCCGACAGAGGGAACACTATTCGCCCGCGGCGGGGAACACATGGTGGTGGCCGGCCACTTGAGAGCTCCACGGGGCCTCACGCCAGAAACCTGGCGCCTGACTGATATTTGACTGTTTGGTTCGTATCTTGCGCCACAGCCAACTGGAAGCTAGATATATATAGGAGGCGCTGCTCCTAGGGGAACATCCTTGTTATGACCAGCATATTAGGGGCTTAGCCCAGTGGGTTGTGGCCCAAGTTATATTATTGTTATTAGGGGCTTAGCCCAATTATCTTATCGTTATTAGGATCGTTTGCTTAGGAGTCAAGTAAACCTCTCTATATAAGGAGAGGAGATGTATCAATCTAATCAAGCAAGAGGCAATCATTATTTGCTCGGCTTCCTTTAGGGAGCCGGGAGACCTAACCCTAGCCGCCTCTTGCGCCGCCGCCTCTTCCTTCGCAAGACGACGGCGCTTGCCACCCGGCGATCATGAAGCTTCGCCACGTCCAGCCCCCTCCTTCCCCTACAACCTACGCCCTAGACCAGGTAGGATCCTAGCTCCTACCAATCCTCCTCTTCCGTTTCAAGTTTCAACCTTGTTCAGTGCATCACGACTTCCGCCGTGACAATAGCCCGCTGAAAATGCTAGGCTGTTGAATCCCGACGCATGTTCTAGTTGCTGGGTGTTAGGTTTCTTCAGTTTCATCAGAGAATAACAATGCATGCAACGTGAGACTTGTTCAAGTGCATGGCCGTAGGTTTTGGATGTGTTTGGTTACTCGCATCGATTTTGGGCACTTTGTATCTGTGACCCAACTCAGCCTGACCGAGTGGATGCAGGTCAAAAACTAAGTTTTGCATATTGTTTGTTTGTCTGCATCCCCTCCGACTCTGACTGAGCAGCAACATCAGAACCTGTGTTTGGTTGTCTGCATGTTCTACCCAGATGCAAAGAGCTGTTGTTTGGTTAAATTCTACACAGGTGTTGTGATAATCTCTTCTAGAAGTGGTGAGGTTACCAATACATACACACACAACACCAACATATATAGCGTAACCATAACGATAGCATAAACCTTAAGCATAAGCGTAAACCATAAGAATAAGCACAACCAAAACCATAAGCATAACCTTAATCTAGCATAACCATAATCGTAGCATAACCATCACCATAGTAGTTCAAACAGTATAACATCACCACAATACCACAGTCTTCAAAGTTGATTAACATAGCATAGATAGCAAAGATCCGTCCTAAGCAACATCAGCAACACCACCCTCAACAGCAGCAACACCCTCATCAACACCTTCAGCATCCATGTCGAATGCTTTGTGGTGCGGCAAGCAATTTGCCACAACCTGAATGCCCTGGTCGTTGAAGACAAGGACTCTCAAGTTCGTGGAGCTCACCAGCTTGAAGGTGATAATACTCTGGTCCTGATCTCGTGGGCTACACAGAAGGTGGCCCAACCCTTATCAAGGTTGAGCCTGCCGTTGATCATCTTTCTGGTGACCTTCCAAGTGTTGTCGTTGTTCGTCATCAGCCTGAACATGTCTAGGACGGGGACGAGTGATGAGTCCCTTTAGTGACCCGGTAAAGGAGCAGAAAGGATCTCGCCTTTTTCCCTAGAGGTGCCCTGAGTTATCAAACCCACGAGAGGAAGTGCACCTTTAGCACAAGGGTTTTTTACCAAGCTTTGCAAGAGTATTAAATTGTAGTCTTTAACCATATCAAAATCAAGTTGCACAACTGAACACCTATAAATAAAAATAGTCATGGTTATGAGGACTTATTCTTACAACCATTTATTTCCGGACGAGATCATGATGATATTGGTTTGTGCTCTAAAAGTCACCAGTCAAGATGTGCTTGCAACGTATCGGAGTGGGGGATGTGTCCAAATTATGTCTTGACCGTCACGCGTCCTACATCAAGAGTGAGTTGGCCAACCAAAGGCCCTATCAATCGCGTAAGGTTGCATCAGTAATTAAGATAAAATCAGGCAAAAGCATATGACATTTAATGACTACACCTCTTATATTGCCACAGATAGGACTCACGCTACCATACTAAACCTTTATGTCACTGGTGTTCAGAATAGTATTTTACGATTTCTTTACCCTTAGCCTCTCCGTGGCTCAATCTTTATGATTCTAGGTACCTGTAGGGACAAAGATTGTGAATGAGACAAGAGCCAACTACGAAGCAATTTTATTTCACACATACAAGACATTTGATGAGTGATATTTTTACACTCATTTACCCTTTGTTTAAACCGAGATATTTCATTAAACTAAGATATTTGCTCCGATGTTGCTACTAATGACTAATGAATGGAAAGAATTCCACAAATCATCTCTTTGATGTGTTTCCATAGGAAATTGGCTAAAAATGGAACAAATCAAGTGTGAACATGGGAAGTAGTGAAGGAAGAGATGAGTGTAAAAATCAGGAGGAGGAGCACCACAAGAGACAAATCAGGAGGAGGCGCACCACAAGACATAACACAAAAGATGTCGTTCCATATGACCACGACCGCTTGCATGAGCGGTCGTATGGCTTGGAAACCGAGGCATCTTGTCCACCTGAACAACTTTTATAAAGGGGGCTGGTCGAAATGTGAATAGAACGTTCCATGATGATACATGTTTATCCCAGTAGGTCACATTTTTGTCAGCATGTACATCCGTGACGATTTTATGACAGAATCAAGATAGTCATAGCTGTGCTATCGTAGAAGTGTTCCATGACAATACTCAAATTATCATCATGGAAGTGTCCCACTTCCATGACAATAAATGGTGCGTCATGAAAGTGTTTTCCTCGGGAGTAACCAACACGTGGCATCCATCATAATGGGTCGCTGATAAGCTATCGGGTGCTGGTTTGGACCCAATAACCCGTTAACAACCCGGACCAATGGTGATTTTCCATGTGTGAAACTCTCATTCACCAATGGAACCATGTGCCAGCTCGGCGTTGTGACAGATGTTAACCGTCCAATGGACGGGAGGCAGCAATGAAATGTTGACACATGGAATAGCCCAACTATGGCCCATTTAGGTTAAAAAGGCTGGCCCATTTCACTTGCTCAAAAGTTTGTGGGCCGGCCCTTGGAAAGCCTGTTAACGGCCTGTTCGCATATAGCCCATTTACGACCCGGTTACTCACGACCCGTTATGGCCTTTCCGAATGCGGCCAGTAGTGTCATGTGGGCTGTCCAATATGATTCCATCCCATTGTCACTTTTGGCCCATGTATGGCCCGTGACGCCTTTCGGCCCATATGCGGCCTTTTGTATCTGCGGACCCTTTAACTTCCCATGGTGATTCTAGCCCATAATGAACATTAAATTGCTTTGGACCCAGTAACGCCCCATGATTCAGTTAGGCCATTTCGAACCCATGTTATCTTTTGGCCTTCTAAGGGCCCATAAATTCCTGGGATCATTTCTGTCCCTTGATTAGTTACGGTCCGTTACTGGCCTGTTCTGCTAATGGGTCAAATTCAGTCCGTGGTTACAATCGGGTCGTTTGTGGCCTGTTAACCCATTGGGTCGTTTTCATCCCGTCATGTATTCTAGCCCATTAAGACCCGTTATGCATTTCCATAGAATTAAGCATCTGCTGTTTTCCGCAAGTTAATGGCCTGTTATGGTCTCGACCCATAAATCGACGCTTTGATTTTGGCCCGTTTATGGCGCATATCGCGGTCCGGTTTTGTCCCATGGATCCTATGACCTGTAGGAGGCCCATGGATCCCACGACCCGTAGGAGACCCATGGTCACTATGATAGGTAGCAGACTCATAGTTGTCAGATTCCGGGCTCCGCAGACCCAAGAAAGGTTCGAACTCAGGGGCGTGTGCGAAGAACTCAACCTCTCAAGCCGATCGATCCGCCGCTCTCACGACCTAGCTCGATGAACAAGAAGGAGAAAGACACGGCAGTTTACCCAGGTTCGGGCCACCTTGCAGTGTAATACCCTACTCCAGCTTTGTGGTGGATTAGCCTCGCGAGGGGCTGAGGATGAACTAGTACAAGTGGAAGAATAACCTCAAGAGGCATGTTCTTGTGATGAGCTCTTGGGGATTCGATGAGCTGATTACCCGATCCTTTCTACAGTGGTGGCTAGGCTATATTTATAGTGGCCTTGGTCCTCTTCCTCCAAAACTTAGGCGGGAAGGAATCCCACAACGACCAAATTTGAAAGGGGTCAAGAAGTACATCTGATCCTGACGAAAGGTGATCTTTGCCTGCAAAGCTTCTGATAGTGACGTCGTGGTGGGCTCGGCGATGACATCCCCCTACCATTTTGGTAGTCCTGGTCTTGTTGCACGCAAATGGCAACCTTTGGCTGATTCCTTGGGACTCCACACCCGCGCTTGCCTGCTTTGCACCAAAGAGGAAGCCTGCCGCTTTGCGCCTGGCCTTGGTCGTCATGGCTGATGTCATTTCTGCCTCATGAGGCTGGGTCTTGCATAGAAATCTCCGCTTCGTCAGGAGGCTACCTAAGGGGCCGCTCCCTTAGGAGGTCTTGATGTCGCCCGCCTCGCGAGCTTGGCCCCTCGCGAGGGTCTTGTTTTGTCGTGGTTGAAGATGGGCCAAACCAGGCCTTCGATGGAGCCACGCCATGGGCCACAGGCAGGCAGGTCTGGGTACCCTGGTTCCCAGAACGCCAACAGAAGCCCCAGGGCCCAAGGCGCGCTCGCACTTGGCTTTGAGGCGAAGCCAAAGGGCAAGTGCGGAACACCGCGGGCCCCAATCGCCCGCGGGCCGGGTCGACGCGTGGCGCTTGATAAGACGTGGGTGTCTCCGCTTCCCCATGCTGCCTCGACAATCGTTCTACTTGACAACTGCCTGCTACATGCAGGGAAAATCATCATTACTCGAGATCATGGGAGGCCAACGATTTACCTTCTCCCGGCTATAAATGGGGGGAGCGGGCAGAGCCCCCTGCCCATCTTTGTCTTCTTGCTCCTTGCTTCTCCCTCCTCTTGCTCCACCATCTTGCTAGATCATCCATGGCGCCGACGAGGAGGTTCTCGGCCGTGGAGAAAGAAAAGGTCCCCAAGGAGGAGCCGGACTCGCCTCCGCTCAAGACGGGCCAAGGTCGCCCTCGCAAGTACGTTGCAATGCCGGCAGCGGTTCCCCGCGGGCGTGGGAGCCCTCTCTCCAAGGCTGGCGCTGCCTCCAGCGGTCTTGTGGTTTGAGAGGCCGCGGTCAAGGGAGCCGCTGTGAGGAGGCGAGGCGCGCGGTAGCCATCCGGCCACCACGGTCGCGATCCCACTCAGCCGACTCTTCCCTAGAGTGTGGGCGGAGAAGCATGTAAGTGCCTGGCTCCAGCTCCCGCGCTTCTTCGCGGGCGCGCTTCCGGCCGGGGGACCTGGTGGCCTCTGGCTTCAGGCCGACGGCTGCTGCAGCAAGGCCTCGTGGATGGGGGCCGAGCTCACAAACACCGGCAATGTGTTCCTGAACCGCGGGTGTCAGTCGTTTGCCCGCGCACGGGACCTGCGCGGGAGGTGCACCCTCCACCTCAGGTACAACGGCGTCGCGACCCTCTATGTGAGGATCTTCGGGGAGGATGGCTCGCGTGTTGGGTGCTGCCCGGATGGCAACAACGACGGCGATGGTGATGATAACAGTGGACGGAGGAGCAGCATCGTCGCTGGTGATGACCTCGCCCTCGGCGATGGTCATGCCACCTCCATCAGCAGTTCTCCTCCGTGGAAAGCTCCAGCGACGACGATTCCGACAAGCCGCCGCACCACCGAGCCCGGACCAGGAGTGGAGACGGGCTGCATCGCTGCCACGCCCGGGTGAAGCGGGAAGAGGGCTCTGAGTGAGCCGGGGTGCTGCCGGAGCCGGACCTCAGGAGCTGACGTCGACATGCCCTTGCTTTTGCTTCATTTTTTCTTTTCCTTTCTGCTGCAAAAAAGAAGAATTAGGAGGCCCTACCAGGGCATGTAATGGACTATGGCGCTTGCACCATTAAGTTATTATTTCCATGCCTCCTCCAGATACTCGCGTTTCCATTGATTGTAGTTGGGATAACTTATCTTAGAGTTTTTGTGATGAACTTCCGTGCCGCAGGAGCGCTCCTCGTCAAGGGGAGACCTAGTGGCCTCCAGGCTTTAGGAGAGGGGGGGGGGGGGTGCTCCCATAGCTGTAGAACTAGGAGGCCCCAGAGGCGCAGTGCCCGTGAGCTCGCTCGAGAGCGTCACGCGAGGATGTATACGCCATAGGGCCAGGGACTGAGGCTTTGGCGAGGTGTGCTTGCGGTCAAGCCCGAAGCATGCACACCTGCCCAGCCCCCACGCGCGGGACGCGTGAGGAGGAGCGACGGGCAACTACCACTCCTCCTGAGGGAAAGCTTGAGAGAATTGAATGAGGCAAGAAGAAAAATTCCCAACCCTCAAGAAGAGACACTGAAACTCCAAATTCCATTCAAGAAGTCGCAAATCAGATATAGAAAGCAAGCAAAAGAACAGCCGCATCCGGCACCTATACTAGTCTTCTCACTAGTGCGGAGATAAGTGCTGCCACTAGGACGTGGGAGGGAGCCCCCGTGAGGCCCAAGGGCGACACTCGTGAGACTCCGGGGCGTGTACAACCCCAACACGAGCGGAGACCTTCATAGGTGCGGAGCCTTCTTTATGGGTAGAACTTCCAGAGGTGCAGGATGTTCCAGGCATTCTGGATGGGGGCCCTGTCCTGCGTCTCCAGGCGCGCGGCGCCAAGCCTGGTAACAAGGGCGATCCTGAACGGGCCCTCCCACATGGGGGAGATCTTGTGAAGCCCTTCCCTAGAGAGCACCTGCCTCAGGACGAGGTCACCCACCTCGAGGGTCCTGGAACGGATGTTGCGGTAGTGGTACCGCCGCAGCGCCTGCTGGTACCTCGCAGCTCGGAGCGAGGCCTGGCGATGGTGTTCCTCCCCCAACACGAGGTCCATCTCCCGTGCGGCGTCCTGTTGCGCCTCGTCGAATGCTAGAACCCACAAGGAGCGATGCGTGACCTCGTGAGGGAGGACCGCCTCGGCTTCGTAGACGAGGAAGAATGGGGTCTCGCCTGTAGGCTTGGTCGTAGTGGTGCGGATGGACCACATCACAGACGAAAGCTCGTCGAGCCAGCCTCTGTCGCAGGTCTCGAGCTTTTTCTTGAAGCTTCTTGCCATGAGGCCCCTCAAGACCTCCGCATTGGCGCGCTCGGCCTAGCCATTGCTCCGCGGGTGCGCCATCGAAGTGTAGCATATCTGTGTTCCAAGGTTAGCACAATATGTTTTAAAGAGGTTGCTCGTGAACTGGGCGCTATTGTCAGTGATGATGCGGTTGGGCACCCAGAAGCAGCTTACGAAGCCCTTGATGAACTTGATTGCAGAGCCGGCCAGGATGGTGAGGACAACTTCCACCTCCGCCCACTTGGTGAACTTGTCAATGGAGATGTAGAGGTAGCGCTAGCCCCCGGGCGCTCGAGGAAATGAGTCCAAGATGTCCAACCCTCAAACCGTGAATGGCCACGAGAGCGGGATTGTTTGGAGGCCCTGAGCGGGCTGATGGATCTGCTTAGCATGGAATTGCCAGGCCTCACAAGATCTTACCAATTCAGTGGCGTCGTTAAGCACCATGGGCCAGTAGAACCCGCTGCGGAACGCCTTGCCCACGAGCATGCGTGCACTAGTAGAAAAAGGGTCAAATCTGAGATACATTAGTACCGGTTTGCATTTGAGCCGGCACTAATGTGTCCATTAGTGCCGGTTCAAATGGCTAGGCGGGAGGAGATTTTTAGTACCGGTTCTATGCGAATCTTTAGTACCGGTTCGTGCCACGAACCGGTACTAAAGGTAAGGGTTGACCACCAAGATTTTAGTACCGGTTCGTGGCACGAACCGATAGTAAAGATGTGGTGGCAGGGGCTATTTTTAGTTCCACCTCACTCCCCTAGCAAGATTTTTACCACCTTAAATATGTTACTTCTCAAACTATCACAAGCATTTGGTCTTCATTGAACTCTATGTGTAGGATCTGTGGCTGCAATAGGAGTCTTCGCCGGATCTTAAATCGGTGTAGATTCCTATTGACAATTTAGATTCTATACAAAAAGAACATTGATGATCAATGTATTTTTTTATGTACTTCTCTGTAGCAGTAGCGCATTTTGGCTGAAAGGCGGTACTGATCAATGTAGGCTGTAATAGGAGTCTTCGCCTGATCTAGCTTCTAGCGCTAGCGGACTCGCTTCCGCCGCCGGCCTCCGGCGGCTCCCCTCATGGTGGACCTATGTCCTTGGGCTTCGCCGTTGCGACGACGTTTGCTCGAGCGCCGGCGCGGAGCTTGGGAGGTAGTCCAGGAGCGGATGCAAATTATGGTCTGCATCGGCGGCATCTGGAAGATGGTGGATTGTGTGCTGGGTTCGTGGTTCGTGGATGGCAGGTATGGTTTTCTCCTCTGGCGTCTTAGTCGTGTGGGGTGCGATCCGGAGTTCGATGGCGGTCCGGTGTTGCCCCGTCCCGATTCGCTCAATGGTAATGGTTTCGCTTTTGGTGAACCACCTTGAGGGCCGCAGTCGCATATCGGCGATGGAGCCGCTTCGAGCTCAGGTGTGAAGGTGATCTGTCATTGTTTCCTTTGGTGGCTGCTATGGTGGTACCGGAGGCCTATGACGGGCGTTGGTGTCAAGTTCAAAGGTTTCTTCGGTCTTGATTGTAATTTTACTTTTTGGCTGTTGTTCCTTTGTGCAAAGGCCAGCGTTTTGCTATCTTTTCAGTTTTGCCAGGTCGGTATGTACGGGGCTTGTACTATGATCCTTATGATATAAATGAGACATGTATTACCACGCAAAAAAAAGTATCACAAACATTTGGTCTTCATTGAACTCTATGTGTATATAATTTGTGGACTCAATATGAGTCTTCACCGGTTTCTAAACCGTTGAGGACTCATATTGACAATTCAGATTGTACACAAAAAGATCATTGATAATCAATGTATTTTTGATGTATATTTTTACATGTTTACACCCTCACTCTCTCCACTCACTCGGTCTCCCCCTCAATCCCCCCGCGACGTCATCAGAGCTCAATGACCGTGAAATTGAAAATCAGTCCAAAATGAAGCATTATGCAGCATTCGAAGCAACTAAAGCAAAAATATTCACAAAGAAGCTAAATACAGCAAAAAAACTACTCAGAAATAAATAGAAGGAAAAAAATAAAGCAGAAATAAAATACTATATAAAAAATTACTTAAAAATAAATATAAGAAAATAAATAATGTAGAAAAGAAAAAAACTATATAAAGCAAAAATATTCACTAAGAAACTAAATACAAAAAAAAACTACTCAGAAATAAATAGAAGAAAAAATAAAGCGAAAAGAAAAACTATATAAAAATTACTCAAAAATAAATAGAAGAAAATAAATAATGCAGAAAAGAAAAAAATTATATAAAGCAAAAATATTCACAAAGAAACTAAATACAACAAAAAACTACTCGAAATAAATAGAAGAAAAAATAAAGCGTAAAAGAAAAAACTATATATAAAAATTACTCAAAAATAAATAGAAGAAAATAAATAACGCAGAAAAGAAAAAAATTATATAAAAAATTGTTGGGGCGCTGTCCGGTGGGCCTGCCAGACCTAGGGTGTGCAAATTCAGCCCGTAAGGGCGGCAGGCTCACAGAGCGTAGCCCCTAGTTAGGCCGAGAAGCCTGCTATATGGAGGAGTTCGAAAGAGCAGCTGCGGCTGGGTTTATAAACCAGTGCGGCTGCCCTTCGCTCGGCGAGGTGGGACTAAAAATAGTGAACTGCGGATGGCAGCGCACGACCATTAGTAGCGGTTGGTGGCTCCTACCGGTACTAATGTGTTGCCCTTTAGTACCGGTTGGTGGCTTCAACCGGTACTAAAGGCCCCTCCTATATATATGGCACTTACGAAAAATCAGTTCCATCGACACTTCTTCTCCACTTCGCGCGACATGTATCGCCGACGCCGCCGCACCGCCGCGCCTTCACCCCCCCGCCCTCGATCGCTGCCCCCGCCGCACGTCATCATCGTCCCGCCACCCTCGCCGCCTCGCCGCCCGTCGTCGCCGCCGTCGTCGTCGCCGCCGCGCCGCCGTCGTCGTCGCCGTCCCGCCGCCCTCGCCGCCGCCGCCCATCATCGCTGCCCCCACTGTCCGTAGGCCCGCTCGATCATACCCACACACACACATACACACACACACACTACACACATGTACGTACACACATACACACACACATATTTTTTTACTTATTTTCTGTTTTCTATTGTTTAGATGAATTATTTAATATAACTAGTTTATTTTTAGAATGTTAGAATGTTAATGTTAGATGAATTAGAACTAGTTTATTTTTAGTAAGAAAATTTAGGTATATGAGATTATATGAACTAGGTGAATTAATATAACTAGTTTATTTTTAGTAAGAAAATTTAGGTATATGAGATTATTTGAACTAGTTCGATTAATATAACTAGTTTATTTTAGTAAATGCTTAGTTGAACTAGTTGAATTAATAGAACTACTTTATTTTTAGTAAGAAAATTTAGGTATATGAGATTATTTGAACTAGTTGAATTAATATAACTAGTTTATTTTTAGTAAGAAAATTTAGGTATATGAGATTATTTGAACTAGTTCAATTAATATAACTAGTTTATTTTAGTAAATGCTTAGTCTAACTAGTTGAATTAATAGAACTAGTTTATTTTTAGCAAGAAATTTTAGGTATATGAGATTATTTGAACTAGTTGAATTAATATAACTAGTTTATTTTTATTAAGAAAATTTAGGTATATGAGATTATTTGAACTAGTTGAATTAATACAACTAGTTTATTTTTAGTGAATGCTTAGTTGAGCTAGTTGAATTAATAGAACTAGTTTATTTTTAGTAAGAAAATTTAGGTATATGAGATTATTTGAACTAGTTGAATTAATATAACTAGTTTACTTTTAGTAAGAAAATTTAGGTATATGAGATTATTTGAACTAGTTCAATTAATACAACTAGTTTATTTTTAGTAAATGCTTAGTTGAACTAGTTAAATTAATAGAACTAGTTTATTTTTAGTAAGAAAATTTAGGTATATGAGATTATTTGAACTAATTAAAATTTAGGTATATGAGATTTTAATAGAACTAGTTTATTTTAGTAAGAAAATTAATAGAACAAGTTTATTTTTAGTAAATGCTTAGTTGAATTAGTTGAATTAATAGAAGTAGTTGAATTAATTGAATCAGTAAGTGTTTAATGTTTCGCCTATATGAACATAGGAAATGTTGTTTGACGACGGAAAAGATTTCATTATGTGCGAATACTGTGAAGACCAGCGCGGCCTGTGCGACAGAAATTTCCTTGTTAATGATAGGAGATTCATCATCAAGCTGGATGCGACCTTCGAATTCGATACAGTAAGTCACAATGACAAGTCTGTTTTCGTAATTAAGCATGACTTATATATGCTTCATTTGCCTGACTTAAAATTTTTAATTTTTACTATTCTACTAGCGCATCCCCTGCCATGCAAGAATTTTTGTCTTGGATAAGATAGGTTTCAATGCTATGGAAACTATGGAGGTAAAGAGAGTTTACCTGAAAACTGAGCATGGTTATACTTTCAACGTCAAAGTATACAACGCAAACACGTACACCTATTTTGAATGCAAAACTTGGCAAGCACTATGCAAGGCTTATGCATTTGAGCCTGATACGGTTATCACCTTTGATATTCGTCCGGAAGATGATATTGAAGGTAATAGAGACATATGGGTCGATGTGCAAACGCCTCCAGTTCTACCATTATGTGAGTTCTTCTCAACTATATTTTCTCTTTGATATTGCTTATTCAAAAATAATTGACAACTAATTTCAATTGACAGCTTATTTCCATTCAAGCAAACATGTCCGGCGCTTTGTGGACAGGACCTACTACTGTCCCGGAGGTGAACAAAACCACGAGGAGATAAGTCATTATGTTTCATGGCTTGAGGATCTTCATACTGTCAAGACAAATTTTCTTCCTGCACTTAGAAATGTTAGTACTCAAAACGTGCGACCAATAGTGATCGTATTGAACTACGGTCACATCTATTTAGGAATAATGGTAAGATTTTTACTATTTGTCCTCAGTGCATCTTTTGCATACATATTTTTTGCTAAACTTTCATTGCTAAGTATATTAATTAAGTACTATACGATGTTATTCAACAGGGACTCCTGATGACAGTTGTGCCTCAGGGGATCGAGACTAAAGGTCGCATGTCAATTATTAGCTTACGACCAAGATATCCTACATTGCACATGAGTGCATTCAGGATTTCTAGAACAATGAATGCTTAATAGTGAAAGATTGGAGGAAAATTGTTAACGATCGCAGAGAAGTACTAGGAGGCAGCAATGAGAAGCGCAGCCCATGATTAGGAGACAGGTTCATCTGCATGCTCCAGTATGATGAATCAGGAGAGCTATACATGTTCTATGCTATTTTACCTGAGAGAGAGCAGCAGGAGTGAGTTAGCTAGTTCATGCTCTTAGTACTTGTCCTTTCATGTCCGTGTTCTTCGTTCTGAACTTAATCTCAAAGAATGATTTGCTTTTGTGGTGTTATATATGAGCGCTTATAATATCATGACAATCATGTTGAACTCGATGATATTTTTGCTTCTGGTACAAGTGAATGTTTCTTCTTTAAGCTAGTGTTGGTGGTGATTAGATAGCGGTAATGACTATGATGATTAAATAGTGATAATGACGACTACGATGATTTTTAGCTAGCTAGCTAGAGTATATATACTCATGTTGATGATATGATGCAAGAGTTTTTATATTAATATGATGATGATGATGTGTTATTATATCATTTAATGAAAGAAACCGCAGTGATCAAGTATAATATATATGGATATGGCATATACTTGATCACTTAGCTAGTAGCTAGATCCAATGCATCCAGTTGAAACTAATCCGCGGTACTTTCACCTAATAATTTAACAACTCATTATAATGTAAAACAATCACTAAATTAAATTGAAAACACAAAATTAAAGGAAAAATTAAAAAAAAACACCCAAACATTTAGTACCGGTTGGTGTTACCAACCGGTACTAATGTCCTACACGCACCCGGGCTTGGCTCGTGCCACGTGGTGGCACTTTAGCGCCGGTTCGTGACGAACCAGTACTAAAGGGAGGGGGGCTTTAGTCCCCACTCTTTAGTGCCGGTTGGCGAACTGGCATTAAATGCCATCACGAACCGGCACTAAAGGCCGGTTCTGCACTAGTGGTGATGAAGAGTGATGCCCACAATCCCCACCATGAATGTAGGCCAGCAGCTTGCACCCCTGCTCCTTGGAGATGCACCGCAGGGAGACATCGTTCGGGTGCCTTCGGTATAGCTCACCATCCTGGATGCAGTATGCGGTAGCCTGGCGGGCCCCCCGCTCTACATCCTCTTCCTTCTCCTGCAGGGTGCCCTGAAGCAGGTACGCCTTGAATTCCTCGGTATAGCACCCCTCCTGAGGCTCGAGCGCGAGGAGCAAGCGGGCCCGTGAGGCCGGGCCATAGGCCGGGGCGGCCGTGGTGGGTGCCGTGGGTAGCTCCTCCAGAGGCAGCGCTGGCTCGGCAACAGGGGTAACTGCCAATGGCCTAAAGAGCTACTCCTCGAAGACGCCAGGCTCCTGGGGGAGGCACCGGGACGCCCTCTTGGCGATGTCATCTGCCTCCTTGTTCGTGCCGCGTGGCACGTGCTGCAGTTCCAAACCTACAAATTGCTTCTCAATTTTGCGTACCTCCTCGAGGTATGCCTCCATGTGCTTGTCCTTCGGTGTTTACTCCTTGTTGGACAAGTTGGTGAGGAGCTGGGTGTCACCCCTGATGGTGAGGCGCCTGACCCCCAGGGCAATGGCGGCCCTGAGCCCGACGACCAGGCCCTCAAATTCAGCGATGTTGTTGGAGACCTTCTCGCCGTGCTGGAAGCAGAGCTGCACGACATATCAGAGCTTGTCTTGGGTGGGCGAGATGAGCATGGCTCCATCCCCCGCACCCTGACCCGCGAAGGCGCCATCAAAGTACATGACCCATCTATCAGGCGCTTCATCTCCTGGGACGAGAGAGCGTCCATCGCCTACCTCTTGGCTTGACGCGTCAGTCCACTCAGCCACAAAGTCAGCGAGGGCTGCACCCTTGATGACTCGGGTGGTGCTAAATTCCAGCTGGAACGCCTGCAACTCAATGTTCCATTCAGCAACCCTTCCCGCGGTGTTGGGGCTTCGAAGCACCCTCTCCAGGACGTAGGCTGAGACGACCTTGATAGGGTGGCCTTGGAAGTAGTGGCGCAGCTTCCTGGAAGCGATGAGGAGTGCGAGGAGAAGCTTCTGCGGCATGGGGTAGCGTGCCCGAGCGTCACGCTGTACGGTGCTGACGAAGTAGACGGGGTGCTCGACTTGGGAGGAGGTGTCCGTCGAGCCTTGCTCCTCTTGGTGTGATGGAGCCTCAGGAAGCCCATCCCCAGGGGGGCCAGTGCGGCCTTAGGGGCCGCGACCTTAGGGGCCCCATCTCCTGATGGTTCAGCCGCGGCCTCAGGCGCGCTGTCCTGAGGTCATGGCGTCTTGGATGGGTGTGTGGTTCCGCGTCGTCCACCCTTGGCTACATGCTCCTTGCAGACTGCCACTAGCGCCGCACTAGCTGAGTGAGGCGTGGCAGCCAGGTAAAGCACCAAGGGCTCGAGAGGACGAGGCGCCACCATCACCGGTGTGCTGGTGAGGTACTTCTTGAGGTCATGGAAGCCGCGTTAGCTTCTGGAGTCCATTCGAATGGGCCCTTCCTCTTCATCAGCTTGAAGAAAGGGAGGGAGCGCTCGCCTAGCTTGGAGATGAAGCGCCCAAGCGAGGTCACGCGGCCTGCCAGCTTCTGCATTTCCTTGAGAGTTTGAGGCGGGCTCATCCTTTCTATTGCCTTGACCTTCTCCGGGTTGGCCTCATTTCCTCTGTGCGACACCAGGAACCCCAACAACTTGCCAGACGGGACGCCGAATACGCACTTCTCAGGATTAAGCCACAGCTTCACCTCGCCGCAGGTGGGTGAACGTCTCCTCCAGATCTCCAACAAGGGTTCTTGCCTCCCGGGACATGACAACTATGTCATCGACGTAAGCCTCTGCGTTTCTTCCGAGCTGCTTGCCCCAAACGATGTGCATCAACCGCTGGAAGGTTTCTCCGGCATTGTGCAGCATGCAGGTGTAGCAATACACCCCACACGGGGTCAGGAAGGCCGTCTTCTCTACATCTTCCACCACCATCTTGATTTGATGATAGCCTGAGAAGGCGTCTAGGAAGCACAGTAGATTGCACTCGGTAGTGGAGTCGACGATCTGGTCAATGCGAGGAAGAGGGAATGGATCCTGAGCAAGCTTTGTTCAGGCTCGTGAAGTCAACGCACATGCGCACTTTCCCGCCCTTCTTGGGGACGATGACTGGGTTTGCCAACCACTCCGGGTGCCGCACTTCCCGGATAACATCGGCCTCCTGTAGATTGTGGGTCTCCTGCATGATGAACGACTGCTTCTCCATGGGCTTGCCGTAGCGCCTTCTGTTTCATGGGGCGCGCGTGGGGGCACACCATGAGGTGGTGTTCGATCACCCCCCGTGGGACGCCTACCTGGTCCGTTTCTGGACATGCAAATACATCCTTGTTCGCATGGAGGAAGCTGACCAGCGCCCCCTCTTGGTCTCGGGGGAGGCCCGCACCTATGGTAAAGGTAGCTCCTGACTCCGCGCCCTCTTTGACCGGTACTTGCTTCGTCCCGGCCCGGTCTTGAGAGAATAACAACTTCTTCTTCGCCGGGACAACCCCCGGGCTCTCCGGAGCACTCTCCGCACTTGGCCGTGCAGCCGATGCGGCCTTGAAGGTGAGCCTGAGGGCTGTCAGTGCATCCCCGGTGTCTCCCACCACGGTGAGGACACCGCTGCTTCCCAGCATCTTCATGACGTTGCAGCTGGGATGAGTCGCTGCCATGAACTTGGCAAGGGTTGGGTACCTGAGAATGACGTTGTACGGGAGCCTGATGCATGCGACGTCAAAGTCGACGAGCTCGGTGCGGTAGTTGTCATGTGTTCCGAAGGTGACGTGAAGGCGAATATGCCCCATGGGGCAGGTGGAGCTGCCGACCACTCCGGAAAACGGCTAGGTGGGGAGGAGTCGGTCGTGAGGCACATGAAGCAGGCCGAACGCCTCCACAGAGAGGACGTTGAGGCTGGCGCCACCATCGATGAGGGTTCTGGTAACCGCTACGTTGTAGATGGTGGGGGTGCAGAGCATGGGCAGTGCACCGGAGCCGGCTGTGTGATACGTCTCCAACGTATCTATAATTTTTGATTGCTCCATGCTACTTTATCTACTGTTTTGGACTATATTGGGCTTTATTTTCCACTTTTATATTATTTTTGGGACTAACCTATTAACCGGAGGCCTAGCCCAGAATTGCTGCTTTTTTTGCCTATTTCAGTGTTTCGAAGAAACGGAATATCAAACGGAGTCCAAACGGAATAAAACCTTCGGAAACGTGATTTTCTCACCGAACGTGATCCAGGAGACTTGGACCCTACTCCAAGACATAACAGAGGCGGTCACGAGGTGGGGCGCCCCTCTAGGGCGCCCCCCCTCGTGGCCCCCTGTGCTCCACCGACGCATCCTTCCTCCTATATATACCTCGTATCCCCAAACGATCAAAACAGGAGCCAAAAACCTAATTCCACCGCCGCAACCCTCTGTATCCACGAGATCCCATCTTGGGGCCTGTGTTGGGGAACGTAGTAATTTCAAAAATTTTCCTACGCACACGCAAGATCATGGTGATGCATAGCAACGAGAGGGAGAGTGTTCTCTCGCACCCTCGTGAGACCAAGCGAAGCGATCACAACGTAGAGGAAGTAGTCGACGTTCTCCTCGCGATCCAACCGATCCTAGCGCCACACTCGGCGCCCGAGTTCTTGACACACGACAGCTCGGTGACGCCCCTCGGCTCCAATCCAAGAGAGCTTCAGGGAGGAGAGTTCCACAAGACGACGGCGTGGTGACGATCTTGATGTTCTACCGACGCAGAGCCGCCTAAGCACCGCTACGATATAAGCGAGGTGGATTATGGTGGAGGGGGCACCGCACACGGCTAAGGAACGATCTCAAGGATCAACTTGTGTGTTCTAGGGTGCCCCCTGCCCGTATATAAAGGAGCAAGGGGAGGCCGGCCGCCCTAGGAGGCGCGCCAGGGGGGGGAGTCCTCCTCCTAGTGGGAGTAGGACTCCCTTTCCTAGTCCAACTAGGAAGGAGGAAGGGGAAGGAAGGAGAGGAGAGGAGAGGAAGGGGGCCGCCCCCTCCTTGTCCTATTCGGACTCCCACAGGGGCGTGCCACCTCCCCGTGCGGCCCGCTCTCTCCCTCTTGGCCCACTAAGGCCCATAACTTCCCGGGGTTCCGTAACCCCTCCGACTCGGTTTTCTTGAAAACTTCCTAACCTTTCCGTGTCCGAATATAGCCATCCAATATATCAATCTTTATGTCTCGACCATTTCGAGACTCCTCGTCATGTCCGTGATCACATCCGGACTCAACTTCTTCGGTACATCAAAATACACAAACTCATAATATAACCGCCATCAAACCTTAAGCATGCGGACCCTACGGTTCGAGAACAATGTAGGCATGACCGAGACACGTCTCCGGTCAATAACCAATAGCGGGACCTGGATGCCCATATTGGCTCCTACATATTCTACTGAAGATCTTTATCGGTCGGACCGCATAACAACATACGTTGTTCCCTTTGTCATCGGTATGTTACTTGCCCGAGATTCGATCGTCGGTATCCAATACCTAGTTCAATCTCGTTACCGCAAGTCTCTTTACTCGTTCCGTAATACATCATCTCACAGCTAACTCATTAGTTGTAATGCTTGCAAGGCTTAAGTGATGTGTATTACCGAGAGGGCCCAGAGATACCTCTCCGACAATCGGAGTGACAAAACCTAATCTCAAATACGCCAACCCAACATCTCGCCTTTGGAGACACTGTAGTACTCCTTTATAATCACCCGATTCGTTGTGACGCTTTGGTAGTACCAAAGTGTTCCTCCGTAAACGGAGTTGCATAATCTCATAGTTATAGGAACATGTATAAGTCATGGATAAAAGCAGTAGCAACATACTAAACGATCGTGTGCTAAGCTAATGGAATGGGTCATGTCAATCAGATCATTCAACTAATGATGTGACCTTGTTAATCAAATAACAACCTTTTGTTCATGGTTAGGAAACATAACCATCTTTGATTAACAAGCTAGTCTAGTAGAGGCATACTAGTGACACTCTGTTTGTCTATGCATTCACACATGTATTATGTTTCCGGTTAATACAATTCTAGCATGAATGATAAACATTTATCATGAAATAAGGAAATAAATAATAACTTTATTATTGCCTCTAGGGCATATTTCCTTGATCTCCCACTTGCACTAGAGTCAATAATCTAGATTACATAGTAATGATTCTAACACCCATGGAGTCTTGGTGTTGATCATGTTTTGCTCGTGGAAGAGGCTTAGTCAACGGTCTGCTACATTCAGATCCGTATGTATCTTGCAAATCTCTATGTCTCCCACCGGACTAAATCTCGGATGGAATTGAAGCGTCTCTTGATGTGCTTGGTCCCTTGTGAAATCTGGATTCCTTCGCTAAGGCAATTGCTCCAAGATTGTCACGGAAGATTTTCATTGGACCCGATGCACTAGGTATGACACCTAGATCGGATATGAACTCCTTCATCCGCACTCCTTCATTAGCTGCTTCGAAGCTGCTATGTACTCCGCTTCACATGTAGATCCTGCCACGACGCTTTGTTTAGAACTGCACCAACCGACAGCTCCTCCGTTTAGTGTAAATACGATCCGGTCTGCGATTTAGAATCGTCCGGATCGGTGTCAAAGCTTGCATCAACGTAACTGCCATTTATAAGCTCTTTGTCACCTCCATATCGAGAAACATATCCTTAGTCCTTTTCGGTATTTCAGATGTTCTTGACCGCTGTCCAATGATCCACTCTGGATTACTTTGCTACCTCCTGCTAAGCTTATAGCAAGGCACACATCAGTCTGGTACACAACATTGCATACATGATAGAGCCTATGGCTGAAGCATAGGAACATCTTTCATTTTCTCTATCTTCTTCTGCGTTGGTCGGGCATTGAGTCTTACTCAACTTCACACCTTGCAACACAGCAAGAACCCTTTCTTTGCTTGGTCCATTTTGAACTTCTTCAAAATTTTTGTCAAGGTATGTGCTTTGTGAAAGTCCAATTAAGCGTCTTGATCTATCTCTATAGATTTTGATGCCCAATATGTATGCAGCTTCACCGAGGTCTTTCATTGAAAAACTCTTATTCAAGTATCCCTTTATGCTATCCAGAATTCTATATCATTTCCGATTAGCAATATGTCATCGACATATAATATCGTAAATGCTATAGAGCTCCCACTCACTTTCTTGTAAATACAGGCTTCTCCAAAAGTCTCAGATGAACCCAAATGCTTTGATCACACTATCAAAGCGTTTATTCCAACTCCGAGATGCTTGCACCAGTCCATAAATGGATCATTGGAGCTTGCACACTTTGTTAGCTCCTTTGGATCGATAAAACCTTCGGTTGCATCATATACAACTCTTCTTCCGTAAATCCATTCAGAATGCGTCTTTACATCCATTTGCCAAATTTCATAATCATAAAATGCGGCAATTGCTAACATGATTCGGACAGACTTAAGCATCGCTTCGGGTGAGAAGGTCTCATCGTAGTCAATCCCTTGAACTTGTCGAAACCCTTTGCGACAAGTCGAGCTTTGTAGATAGTTACATTACCGTCGTCGTCGGTCTTCTTCTTGAAGATCCACTTGTTTTCTATTGCTTGCCGACCCTCGGCAAGTCAACCAAAGTCCATACTTTGTTTTCATACATGGATCCCATCTCGATTTCATGGCCTCAAGCCATTTTGCGGAATCTGGGCTCACCATCGCTTCTTCATAGTTCGTAGGTTCATCATGATCTAGTAGCATGACTTCCGAACAGGATTACCGTACCACTCAGTGCGGATCTTATTCTGGTTGATCTACGAGGTTCAGAGTAACTTGATCTGAAGTTTCATGATCAACATCATCAACTTCCTCACTATTTGGTGTAGATGTCTCAGAAACCGGTTTCTGCGACAAACTACTTTCAAATAAGGGAGAAGGTACAATTACCTCATCAAGTTCTACTTTCCTCCCACTCACTTCTTTCGAGAGAAACTCCTTCTCTAGAAAGGATCCATTCTTAACAACAAATGTCTTGCCTTCGGATCTGTGATAGAAGGTGTACCCAACTGTCTCCTTTGGGTATCCTATGTAGACACATTTCTCCGATTTGGGTTCGAGCTTATCGGGTTGAAGCTTTTTCACATAAGCATCGCATCCCCAAACTTTAAGAAACGACAACTTTGGTTTCTTGCTAAACCATAGTTCATAAGGTGTCGCCTCAATGGATTTTGACGGTGTTCTATTCAGGTGAATGCGGCCGTCTCAAGAGCATAACCCCAAAACGATAGCGGTAAATCTGTAAGAGACATCATAGATCGCACCATATCTAGTAAAGTGCGATTCTGACGCTCGGACACACCATTACGTTGTGGTGTTCCGGTGGCGTGAGTTGCTAAACTATTCCGCATTGTTTCAAATGTAGACCAAACTCGAACTCAAATATTCACCTCCACGATCGATCGTAGAAACTTAATTTTCTTATTACAATGATTTTCAACTTCACTCTGAAATTCTTTGAACTTTTCAAAGTTTCAGACTTATGTTTCATTAAGTAGATATACCCATATCTTGCTTAAATCATCTGTGAAGGTGAGAAAATAACGATATCCGCCACGAGCCTCAACATTCATCGGACCACATACATTTGTATGTATGATTTCCAACAAACCTGTTGCTCTCTCCATAGTACCGGAGAACGGGGTTTTAGTCATCTTGCCCATGAGGCACGGTTCGCAAGTGCCAAGTGATTCATAATCAAGTGACTCCAAAAGTCCATCATTATGGAGTTTCTTCATGCGTTTTATACCGATATGACCTAAACGGCAGTGCCACAAATAAGTTGCACTATCATTATCAACTCTGCATCTTTTGGCTTCAACATTATGAATATGTGTATCACTACTATCGAGATTCATCAAAAATAGACCACTCTTCAAGGGTGCATGACCATAAAAGATGTTACTCATATAAATAGAACAACCATTATTCTCTGATTTAAATGAATAACCGTCTCGCATCAAACAAGATCCAGATATAATGTTCATGCTCAACGCAGCACTAAATAACAATTATTTAGGTCTAATACTAATCCGAAGGTAGATGTAGAGGTAGCGTGCCGACCGCGATCACATCGACTTTGGAACCATTTCCCACGCGCATCGTCACCTCATCCTTTGCCGGTGTTCGCAATCCGTAGTCCTGCTTCGAGTTGCAAATATTAGCAATGTAACCAAGATCAAATACCAGTGCTATCATGAGCTTTAGTAAGGTACACATCAATAACATGTATATCACATATTCCTTTGTTCACCTTGCCATCCTTCTTATCCGCCAAATACTTGGGGCAGTTCCGCTTCCAAAGACGATCGCTTGCGGTAGAAGCACTCGGCCAGGTTTAGGTCCAGACTTGGGTTTCTTCTCCCGAGCGACAACTTGCTTGCTGTTCTTCTTGAAGTTCCTTCTTCTTCCCTTTGCCTTTCTTCTTGAAACTAGTGGTCTTATTGACCATCAACACTTGATGCTCCTTCTTGATTTCTACCTCCGCAGCCTTTAGCATTGCGAAGAGCTCGGTATAGTCTTTACTAACCCTTGCATATTATAGTTCATCACGAAGCCTTTGTAGCTTGGTGGCGTGATTGAAGAATTCATCAATGACACAATCATCCGGAAGATTAACTCCCGCTTGAGTCAAGTGATTGTAATACCCGGACATTACGAGTATGTGCTCACCGATGAACTATTCTCCTCCATCTTGCAGCTATAGAACTTATTGGAGACTTCATATCTCTCAATCCGGGCATTCTGTTGAATATCAACTTCAACTCTGGAACATCTCATATGCTCCATGACGCTCAAAACGTCGTTGAAGTCCCGATTCTAAGCCGTAAAGCATGGCACATCGAACTATAGAGTAGTCATCGGCTTTGCTCGCCAGACGTTCTTAACGTCGTCGGTTGCATCAAGAAGAGTCTGGCACCTAGCGGTGCATCCAGACGTAACTCTTACGTGCAGCAATGAGGATAATCCTCGAGTTACGGACCCGATCCGTGTAATTGCTACCATCATCTTTCAACTTTGCTTTCTCAAGGAACGCATTAAAATTCAGCGGAACAACAAAGACGAGCCATCTATCTACAAACAAACATAGACATGCAAGATACTATCAGTACTAAGTTCATGATAAATTTAAGTTCAATTAATCATATTACTTAAGAACTCCCACTTAGATGACATCTCTCTAGTCATCTAAGTGATCACGTGATCCAAATCAACTAAACCATAACCGATCATCACGTGAGATGGAGTAGTTTTCAATGGTGAACATCTTATGTTGATCATATCTACTATATGATTCACGCCGACCTTTCGGTCTCCGTGTTCCGAGGCCATATCTGCATATGCTAGGCTCGTCAAGTATAACTGAGTATTCTGCGTGTGCAAAACTGGCTTGCACCCGTTGTAGATGGACGAGAGCTTATCACACCCGATCATCACGTGGTGTCTCGGCACGACGAACTTTGGCAACGGTGCATACTCGGGAGAACACTACTTGATAATTTTAGTGAGAGATCATCTTAAAATGCTACCGTCAATCAAAGCAAGATAAGATGCATAAAGGATAAACATCACATGCAATCAATATAAGTGATATGATATGGCCATCATCATCTTGTGCTTGTGATCTCCATCTCCGGCACACGCCGTGATCACCATCGCCACCGGCGACACCTTGATCTCCATCGTAGCATCGTTGTCGTTTACGCCATCTATTGCTTCTCGACTATCGCTACCGCTTAGTGATAAAGTAAAGCAATTACAGTATGCGTTGCATTTCATACAATAAAGCGACAACCATATGGCTCCAGCCATTGCCGATAACTTCGTTACAAAACATGATCATCTCATACAATAAAATATAGCATCACGTCTTGACCATATCACATCACGACATGCCCTGCAAAAACAAGTTAGACGTCCTCTACTTTGTTGTTGCAAATTTTACGTGGCTGCTACGGGCTTAAGCAAGAACCAATCTCACCTACGCATCAAAACCACAACGATACTTCACAAATAGACTCCGCTTTAACCTTCTCAAGGACCGGGCGTAGCCATACTCGGTTCAACTAAAGTGAGAGAGACAGACACCCGCCAATCACCTTTAAGCACGAGTGCTCGTACGGTGAAACCAGTCTCGCGTAAGCGTCTGCGTAATGTCGGTCCGGGCCGCTTCATCTCACAATACCGCTGAACCAAAATATGACATGCTGGTAGGTAGTATGACTTGTATCGCCCACAACTCACTTGTGTTCTACTCGTGCAAAACATCAAACCATAAAACCTAGGCTCGGATGCCACTGTTGGGGAACGAGTAATTTCAAAAATTTCCTACGCACACGCAAGATCATGGTGATGCATAGCAACGAGAGGGAGAGTGTTGTCTCGCACCCTCGTGAGACCGGGCGAAGCGATCACAACGTAGAGGAAGTAGTCGACGTTCTCCTCGCGATCCAACCGATCCCAGCGCCGTTACTCGGCGCCTCCGAGTTCTTGACGACGTACAGCTCGGTGACGCTCCTCGGCTCCAATCCAGTAGAGCTTCGGGGAGGGAGAGTTCCGTCAGCACGACGGCGTGGTGACGATCTTGATGTTCTACCGACGCAGAGCTTCGCCTAAGCACCGCTACGATATGAGCGAGGTGGATTATGGTGGAGGGGGGCACCGCACACGGCTAAGGAACGATCTCAAGGATCAACTTGTGTGTTCTAGGGTGCCCCCCTGCCCCCGTATATAAAGGAGCAAGGGGAGGGCCGGCCGGCCCTAGGAGGCGCGCCAGGAGGGGGAGTCCTCCTCCTAGTGGGAGTAGGACTCCCTTTCCTAGTCCAACTAGGAAGGAGGAAGGGGAAGGAAGGAGAGGAGAGGAGAGGAAAGGGGCGCCCCCTCCTTGTCCTATTCGGACTCCCACAGGGGCGCCACCTCCTGGTGCGGCCCTCTCTCCCCTCTTGGCCCACTAAGGCCCATAACTTCCCGGGGTTCCGGTAACCCTCCGGCACTCCGTTTTCTCCGAAACTTCCGGAACCTTTCCGTGTCCGAATATAGCCGTCCAATATATCAATCTTTATTTCTCGACCATTTCGAGACTCCTCGTCATGTCCGTGATCACATCCGGACTTCAACTTCTTCGGTACATCAAAATACACAAACTCATAATATAACCGTCCATCGAAACCTTAAGCGTGCGGACCCTACGGTTCGAGAACAATGTAGACATGACCGAGACACGTCTCCGGTCAATCACCAATAGCGGGACCTGGATGCCCATATTGGCTCCTACATATTCTACGAAGATCTTTATCGGTCGAGACCGCATAACAACATACGTTGTTCCCTTTGTCATCGGTATGTTACTTGCCCGAGATTCGATCGTCGGTATCCAATACCTAGTTCAATCTCATTACCGCAAGTCTCTTTACTCGTTCCGTAATACATCATCTCACAGCTAACTCATTAGTTGTAATGTTTGCAAGGCTTAAGTGATGTGTATTACCGAGAGGGCCAGAGATACCTCTCCGACAATCGGAGTGACAAAACCTAATCTCAAATACGCCAACCCAACATCCGCCTTTGGAGACACTGTAGTACTCCTTTATAATCACCCGATTCGTTGTGACGTTTGGTAGTACCAAAGTGTTCCTCCGTAAACGGAGTTGCATAATCTCATAGTTATAGGAACATGTATAAGTCATGGATAAAAGCAGTAGCAACATACTAAACGATCGTGTGCTAAGCTAATGGAATGGGCCATGTCAATCAGATCATTCAACTAATGATGTGACCTTGTTAATCAAATAACAACCCTTTGTTCATGGTTAGGAAACATAACCATCTTTGATTAACAAGCTAGTCTAGTAGAGGCATACTAGTGACACTCTGTTTGTCTATGCATTCACACATGTATTATGTTTCCGGTTAATACAATTCTAGCATGAATGATAAACATTTATCATGAAATAAGGAAATAAATAATAACTTTATTATTGCCTCTAGGGCATATTTCCTTAAGCCTGTTCCGGAGCTCCGCCGGAGGGGGCATCCACCATGGAGGGCTTCTACATCAACACCATATCCCCTCCGATGAAGTGTGAGTAGTTTACTTTAGACCTTCGGGTCCATAGCTAGTAGCTAGATGGCTTCTTCTCTCTTTTTGGATCTCAATACAATGTTCTCCCCCTCTCTCGTGGAGATCTATTCGATGTAATCTTCTTTTTGCGTTGTGTTTGTTGAGACCAATGAATTGTGGGTTTATGATCCAGTTTATCTATGAACAATATTTGAATCTTCTCTGAATTCTTTTATGTATGATTGAGTTATCTTTGCAAGTCTCTTCGAATTATCCTTTTGGTTTGGCCAACTAGATTGGTAGTTCTTGCAATGGGAGAAGTGCTTAGCTTTGGGTTCAATCTTGTGGTGTCCTTTCCCAGTGACAGAAGGGGCAGCAAGGCACGTATTGTATTGTTGCCATCGAGGATAACAAGATGGTTTTTTTTATCATATTGCATGAATTTATTCCTCTACATCATGTCATCTTGCTTAAGGCGTTACTCTGTTTTTAACTTAATACTCTAGATGCATGCTGGATAGCGGTCGGTGAGTGGAGTAATAGTAGTAGATGCGTAATCGTTTGATCTACTTGTCTCGGACGTGATGCCTATATACATGATCATACCTAGATATACTCATAACTATGCTCAATTCTGTCAATTGCTCAACAGTAATTTGTTCACCCACCGTAGAATATCTATGCTCTTGAGAGAAGCCACTAGTGAAACCTATGGCCCCCAGGTCTATTCTCATCATATCAATCTCTATCGCTTTATTACTTGCTTTGTTTTTACTTTGCCTTTTACTTTTCACTTTGCATCTATCTATCAAAAATACCAAAAATATTATTTATCATCTCTATCAGATCTCACTCTCGTAAGTGACCGTGAAGGGATCGACAACCCCTAATAGCGTTGGTTGCGAGGAGCTATCGTTTTGTGTAGGTACGAGGGACTTGTGCGTGGTCTCCTACTGGATTGATACCTTGGTTCTCAAAAACTGAGGGAAATACTTACGCTACTTTGCTGCATCATCCTCTCCTCTTCGGGGAAATCCAATGCAGTGCTCAAGAGGTAGCAAGAAGAATTTCTGGCGCCGTTGCCGGGGAGGCTCACGCAAGCAAGTCAACCATACTAAGTACCCATCACAATTCCTATCTCTCGCATTACATTATTTGCCATTTGCCTCTCGTTTTCCTCTCCCCCACTTCACCCTTGCCATTTTATTCGCCCTCTCTTTCCCAATCTCCTCCTCTCTTTCCCGTTTGCCTTTTCTCGTTGCCTTTCTGTTTGCTTGTGTGTTGGATTACTTGTTGCCATGGCGCAAGATAATACCAAATTGTGTGACTTCTCAAATACCAGTAATAATGATTTCCTTAGTACTCCGATTGCTCCTCTTAATAATGATGAGTCTTGTGAAATCAATACCGCTTTGCTGAATCTTGTTATGAAAGATCAATTCGCCGGCCTTCCTAGTGAAGATGCCGCTACTCATCTAAACAATTTTGTTGATTTGTGTGATATGCAAAAGAAGAAAGATACGGATAACAATATTGTCAAATTGAAGTTATTTCCATTTTCACTTAGAGATCGTGCTAAAGTTTGGTTTTCGTCTTTGCCTAAAAATAGTATTGATTCTTGGAACAAGTGCAAAGATGCTTTTATCTCTAAGTATTTTCCTCAAACTAAGATCATCACTCTTAGGAACGATATTATGAATTTTAAACAACTTGATCATGAGCATGTTGCCCAATCTTGGGAAATAATGAAATTGATGCTTCGCAATTGCCCTACTCATGGTTTGAATTTATGGATTATCATACAAATTTTTTAAGCCGGATTGAATTTTGCTTCTAGAAATCTTTTAGATTTGGCCGCGGGAGGCACGTTTATGGAAATTACGTTAGGGGATGCTACAAAATTGCTTGACAATATTATGGCTAATTATTCTCAATGGCACACCGAAAGATCTTCTAGTAAAAAAGTGCATGCTATAGAAGAAATCAATGTTTTGAGTGAAAAGATGGATGAACTTATGAAGATGTTTTCTCCTAAAAATACTCCTCTTGATCCCAATGATATGCCTTTGTCTACTTTGCTTGAGAATAATAATGAATCTATGGATGTGAATTTTGTTGGTAGGAATAGTTTTGGAAACAACGCGTATAGAGGGAATTTTAATCCTTGGCCTTATCCTAGTAATCCTTCTAATAATTATGGAAATTCCTACAAAAACTCTTATGGAAATTTTAATAAGATGCCCTCTGAATTTGAGAGTAGTGTGAAAGAGTTTATGAATTCACAAAAGAATTTTAATGCTTTGCTTGAAGAGAAATTGCTTAAAGTTGATGATTTGGCTAGGAACATTGATATAATTTCTTTTGAAATTGATTATTTAAAGCTTAGATCTATTCCTCCTAAGCATGATATCAATGAGTCTCTCAAAGCCATGAGAATTTCCATTGATGAGTGCAAAGAAAGAACCGCTAGGACGCATGCTTCCAAAGATGCCTTTATTAAAGCGTGTTCTTCCAATTCCTACGAAAATCAAGATGAAGATCTAAAAGTTATTGATGTGTCCCCCATTAAATCTTTGTTTTGCAATATGAATCTTTATGAAACAGAGTATGATCTTCCTTTACCTAGAAGGCGTTCTAAGAATTCGGAGTTTCTAGATCTTGATGATGAAACTGATGAAAGTGGGATTGAAAGAAATAAAAACCTAGATGTTGCTAAACCCACTATTTTGGATCTCAGGGAATTTAATTATGAAAGTTGCTCTTTAATTGGTTGCATTTCCTTGTTGCAATCCGTGCTAGATTCTCCGCATGCTTATAGTCAAAATAAGGCCTTTACAGAACACATTGTTGATGCCTTGATGCAATCTTATGAAGAAAAACTTGAGTTGAAAGTTTCTATCCCTAGAAAACTCTATGATGAGTGGGAACCTACTATTAAAATTAAAATTAAAGATTATGAGTTTCATGCTTTGTGTGATTTGGGTGCTAGTGTCTCTACTATTCCCAAAACTTTGTGTGATTTGCTAGATTTCCGTGACTTTGATGATTGCTCTCTAAACTTGCATCTTGCAGATTCCACTATTAAAAAGCCTATGGGAAGGATTAATGATGTTCTTATTGTTGCAAATAGGAATTATGTGCTCGTAGATTTTATCGTTCTTGATATAGATTGCAATCCTTCATGTCCTATTATTCTTGGTAGACCTTTCCTTAGAACGATTGGTGCAATTATTGATATGAAGGAAGGGAATATTAGATTCCAATTTCCCTTAAAGAAGGGCATGCAACACTTCCCTATAAAGAAAATAAAATTACCATATGAATCTATCATGAGAGCCACTTATGGATTGCCTACCAAAGATGGCAATACCTAGATCTGTCCTTGCTTTTATGCCTAGCTAGGGGCGTTAAACGATAGCGCTTGTTGGGAGGCAACCCAATCTTATTTTGTGTTTTTTTGTTTTTGCTTCTGTTTAGGAATAAATAATCCATCTAGCCTCTGTTTGGATGTGGTTTTATGTTTTAATTAGTGTTTGTGCCAAGTAGAACCTATAGGATAACCTACGATGATAGTTGATTTGATTCTGCTGAAAAACAGAAACTTTGCACGCACGAATATAATTTTGTTAAATCACAGGAACGTGATTTTGCTTGATTCTTTTTGCTGCTGATCAATAAACAAATTTTCCAGGACTTCCTATTTTGGTAGAATTTTTAGAGGTCCAGAAGTTTGCGTTAGTTACAGATTACTACAGACTGTTCTGTTTTTGAAAGATTCTGTTTTGTGTGTGTTGTTTGCTTATTTTGATGAATCTATAGCTAGTAAAATAGTTTATAATCCATAGAGAAGTTGGAATACAGTAGGTTTAACAAAAATATAAATAAAGAATGAGTTCATTACAGTACCTTGAAGTAGTCTTTTGTTTTCTTTCTCTAACGGAGCTCACGAGATTTCTATTGAGTTTTGTGTTGTGAAGTTTTCAAGTTTTGGGTGAATTCTTTTGATGGATTATGGAACAAGGAGTGGCACGAGTGTAAGACTGGGGATGCCCATGGCACCCCCAAGATAATCCAAGTACACCAAAAAGTCAAAGCTTGGGGATGCCCCGGAAGGCATCCCCTCTTTCGTCCACTTCCATCGGTAATTTACTTGGAGCTATATTTTTATTCACCACATGATATGTGTTTTGCTTGGAGCGTCTTGTATTATTTGCGTCTTTGCTTGTTAGTTTACCTCAATCATCCTTGATGTACACACCTTTTGAGAGAGCCATACATGAATTGGAATTTGTTAGAATACTCTATGTGCTTCACTTATATCTTTTGAGCTTGATAGTTTTGCTCATTGTGCTTCACTTATATCTTTTGAGCTTGATAGTTTTGCTCATTGTGCTTCACTTATATCTTTTGAGCGTGATAATTTTTGCTCTAGTACTTCACTTAGATCTTTTAGAGCACGGTGGTGGATTTGTTCTAAAGAAACTATTGATCACTCATGCTTCACTTAGATTATTTTGAGAGTCGTTAATAGCATGGTAATTTGCTTAATGTTAATATACTTGGTATTCAAGATATGTGAAACTTTCTTTTGAGTGAATTGAATACTAAGATAAGTTTGATGCTTGATAATTGTTTCGAGACATGGAGGTGATAATATCAAAGTCGTGCTAGTTGAGTAATTATGAATTTGAGAAATGCTTGTGTTGAAGTTTGCAAGTCCCGTAGCATGCATGTATGGTTAAAGTTGTGTAACAAATTTGAAACATAAAGTGTACCTGGCTTGTGCATCCTTATGAGTGGCGGTCGGGGACGAGCGATGGTCTTTTCCTACCAATCTATCCCCCTAGGAGCATGCGTGTAGTACTTGATTTTTGATGACTTCTAATTTTTTTGCAATAAGTATATGAGTTCTTTTGACTAATGTTGAGTCCATGGATTATACGCACTCTCACCTTTACGCCTTTGCTAGCCTCTTCGGTACCGTGCATTGCCCTTTCTCACCTTGAGAGTTGGTGCAAACTTCACCGGTCCATCCAAACCCCGTGATATGATACGCTCTATCACACATAACCTCTTTATATCTTCCTCAAAACAGCCACCATACCTACCTATTATGGCATTTCCATAGCCATTCCGAGATATATTGCCATGCAACTTCCACCATCATCATCATGACATACATTACTTTTGTCATATTGCCATTGCATGATCATGTAGTTGACATCGTATTTGTGGCAAAGCCACCATGCATTATTTTTCATACATGTCACTCTTGATTCATTGCACTATTCCGGTACACCGCCGGAGGCATTCATATAGAGTCATATCTTGTTCTAAGTTTCGAGTTGTAATCTTTATGTTGTAATCAATAGAAGTGTGATGATCATCATTATTAGAGCATTGCCCAAATAAATAAAAAAAGAGAGAAAGGCCAAAAAAAGAAAGGCCCCCAAAAAAAGAAAAAAAGGGCAATGCTACTATCTCTTTTTCCACACTTGTGCTTCAAAGTAGCACCTTGTTCTTCATGTAGTGAGTCTCATATATTGTGCTTCAAAGTAGCACCTTGTTATTCATGTAGTGAGTCTCATAAGTTGTCTTTTTATACTAGTGGGAATTTTTCATTATAGAACTTGGCTTGTATATTCCTACGATGGGCTTCCTAAAATGCCCTAGGTTTTCGTGAGCAAGCGAGTTGGATGCACACCCACTAGTTTTCTTTTGTTGAGCATTCATAGCTCTAGTGCATCCGTTGCATGGCAATCCCTACTCCTCATGTTGACATCAATTAATGGGCATCTCCATAGCCCGTTGATTATCCTCGTCAATGTGAGACTTTCTCCTTTTTGTCTTCTCCACACAATCCCCATCATCATATTCTATTCCACCCATAGTGCTATATCCATGGCTCACGCTCATGTATTGCGTGAAGGTTGAAAAAGTTTGAGATTATTTAAGTATGAAACAATTGCTTGGCTTGTCATCGGGGGTATAGAAGTTGGGAACATCTTTGTGTGATGAAAATGAAGCATAACCTAACTATATGATTTTGTAGGGATGAACTTTCTTTTGCCATGTTATTTTGAGAAGACATGATTGCTTTGATTAGTATGCTTGAAATATTATTATTTTTGTGTCAATATGAACTTTTGTCTTGAATCTTTCGGATCTGAATATTCATGCCACAATTAAGAAGATTTACATTGAAATTATGCCAAAGTATCACTCCGCATCAAAAATTCTTTTTTTATCATTTGCCTACTCGAGGATGAGCATGAATTAAGCTTGGGGATGCCTGATACGTCTCCAACGTATCTATATTTTTGATTGCTCCATGCTACTTTATCTACTGTTTTGGACTATATTGGGCTTTATTTTCCACTTTTATATTATTTTTGGGACTAACCTATTAACCGGAGGCCCAGCCCAGAATTGCTGTTTTTTTTGCCTATTTGAGTGTTTCGAAGAAATGGAATATCAAACGGAGTCCAAACGGAATAAAACCTTCGGGAATGTGATTTTCTCACCGAACGTGATCGAGGAGACTTGGACCCTACTCCAAGACGTAACAGAGGCGGTCACGAGGGTGGGGGGCGCCCCCCTAGGGCGTGCCCCGCTGCCTCATGGACCCCCTGTTGCTCCACCGACATACTCCTTCCTCCTATATATACCTACGTATCCCCAAACAATCAAAACAGGAGCCAAAAACCTAATTCCACCGCCGCAACCCTCTGTATCCACGAGATCCCATCTTGGGGCCTGTTCCGGAGCTCCGCCGGAGGGGGCATCCACCACGGAGGGCTTCTACATCAACACCATAGCCCCTCCGATGAAGTGTGAGTAGTTTACTTCAGACCTTCGGGTCCATAGCTAGTAGCTAGATGGCTTCTTCTCTCTTTTTGGATCTCAACACAATGTTCTCCCCCTCTCTCGTGGAGATCTATTCGATGTAATCTTCTTTTTGCGGTGTGTTTGTTGAGACCGATGAATTGTGGGTTTATGATCCAGTTTATCTATGAACAATATTTGAATCTTCTCTGAATTCTTTTATGTATGATTGAGTTATCTTTGCAAGTCTCTTCGAATTATCCTTTTGGTTTGGCCAACTAGATTGGTAGTTCTTGCAATGGGAGAAGTGCTTAGCTTTGGGTTCAATCTTGCAGTGTCTTTCCCAAAGGATGTATAAGCAGCAAGGCACGTATTGTATTGTTGCCATCGAGGATAACAAGATGTTTTTTATCATATTGCATGAATTTATCCCTCTACATCATGTCATCTTGCTTAAGGCGTTACTCTGTTTTTAACTTAATACTCTAGATGCATGCTGGATAGCGGTCGATGAGTGGAGTAATAGTAGTAGATGCAGAATCGTTTCGATCTACTTGTCTCGGACGTGATGCCTATATACATGATCATACCTAGATATACTCATAACTATGCTCAATTCTGTCAATTGCTCAACAGTAATTTGTTCACCCACCGTAGAATATCTATGCTCTTGAGAGAAGCCACTAGTGAAACCTATGGCCCCCGGGTCTATTCTCATCATATCAATCTCTATCGCTTTATTACTTGCTTTGTTTTTACTTTGCCTTTTACTTTTCACTTTGCATCTATCTATCAAAAATACCAAAAATATTATTTATCATCTCTATCAGATCTCACTCTCGTAAGTGACCGTGAAGGGATCGACAACCCCTAATCGCATTGGTTGCGAGGAGCTATCATTTTGTGTAGGTACGAGGGACTTGTGCGTGGTCTCCTACTGGATTGATACCTTGGTTCTCAAAAACTGAGGGAAATACTTGCGCTACTTTGCTGCATCATCCTCTCCTCTTCGGGGAAATCCTACGCAATGCTCAAGAGGTAGCACTGTGGTCTTGGGGTGATCTCTTGAGTCGAAGGTGAGGTCGGCCTGGGGCGCCATCCAGCCCGGAGGGGCCCCTCGCAGGGAGGGAGAAGCCCCCATCCGACGGAAGAACTGCTTGGCGTGGCAGTTTGAAGTTGGCGCCTACGATCGTTCAAGGATGGCCGCGACGGCATGGTGCGCCGGAACCTCGAAGCGTGCGGTGAACAACTCGCTCAACTCCTCCCATGAAGCCGCCGAGGACTCCGGTAAGTTGAGCAGCCAGGTGTGAGGCATGCCCATGAGTGCCATAGGGAGTCAATTTGCCATGGCTTTGTCATCTCTGCCTGCCGCCCAGATGACCTCCTCGTACGCCTGGAGAAACCCCGCAGGCACCGCACCGTCGTAGCGCGGCGGCAGCTCTGGTCTAAACTTCAGAGGCCACCGCACCTGTCGCAAGGCGGGAAAAAGTCCCAGAAACCCATGACGCCTCTGGACGCGCCCGGTGGACCAGCGGAAGGAGCGGTGCCCGCCATGGAGACCGAGAGGCAAGGGTGGAGCGTGGTTGATGAAGAGGCCAACCTCTGACACGCCCCCTATGTACCTGTGATGACCCACAAGTATAGGGGATCTATCGTAGTCCTTTCGATAAGTAAGAGTGTCGAACCTAACGAGGAGCAGAAGGAAATGACAAGCGGTTTTCAGTAAGGTATTCTCTGCCAGCACTGAAATTATCGGCAACAGATATTTTTGTGATAAAGTAATTCGTAACGGGTAACAAGTAACAAAAGTAGACAAGGTGCAGCAAGGTGGCCCAATCCTTTTTGTATCAAAGGACAAGCCTGGACGAACTCTTATATAAAGCAAAGCGTTCCCGAGGACACATGGGAATTATTGTCAAGCTAGTTTTCATCATGCTCATATGATCCGCGTTCATTACCTTGATAATTTGATATTTGGGTGGACCGGTGCTTGGGTTCTGTCCTTACTTGGACAAGCCTCCCGCTTATGATTAACCCCTCTCGCAAGCATCCGCAACTACGAAAGAAGAATTAAGGTAAACCTAACCATAGCATGAAACATATGGATCCAAATCAGCCCCTTACGAAGCAACACATAAACTAGGGTTTAAGCTTCTATCACTCTTGCAACCCATCATCTACTTATTACTCCCCAATGCCTTCCCCTAGGCCCAAATCATGGTGAAGTGTCATGTAGTCGACGTTCACATAACACCACTAGAGGAGAGACAACATACATCTCATCAAAATATCGAACGAATACCAAATTCACATGATTACTTATAACAAGACTTCTCCCATGTCCTCAGGAACAAGCGTAACTACTCACAAAGCATATTCATGTTCATAATGAGAGGGGTGTTGAATAGCATTAAGGATCTGAACATATGGTGTTCCACCGAATAAACCAACTAGCATCAACTACAAGGAGTAATCAACACTACTAGCAACCCACAGGTACCAATATGAGGTTTTGAGATAAAGATCGGTTACAAGAGATGAACTAGGGTTTGAGAGGAGATGGTGCTGGTGAAGATGTTGATGGAGATTGACCCCCTCTCGATGAGAGGATAGATGGTGATGATGATGGCACTGATCCCCCCCGAAGGGATGTTTCCCCGGCAGAACAGCTCCGCCGGAGCCCTAGATTGGTCCTGCCCAGGTTCCGCCTCGAGACGGCGGTGCTTCGTCCCGAAAGCTTCTCTATGATTTTTTTCAGGGCAAAAGACACCATATAGCAGAACATGGATGTCGGGGGCCTGCCAGGGGGCCCACGAGGCAGGGGGCGCGCCTAGGGGGCAGGGCGCGCCCTCCACCCTCGTGGCTGACTTGTGGCCCCCTCTGGTTCTTTCTTTGCCCAATATTTTTAATATATTCCAAAAGTGATCTCCATGAAGTTTCAGGACTTTTGGAGTTGTGCATAATAGGTCTCTAATATTTTCTCCTTTTCTAGTCCAGAATTCCAGCTGCCGGCATTCTCCCTCTTCATGTAAACCTTATAAAATAAGAGAGAAAAGGCATAAGTATTGTGATATAATGTGCAGTAACACCCCATAATGCAATAAATATTGATATAAAAGCATGATGCAAAATGGACGTATCAACTCCCCCAAGCTTAGACCACGCTTGTCCTCAAGCGAAAGCCGATATCGAAAAATATGTCCACATGTGTAGAGATAGAGGTTTCATTTAAATAAAATACGGACATGAGGGCATCATGATCATCTTTAGAATAGCCACATATATTGTCATATAATTTCTTATGCTAAAGTAACAATCTATTAACAACATGAAGTATGAATCAGAAACTTCATTGAAAACTAACAAACTGTGATCTCAGTCATTGAAGCAATTGCAATTTATCATAACATTGGAAAGATTCAATATAAGAGCTTTTCACCAAGTCCACATACTCAACTATCATTTAGTCTTTCACAATTGCTAACACTCACGTGATACTTATGGGTACAAAGTTTCAATCGGACATAGAGAAAGATAGGGGCTTATAGTTTCGCCTCCCAACCTTTTACCTCAAGGGTAATGTCAACAATAATACTTTATAAGAACCTACATCCAAGTGGATATATATATCAGGATCTTTCCAACACATGGTGCTTGCCAAAGGATAAAAGTGTAAAAAGGAAAGGTGAAGATCACCATGACTCTTTATGAGGGTAGAAGGTAAAAATAAAAGATAGGCCCTTCGCAGAGGGAAGCAGAGGTTGTCATGCACTTTTATGGTTGGATGCACAAAATCTTAATGCAAAAGAACGTCACTTTATATTTCCACTGGTGATAGGGACCTTTATTATGCAGTCGATCACTTTTATTTCCTCCATATCACAAGCTCTTATAAAGCTTATTTTCTTCACACTAATAGATCATACATATTTAGAGAGCAATTTTTATTGCTTGCACCGATGACAACTTACTTGAAGGATCTTACACAATCCATAGGTAGGTATGGTGGACTCTCATGGCAAAACTGGGTTTAGGGATGTTTGGAAGCACAAGTAGTATCTCTACTTGGTGCAAAGAATTTGGCTAGCATGAGGGGGAAAGGCAAGCTCAACATGTTGTATGATCCATGACAATATACTTTATTTCAGATATAAGAAAACATACCCCATTACGTTGTCTTCCTTGCCCAACATACTTCCTATTAATTGCAACGATGACCAAAACTATGTTTGTCAGTTCTCAACAACTTTTATTCATCATACTCATTATATGTGAAGTCATTACTCTCCATAAGATCATTATGATATTTTTATTTCTTTTTATTCCTTTTTAATTCCCTCAAGATCATAGCAAGATAGCCAAGCCCTCAACTCCAAACCACTCTTTATTATATATAACTCACAGACTTGATTGCATTGATAGAGATCAAAACAAAACTCAAAGCTAGATCATACTAAAAGTTTATTCTACTAGATTAAGATATAACCAAAAGGATCGAACTAAGGAAAACGATAAAGATAGAAGTGTGATGGTGATACGATACCGGGGCACCTCCTCCAAGCTTGGCAGTTGCCAAGGGGAGTGCCCATACCCATGTATTTATGATTCTTTCTTCGGAGGCGGTGATGTGATATTCTTGGCAATGATGCCCCTTAGGATATGATTCTCTTCCTTGAGCTTATTGACTTTCTACTTAAGATCCATTATTTCCTTACGGAGATTGCCCATGACGAAGCTCCATTCACCCATGGATGTTTCACAGCTGCGGGAGAAAAGGAAACACTCTTTTTCATATTTTCATAAGAAAGAAATCTAGCATTGGGAGGGATGACCAAATTGGGAATTGCTGAGCTCTGAAGTTCCTCTAGCATGAATCTGGCTTGAAGACGAGAGGTAACTTCTTGATCCTCCTCCATGGAATCCACCCTTTTCAAGTCGACCTCCATCTCGTACTCCGTTGATGGCCCAAGTGGCCAGCTTCGCTATTTGCTCTTGGCCCCGGTGTCGGATGAGACACCCGACTCTCCCCAACTTACTCTTGAGAAGACATCTTGCTCTAAATCTACAGCAGAAATAGCTCAAAACAAAAATTGTTGGGGATATAACTATTAGGTATGACCCGCCCAGGAGGGGCCGGGTTATACCTATGGGGATTCATCATATGAAGCCCACGAAGATATTTGAAGATGGCGGTTTAGTTAAGGGCCCAAGGCCCAAAGGCGACTTAAGGCCTGTAAGGGTAAACCACCATATATGTATGACTTGTGTTGTAAGTTATGAATAGATAGTCACCGAGCCGGACACTGCTTATGAGCCGGCCAGGACTCCGTGAGCCGCTGGGCGTTGACCTGTGTATATAAAGGGACGACCCGGCGACGATTCAGGACAAGAAACAACAGATCTAGGTCAAGCGGATTCGCTCCTTGGTAATCGAGACATAGCAATACCACCTCAAACTGGATTAGGCCTTTACCTTCACTTCAAGGGGCCGAACCAGTATAAACTCTCGTGTCCTTTGTCCCGTTTTAACCCTTTTAAGCTTCCTAGTTGCAATGGCTCCACGACTAAATCCTTTCGCTAGGACATCTGCCGTGACCTTTCCACGACAGTTGGCGCCTACCATGGGGCTAGCGCACGGTGGATTTGAGTTCTTAAAGGGCAACTTCGAAGGGCTCAAGGGATATGTTGTGGGCCGGATGACCAAAAGTCGTCGCGGCAAACTATACATCGATGATGCAGGCTGGGGCCCCGACGCCGGCTCAATTGAGTACGTGTACCGGGTCCCCTTTGGCGGAATCCACGTTTTCATTGGCAAGATCGGCGAGCCGGGCCATGAGTCGGACATCCGCACCGACATCACCGAGACGGCTCAGCGTGCGAGACCCGCCCGAGCTCAGCCCACCATGAAGCATGCCTTCGTGGGATGCATCCATGGAGCGGAATTTTCTGAAGGATCTATGTCTGGCGGTGAGACGGCCATCTACTCTGATGGTGAGTCGTCCACGAGCGAGACTACTTCATTGTATCAGCTGCAAGATGGTGGACTTGGGAGCTATTCCGATGGTGAGTATTCTGGACCCGTATGAACCACCGAACAAAGTCGGGATCTTCATGGCTGGTACCCAGCCTGGGCAAAATTCTTCAACTGCCGCGGCGATGACTTTCGGATCAGCAGTGATGACGGCAGCCGGGGCAGGAGGCCCTGCGCGCCCGCCGACACAGGTTCTGATGGCTTTAATGGATAAGTTGACGGCTCTGTTAATGACCGTGGTCAACCCGGCGAATCAAGCTCAGCATGATGCAGAAGTGGCACAGTTATGTGAGGAGGTAGCACTAGCCAAGGAAGGCCTGGCTGCAGAGGACGTCAGGATGGCCGCAGAACAGGCTACTTTGGACGCTTAGGCCCAACGGATTCAATCGGAGGCTTTCCAGCTTAAGATGGATCAAAACGCTTCAAACGAGATCATGAGGAGGAGGCACTAGTCCCGTCTACCTCCGGTTTACGAGGCTGGAAACCTTTTCGCACACCTGTGCAGGGCCCAGTATCCCGCCAGGGGTAAACCGGGCTGCGGCACCCGGGGTTGGGACGCCGGTTCAACCACGCATGACGGACCCCCCTCGTCTAAACACCGCTCCGCCTTAGCATGTATCGGCGCTGCCGGGTCATTATTCTAATCCATTGGAGAACATGATTACTACGGCGGCACGATTAGCGGCTCTCCCGATGGATGGTGACTCTCCAATGGCGGTTGAAACACGAAGGGTCAGGGAACTTCTTCAGACTGCATTAGTGCAACAGGAGGCATATTCTTACAGTCGAGATAGAATTCACTCAACCCCTCGCCCAAGCCGAAGCCGGAGTTATAGCAGGCACATGGACTCACCAGCCGTTTCAAGCAACACCCAGTGCCGCGACCAGCCGTGCGGGCATGACCCGACGCGTGATGGAGCTCTTAACTTGGTTGATCAGGACAGAGTGCGTCAAGAAGCCGAGCAGGCGGCTCACCAGCCCCTTCCGGTTTATCCAACGACTTCAATTGAGGCAGGCGTGACCTCTAGGTCTATAGGTGTACCCTGTTTGGTGCCAGCTCTGCGTAATAAGCGTTTGCCCAAGGATTTCAAGGGACCTCGAAAGGTGCCTAATTACACAACCGACTTACCGCCTAAGGCGTGGATTGAAAGTTATGAGATGGCCGTGGAGCTACTGGAGGTCAGTGACGCTGCGTGTGCCAAGTACTTCACCATGATGCTGGATGGAACGACTCGTACTTGGTTAAAAGGGCTTCCGGCTAACTCCATCAGGTCATGGGCTGAGTTAAAAGCCCGGCTCATTCAAAACTTTAAGGACACATGCAAGCAACCCATGTCGATTGTGGACTTGGCTACTTGCAAGCAAGAAGAGGGTGAATCAGCGACCCATTGGGTGCACTGGGTCAAAGCTATCATACATTCATCCGATAACATGAATGCTGGCTCTGCGGCCTTAATGTTGGAGAAAAATTGCCATTTTTTTGCCTCTGAAACAGAAGCTGGGGCAGCTCAAGCGTGATTGTAATGATATGGGCCAGCTGATGGTGGCTCTAATTAAATATGCAAACTCTGATAGTACCAAGGACCCCGAGTTTGACGATGAGAAGACAGGGAAGGGAAAAAAGAACGGCAATGCCAAGCGTCAGCAGTCTAACCCGACGAATCAAGGGGGCAACGGTAAACGCAAGGCGGATGGTAGCTCGGAGTTTATGGCTAACACCAGTGCATAGGGCAATAATCAACGTCGTAAGGGGAGGACGCCTCCTCGGGCCGGCGGATCAGGTCCTACTCTTGAATAGTTGCTAAATGAGCCATGTCCAAAGCATGGCTTGTGGGAGAAGCTAGCTACTCACCTTTGGAAAGATTGTACAATTATGAGGGCTTTTAAAAATTCTAACTCATTTGACGACAATCATGGGCCGGGTGGTGGCTCAGGCGGCGGCGGTTTCCATGGCCCGGGTTATGGAGGTGGCAGTTCTAATTCCAACTTCGAGGGCCCCCAAGGTGATCAGGGCGGTTATAATCAGCAATCCAGCCAAGTGGGTCAGCAGCAGCAGCAATCCAGATTTCAGAGTAATCCCAAGCAGTTGAATAGTGGGCAGTATCACGTCTTCACCACAAGTTTATGCAAGCGGGACCAGAAGCTCCATAAGCGGGCTGTGAATGCCGTTGAGCCAATAGTTCCCCATTATTTGCGATGGTCTAAGCAGCCCATTATGTGGAGTAGAGCAGATCACCCTCCCTGGGTTGACAATCCAGATCACTTGGCCTTGGTGGTGGCGCCTCAAGTTGGTGGATACAAATTCACTGAAGTGCTCATGGATGGAGGCAGTAGCATCAACATCCTTTATTATGAGACTTTTCATCGTATGGGGTTAACTGATAAAAATCTTAAGACATCCAACACTATTTTTCATGGAGTGGTGCCTGGTAAGTCAGCGTACCCAGTGGGCAAGATTTAGCTGGAGGTGGCCTTTGGGGATGAGCATGATTCCAGGGCTGAGAAGTTAACCTTTGAAGTGGTCAAAATCAGAAGCCCGTACCATGCCTTGTTTTGACGGCCGGCTTATGCCAAGTTCATGGCACGACCGTGTTATGTTTATCTGCAGCTCAAGATGCCGGGTTATAAGGGGACCATCATAGTGCATGGGAGTCAGAAGATAGCCCTGGAATGTGAAGAAGGTGATGCTGCTTATGCCGAATCCATCTATGCAACGGAGGAATTGAAGTTTTACATGACAATGTTGACCCGGCGGATATGACATCTTTGAAAAAGCCAACTACAGAGCATGATCCGGTGCTGAAGTTTAAGTCGGCTGATGACACCAAGCTAGTTGATTTTGTTCCTGACGACTCATCCAAGCAGTTCAGTATCAGTGCTAATTTGGATCCAAAATAGGAAAGCACGCTCATCGAGTTCATCCGTGAGAACCGGGACATCTTTGCATGGAAACCTTCTAACATGTCGGGTGTACCGAGGGAACTCGCTGAGCACACTCTTAATATTGATCTGAAATTTAAGCCGATCAAGCAATTCCTTCATCGTTTCAACGAGGAGAGGCGTAAGGCCATTGGTGAAGAAGTGGCCCGGCTCTTGGCGGCCGGATTCATTGTTGAAGTTTTTCATCCAGAGTGGTTGGCTAATGTAACGCCCACGATGCGGCTATATCTCCCACGTGTCGAAGCATGACTTAGAGGCATAACCGCATGGTGGTTTTGTCGCAAGAAGGGTCATCTTCGCACAATCCCATGTAATGAACAAGAATGGGATAAAGAAAGTTGGCTTACAATCGCCACTTCACACAATACATAAATAAATCATACATCATTCAAAATACACTCATAGACCGGCTACGGTCAAATCCAAATGAAAAGAAGACAACCCCAAATGCTAGATCCCCGATCGTCCCAACTGGGCTCCACTACTAATCACCAAGAAACAAAACATAGTAATGACCAAGGTCCTCATCAAACTCCCACTTAAGCTCGGTTGCACCACTTGCACTGGTATCCTCGGCACCTGCATCTGTTTTGGTAGAATCTGTGAGTCACGGGGACTCAACAATCTCACACCCGCGAGATCAAGACTATTCAAGCTTGTAGGCAGGAAAGGGGTAATATGGTGGAACTGCAGCTAGCACTAAGCATATATGGTGGCTAACATACGCAAGTGAGAGCGAGAAGAGAAGCAACGCATCGGTCAAGAAGCTAGAAATGATCAAGAAGTGATCCTGAAACTACTTACGTTCATACATAACCCAAACCGTGTTCACTTCCCAGACTCCGCCGAGAAGAGACCATCACGGCTACACACGTGGTTGATGCATTTTAATTAAGTCAAGTGTCAAGTTCTCTACAACCGGACATTAACAAATTTCCATCTGCCTCATAACCGCAAGCACGACTTTCGAAAGATAATACCCTGCAGGGGTGTCCCAACTTAGCCCATCACAAGCTCTCACGGTCAACAAAGGATATACCTTCTCCCGAGAAGACCCGATCAGTCTCGAAATCCCGGTTTGCAAGACATTTCGACAATGGTAAGACAAGACCAGCAAGACCACCCGCTGTGCCGACAAATCCCGATAGGAGCTGCACATATCTCGTTCTCAGGGCACACCGGATAAGCTAAGCATACAAGTACCAACATAACCCAAGTTGCCAAGGGACGGTCCCGCACGGTGCTCTAGTTTGTACCAACACTCGGAGGACCACTGGCCCGGGGGTGGTAAATAAAGATGACCCTCGGGCTCGCGAAAACCCAAGGGAAAAAGGCTTAGGTGGCAAATGGTAAAACCAAGGTTGGGCCTTGCTGGAGGAGTTTTATTCAAAGCGAACTGTCAAGGGGGTCCCATAAATCACCCAACCGCGTAAGGAACGCAAAATCAAGGAACATAACACCGGTATGACGAAAACTAGGGCGGCAAGAGTGGAACAAGACACCAGGCACAAGGCCGAGCCTTCCACCCTTTACCAAGTATATAGGTGCATTAATTAAACAAGAGATATTGTGATATCCCAAAATATCCATGTTCCAACAAGGAACAAACTTCATCTTCACATGCATCTAGCAACACTATAAGAGGGGCTGAGCAAAAGCGGTGACATAGCCAAACAACGGTTTGCTAGGAAAGGATGGTTAGAGGCTTGACATGGCAATATGGGAGGCATGATAAACAAGTGGTAGGTAGAGCTAACATAGCGATAGAGCGAGCAGCTAGCAAAGAAAAGATAGAAGTGATATCGAGGGTATGGTCATCTCGCCAGCAAAGTTCTCAGAGTTGTCAAAAGCTTGATCCTCGTTAGCGTACTCAACAGGTTCCTCGTTCACGTACTCGTCTCCCGGCTCTACCCAAAGCAAGAACACAAGAAATGGAACCACAATAAATCACGGTGCAATGCACAAGCAACATGAAGCAATACATGGCATGATATGCGAGATGTGATGTGCAATGCTTATGCGGGCTTCGAAAGGAAAAATGATGAACAAGGCATCATATTGACAAACCAAGTATGCCGCTGGAAAGATGAGATGATTTCGGTTGAAATCGATATAAAGATCACCAGAATCGGATGCACGGTTTGCAAATGGCAAGCAAAACAAGAATGACACAATTCTGCGATTAACAGCATGATAGCACTTAATTTACATCAAGAAACTATGCTACAACACTCCACCATAGCAACAAAGCATACGGCAGTGATCTACAAGAGATGCTTGACAAAATATGAACAATGAGCTACGACTAATTCACACCTTACCAGGTTCAAACAAGCATGGCAAAAGTGCAAAAGATATCAGCTTCACTGACACTGAAAATACTAGACATGGCATAAACAACATCAGGTAGCAATGTTCAGAGCAAGAAAACAACATGCTACAGGAACTTATCGTAGAAACTTAAGGCATCGCATGATACTACTAAATGCATATAACAAAAGTCCTTTACTGACCATGAGGCAAAAAGGATCAGAAGATATGATTTCACCCATGTAAACATAGCAAGTTTCGTTAACAGATTCAACAAACAGAGCATGGCATTAACAGCATTATGAAGGTATCTTTGCAAGCTCGATTCACTCACCAAAAGTCATTGCATGACAATATAAGCATAGCACCTGCAAGAATACATGTTTATGAAACTAAACATGGCAAGAACAAGTTCATATCATGCAAGGATCAACTACAACAACCTTGGCAAAATTGAATAACATGTAAACAATCTGCCAGGAAACATTTTATAGAAAAAGTAGAGCAAGAAAATGACATGCTAGACTACTCCATAATTGCAAACAGGGGCATCGATGGATAGAGCATAACCATATGTTCAAAACATCCTTACTGAAGTATCTCGACATATGCATGGATCTCTCTGTAGCATCAAGTTTACATGGCATAAAAATAACAGCAGAACAAGGACTGAAATCAGCAACATCACGAAGCCTAGTTTGGATGCTTGTTCTAGTCACCACATTGATCACAAAAATACATGGCAAGCACCTTTGTAAAGATGGCATGGCATAGTACAAAACACATGTAGAGCTCATGCCCATAAGATGCACACAGTAAATGTAGCAAAAATGACAAATGCCCACAATCTGTTAAGAATCAGAAACTAACATTATATAGCCCTCTTTCATCAGAGATTTGGGCATCGATATGAACTCAAATGAACATGGCCCGATGGAACAAAATGAAGAGCACATTGTAATGAACATTTTGATATATCATGCGCATGAAACGGAGCTACGGATGCAGAGTTATGATGCGATGAACAGGGCTAACTAATGTGACAAAAAAAATGACTTAGAGGATTTCGGGGTCAACCTAGGTTTGACCCGATCTGGATCCGGGCGCGTGGAAGCCGAGGCGGGAGGTGGCTCGCCGGAGCTGGAGAGGAGGCCGGAGGAGGATGGGGACGACCGGATCTGGGGCGCTCCTTGCCGGATCCGGCCGGGGGCGCGGTCGCCGACGAGGGACGCGGGGGGAGGCGACAGGGGCGGCGGCGGGGTCGAGGCGGAGGTGGCGGACGGCAGCCGGCGGTGGAGGTGGAGGCCGAGCGGGGCGTCAAAGGCGGAGGCGGCGGAGACCGGGCGGCAGGTCGCGGGGGCCGGCTCTGAGCTCGGCGGGCAGGCGCGTGATGGCAGGTGCCACATGGCGCACCACAGTTCACCGGGCGGCGGTCTGAATGTCCGCCCGGGACGGACACGTCCGTATGAGGAGGGAGCGGGGCTAGGGTTTCGGGACCCGGAAATTCGGAGGGGAGGACATATTTATAGGTAGAGGGAGGTAGGAGACTCCAAATGGGGTGTAGTTTTTTCCCACACGATCGTGATCCGATGACAGAGAGAATGGAAGTGACTTAAATGGGTTATTGGGCTGTTTTCTAGGGGTGTTGGGCTGCAACCCAAAAGAGTCCTCTGCGGATATCCGGTTAACCGTTGGAGTATCAAACGACCTCCAAATGGCACGAAACTTGACAGGTGGTCTATCGGTGGTTTACCAAGGCCACTTGGCAAGCCTCGGTCCATTCCGAGAACGTTTCACACACGCTCAGGAAAAGAGACAAGAGGGGTGCGCCGGTGCATGTAGGAGTGTCGGATTGCAAAACGGCCAACGGGGAAAATGCTCGGATGCATGAGACAAACACGTATGCAAATGAGATGCACATGCTGACATGATATGAAATGCATGACATGAACAAAATGCAAGACGAAAGACAAAACCCAACCACAGAGGGAATACCATAGCACATAGCCGAAAATGGCAAGAGTTGGAGTTACAAATATGGAAAGTTACATCCGGGGTGTTACGACACTCCACCACTACAAGAGGATCTTGTTCCAAGATCTAGGACTGAAAGAACTCCGGATATTCGGAACGGAGGTGATCCTGGCACTCCCAGGTGGCTTCTTGGTCGGAATGGTGTGACCACTTCACTTTCAGGAATTTGATTGACTTGTTGCGAGTCTTGCGCTCGGTTTCTTCAAGAATAGCAACGGGGTGCTCATAATAAGAGAGATCTTCTTGGAGGTCAATTTCTTGAAGTTGATAGTGCGCTCGAGAGTCTTGAAGCACTTGCGAAGCTGTGACACATGAAACACATCGTGCGTTAGCGAAGTTGGATGAAGCTCAAGTTGATAGGCGAGATCGCCTCTTTTGCCAATGATCTTGAAAGGACCCACGTATCTAGGGGCAAGCTTCCCTTTGGTACCGGCGGCGAGTTCCTTTCATTGGAGACGCGAGGTAGACATGGTCTCCGATTTCAAAAGCCACATCACGGTGCTTGTCATCATAATAGCTCTTACGCGCGATTAGCGGCTTTGAGATCTCATGAATGACTTTGCACATTTCTTGACTTCGTGATCAAGTCGTTGCGAAGAAGTTGGTGTTCACTGTCTAGGACCAATTGAGAGGAGTCGACACTTTACGCCATAGAGAATTTGAATGGGGCCTTGCAGAACTTCGCTTGGAAGCTGTTGTTGTAGGAGAACTTCGACATATGGAAGACAATCTTCCCACTTCATACCGAAAGAGATGACACAAGCCACGAGCATGTCTTCAAGGATTTGATTGACTCGCTCGACTTGGCCACTTGTTTGAGGATGGAAAGCTGTCTTTGAAAGCGAATGTTGGTGCCCATGGCCTTCTGAAAGGAGTCCCAGAACTTAGAGGTGAAAATGCTTCCATGGTCTGAAGAAATCAATTGTGGAATGCCGTGCAAGGAGAAAATCCTGGAGGTGTATAGCTCTGCCAACTGAGCTGCTGTGATAGATTCTTTGATAGGAAGGAAATGAGCCACTTTAGTAAGCTTGTCAATGACAATGAAGATAGCATCATTTCCACGCTTGGACTTAGGAAATCTAGTCACAAAGTCCATCTTGATATGATCAAACTTCCATTCCGGAATAGCAAGAGGTTGGAGGAGACCAGCTGGTTGTTGGTGTTCTGCTTTCACCCTTCGACAGACATCACATTCATTCACAAACTGAGCAATTTCTCGCTTCATTCGAGTCCACCAATACGACTGCTTGAGGTCATGGTACATCTTTGTACTTCCAGGATGAATGGATAGAAGGGAATTGTGTGCCTCATTCATAATGACTTTTCTCAGATCACCTTTAGGAACCACAATTCGGTCCTCAAAGAAAAGAGTATCTTTGTCATCCAAGCGATAGCACTTGTATTTTGGAAATGCCCTTGTCGATACCACGTTTCACCTTTTTCACCATGGTATCCAGGAGTTGTGCCTCACAAATTTGATCTTCCAAAGTAGGAGAGACTATGAGGTTGGCAAGAAAGCCTTGAGGAACAACTTGAAGATTCAGTTTGGAAAGCTTCACAAAGGTCCAGTTGGAAGGGCTTGAGAATTAAGTTGTTGCAATAAGCCTTCTGCTCAAAGCATCTGCAATCACATTCGCCTTGCACGGGTATATTCAATACTTGGATTGTACTCTTGAATCATTTCGACCCATCGAGTTTATGCGAGGTTGAGGTTGGGTTGAGTGAAGATATACTTGAGGCTCTTGTGATCGGTGAAAATGTCCACTTTCCTTCCCAACAAGAGATGTCTCCATGTTATCAATGCATGGACAACTGCCGCCACTCAAGATCGTGAGTGGGGTAGTTCTTTTCGTTGAGCTTCAAGCCGACGAGAGGTATAGGCCACAACTTTCTTCTCTTGCATTAACACAGCACCGAGACCTTGAAGAGAAGCATCACAGAAAACTTTGAATGGCTTGGATTCATCAGGAGGAGTCAAGACAGGAGCTGAGACTAGCTTCTCTTTGAGGGTGTTGAAAGCAACGTGACACTCAGGCGTCCAGACATACTTGACATGCTTCTAGAGGAGGTTGGAAAGAGGCTTTGCAATCTTAGAGAAGTTCTCAACGAATCTTCGGCAATAGCTTGCAAGACAAAGAAAACTGCGGAGCTGCTTGACATTCCGAGGAGGTTCCCAATTCACAATTGCAGACACCTTCTCGGGATTAACAGCGATGCCCTTGGCGGAGATGATGTGACCAAGATAAAGAACTTCATCAAGCCAGAACTCACATTTGGAAAACTTCGCATAGAATTGATGCTCTCTGAGCTTGTCGAGCACCAAACGCAAATGTTTGGCATGATCCTTCTTATTCTTGGAGAAGACCAAAATATCATCGAGATACACCAAAACGAATTCATTGGTGTAGGGGTTGAAAATGAAATTCATCATTCAAGATAACGTTGGAGGAGCATTGAGAAGGCTGAAAGACATGACAGTATATTCATAAGAACCATAGCTTGTTCTGAATGCTATCTTGGGAATATCTTGTTCACGAATGCGAATCTGATGATAACCCATACGAAGGTCAAGCTTGGAGAATACTTTAGCACCTTTGAGTTGCTCGAAAAGCTCATTGATGTTGGGAAGTGGATACTTGTTCTTGATTGTCTTCTTATTCAATGGACGGTAATTGATGCACAGTCGGTCCGTGCCATCCTTCTTCTGGACAAAAAGAACTCCACAACCCCATGGAGTTGAACTCGGTCTGATCAAACCCAGACGCTCTTGTTCATCGAGCTATTTCTTCAATTCCTTCAGCTCTTTAGGTCCAAGCTTGTAAGGACGCTTGCGAACGGGTTCAGTGCCAGGCTCAAGATCGATAACGAATTCGACTGGCCGGTGAGGAGGCATACCCGGAATCTCTTCTGGAAAGACATCTTGGTACTCACAAATGACTGGAATCTGAGAAATAGCATCCAACTCACCCTTCTCATTGAGAGAAAACAACGGAATGGTTTCATCGCGAGCGGCATAGATGATAACATCCTCAGAAGAGTTTGTCAATTGAATCTCTCTGGCAGCACAATCAAGTTGAGCTTTGTGCTGAGAAAGCCAGTCCATCCCGAGAATTAGATCAATATCCGAGTCACCAAGAACAAATGGTTTAGATAGAAATTTATAGCTGCCCAACTTGATAGAAACATCCGGAATCGTTGTGGTAGCCCTCATAGAAGAGCCCGGAGAAATAACTCCCATGGGTTTTTCCAACATTTTTGAAATGAAATCATGCTTTGCAACAAATGATCTAGACATGAAACAATGCAATGCACCGGTATCAAATAAAACTTTTGCAGGAATATCATTAACTGGAAGATTACCCATAATCACATCAGAAGAATCCTCTGCTTGCGCTGCATTCATCATGTTCACCTTTGCAGACTTTGGATTATGCTTGACCACTGCATTGCTTGAAGATCTCACAGGGGGAGGAGGAGGAAGGCGCCTTTGGTTGAAGCACTTGTTCGCGTAGTGACCTTTCTGCTGGCACTTGTTGCAAGTCACCTCTGAGAGCGGATGGTGATAAGGAGCATTTGACCTTGGAGCTTGAGAATTTGACTTGTTCTGATAGCCTGGGTTGGGTGGGTGGGAAGATCCACGACCACCTGAGTTCTTCTGCTAGTAAGGCTGACGAAACGGAGGAGGAGGAAGGTAGAACTTCTGCTGCTTAGCTTCCACTTGTGAGGAAGAAGAAGACTGAACTGCATCCTTGATTCTCTTCTTAGAAGCCTCACACTTGAGCTGAGCACCTTCTTGCTTAAGGGCCATGTTGTAGAATTGATCAAACTGAGTAGGCTCAACAAGAACGAGAGCTAACTGCAGATCCTCTCTAAGGCCACCTCTGAATTGATAGATCATACTCTTTTCATCAGGAATGTCTTGTTTAGCAGAGCGAGCAAGTTTCTGAAACTGCTTGTTGTATTCGTACACAGACATGTTGCCTTGCTTGAGATTGCGGAACTCCTCACGCTTGCTCTCAACAACACTGGTAGGAATGTGGTGAGCTTTAAAGTCCCGACAGAAATCAGTCCAAGTAATCACTCGACCTCCTCTGGAATCTTTGTATTGCTGGAACCAATTAGCTGCTTGGTCCTTGAGCTGAAAAGAAGCAAACTTGATGTAGTCCTCAGGCCTGACATTACTACATTCAAAATGCTTGTTGATATCCACGAGCCAATCATCGGCGTCTGTGTCCTCGGCACAGTAGCTGAAAGACTTCAGCTGATTTGCAAGGAGCTGGTTGAGGGTAGGAAACTGAGGCTGATGATTGAGCTGCCCTTGACCTTGATTCCCTTGGTTGCCTTGGCCTTGGTTGCGCTCTTGCATCAGCTGAATCAACAACAGAGTGTTGGCGTTTGTGGTTTCCATCAAAGCTTGCCATGCCTCCGGAGGCGGAGGTGGAGGTGGAGGGTTCGCCTGACTCCCATCATTGCGTTCTGGATTCTGACGCGTTGGCGGAGCCATCCTGAAGAGGGTGACATCTATTAGCATCTTGATAGACAGATAGACAAGTTTAATCAACGGATAGAAATTGCAACATATAGTCTTCACAATAAACATTGAACAAGGATGAGCGAATGAATTGAAAGCAAACATCATGTCCATTAAGGTGAGAAGCCACTTGATAAGGGGTTGATGAATGAAATAAACAAGGTACAAGCTGGAGCAGATAAGTGGTAAGGATTACCCAATCACAAACCAAATATCCATGGGAAGAAATGCTAGAGCTACTTGAATCCCACCTATAAACTCCGAAACTTTACGGTTACGCAATCAGGTGTTGGGGATACAGCGGAAGCAATATATCTCACCAAACTAACAATCCCTACATCCGGTTGTATCCATCCGTCAACACATAACCAAGAAACCTTCGAAATCGTGTACCTCAACCTTGAAAAGCATCCGTTATCGAGTTATGGCAATACTCCCGAACTCCCCGATCTTGGGTGACGTCGAGGTTATCTCACCAACAACTGCATAAAAGAGATTTTCGATGTAGGCAAAAGCTCAGGTATTCCAGAACTGCAACGATAAAATTGTGATGACAACACCTCGGAGCTCAACTCCCCGGGACACTGCCACAACCCCTAAATGTCAGGAGGCACCAAGAAAAATGTTCTCGCCACAAAACCATCAGAACGATTCCAAGATACCCGCGTGATCCTAATTTTTTTAGTGAAATCTGAGGAGAGGAGAGTCAAAACTTCTACGTCAAGAGACCTCACCAGAGCGACGAAGGGACTGAGGAGTAAAATGAATCCTACTCTCCGATATATATAATCCTAAGACTCAAAACATTTTTGTTCTAGACTCAACAACGTCAGCGATCAATCAAGCAGGGGGCTCCTAAGTCGGGGATGGCTCTGATTACCAACTTGTAACGCCCACGATGGGGCTATATCTCCCACGTGTCGAAGCACGACTTAGAGGCATAACCGCATGGTGGTGGTGTCGCAAGAAGGGTCATCTTCGCACAATCCCATGTAATGAACAAGAATGGGATAAAGAGAGTTGGCTTACAATCGCCACTTCACACAATACATAAATAAATCATACATCATTCAAAATACACTCATAGACCGGCTACGGTCAAATCCAAATGAAAAGAAGACAACCCCAAATGCTAGATCCCCAATCGTCCCAACTGGGCTCCACTACTGATCATCAGGAAACGAAACGTAACAACGACCAAGGTCCTCATCAAACTCCCACTTAAGCTCGGTTGCGCCACTTGCACTAGTATCCTCGGCACCTGCATCTGTTTTGGTAGAATCTGTGAGTCACGGGGACTCAGCAATCTCACACCCGCCTCACACCCGCGAGATCAAGACTATTCAAGCTTGTAGGTAGGAAAGGGGTAATATGGTGGAACTGCATCAATCACTAAGCATATATGGTGGCTAACATACGCAAGTGAGAGCGAGAAGAGAAGCAACGCATCGGTCCAGAAGCTAGAAGTGATCAAGAAGTGATCCTGAAACTACTTACGTTCATACATAACCCAAACCGTGTTCACTTCCCTGACTCCGCCGAGAAGAGACCATCACGGCTACAGTTGATGCATTTCAATTAAGTCAAGTGTCAAGTTCTCTACAACCGGACATTAACAAATTCCCATCTGCCTCATAACCATGGGCACGGCTTTCGAAAGATAATACCCTGCAGGGGTGTCCCAACTTAGCCCATCACAAGCTCTCACGGCAACGAAGGATATACCTTCTCCCGGGAAGACCCGATCATTCTCGGAATCCCGGTTTGCAAGACATTTCGACAATGGTAAAACAAGACCAACAAGACCACCCGCTGTGCCGGCAAATCCCGATAGGAGCTGCACATATCTCGTTCTCAGGGCACACCGGATAAGCTAAGCGTACAAGTACCAACATAACCCAAGTTGCCAAGGGACGGTCCCGCACGGTGCTCTAGTTTGGACCAACACTCGGAGGACCACTGGCCCAGGGGTGGTAAATAAAGATGACCCTCGGGCTCGCGAAAACCCAAGGGAAAAAGGCTTAGGTGGCAAATGGTAAAACCAAGGTTGGGCCTTGCTGGAGGAGTTTTATTCAAAGCGAACTGTCAAGGGGGTCCCATAAATCACCCAACCGCGTAAGGAACACAAAATCAAGGAACATAACACCGGTATGACGAAAACTAGGGCGGCAAGAGTGGAACAAGACACCAGGCATAAGGCCGAGCCTTCCACCCTTTACCAAGTATATAGGTGCATTAATTAAACAAGAGATATTGTGATATCCCAAAATATCCATGTTCCAACAAGGAACAAACTTCATCTTCACATGCATCTAGCAACACTATAAGAGGGGCTGAGCAAAAGCGGTGACATAGCCAAACAACGGTTTGCTAGGAAAGGATGGTTAGAGGCTTGACATGGCAATATGGGAGGCATGATAAACAAGTGGTAGGTGTTGGGGAACGTAGTAATTTCAAAAATTTTCCTACGCACACGCAAGATCATGGTGATGTATAGCAACGAGAGGGGAGAGTGTTGTCTACGTACCCTCGTGAGACCAAGCGAAGCGATCTGGCGTAGAGGAAGTAGTCGTCGTTCTCCTCGCGATCCGACCGATCCGGCGCCGTTACTCGGCGCCCGAGTTCTTGACACGTACAGCTCGATGGCGTCCCTCGTACTCGATCCAGCCGAGTGTCGAGGGAGAGTTCCACAAGACCTGACGGCGTGGTGGCGATCTTGATGTTTTATCGGCGCGGGGTTTCGCCTAAGCTTGTGACGATATGACCGAGGTGGAATATGGTGGAGGGGCACCGCACACGGCTAAGGAACGATCCGTAGATCAAACTTGTGTGTTCAAGGGTGCCCCCTGCCCCGTATATAAAGGAGGGAGGGGGAGGCCGCCGGCCCCTATAAGCGCGCAAGGAGGGGGAGTCCTCCTCCTAGTTGAGTAGGACTCCCTTTCCTAGTCCAACTAGGAAGGAGAAGGGGAAGGAAAGAGAGGAGAGGAGAGGAAAGGGGGCCGCCCCCTCCTTGTCCTATTCGGACTCCCACAGGGCGCCACCTCTGGTGCGGCCCCTCTCTCTCCCTCTTGGCCCACTCAGGCCCATAACTTCCCGGGGTTCCGTAACCTCCTCGGCACTCCGGTTTTCTCCGGAAACTTCCGGAACCTTTCCGTGTCCGAATATAGCCGTCCAATATATCAATCTTTATGTCTCGACCATTCGAGACTCCTCGTCATGTCCGGGATCACATCCGGGACTCGAACTTCTTCGGTACATCAAAATACATAAACTCATAATAATACCATCGAAACCTTAAGCGTGCATGGACCCTACGGTTCGAGAACAATGTAGACATGACCGAGACACGTCTCCGGTCAATAACCAATAGCGGGACCTGGATGCCCATATTGGCTCCTACATATTCTACGAAGATCTTTATCGGTCGACCGCATAACGACATCGTTGTTCCCTTTGTCATCGGTATGTTACTTGCGAGATTCGATCGTCGGTATCAATACCTAGTTCAATCTCGTTACGCAAGTCTCTTTACTCGTTCCGTAATACATCATCTCACAGCTAACTCATTAGTTGTATTGCTTGCAAGGCTTCAAAGATGTGTATTACCGAGAGGGCCCAGAGATACCTCTCCGACAATCGGAGTGACAAAACCTAATCTCGAAATATGCCAACCCAACATCGCCTTTGGAGACACCTGTAGTACTCCTTTATAATCACCCGATTCGTTGTGACGTTTGGTAGCACCAAAGTGTTCCTCCGTAAACGGAGTTGCATAATCTCATAGTTACGGGAACATGTATATGTCATGGATAAAAGCGGTAGCAACATACTAAGCGATCGTGTGCTAAGCTAATGGAATGGGTCATGTCAATCGATCATTCTTCTAATGATGTGACCTTGTTAATCAAATACCAACTCCATGTTCATGGTCGGAAACATAACCATCTTTGATTAACAAGCTAGTCTAGTAGAGGCATACTAGTGACATCTTGTTTGTCTATACATTCACACATGTATCATGTTTCCGGTTAATACAATTCTAGCATGAATGATAAACATTTATCATGAAATAAGTAAATAAATAATAACTTTATTATTGCCTCTAGGGCATATTTCCTTGATCTCCCACTTGCACTAGAGTCAATAATCTAGATTACATAGTAATGATTCTAACACCCATGGAGTCTTGGTGCTGATCATGTTTTGCTCGTGGAAGAGGCTTAGTCAACGGTCTCGCAACATTCAGATCCGTATGTATCTTGCAAATCTCTATGTCTCCCACGGACTAAGTCCGGTTGGAATTGAAGCGTCTCTTGATGTGCTTGGTCCTCTTGTGAAATCTGGATTCCTTCGCTAAGGCAATTGCTCGATATTGTCACGAAAGATTTTCATTGGACCCGATGCACTAGGTATGACACCTAGATCGGATATGAACTCCTTCATCCGACTCCTTCATTAGCTGCTTCGAAGCTGCTATGTACTCCGCTTCACATGTAGATCCCGCCACGACGCTTTGTTTAGAACTGCACCAACTTACAGCTCCTCCGTTTAGTGTAAATCGTATCCGGTCTGCGATTTAGAATCGTCCGGATCGGTGTCAAAGCTTGCATCAACGTAACTGTTCACGATGAGCTCTTTGTCACCTCCATATCTGAGAAACATATCCTTAGTCCTTTTCGTATTTCAGATGTTCTTGACCGCTGTCCATGATCCACTCTGGATTACTTTGGTACCTCCTGCTAAACTTATAGCAAGGCACACATCAGTCAGTACACAAGATTGCATACATGATAGAGCCTATGGCTGAAGCATAGGAACATCTTTCATTTTCTCTCTATCTTCTGCAGTGGTCGGGCATTGAGTCTTACTCAACTTCACACCTTGTAACACAGGCAAGAACCCTTTCTTTGCTTGATCCATTTTGAACTTCTTCAAAATTTTGTCAAGGTATGTGCTTTGTGAAAGTCCAATTAAGCGTCTTGATCTATCTCTATAGATCTTAATGCCCAATATGTAAGCAGCTTCACCGAGATCTTTCATTGAAAATCTCTTATTCAAGTATCCCTTTATGCTATCCAGAATTCTATATCATTTCCGATCAGCAATATGTCATCTACATATAATATCGTAAATGCTCTGAGCTCCCACTCACTTTCTTGTAAATACAAGGCTTCTCCAAAAGTCTCAGATGAACCCAAATGCTTTGATCACACTATCAAAGCGTTTATTCCAACTCCGAGATGCTTGCACCAGTCCATAAATGGATCGCTGGAGCTTGCACACTTTGTTAGCTCCTTTGGATCGATAAAACCTTCGGTTGCATCATATACAACTCTTCTTCCGTAAATCCATTCAGAATGCGGTCTTTACATCCATTTGCCAAATTTCATAATCATAAAATGCAGCAATTGCTAACATGATTCGGACAGACTTAAGCATCGCTACGGATGAGAAGGTCTCATCGTAGTCAATCCCTTGAACTTGTCGAAAACCCTTTGCGACAAGTCGAGCTTTGTAGAACGATAACATTACCGTCGGCGTCGGTCTTCTTCTTGAAGATCCACTTGTTTTCTATTGCTTGCCTACCCTCGGCAAGTCAACCAAAGTCCATACTTTGTTTTCATACATGGATCCCATCTCGATTTCATGGCCTCAAGCCATTTTGCGAATCTGGGCTCACCATCGCTTCTTCATAGTTCGTAGATTCATCATGATCTAGTAGCATGATTTCGAGCAGGATTACCGTACCACTCAGTGCGGATCTTACTCGGTTGATCTACGAGGTTACAGAGTAACTTGATTTGAAGTTTTATGATCAACATCATCAACTTCCTCACTACTTGGTGTAGTTGTCTCAGAAACCGGTTTCTGCGACAAACTACTTTCAAGTAAGGGAGAAGGTACAATTACCTCATCAAGTTCTACTTTCCTCCCACTCACTTCTTTCGAGAGAAACTCCTTCTCTAGAAAGGATCCATACTTAGCAACGAATGTCTTGCCTTCGGATCTGTGATAGAAGGTGTACCCAACTGTCTCCTTTGGGTATCCTATGAAGACACATTTCTCCGATTTGGGTTCGAGCTTATCAGGTTGAAGCTTTTTCACATAAGCATCGCATCCCCAAACTTTAAGAAACGACAACTTTGGTTTCTTGCCAAACCACGTTCATAAGGTGTCGCCTCAACGGATTTCGACGGTGTTCTATTCAGTGTGAATGCGCCGCCTCTAGAGCATAACCCCAAAAGCGATAGCGGTAAATCAGTAAGAGACATCATAGGTCGCACCATATCTAGTAAAGTGCGATTCTGACGTTCGGACACACCATTACGTTGTGGTGTTCGGGTGGCGTGAGTTGCGAAACTATTCCGCATTGTTTCAAATGTAGACCAAACTCGTAACTCAAATATTCACCTCCACGATCGGATCGTAGAAATTTAATTTTCTTGTTACGATGATTTTCAACTTCACTCTGAAATTCTTTGAACTTTTCAAATGTTTCAGACTTATGTTTCATTAAGTAGATATACCCATATCCGCTTAAGTCATCTGTGAAGGTGAGAAAATAACGATATCCGCCACGAGCCTCAACATTCATCGGACCACATACATCTCAGTATGTATGATTTCCAACAAATCTGTTGCTCTCTCCATAGTACCGAGAACGGGTTTTAGTCATCTTGCCCATAAGGCACGGTTCGCAAGTGCCAAGTGATTCATAATCAAGTGACTCCAAAAGTCCATCAAGATGGAGTTTCTTCATGCGCTTTACACCGATATGACCTAAACGGCGAGTGCCACAAATAAGTTGCACTATCATTATCAACTCTGCATCTTTTGGTTTCAACATTATGAATATGTGTATCACTACTATCGAGATTCATCAAAATAGACCACTCTTCAAGGGTGCATGACCATAAAAGATATTACTCATATAAATAGAACAACCATTATTCTCTCGATTTAAATGAATAACCGTCTCGCATCAAACAAGATCCAGATATAATGTTCATGCTCAACGCAGCACCAAATAACAATTATTTAGGTCTAAAACTAATCCGAAGGTAGATGTAGAGGTAGCGTGCCGACCGCGATCACATCGACTTTGGAACCATTTCCCACGCCAAGATCGTCACCTCGTCCTTTGCGAGTTAAGCAATCCGTAGTCCTGTTTGAGTTGCAAATATTAGCAATGTAACCAATATCAAATACCAGTGCTCTGCGAGCTCTAGTAAGGTACACATCAATAACATGTATATCACATATACCTTTGTTCACCTTACCATCCTTCTTATCCGCCAAATACTTAGGGCAGTTCCGCTTCTAGTGACCATGCGCTTGCGGTAGAAGCACTCGGTTTCAGCTTAGGTCCGGACTTGGGTTTCTTCTCTGAGCAGCAACTTGCTTGCTGTTCTTCTTGAAGTTCCTTCTTCTTCCCTTTGCCTTTCTTCTTGAAACTAGTGGTCTTATTGACCATCAACACTTGATGCTCCTTCTTGATTTCTACCTCCAGCCTTTAGCATTGCGAAGAGCTCGGTATAGTCTTTACTAACCCTTGCATATTATAGTTCATCACGAAGCCTTTGTAGCTTGGTGCAGTGATTGAAGAATTCATCAATGACACAATCATCCGGAAGATTAACTCCCAATTGCGTCAAGTGATTGTAGTACCTGGACATTCTCGAGTATGTGCTCACTAATGAACTATTCTCCTCCATCTTGCAGCTATAGAACTTATTGGAGACTTCATATCTCTCAATCCGGGAATTCTGTTGGAATATTAACTTCAACTCCTAGAACATCTCATATGCTCCATGACGTTCAAAACGTCGTTGAAGTCCCGTTCTAAGCCGTAGCATGGCACACCGAACTATAGAGTAGTCATCGCTTTGCTCTGCCAGACGTTCACAACATCCGGTGTTGCTCCAAAGAAGAGCTCTGCACCTAGCGGTGCATCCAGACGTAACTCTTACATGCAGCAATGAGGATGATCCTCAAATTACGGACCCGATCCGTGTAATTGCTACCATCATCTTTCAACTTTGCTTTCTCAAGGAACGCATTAAAATTCAACGGAACAACGACGAGCCATCTATCTACAAATAAACATAAACAAGCAAGATACTATCAGGTACTAAGTTCATGATAAATTTAAGTTCAATTAATCATATTACTTAAGAACTCCCACTTAGATAGACATCCCTCTAGTCATCTTAAGTGATCATGTGATCCAAATCAACTAAACCATAACCGATCATCACGTGAAATGGAGTAGTTTTCAATGGTGAACATCTTATGTTGATCATATCTACTATATGATTCACGCTCAACCTTTCGGTCTCTGTGTTCCGAGGCCATATCTGCATATGCTAGGCTCGTCAAGTATAACCCGAGTATTCTGCGTGTGCAAAACTGGCTTGCACCCGTTGTAGATGGACGTAGAGCTTATCACACCCGATCATCACGTGGTGTCCAGGCACGACGAACTTTGGCAGCGGTGCATACTGGGAGAACACTTCTTGATAATTCAGTGAGAGATCATCTTATAATGCTACCGTCAATCAAAGCAAGATAAGATGCATAAAGGATAAACATCACATGCAAATCAATATAAGTGATATGATATGGTCATCATCATCTTGTGCTTCGTGATTTCCATCTCTGCAGCACCACCATGATCACCATCGTCACCGGCGCGACACCTTGATCTCCATCGTAGCATCGTTGTCGTCTCGCCAAACTTATGCTTCTACGACTATCGCTACCGCTTAGTGATAAAGTAAAGCATTACGAAGCGATTGCATTGCATACAATAAGCGACAACCATATGGCTCCTGCCGATTGCCGATAACCGGTTACAAAACATGATCATTTCATACAATAAAATATAGCATCACGTCTTGACCATATCACATCACAACATGCCCCGCAAAAACAAGTTAGGCGTCCTCTACTTTGTTGTTGCAAATTTTACGTGGCTGCTACGGGCTTAAGCAAGAACCAATCTCACCTCGCATCAAAACCACAACGATACTTCATCAAATAGACTCCGTTTAACCTTCTCAAGGACCGGGCGTAGCCACACTCAGTTCAACTAAAGTGAGAGAGACAGACACCCGCCAATCACCTTTAAGCAACGAGTGCTCGTGGCGGTGAAACCAGTCTCGCGTAAGCGTCTGGCGTAATGTCGGTCCGGCCGCTTCATCTCACAATACCGCTGAACCAAAGTATGACATGCTGGTAGGTAGTATGACTTGTATCGCCCACAACTCACTTGTGTTCTACTCGTGCAAAACATCAAACCATATAAAAACCTAGGCTCGGATGCCATCGTTGGGGAACGTAGTAATTTCAAAAAATTCCTACGCACACGCAAGATCATGGTGATGTATAGCAACGAGAGGGAGAGTGTTGTCTACGTACCCTCGTAGACCCGGCGAAGCGATCTGGCAACGAGAGGAAGTAGTCGACGTTCTCCTCGCGATCCGACCGATCCGGCGCCGTTACTCCGGCGCCCCGAGTTCTTGACACACGTACAGCTCGATGGCGTCCCTCGTACTCGATCCAGCCGAGTGTTGAGGAGAGTTCCGTCGACGACGGCGTGGTGGCGATCTTGATGTTTTACCGGCGCAGGGCTTCGCCTAAGCTTCGCGACGATATGACCGAGGTGGAATATGGTGGAGGGGGGCACCGCACACGGCTAAGGAACGATCCGTAGATCAAACTTGTGTGTTCAAGGGTGCCCCCCTGCCCCCGTATATAAAGGAGGGAGGGGGGAGGCCGGCCGGCCCCTATAGGCGCGCCAAGGAGGGGGGAGTCCTCCTCCTAGTTGGAGTAGGACTCCCCTTTCCTAGTCCAACTAGGAAGGGAGAAGGGGAAGGAAAGAGAGGAGAGGGAGAGGAAGGGTGGCGCGCCCCCTCCTTGTCCTATTCGGACTCCTTGGGGGGGGCGCCACCTCCTGGTGCGCCCTCTCTCTCCCTCTTGGCCCACTAAGGCCCATAACTTCCCGGGGTTCCGTAACCTCCGGCACTCCGGTTTTCTCCTGAAACTTCCGGAACCTTTCCGGTGTCCGAATATAGCCGTCAATATATCAATCTTTATGTCTCGACCATTCGAGACTCCTCGTCATGTCCGTGATCACATCCGGACTCAACTTCTTGGTACATCAAAATACATAAACTCATAATAACAGATCATCGAAACCTTAAGCGTGCGGACCCTACGGTTCGAGAACAATGTAGACATGACCGAGACACGTCTCCGTTCAATAACCAATAGCGGGACCTGGATGCCCATATTGGCTCCTACATATTATACGAAGATCTTTATCGGTCTGACCGCATAACAACATACGTTGTTCCCTTTGTCATCGGTATGTTACTTGCCCAAGATTCGATCGTCGGTATCCAATACCTAGTTCAATCTCGTTACCGGCAAGTCTCTTTACTCGTTCCATAATACATCATCTCACAACTAACTCATTAGTTGTATTGCTTGCAAGGCTTCAGTGATGTGTATTACCGAGAGGGCCCAGAGATACCTCTCCGACAATCGGAGTGACAAAACCTAATCTCGAAATATGCCAACCCAACATCTGCCTTTGGAGACACTGTAGTACTCCTTTATAATCACCCGATTCGTTGTGACGTTTGGTAGCACCAAAGTGTTCCTCCGTAAACAGGAGTTGCATAATCTCATAGTTACGAGAACATGTATATGTCATGGATAAAAGCGGTAGCAACATACTAAGCGATCGTGTGCTAAGCTAATGGAATGGGTCATGTCAATCAGATCATTCTTCTAATGATGTGACCTTGTTAATCAAATAACAACTCCTTGTTCATGGTCAGGAAACATAACCATCTTTGATTAACAAGCTAGTCTAGTAGAGGCATACTAGTGACATCTTGTTTGTCTATACATTCACACATGTATCATGTTTCCGGTTAATACAATTCTAGCATGAATGATAAACATTTATCATGAAATAAGGAAATAAATAATAACTTTATTATTGCCTCTAGGGCATATTTCCTTCAGTAGGTAGAGCCAACATAGCGATAGAGCGAGCAGCTAGCAAAGCAAAGATAGAAGTGATATCGAGGGTATGGTCATCTTGCCTGCAAAGTTCTTAGAGTTGTCGAAAGCTTGATCCTCGTTAGCGTACTCAACAGGTTCCTCGTTCACGTACTCATCTCCCGGCTCTACCCAAAGCAAGAACACAAGCAATGGAACCACAATATATCACGGTGCAATGCACAAACAACATGAAGCAATACATGGCATGATATGCGAGATGTGATATGCAATGCTTATGCGGGCTCCGAAAGGAAAAATTATGAACAAGGCATCATATTGGCAAACCAAGTATGCCGCTGGAAAGATGAGATGATTTTGGTTGAAATCGATATAAAGATCACCGGAATCGGATGCACGGTTTGCAAATGGCAAGCAAAACAAGAATGACACAATTCTGCGATTAACAGCATGATAGCACTTAATTTACATCAAGAAACTATGCTACAGCACTCCAACATAGCAACAAAGCATACGACAGTGATCTACAAGAGATGCTTGACAAAAGATGAACACTGAGGTACGGCTAATTCACACCTTAACAGGTTCAAACAAGCATGGCAAAAGTGCAGAAGATATCAGCTTCACAGACACTAAAAATACTGGACATGGCATAAACAGCATCAGGTAGCGATGTTCAGAGCAAGAAAGCGACATGCTACAGGAACTTATCATAGAAACTTAAGGCATGGCATGATACTACTAAATACATAGAACAAAAGTCCTTTACTGACCATGGGCCAAAAGGATCAGAAGATATGATTGTGCCCATGTAAACATAGCAAGTTTCGTTAACAGATTCAGGAAACAAAGCATGGCATTAACATCATTATGAAGGCATCTTTGCGAGCTCGATTAACTCACCACAAGTCATTGCATGACAAGATAAGCATAGCACCAGCAAGAATACATGTTTATGAAACTAAACATGGCAAGAACAAGTTCATATCATGCAACGAACAACTACAACAACCTTGGCAAAATTGAATAACATGTAAACAATCTGCCAGGAAACATTTTATAGCAAAAGTAGAGCAAGAAAATGACATGCTAGACTACTCCATAATTGCAAACAGGGGCATCGATGGATAGAGCATAACCATATGTTAAAAACATCCTTACTAAAGTATCTCAAAATATGCATGGATCTCTCTGTAGCATCAAGTTTACATGGCATAAAAATAACAGCAGAACAAGGACTGAAATCAGCAACATCACGAAGCCTAGTTTGCATGCTTGTTCTAGTCACCACATTGATCACAAAAATACATGGCAAGCACCTCTGCAAAGATGGCATGGCATAGTACAAAACACATGTAGAGCTCATGCCCATAAGATGCACACAGTTAATGTAGCAAAAATGACAAATGCCCACAATCTGTTAAGAATAAGAAACTAACATTATATAGCCCTCTTGCATCAGAGATTTGGGCATCGAGCTGAACTCAAATGAACATGGCCAATGGAACAAACATTTTGATATATCATGCGCATGAAACGGAGCTACAGATGCAGAGTTATGATGCGATGAACAGGGCTAACTAATGTGACAAAAAATGACTTAGAGGATTTCGGGGTCAGCCTAGCTTTGACCCAATCTGGATCCTGGCGCGCGGAAGCCGAGGCGGGCGGCGGCTCGCCGGAGCTGGAGAGGAGGAGGCCGGAGGAGGATGGGTCCGGCTGGATCTGGGCGCTCGCGCGGATCCGCCGGGCGCGATCGCCGACGAGGGCCAGCGGCGGAGGCGACAGGGTGACGGCGCCGCCTGGCGAGATGGGTTGAGGCGGAGGCGGCGGACGGCGGCCGGGCGGAGGCGGAGGTCGAGCGGGCGGCGCGAGGCGAGGTGGCGGAGACCGGGCGAGGGCATGGGGCGGGCCATGCGGGCGGGCGGGCGGCGCAGCACGGGTGCCACATGGCGCACCCTGTTTCGCCGGGCGGCGGCGGCACGGATGTCCGGCCCGGGACGGACACGTCCGGCGCGTGGAGGGAGCGGGGCTAGGGTTTCGGGACCCGGAAATTCAGAGGGGAGGACATATTTATAGGTAGAGGGAGCTAGGAGACTCCAAATGGGGTGTAGTTTTTGCCCACACGATCGTGATCCGACAACGGAGAGCATGGAAGTGACTTAAATGGGTTATTGGGCTGTTTTGGAGGGGTGTTGGGCTTCAACCCAAAAGAGGCCTTTGCGGATACCCGGTTAACCGTTGGAGTATCAAACAACCTCCAAATGGCACGAAACTTGACAGGTGGTCTACCGGTGGTGTACCAAGGCCACTTGGCAAGCCTCGGTCCATTCCGAGAATGTTTAACACCCGCTCACGAAAAGAGACAATAGGGGTGCGCCGGTGCATGTAGGAGTGTCAGATTGCAAAACGGCCAACGGGGAAAATGCTCGGATGCATGAGACGAACACGTATGCAAATGAGATGCACATGATGACATGATATGAAATGCATGACATGAACAAAATGCAAGACTAAAGACAAAACCCAACCACGGAGGGAATACCATAGCACATAGCCGAAAATGGCAAGAGTTGGAGTTACAAATATGGAAAGTTACATCCGGGGTGTTACAGCTAACCCGGTGCTAGTGCTTAAGAAGAATGGCACTTGGCGCATGTGTGGATTACACAGACTTAAACAAGGCTTGTACGGCTAATCCCTTTGCTCTCCCCACTATTGATCATATCATTGATGCTATGGCGGGTTGTGAGCGTTTGAGTTTTTGGATGCTTATTCTGGTTATCATCAGATCAAGATGGTAGTTATGGACCAGGAGAAGACAGATTTCACTACTCCCTTTGGAGCCTTCTGCTATGTGTCTATGTCTTTCGGGCTCAAGAGTGCCCAGGCGACATATCATCAATGTGTGCAGAATTGTCTTCACAGTCAGATTGGGTGCAATGTTCGTGCTTACGTGGACGACATTGTGGTGAAATCCAGAGAGAAGGAAACTCTGATAGATGATTTGAAAGAAACCTGTGATAATCTCCGGGTCTACAAGATGATGCTTAACCCGACCAAGTGCGTTTTTGGTGTGCCAGCAGGCAAGCTTTTGGGTTTTCTGGTTTCTAACAGAGGCATTAAGGCTAACCCGGAGAAGATCAAGGCCATCACCTCCCTGGCTAAGCCGGCGTGTATCAATGATGTTCAATGTCTGGCGGGTAGTATTGCTGCCTTAAGATGGTTCATAAGCCGGTTGGGAGAGAAGGCCATACTACTGTATCAGATGATGAAGAAAACAGATAACTTCGTCTGGAGTGATGCTGCTAATGATGCATTTGAAGACTTGAAGAGGCAGCTAGCCGAGCCGCCAGTTCCTGCTGCTCCCATTGATAAGGAGCCATTATTGTTATATGTGGCTGCTAACACCTGTGCTGTCAGTGTGGCCATTATGGTGGCGCGCAAGGAGTCTGGCAAGGAATATCCGGTTCAATGGCCGGTTTACTACATCAGTGAAGTGCTTATTGAGTCCAAGCAGAGATATCCACATTGGTAGAAGCTCATTTATGGGGTGTTCATGGCCAGCCGGAAGCTTAAACAATATTTTTTGGGTCATCCCATCACTGTGGTCAGTTCTGCTCCTTTAGGGGATATCATTCAAAACAGAGAAGCCACAGGACGAGTCGCAAGTGGGCCATTGAACTTGGGCCTCATGGTTTAAAATATATGCCTCGTACTGCCATCAAGTCTCAAGCACTGGTGGATTTCATCAACGATTGGACAGAGCTGCAGATGCCTGAAGGGAAGCCGGATAACACATATTGGACTATTCACTTTGATGGGTCCAGGCAATTGGAAGGATCGGGGGCTGGAGTTGTCTTAGCTTCCCCTTGAGGTGGCAAATTTTGTTATGTTCTAAGGTTGATGTTTCCCTGTACTAATAATGCAGCTGAGTATGAAGCCTTGCTCCGTGGTCTTCGGATGGCTAAGGAGATGAACTTAAGCCGGGTGAGATGTTTTGGCAACTCAGACTTGGTAGCTCTGCAAGTTTCAGGCAAATGGGATTCTAAGGACCCACTCATGGCGGCTTATCGCCGTGAGGTTGCGCCATTGCTGGACACTTCAAAGGTTATTAGGTGGAACACATTGACCGTAGGAAAAATGAGGTAGCTGATGCCTTAAGCCATTTGGGATCTAAACATAAGCTGGTGCCACCTAACACTTTCTTGGATATTCTGCATAATCCTTCTGTCAAGTTGCCTACATAGGAAGACCTGGCTGTTCCTGGCCTGGAGGCACAATTGGTGGCGGCTCTTCATGTTATCCTAGATTGGACAGTACCATATTTGGCTTACATGACTCGGGGCGAGTTACCTGGGGATGAAACTTTGGCCAGGCAGATAACACGGCGGTCTAAGTCAATGACAATTGCCAACTGTGAGTTACACCATTGCAGTGTCACTAGGGCATTTCAACGTTGCGTCTCTCCCGAGGAAGGTTGTGAGATTCTTCGTGAGATTCATGAGGGAGAATGAGGTCATAATGCCAGCTAAAAATCCCTTGTGGCCAAAGCATTTCGTCACAGATTCTATTGGCTGACGGCTCATGCGGATGTAGAGGACCTGGTCAGTAAATGTGATGGCTGCCAGAATTTTTCAAGACGAGCTCATGTGCCGGCTCAAGAATTGAGGATGATTCCAATTAGTTGGCCATTTGCAGTCTGGGGGCTTGATATGGTTGGGCCTTTTAAGAGGTCCAAGGATAAAAAGACCCACCTCTTGGTGGCGGTTGACAAATTTACAAAGTGGCTTGAAGCAGAGCCGGTCAGCAAGTGTGACGCGGCCATGGCGGCTCAATTCATTAAAAAGGTGATTTTCCGCTTTGGCTTTCTCCACAGTATCATAACTGATAATGGCACTAATTTGTCCAAGGGTTCTATGAAAGAGTTTTGTCAACGTGAGCATATTCACCTTGATGTGTCATAAGTAGCTCACCCCCAACCCAATGATCAAGTTGAACGAGCCAATCAAGAAATTTTGAGAGGCATCAAACCCCGGCTTATGGTTCCTTTGCAACAGACGCCGGGTTGTTGGGTGGAGGTAACTGTGATATGGAGTATCAATACTACCCCCAACAGGTCTACGGGTTACACACCTTACTTCATTGTTTACAGTGCAGAGGCAGTTCTCCCTAGTGACATCCGTCATGACTCTCCTCGCGTGGCGGCTTACGTTGAAGCTGATATTGAACAAGCACGTCAGGATGCACTTGACCTGTTGGATGAGAAGCGCGATCTTGCAGGAGCCTGTTCGACGATTTATCAACAAGACCTGCGCCGTTACCATAGCCGCCGGGTTAAATCCAGAACCATTCAGGAAGGTGATTTGGTGCTCCGGCTCATCCAGGATCAAACTGACATGCACAAGTTATCCTCACCTTGGGAAGGGCCCTTTGTGGTCAGCAAGAATTTGAACAACGGGTCATACTACCTTATCGATGTTCAAGAGCACAAAGACTCAATTAAGTCGGAAGAGGAGACCCGCCGGCCGTGGAATATCGCTCATCTCTGGCCTTACTATACTTGAGCCACCGACTCTTATGATGTACATATTTTTTGTATATATTATGATGATTATAATAAAGCAGGGTTTTTGTTGATTCATTTTCCACAATCATGCGTCTTCGTCATCATTAATTCAAAAGACCAATTGGGGGCGGGTCGTATTCGAATCATGCTATTAACCACTTTTGGTTGACTTCCTGTTCATATTCAAACCATAGCCGTAAACATTTTGATCATTTGGGGGCTTGGTCGTATTCGAATCACAGCTTAACCCCTTTGGTCCGGCTTACTGATCGTATTCAAATCAGAGTCGTTAAAAGCTTCAAGGTCATTTGGGGGCCTCTTGTTCAAACATAGGTGTATTCACCAAAGAGAACATAGCTGTCGGTACCCTCTTGATCGGTGCAATGCCAACACTTCAAGGTCATTTGGCAGCTTCCTATTCAAACATAGGTGTATTCACCAAAGAGAACATAGCTGTCAGTACCCTCTTGATCGACGCTATGCCAACACTTCAAGGTCACTGGGGGCTTCCTGATCGTATTCGAATCATTGCTGTCGGTACCCCTTTGATCGGCGCAATTCCAATAGCCATTAGGGGGCCTCCTGATCGTATTCGAATCATAGCTATTAACCCTTTTGGTCTGGCTTCCTAGCCGTATTCAAACCATAGCCTTGCTTTTTGTCATTTGGCTTGATTTCTTGAAGTTTTTTTTCTGGTTCTTCTTGATAATATCTTGTCTTTTGGGTTTAAAGTAATTCCGGCCCTAGAACCTTTACTTTCATAGCTCATATTTGAAGCTTAACTATGGTTTTTACTACCCGGTTTAATAAGAGGCGACAACTCGCCCTTACATGACGATATCCATCACTTGGAAATATTGGCTTCTGAAGCTTTGGGTACTCACCCTTACTGCACAAGTATCGTAAACCGGTAGTGCAATTACATATCACAGGTATGATGTCATTATTATGTCTCAATTAAGGTTCAACAAGCCTTATCCATAACTGTTTAAGCATCAGTGGGTGCATACGAGATATTATGACCCGCCCTGCGGTAAACCGCCAAGGGATTTCTTTTGATTTACTTGTGTGCAGGATAACATTGAAATTTTTCTACACCACTCAAAAATCATAAGTCTCAGGTGGCGGTTTAATAGTATGGAGCATAACACAAAACGTGCACGATGGCACGACAGAGCAAAGTTGTTGCTACCCTATTACATGACTCCCAGAGTCCAAATGCTTAACTGTTTTTCAGAAGGCCATTATGAACCGCCCAGCGGATCAATCTTCTTGCTGGCATGATGCTTTCGGGTTAACCCTCTCCGCTTCTTTGTCCTGTTCTATGTCCTGGAAGGTTGATGACGACCAGTCAATGTCAGTCAAAGCTTGGAACTCAGCTTCATAATCAACTAGCTTGGACGGGTCAACTTCAGGGGCAAAGGCGTGCTTACGGATTGGGGGGATTAGGCCTGTCACTTTATAAGATGGTGTTGGCATCTTCTGATTCCCCACGTAATAAGCCGGATGATACTTGGTGAGGTCTGTCTCATTGGCAATTTAGCTGGCCAGAGGACGTATCTCCTTCACACAAGTAGCAAAGTCCTTCTGTTCAAATGGAGTGCCATCCTCCTTGAGGCATGCATACCCGATAGAGATGTCGGCCGGGTCTAATTCCGGTAACCATGCTTTGGCCCGGCTTAAGGCAGTCATGGGTCCAGCTCTCGCAGATGATCACTTCATTTCATTAAACCGCTGGGGTAGCACAAAAAGCTTCCTTAGCATGTCAACCAAGAGTGTGGGGGCTTCACTGGACGGAGCAATTGTGGCCAATGCGCGCTGAGCACCGATGTAAAGCTGCTCCACCAATGTGTAAACCGCCTTCACCTTCACCAGCTTGTCTTGGTTCAGATTGGTGCTTCGAGGGCGTGCAAAGTGATCATTGGATGGGTTAAAAGCAGATAATATCATTAAGGAGGATATTCAAAATTTGGCAGTCACCAGGCGACTTACCAAAGATAGTAGACACTGATACGTCTCCAATGTATTTATAATAATTGTTCCATGCTATTATATTACCCGTTTAGGATGTTTATGGGCTTTACTTTACACTTTTATATCATTTTTGGGACTAACCTACTAACCAGAGGCCCAACCCGAATTGCTGTTTTTTTTTCCTATTTCAGTGTTTCGAAGAAAAGGAATATCAAACGGAGTCCAAACGGAATGAAACCTTTGGGAGCGATCTTTTTGGAACAAATGCAATCCAGGAGACTTGGAGTGGACGTCAAGAAGCAGCCGAGGTGGCCACGAGGCACGAGGGCGCGTCCTAGGGGGTGGGCACGCCCCCCACCCTCGTGGCTTCCCTGACCTACCACATTGGCCTATATATATCCACGTACCCCGAGAACATCCAAGAGCACCACGAAAAACTATTTCCACCGCCACAACCTTCTGTATCCGCGAGATCCCATCTTGGAGCCCTCACTGGCACTTTGCAGGAGGGGGAATCGACCATGGAGGGCCTCTACCTCATCTCCATGGCCTCTCTGATGAGTTGTGAGTAGTTTACCACAGAACTTTGGGTCCATAGTTATTAGCTAGATGGCTTCTTCTCTCTCTTGAATCTCAATACAAAGTTCTCCTCGATCTTCTTGGATATCTATTCGGTGTAACTCCTTTTGCGGTGTGTTTGTCGAGATCCGATGAATTGTGGGTTTATGGTCAAGTTTATCTATGAGAAATATTTGAATCTCCTCTGAATTCTTTTATGTATGATTGCTTATCTTTGCAAGTCTATTCGAATTATCAGTTTAGTTTGGCCTACTAGATTGATCTTTCTTGCATTGGGAGACGTGCTTAGCTTTGGGTTCAATCTTGCGGTGTCGTTTCCCAGTGGCAACAGGGGCAGCAAGGCACGTATTGTATTGTTGCCATCGAGGATAAAAAGATGGGGTTTATATCATATTATCTGAGTTTATCCCTCTACATCATGTCATCTTGCTTAATGCGTTACTGTGTTCTAATGAACTTAATACTCTAGATGCAGGCAGGAGTCGGTCGATGTGTGGAGTGATAGATGCAGGCAGAAGTCGGTCTACTTGTTGCGGACGTGATGCCTATATACATGATCATGCCTAGATAATCTCATAACTATGCACTTTTCTATCAATTGCTCGACAGTAATTTGTTCACCCACCGTAAGACTTATGCTATCTTGAGAGGAGCCACTAGTGAACCTATGGCCCTTGGGTCTATCTTTTATCATATAAGTTTCCGATCTATCTTTATTTGCAATCTTTACTTTCAATCTATATCATAAAAATACCAAAAATATTTATCTTATCTTATTATCTCTATCAGATCTCACTTTTGCAAGTTACTGTGAAGGGATTGACAACCCCTTTATCGTGTTGGTTGCGAGGTTCTTGTTTGTCTGTGTAGGTATGACGGACTTTTGAGGATCCTCCTACTGGATTGATACCTTGGTTCTCAAAAACTGAGGGAAATACTTACGCTACTTTGCTGCATCACCCTTTCCTCTCCAAGGGAAAATCAACGCAGTGCTCAAGAGGTAGCAGACACCATCTGAGACATGTGGCATTTTAAGCCGGTAAGTTCAGTGGTTGCTTCCTGGAGAGCCGCCTCCGCCTTTCCGCCCGTTGTGTCAAGGCAATCTTTTCTTCGGCCCAGGCGCTTTTTTCAGCTTCAAAGCCGGTTCTCTGTTTTTCTGCCTCACCCACGCTAAATTCAGGGTCTCAGCCTCTTGCAGCTCCAGACAGGTCTTCAAGTCAGACAAGTCTGATTGAAGTTCAGCAGTGGTGGTCTGTAAATATACTGGATTAAAGTCATAATTTAATGTTAGTTCAACATATCAAGTCCTAAGCCTTTTGCAAAGCAACAACACTTGGCACTTGGGGGCTAATGTCTACCGAAAAGCTCTATTTTTGTGGTGGCTTATGTGAATAAGTGCCAAGCACTTTGGGATCAAGAGTACTTGGAACTTGGGGGCTAATGCATATTGCTTGTCTACAACCGGCTATAGCCGGCTCATGAGAACCACACAACTTTAAGCCGGATTTTGAAAGGATTGTTATAAAGGATATTATTCATGTTCGTGGTGATCAAGTCTACAACATATTCAAAATAAGCAGTAAACTTGGGGGCTGGCAGGATATGCATAATCTAAGAGTTGAAGAGACCATACCTCAAATTTATGGTGCATCTGCTTCACCATGTCAACTTCAAGATCACTGCTACTGTGTACTTGGCTGAGAAAGCCAGAGTATAGTTCACCAATGCCCAATTGAGCATAGTTGGCGACATCAAATTGTACTTTGCGTGGCTCAACATGTTCTTCCTTGGCAGAATGCTTGGCCAGTACAGTAAGTCTCCCCGGTTCAGTAAAGTCAGTCTTGGTGATCTCTACATCATCATCTTGTGTATTGGCTGTCTTGATAGGGCTTGAAGTTTCAAGATTTAAAGAGTCATCGGTGGCTTGATCAACAAGCGGGTCAACAGTCATTATTGGAATATCATGAACCGGCTCAGACGGTTCAGGAACAGAGGCCGCAGGAGCTGCGGTTTGGAGCTCCGGCTCATGTACTTTTGGCTCTTCAGCTGGCTTGTTCTTCTTTGCCCTCTTGCTGGGCTTTGCTTTTACACTTCATGAGTCATAAAGGTCAGTATAAGTATAAAATGATTGTAATGAGTAAATGGTAAGTAATTTGCCATTACCCGGGAGCAGTCTTGAAAGCCGGCATATTGGATTGGATTGAATAGCCAGAAGCGGAGTGAGATGTTTCCTGATAATTTGAGTTGGAAGAATTGAGTGGCTGACGAGTAAGACCCGCCAAAGGATAAAAAGAGTTCAAGTCGGGGGTGACCTCATTTCGATGCTTCCTCGGTGTGTTCGACAGCTGGAGGAGAGTTCCACATCCTTGCTTGTCCGAGTCTGTCGCCGGCTCTCGTGCTTCTGTTGCTTCAAAAATAAACTGAGGATCCAGATAAGCTAACGGGTGTGAAAATCTTACTTTCCGGGTTTCGGATTATTTTGTCTGGGCAAAGGCTCGGAGTCTGAGGAAATAATAGTTACCTCTTCTTCCACTCCCTGACTCGTTCCCGTGTCATCCTGATGATAGTAAGTGTCAATAAGATGGTTGAAAAAAGAGCCATGAGAATCAAGGGCTACCTCCGACTTAGAGGTCTCATCCATCTGAAGTAAATCAGAAGCGCTGGGCTTCTTTCCTCTCTTCTTGGTGGCTCTCCTGGCAGCTTTCTTGGCCTTCCTGGCTCTCTTTGTGGCTTCATGATCATACTCTTTATGCCAAAAGTCATCATCAGCCTGTGAAAATCATTAAGGTTGAGTTAAAACAAAGTATTAAGGGTGAAGGTAAAATAGCCAGTTTGGCGGCTTACTTTTGGTACCGGGTTAGACTTCAGAAAGGGCTTAGGCCCACCTGGCTGCAATCAGCTAGGCTCTCATTCAGAAGGGACTTTGTCATCTCATTGATAAGGTCATCAGTTAACTCTTCGGAGCTGTGGCATAGTGGATCCTTCTTCTCGCCTGTGTAGGCACACATTAAACCGGAGCGGCGGCTCAAGGGGATGATCCGCCATGCGACCCAGCATCGAACCAAATCAATTCCATTTAAGCCATTCCCCAACAGAGCCTTGACTTTGGCAATGGTAGGGGCGAGCTTCTTGCGTTTAGCAGCTGACAACTTGTTGGGGAGAGGATGATTGGATTCAAGATGCAGGGCGTGAAAGCCAGGCAGAGGGTTCTCATCAGCCGGACAAGTATCCTGGCAGTAGAACCATGTCTGGTTCCAGTCCTTGGGATGACTTGGTGGCTGCGCATAAGTAAAAATGGCGTCTCTCCGTCGTTGGATTGAGACCCCGCCAAGTTCTACTCCTTCTTTATAAAGGTGTGGGTCATCCCAAAAGTAATGTCTTAAATCATAGAAAAACCTTTTCTTTTGCTGGTATGTGAAACTAGGTGGTATAAATTTAGCAGCAATGTAATTAGCATAATCAGCATACCATGGAGCAGTACAAGAAGCATTTATGACAACTAATTGTTCATCAGGAAAGCTATCATCAATAGGTAGTGAGTCATCAAGAACATTTTCTAACCTAGACAAGTTGTCTGCAACGGGGTTCTCAGCTCCCTTTCTATCAATAATATGCAAATCAAATTCTTGTAGAAAGAGAACCCACCTAATAAGTCTAGGTTTAGCATCTTTCTTTTCCATAAGATATTTAATAACAACATGATCAGTGTGAACAGTTACTTTGGAATCAACAATGTAAGGTCTGAACTTATCACAAGCAAATACAACTGCTAAAAATTCTTTTTCAGTAGTAGCATAATTTCTCTGGGCACTGTCTAGAGTTTTACTAGCATATTGGATAACATTTAATTTCTTATCAACTCTTTGTCCTACAACAGCACCAACAACATAATCACTAGCATCACACATAATTTCAAAGGGTAAATTCCAATCAGGTGGCTGAACAATAGGTGCAGAAATCAAGGCCTTGTTAAGTATTTCAAATGCTTCTACACAATCATCATCAAAAACAAAAGGAACATCTTTTTGCAAGAGATTAGTGAGAGGCCTAGAAATTTTAGAGAAGTCTTTAATAAACCTCCTATAGAAACCAGCATGGCCAAGGAAACTTCTTATACCTTTGATATCTTTAGGACACGACATCTTTTCAATAGCATCTACTTTAGCTTTATCAACTTCAATACCTCTTTCAGAAATTTTATGCCCCAAGACAATACCTTCATTAACCATAAAATGGAGCTTCTCCCAATTCAAGACAAGATAAGTTTCTTCACATCTCTGCAAAACTCGATCAAGGTTGCTTAAGAAATCATCAAAAGAAGTTCCATAAACGGAGAAATCATCCATTAAAACCTCAACAATATTTTCACAAAAGTCAGAGAATATAGACGTCATACATCATTGAAAGGTAGCAGGTGCATTGCATAAACCAAAAGGCATACGTCTATAAGCAAAAGTACCGAAAGGGCAAGTAAAAGTGGTCTTTTCCTGATCCTCTTTTGACATGGGTATCTGAGAGAAGCCAGAATAAACATCTAGAAAGCAAAATGCGTATGTTTGGATAGTCTTTCTAGCATTTGATCAATAAAAGGTAAAGGGTAATGATCTTTTGTAGTAGCTTTATTTAATTTGTGGAAATCAATTACCATTCTATAACCTGTAACAATTCTTTGTGGAATCAATTCATTCTTATCATTAGGAACAACAGTAATACCTCCCTTCTTAGGGATGCAATGAATGGGGCTTACCCTCTGACTATCAACAATAGGATAAATTATACCTGCCTCCAGAAGCTTTAGTATTTCATTCCTTACCACTTCTTTCATCTTAGGATTTAACCGTCATTGGTGATCAACAACTGGCTTAGCGTCTTTCTCCAATTTTGATTTGTGATGGAATAAAGTGGGACTAATGCCTTTAAGATCATCGAGAGTATATCCAATAGCAGCACGGTGCTTCTTCATAGTTTTCAATAATTTCTCTTCTTCATGCTCTGAAAGGTTAGCACTAATAATAATAGGATATATCTTGTTTTCATCGAGATAAGCATATTTAAGAGTATCAGGTAGTTGTTTAAGCTCAAACACGGGATCACCCTTGGGTAGAGGAGGATGTCGTGGTTCTAAGTCTGACAGTAGAATAGGGGGTAGGTCAGGAGAGGCAAGGTCCTAGCTATGGAGTAGTTGTGAAGACAAGGGATGTACGAGTTCAGGCCCTTCTCGGAAGAAGTAACAGCCCTACGTCTCGGAGCCCTGAGGCGGTCGAGTGGATTATGAATGTAGGTATTACAAGAATGCGAACCCCTCTATCGTGGAGGGGGTGGCTTATATAGAGTCTTGAGACCCCAGCCAGCCCACATATTGGAGAGGTTAAAGTACATTAAGCACAGGGCGTTCTTGTAACGCCCTCATAAAGCGCCTTAAACTATCATTAAGTCTATTCAATAGCAAGCCGTTGCATTGCAGAGCGTCTTCTGACCTTCTAGTGGTCGAGTGAGTCTTCATGGTCGAGTGAGTCTTCCATGGTCGAGTCCTTCCAAATCGGTCAGTGGATTCCTTTTGGTCGATTGGAAGATGATCTCTTCTAAGAGTGTCCTTGGGTAGGGCGTTTAGGTCGTGCCTATGACCCTACCCTAGGTACATGAATCCATCATTAGCCCCCAAATGGATTGAGGCTTGAGTGAAGGAGGAGTTGACATTGTTTCCGATTGTCTTTTGCATACTGGCTAAGTGTTGTCTTGGATCAAGATCTTCTCTGTTGATGACAAGCGACTTTTCTTGATCGACTCGATCCATTCTTGTTCTTTAGTCGAGTGAACTTCTTTTACTTTGCTATTCGGCGACGGATCGCGGAAATCTCGCACTTGATGTACCGATCGTCGCTCGCGGATCTCGCGGGATCTGAAATTTGGGGAAGCCTTGAAAGGAACGGATCTGCGGTGCTTTGGATGGGGCGTAACGAGGACGCCTCGATCTCCGTGCCGCTTTTTCCGCCACGTATCGCGCAAAGCAACTGTTTCGGATATGATTAGATTGTTGGGTCCACCTGTCATCCACTCGGAAGGATGCTATAATGCGACTCGCGGGGCTTCGACAAGATACCGTTCTTCCTCCTCTGCTCTCTTCATCTTCGCCCTCTGCAACGCTGCCGCCCTGCTACTTCCTCTCCTGCGCATTCCGCGGCAGCCATGGGCAAAGAGAAGACGGCGGTGCTTGGAAGCGTCTTGAAGAAGCGCCGGCGGCGGAGAAGGCGTCGGCGGCGAGAAGCGAAGGGAGATCTACCACCATGGCGGTTCCTCGTCGAGATCTCGCTTGCAAGGGCTGGGTCGAGGAGATTGGATCGATCGACCATCAAGGAGAAGGATCTCTCGATATGGCCAAATCGGGTTGATCCCCACGGCGCCGTGAGGCTTCTGGCCAAGAGTGGCAGCCTCGGTAGGAAGAGGGTGAGTGTGTGCTCCTGGCCACCCATGTCGATCGAGGATTTTCGCTGCCGCCGAGTGTTTTCTTTCGGGGTTTCCTGAATTTCTTCGGAGCCCAGCTCCACCATTTTACTCCAAACTCCATCGCGTATCTTGCTGCGTTTGTGTCTATGTGCGAAAACTTCTGGGCTGTCGACCGCACTGGGGCTTGTTCAAGTATATCTTCACATGTCGCTCTCGGTATGAAGAAGGCAAGCCCCGTGACGAAAGACCCAAGTAGTTCAGATGTGTGGTGGCTTAGGGGTCCAGTTGAGGAACAAAAGCACCTTCCCAGCTATGTCTTTTCCCGAGTCGGTCAGGGGCTGGCAGTCGACCTGGTTCTACTGCCGGAACGAGACGACGCCGGAGACGATCGGGTCTTCCCGCATTCACCATGAGTCGAGTGAATAGACCCTCCTCCCTGAAGGTGGTTCCAGAGGAGAGAGCTGAGGTGAAGATGTTGATGGATCGCGTGGTGCAGCTGGTTCGGGATGGCGTGGTCGGCATGGACCTCTTGGAGGTTTTTCTTGGGGCTAATCCAGCCTCTTGAGCCCGAACCCATGCATGTGGCTGTCTTGTAACATCGAAGACGAGACTCGCGTCCACCCGGAGGCAGTCGACGATGCCATAGTGGAAAGATGGATGGCTGCGATCACTGGGAACAAGGACAACCCTTGCGGATCCCGGAGGATTTCCCCACTTGATCACAACAACGTTCCAGAAAAGGTACATTTGCTCTGTTTTCCATTGTACATCCGTCGAGTGTGTTTCTGTGACTTGGTCGACTGAACTCTGCTTTGATATTTCCAGGCCCTTACCGAGCTATACTCAATGCCCAATGGCGCCAGATTCCGGAGGAGGGGAAGCGGCGGGCGAGCCAGAAGAGTGGGATTCGAGGCGCTGCAGGAGATGACGGCGGCGGCGATGATGATGACGAGGATGATGATGATGAGGATGAAGAGGAGGAGGTTGCACCACCGCTCGGAAAGGCGGTCAAAACTTGTGCACGACCCTTCGATGAGCGCGGTAAGGGAGTTGCGACCGTCTCATGATCGACCAAACGCCTCGGACCGCTTCTCCGGTGCCGACTGAGAAGGCGCCGAAGCAGTCGAAGGTAGCTCCGTCAAGGACAACCAAGCCTCTGCCAAAAATGAAGGTGTCCATCCCCACCATCTCAGGGTAAACATATTGCTTAAGTCTTCCTGTTATATATAAGTTTTATCTCTGGTTGATACTTGAATCGGTCGACTGATTCTTTGGAACTTCAGCGCTGCGACTTCCGAAACTTCAGGCAAGGCCGAGGACCATGAGATGGAGGACGCCGCGACCTCAAATCCTGGTACTGTATCCTTAATTCTGTTCTTAGTCGACTGACTCATAGTTTCTGACTTTGAGTCTTTTCTGAAGCTCCAATCAATGACATTATCACTCTTCCCGACGACGACGATGAGGATGAGGAGCCATTGAAGACTAGGAGGAGCAGGAAGGCATCTACTGGAAAAGTAGCTCAAGATGTGACGGCGCCCGAGACCGTTGTGACGGAAGGAGAGGTCGGCACTCGACATACCGTGTCCTTCGCAGTGCCGCTGACGAGTGCTCGACCCACTTCGTCGAGTGCCGGGCAGCCTTCGATCTTCGCCACGCACCACGTCCCGGAGGACCAGGCCAATGCTGCTAAGGAGGCGATCCGTCAAGCAGGGATCATGATGGAGCAGGTGAAGATCGTTCGGGATGCGAGCCAAGCAGCTTACGACGCCAGCTCTGCCCTTCAGAGCAATGTTCAGGTCAGTCGACCACCGCCTGTTCTGTTAGGATATGCTATCAAAACTTTTCTTTCTGGAATTCATAGCAGTCACCCACTGGGTGTGTTGGTAAAAACTCCGTATTAGCGGGGGCACGCTGAGTGCACCCGCTGGGTGTAGTCCCCAAGGCTAAGGTCGATTGGCGGGCGATCGGTCTTAAACTTCATAAGTAAATATTGATCATCACTCGAATGAAACGAATGGGTTTACGAGACCCGGTGAAACACGCTGAGTGCACCCAGGTGTAGTCCCAGGATCGTGGTCGATCACCGCGCTTGATTACGATCTAAAGATGTTTTGGTCGATCGGTCGACTCTTTTTTTGATCGGTCGATCGTCGACTCTGTTTGAATAAGACCAAGGGGGCACGCTGAGTGCACCCAGGGGTGTAATCCTCGAGACTACGGTTGAATGCTTGCATTCGATGTAGTCTTAAAACGCATCATTTTTCTTTATTCACTCGGAAGTGGATCATCTTTTTCATTTTGTCAATTGACTCTTCATAGAAATCCTGCGATCTTGCGGCGCTATATCGAATCGGAGCGAAGCATATTCAGCTCGAGTTGGACTTGAAGCTAGTGCGGGAGAACTGTGAAGGCAAAGGAGGAGACCAAAGGTATGTTTGGTGAGACTTGACGACTCTTTTCTCCTCTCATTTGCTTCAAACCCGACTTTGCTGTAATTTACGAGCAAGGTGAAGGAGGCCCAGAGGAAGAAGGAGCTTGAACTGTGCGAGAAGATCAAGCACGCCGATGAAAAGCTAGCCCATCACCAAGCTCGAACAGACAACACCAATCAAGGCTGCTCGCCATTGCCACCAAGGATGTTGATCGATTGAAGTGACAAGACTACTCTGACTGAGAGGATCAACCAGTTGACCGGGAAAAAGAATGACTTGGAAGGCTTCTTGGGTGGTCTTGCTAAAAAATTGTTCCTTATGCTCGAAGGTAATCTTCTTCACTCGACCAATTCTTCCAACTGTTATGTTCCCATTCGACTATTTTCCTGATTCGGGGTTTTGTCTTTGCAGAGTTCTGCCGCAACTTTGAAGAAGAAACCAGCCAGCTGGAGACGAACCTTGACCCTGTCAATTCTCCGGTGAATGATGAAACTGCCATGAACATCTTCCGACTGGAGTCTCGTGTTGCTGCCGTCGTGGATTATCTCGCAAGACTGAAGGTTGCTACATCCCGCATCGACTCGACGCTCTGGCCCGGGGAGACGCTCCAAAATGACCTCGAGTCGTTGATGGCTCGACTAAACCCCGTCCCGACCGAGTGCAAGAGTGGAAGAAGTCTTGACTCGGTGTGGCGCAGACGCCGCTCGTGTCCGGGCGCGAGTCCATTGCAAGGATGCCCAAGAAGATAAGCTGGCGGCTCTCCGAGTGGCCAACACCAAGAAACACGACTTCAGGTCCTTCATGGAGACTTTCATCGCTGCTGCTACACGGATTGCAGACGGGATTGACCTTGACGAGTTTGTTGCTCCATCCAGCCCTCCACAGGAGGGGTAAAAAACTTTCCTTGACTTTAAATTTGCCTCGGTATGCCGAGTGGAGTTGTAACCGATAAAACCTTAACAGGCTTAGTGCCTGAGCACTCTCGGTTCTTTTAGGTATCGACCTAAATTTGGATTGGATGTTTGGATATGATTGCTCTTGGCTTGAATTGCTCTTTGCAGGTTAACAGCGAGATGCCGACTGCCGTCGACTTATTTCTTAGGCGAGCACTGGGCTGCAGCTAAGCCCCCGAGTGAGAGGTTTGCTCTTCACTCGGTAGGATTTCTTATACCTTAGGCGCAGCACTGGCTGCAGCTAAGCCCCGAGTGAGAGGTTTGCTCTTCACTTGGTAGGATTTCTTATACCTTAGGCGAGCACTGGCTGCAGCTAAGCCCCGAGTGAGAGGTTTGCTCTTCACTCGGTAGGATTTCTTATACCTTAGGCGAGCACTGGGCTGCAGCTAAGCCCCCGAGTGAGAGGTTTGCTCTTCACTCGGTAGGATTTCTCATACCTTAGGCGAGCACTGGGCTGCAGCTAAGCCCCCGAGTGAGAGGTTTGCTCTCCACTCGGTAGGATTTCTTATACCTTAGGCGAGCACTGGGCTGCAGCTAAGCCCCCGAGTGAGAGGTTTTCTCTTCACTCGGTAGGATTTCTGTTGTATTTGTGTCGAAGCTCGGAGGAGAGGGTAGCAGTCGACCTGCACCTCGTCTTCCTTGCGAACACACATCATACTTATGGTGTAGCTCGGAGGAGAGGGTCGCAGTCGACCTGCACCTCGTCCTCCTTGCGGGTACATATTGCACTTATGGTGTAGCTCGGAGGAGAGGGTCGCAGTCGACCTGCACCTCGTCCTTCTTGCGGGTACACATTATACTTAGGCGAGCCCTTGGACTGCAGCTAAGCCTCCAAGTGGAAGTCTGGCTTACCACTCGGTAGGATTTTTAATAACTTAGGCGAGCACTGGGCTGCAGCTAAGCCCCCGAGTGGAAGTCTGGCTTGCCACTTGGTAGGATTTCTTATATCTTAGGCGAGTACTGGACTACAGCTAAGCCCCCGAGTGGAAGTCTGGCTTGCCACTCGGTAGGATTTCTTGGTTACTTAGGCGAAACGGATTCGCTGCTAAGCCTCCGAGTGGAAGTCTGGCTTACCACTCGGCAGGATTTGTACAAACTTAGGAGAAACGGATTCGCGACTAAGCCACCCACTGGGGGGAAATTTTACTGGACAAAAATAAAAAGTGACAAAAATTATGAAGGAACTATGACACTATTATTTCGAAGCCCATGAACTACAGAAGTATTTTATTACAACTCTTCCGAGTGAAAAACTTTAAGTATAAAACGGGCGGAGCAGATCCGCGTTCCAAGCTCGGGGCTCTTCGATATTGTGTTCGACGTTATAGAGACGATATGCCCCATTGTGGAGAACCTTTGTGACGATGAAGGGCCCTTCCCAGGAGGGGGCCAGCTTATGTTGTTTCTGCTGATCCACTCGAAGGACCAGATCCCCTTCCTGGAAAGCTCGACCTCTCACATTTCTCGGCGTAAAAGCGGCGCAAGTCTTGTTTGGTAGATGGTCGAGCGGATCGAGCCATCTCCTTTCCTCTTCTAGGAGGTCGATCGCATCTTGACGCGCTTGCTCAGCTTCGCTTCATTGTATAGTTCAATTCGAGGAGCATTGTGAAGGAGATCACTTTCGGAAGGACTGCTTCGCTCCATAGACCAGAAGAAGGGGTTCTTCCGGTCGACCGATTAGGCGTGGTTCGCAAACCCCAAAGCATCAAGGGAGTTCGTCAACCCAAGCGCCACCCGCATGCTTGAGATCTCGCATCGGTCGGGGCTTCGCACCTTTGAGGATTAATCCGTTGGCTCATTCTCGCTTTGTCCATTCGATTGTGGATGGGCGATCAAGCGTAGTCGACTCGTGTGCCTTGGGCGCTGCAGCGAAATCCTTGAATTCTTCCGAGTCAAAATTCGACCCATTATCTGTAATAATACTTGTGCGGGACCCCATATCTGAACGCCGACCCTCGATGAAGGAAATAGCGATACCGCGCCAAGTTTTTGATTGGTTTAGCTTCAATCCACTTGGTGAACTTGTCGATCGCTACCAAGACATGCGTGAAACCGCTCCGACCTGTTCGCAAGGGACCGATCATGTCCAACCCCCATACCGCGAAAGGCCGACGAGTGGAATTGTCTTCGGTGACGCCGGTTTGTGTGACATATTGAGTAGAACCGCATCCTTCACACTTGTCCACTATTTCTTTCGCCATCTCATTTGCCCTTGGCCAAGAAATCCGGCTCGGTATGCTTTGGCTACAATGGTCCGAGAGGACGATGGTGACCACAGGTCCCCGAGTGGATGTCATTGAGTATGACTCGACCTTCTTCTCGGTGTTATGCATTTTGTCCGACTCGCCGGCTTTCTCTACAACTGCCCATTGATAACGGTAAAGGCTTTGGATCGACGGACGATCTGCCGAGCCTCTTCCTCATCCTCCGGGAGTTCCTTTCTCAAAATATACGCGATGTATGGAATTGTCCAATCGGGAGTGACCACTAAAACTTCCATGACCAAGTCGACCATCGCCGACCTCAACCTCGGTCGAGTCCGTGGCACTCTTGGGTTGTGGAGCTTCCTCTGTGAAGGATCTTCTTTGATCGACGGAGTGTGTATATGCTCCAAAAATACACCACTCGAATGGCTTCTCTTTTGGAGCCTATCTTTGCGGATCATCTCTGCTTGATTTTTCACGGGGATGTGATGGAGTTCCAACCCTCAAACTTCTTTTTCCAACTTCCTCACTGCATTGCAGATCCAAATATAGCCGGGCTTCTCACGTCCCACTCTTCATCACTTGATTGACCACTAGATCTGAGTCGCCATAGACCATCGAAGCGACGGACGCCGAGTGAGATGGACATGCGCAATCCATATAGGAGGGCCTCAGACTCGCCTCATTGTTGGAGGAATCAAAGTGTATCTGGAGCACATACCTAAGCTTATCTCCTCTGGGGAAACCAGAACAACCCCAAAGACCGTAACCATTCAAATCTTGGAGCCGTCAAAGAACATGGTCCAATGCTCCGAGTGAACTTCAGTCGGCTGCTGTTGTTCAATCCACTCGGCGAGGAAATCCGCTATAGCCTGGGACTTAATGGCTTTCTTTGCCTCGAATTTTATATCAAGCGGAAGAAGTTCAATCGCCCATTTCGCCACTCGACCGGTTATGTCTCATTATGCAAGATCTCTCGATAAAGGAGCGTCACCGACGATCGTGATAGAATGATCGAGAAATAATGAGCAACCTTCTTTGTGGGCATGTATATACCATACACAAGCTTCGATAATGAGGATATCTCTGCTTGGATGGAGTCAAGACTTCGGACAAATAATACACCGGCGCTGAACTTTGAAGGCCTTTCCTTCCTCTTCCCGCCGACCGTAAGCACGTAATCGACAACTTGTCCAAAGGCTGCAATGTAAAGCAACAGAGGCTCTTTGCTGATTGGAGCAGCAAGCACCGGCTGGGTGGAGAGCGAGCTTTAGCTCGGCAAACGCTGCATCGACTTCCGGAGTCCACTCGAACTTGTCGGCCTTCTTCATCGATCGGTAAGAGGTAATGCCTTCTCACCGAGTCATGAGATGAATCGACTTAAAGCGCCAAGCATCCATAGAAGCTTCGACGTCGTGCACTCGCACAGTATGTTTCATTCGGAGAATAGTGCCGATTTTTTCAGGGTTAGCGTCGATCCCTCGTTCGGAAACGAGAAAACCGAGTAATTTTCCACCAGGAACTCCGAACGTGCATTTCGACGGATTGAGCTTGATATCGTACCTTCTGAGGTTGGCAAACATTTCGGCGAGGTCAGCAAGCAGGTCGGAACCTTTTCGCGACTTAACGACGATATCATCCATATACGCTTCCACATTCCGACTGATTTGAGTGAGAAGACACTTCTGAATCATTCGCATAAATGTGGCTCCGGCATTCTTGAGGCGAATGGCATGGTGATATAGCGTAAGCACTGAATGGAGTGATGAAAGCTGTTTTTATTTCATCGGGTCCATACAGACGGATCTGATGATACCCAGAATATGCATCTAGAAAAGACAATCTCTCACATCCCGCGGTCGAGTCAACAATCTGATCTATGCGGGGGAGAGGAAAATGATCCTTCGGGCAGGCCCGATTGATGTGCTTAAAATCAATGCACATGCGGAGTGAGTTGTCCTTCTTGGGAACCATGACGACATTAGCAAGCCATTCGGAGTGATATATCTCTTGATGAATCCTGCCGCCAACAAATGAGCCACTTCTTCACCAATAGCTTTTCTTCTTACGACGGCGGACCGCCAAGATGCTCTTTGACTGGTTTTATGGACTTGTCGACTCAGAGGCGATGCTCAGCCAGCCTCGAACACCCGCATGTCACCGGCTTCCATGCGAAATGTCCCAGTTCTCACGGAGGAACTGGATGAGCGCTTCTTCCTATTTCGGGTCGAGTGTCGTGGAGATGTGGGTCGGGGCTGCATTGGGATCAGTCGGGTGAATATGGACTGGCTTCGTCTCACCAGACGACTGAAATGCAGACTCTGTGGCTGGCTTCTTGGATCGTAACAAATCACTCGGATCTGCGTTTTGCATGTACTCCTCGAATTCGACCGCTGTCACTTGGGAGTCGGCAATCTTCGAGCCCTTCTGAAAGCACTCTTCTGCCTTCTTCCGATCGCCGGTGACAGTGATAACTCCTTTGGGGCCTGGCATTTTCAGTTTGAGGTACACGTAGCATGGTCGAGCCATGAATCGTGCGTAGGCTGGCCTCCCCAAAATGGCGTGGTATGCGCTCTGAAAATCCACAACCTCAAAGGTAAACTTTTCCTTGCGAAAGTGCTTGGAATCACCAAAAACCACGTCCAGGGCGATTTGGCCGAGTGAATTGGCCTTCTTCCCCGGTATGACTCGCGGAAACTCATGTTGTCGGCGCCAATCGACATCGAATGCCCATCCCTTTCAATGTATCCGCATATAACAGATTCAGCCCATCGCCACCATCCATCAAGACCTTTGTCGATCGAGTGCCTTCGACAATCGGATCGACCACCAACGCTTGCCGCCAGAGTGGCAATGTGAGTCGGGTGATCGATTGGTCGAATGTGATGGGTGTATGGGACCATTTCACATAACTTGGCTTTACTGGGCAACCATGTTCACTTCCCGTTGATGACTTTCGATCGACTCTTGCTTTCCACATCTGCGAAGATCATCGAGTGGAGTTGACATGCGGATATTCTTCCTCACCGTCCTCTTTGTCTCCGCCTTGTCGGCTCCTTCTCCTTGTCCTTAGACTGTTTTACCTCAAACTTCTGGATCGAGTCGACATTTGGCAGTGGTGTGCTTTGGGTAAATGATGTTGCCCTCTTCGTCCTTCTTTGTGTGAATATGGCATGGCATATCCATCACGCATTGCCTTCTTTATCCTTTACTTTCTTTGGATTCCGGATCCTTTCGCTTCCCTTGAACTTCCCCGAGTCACGGCGGGGCCTCTCCAGAGCTGCTGGCTCGGCTTTTCGTTCGCTTCCGACTGAATTTCCCTTCTCCGATCGACTTGGCTTGTATTTGCCGCTTTGGAGTCGGTCTTCTTCCTCGCCACATGATTTGCTAGCAATCTCCATCATTCGACTCAAGGTCATGTCCCCGGTTCGACCAAACTTCGACTCAATTCTCTGCTTTTGACGCCATCTTTGAAGGCGAAAAGCGCTGATGGTCGGACACATTTTCCACAAGATGGTGCAAAGTAATCCACCTCTGAATGTACTCTCGGAGAGTTTCATTGGTCTTCAGACACAAACTTGCAGCTCTGTCAAACCAGCCGGTCGCTTGCAAGTCCCTTAAAAGTCTCGACGAACACTCGGGACAAATCTTCCCAAGTGTATATCTTGCTAGGAGGTAATCGATTCAGCCATGCTCGCGAACCTTCCAACATGAGGGCAAATGCTTCATGGCCACCTCATCATTCCCACCCGATCTGAACAGCCACTGGTAATCTTCAAGCCAAGTTTCGGGCTTGGATTCCCCGATGAACTTGTCGACTCCTGTTGCCAACCTGAAATTGGGGGAATTATCATGCTCGATAGCCCCGCTAAAACATTCCGACCAGATGTGCACAAGACTGCTGGTGGGTGCATCTCTCTCGGGTCCACCTCGATGGGCTCTGTTCCGGTCGACGAAGCCTTGCACGATAATGGATCGCGTCAAAGCCAGTTCCACGGGTCGACCGGAACTCTTCGCCCGTCTCGAATCGACGTCTGCCATCTTGCCGCCGAGGAACGTATGACCCTTCCTCGGGGGAAAGGGCACTCGACGCTGTCATCTCGGTCGAATCGGTCTCAGACCGCTTCTGCCGGTTGTCGCGCCCTTCTCGCCATGGAGGCGATCTGGGGCTGTGAGTCGATCGATAAAGATTCGCAGCGATGGATCGATCGTGAATTCTGCTTGCGCGACACGGCTGAGTTCGGTCTCCGCTGCTCGAGTAAATCTACGATCGCTGCAAGCCTCTCCCGCTTCCGATCGACGGCTGGATAGACTACGCTATACGAAAGTTACCTGCTAAATTTTGAATTGGCGTCGCGGTATACCTGAGTCGGTGGGAAGAGTCGACGCGGATCGCTTCGGGATTCGTTGCAGCAGCTCGTCGAGTGCTCGCCAAGATTCTCGGCGAGCGCGTTCAGCCACATTGGCCAAACGTGCTTCCTCCATGGCGAGAGCCTCGGGGTTTCTCCGCGATGGGAGTATGCGGGGCATCCATGTTCTGCGGGCGGCTCTTCTCTCTGCAGAGAGTCGAGTGTCTCGGGCTGGTACTCTTCGTGCTTTGCACGGGTCTCTCCTCGGCGGCTCCACCGCCGGGCGGCCGAGGATCGCGAGGGCCGCCGACCATGAGAATCTCCGCCGCTGGATCACTGCTATCACACTCGGATGCGCTCTCTCGAGCCGGTCGATGATCGAATAAAGCCAGAGGGAATCGTCGGGCTCAATGGCGCGACTTGGGCGATGGCTGTCCGGCGAGCCACCGCGTGCTTCACCCACCGCTGGAGTCTCGACCGACAGAGCGCTTGCGCTGGTGGGAAACTGGGTGGGCGATCGATAAAGGAGTCGACCGACACGGGTCGATGGTTGTCGCAGCGTAACGCCGCGAACACAGCGCGAAGTGCGTCGCCCGCAGACGGGAGCGCCTCGATGTCAAGTGGAGCCTCCTGAGCCACGCGGAGTCGTCGGCGACAAAGGTGAGAGCACCGAGACGGATCTCGCGCCTCAACCAAAACTCCAGCAGTCATCATGATGAAGGTACTCGAATACCGCAACTCCTCCACAAATCGCTAAAACACCGCCCCACGGTGGCGCCAACCGTCGTGGTTCTATGTCCGACAAGAGAATAGGGGTAGGTCAGAGAGGCAAGGTCCTAGCTATGGAGTAGTTGTGAAGACAAGGGATGTACGAGTTCAGGCCCTTCTCGGAAGAAGTAACAGCCCTACGTCTCGGAGCCCTGAGGCGGTCGAGTGGATTATGAATGTAGGTATTACAAGAATGCGAACCCCTCTATCTGTGGAGGGGGGTGGCTTATATAGAGTGCGCCAGGACCCCAGCCAGCCCACATAATGGAGAGGTTAAAGTACATTAAGCCTGGGGCGTTACTGGTAACGCCCCTCATAAAGCGCCTTAACTATTATTAAGTCTATTCAATAGCAAGCCGTTGTGTTGCAGAGCGTCTTCTGACCTTCTGGTGGTCGAGTGAGTCTTCATGGTCGAGTGAGTCTTCCATGGTCGAGTCCTTCCAGTCCAGTCGAGTGGATTCCTTTTTGGTCGACTGGAAGATGATCTCTTCTAAGAGTGTCCTTGGGTAGGATGTTTAGGTCAGGCCTATGACCCTACCCTAGGTACATGAATCCATCAGAGGATCTTCGTGAATTTCAATAGGCAAGTTGTGTTTCAAAATAGGTCCTTGCTAAAAGAATACTTCATCTATTTCCCTCCTTTCATTCATAAACATATCATTTTCACGGTCTAGCAAATATTGTTCTAAAGGATCGTTAGGAGGCACGACAATAGAAGCAAGACCAATAATTTCATCTTTACTAGGCAATTCTTTATCATGGGGTTGTCTACGGAATTTGGAGAAATTAAAATCATGAGACATATCCCCTAAACCAACAGTAACAATATCCTTTTCGTAGTCTATCTTAGCATTAATAGTATTCAAGAAGGGTCTACCAAATATAATGGGACAAAAGTTATCTTGTGGGGAACCAAGAACAAGAAAATTAGTAGGATATTTAATTTTCCCATACAAGACTTCAACATCTCTAACAATCCCTACTGGTGAAATAGTGTCTCTATTGGCAAGCTTAATAGTAACATCAATATCTTCTATCTCAGCAGGTGCAATATCATGCATAATTTCTTTGTATAAGGAATGAGGTATTGCACTCACACTAGCACCCGTATCACATAAGCCATGATAACAATATGATCTCCTATTTTAACAGAAACAACAGGCATGCCAACAACAGGTCTATGTTTATCTTTAGTATCGGGTTTAGCAACTCTAGCAGCTTCATCACAACAATAAATAACATGCCCATCTATATTATCGACCAAGAGATCTTTAAGCATAGCAATGTTAGGTTTAACTTTAATTTTCTCAGGGGGTGTAGGTGTTCTAGTATTACTCTTACAAACCACAGTTAAAGCTTTAGCATGATCCTTTATTCTAACAGGGAAAGGTGGTTTCTCAATATAAGCAGTAGGAACAATAGGATCAACATTATAAGTAATAGTTTCTTCTTCGACTTTAACAGGTTCTACTACTTTCACTTCAATGGGAGGATGATATTTAAACCACTTCTCCTTAGGGAGATCAATATGAGTAGCAAATGATTCACATAAAGAAGCTACTATCTCAGAGTCAAGTCCATATTTAGTGCTAAATTCATGAAAAGCATCGGTATCCATGAAAGATTTAACACAATCAAACTTAGGGGTTATACTTGACTCCTTACCTTTGTCGAGTTCCCAATCTTTAGAGTTGCATTTAATTGTTTCCAATAAATCCCATTTGAATTCAATAGTCTTCATCATAAAAGAGCAAGTACAAGAAGTATCAAGCATGGAGCGATCATTATGAGAAAGCCGAGCATAATTTTTTTGAATAATAATTTCCCTTGAGAGCCCATGATTGGGGCATGAATATAACATTGCCTTAAGCCTCCCCCAACCTTGAGCGATACTTTCTCATTCACGAGGCCAAAATTATATATATATATATATATATATATATAATTTCGATCATGATGAACCAGATGCATAGGATAAAACTTATGATGAAATTCCAATTTCAATTGATTGTAGTTCCATGATCCAATATCATCACATAGCCAATACCATGTCAATGCCTTTCCCTTCAAAGATAAAGGGAAGACCTTCTTGACAACATCCTCGGGCATACCTGCAAGCCTAAATAATCCACAAACTTCATCCACATAGATTAGGTGCATATCGGGATGTAATGTTCCATCTCCTGTATAAGGATTAGCTAGCAGTTTCTCTATCATACCCGAAGGAATTTCAAAGTAAATATTTTTAGTAGGTTCAATAGGTTGAGGAGCAACTCTTTGCTCTTCCGGTCGGGGTGAAGATACCCCGAACAATCCCCTCAAAGGATTATTTTCCATAGTAACAAGTGATAGTAAATTTCAGCACACTATATAAATGTTTCCTTACCAAATTCCACTTACCAAAGGCGCTTCACTCCCCGACAACGGCGCCAGAAAAGAGTCTTGATGACAGTAAAACAGGTAAAAGATCGTTAGCAGAGACCACCTGGGGGTTCCCTCGTACGTCAAAGCTTTTTGCCTTCTTGGTGTATCCGTCCCTTGATAGGTCCAATGATCGTGTTATCGGAAAAAGCCTCGGAAAGAGAAAAAACCTGAAATAAAAAGAAAAAGTAAAGGTATGTGGGTCCACGAGCGGTGGAGCCCATTACGGACTGCGGTCTAGCTGTGCCTCCGTCCATGCCCATGGTATTTTAAGTGTGTAGTTATGTACGCGCGGCACGGGCATTGCCGCCTTGTTGGGACTGGGACAGAGGCCAAATTGCTAGTCGATCTCTTGACGAGCTGGACTGTCCTGCTGCAGAGTAGTCCGGACTCGCTTGACGGCGTCCGGGAGCTTGGCTGCTGAATTGCGGTTATGCCTGAAAAGGCCGCTCGGTAGTTCTGCTGCAAGGACAGCGGTGTGCTCCTCAGTACGGAGGGAGCGTTCTGTGTTTCCATTGATCGTTATGACACCGCGCGGTCCGGGCATCTTGAGCTTGAGGTAGGCGTAGTGCGGCACCGCATTGAATCAAAGCAATGCAGTTCGTCTCGGCGCAAAGGCATGATAGCCATCTGCGAAGGGAAGATATCGAAGATCAACTCTTCGCTTCGGAAATTATTCGGGGATCCGAAGACCACTTCCAGTGTGATTGAGCCCGTACAGCAGGCCTCTACACCTGGTATGACACCTCTAAAGGTGATTTTTGTGGGCTTGCTCCTTGAGGGATCGATACCCATTTTGCGCACTGTATGCTGATAGAACAGGTTCAGGCTGCTGCCACCATCCATGAGGACTCGCGTGAGGTGGAATCCATCAATAATTTGGTCAAGGACCAGTGCGGCTGAACCGCCATGACGGATACTGGTTAGATGGTCCCTGTGATCGAAGGTGATCGGATAGGATGACCATGGGTTGAACTATGGGGCGACTGGCTCCATCACGTAGACGTCCCTGGGTGCATGCTTGCGTTCCCTCTTGGGGATATGGGTGTCATATATCATGTTCACCATTTTGACTTGGGGAGGAAACTTCTTCTGTCCCCCTGTGTTGGGTGGCCGTGGTTCCTCGTCATCGTCCTTGCTTTGCGACCCCTTCTCCTTGTTCTCAGCGTTTAACTTGCCGACCTATTTAAAAACCCAACACTCTCTGTTGGTATGATCGGCTGGTTTATCAGGAGTGCCATGGATTTGGCATGGACGGTTGAGTATGCGGTTCAAACTGGACGGGCTCAGATTGTTTCTCTTAAATGGCTTCTTTCGCTGACCGGACTTAGAGCCACTGAATTCGGCGTTGACCGCCGTGTCTTCGGCATTGTCACCGTTGTTTCAATGCTTATGTCTATTGCGTCGGGGCTTGCCGTTGCTATTTCTGGCTTCAGAAGTGCCACGTTCTCTTGTATTGTTGTTGCTACGGGCTAGCCAACTATCTTCGCCCGCACAGAAGCGGGTCATGAGTGCCGTGAGGGCTGACATGGATTTCGTTTTTTCCTGGCCGAGGTGTCTGGCCAGCCATTCGTCGCGGATGCTGTGCTTAAAGGCCACTAGGGCTTCGGCGTCCGGACTGTCGATGATCTGGTTCTTTTTAGTCAGGAACCTGGTCCAGAATTTCCTGGCTGACTCTCCGAGCTGTCGGATTATGTGACTTAGGTCATCGGCATCCAGAGGTCGGACATATGTGCCTTGGAAGTTGTCGAGGAAGGCGTCCTCCAAGTCCTCCCAGCTGCCAATGGAGTATTCGGGCAGACTGTTCAACCAGTACCTAGCTGGTCCCTTGAGTTTGAGCGGGAGGTATTTGATGGTGTGAAGATCATCACTGCGGGCCATATGAATATGGATAAGAAAGTCCTCAATCCATACTGCGGGGTCTGTTGTGCCATCATATGATTCGATGTTCACGGGTTTAAACCCTTCTGGGAAATCATGTCCCATTACTTCATCAATGAAGCAAAGGGGGTGTGTGGCGCATCTATATCGATCCAAGTCGTGACGTAGCTCGGATGGAGTTCGTTTGCGGTTTTCGGCCCGGACGTGGTTATGTTTGTCACGTTCAGCCGGATGGCCATCGTCGCGCATCGAGGCACGCCCCCGTGATCTATAGATTGATCTTGTCTAACCTGCTCCATTTTCGAAGTCATGCTGTAGGTCATGTGTATATCCCCGAGTTGTTGTATTTCTGTTTGTTCGGCGAGGTAGTGCGGGCTGGTGTTCGGCTTGAGGTGCCGCTTTGTCCCGGCCATGTGGTGGTTGGTCAGCCACATTGTACCTTGGTAGGACGGGCTCCAGCGCCTCGCCATCAAACTGTTGTAACAGTTTGCGCTTCGGGTAGCTTTTGGTTTGGCGCTTGAGGCCATATTCCTCGGCTGCCAGGACATCAGTCCATCTTTCGTTGAGCAGATCTTGATCAGCTTGAAGCTACTGCTGCTTCTTTTTCAGGCTCCTAGTAGTGGCAATTAGCCGGCGTTTAAAGCGTTCCTGTTCAGTAGGCTCCTCAGACACGATAAAATCTTCATCACCGAGGCTCACCTCGTCCTCGGAGAGCGGAAGGTAGTCGCTATCCTCCGAATCTTCATTCATGGCCTGTTCGCCGGGGCTGACTCGCCCATCCTCCCGTTCCTCCTACTCGGAGGTTGGCTTAACGGGATCTTCATTGTCTTCGGCGTCGTCCGGAGTGTTATTTTCTCCCTTGATGGTATTGCTATTTTTACTACGGTGTGGCTTAGAGCGGCACCGTTGATGTCAGCGCTTTGGCTATATCTCAGGAGGTTTATCCTCGACTGGATTTTCATCATCGCTGTTGTTTTATTTGGGTGTATCCACCATGTATATGTCGTACGAGCTGGTGGCTGTCCAATGCCCTATAGGCGGTGGTTCCTGCTCCTCTCCGGCATCGTCGTCCATACTGTTGATGTCTTCGGAGTCGTAATCAAGCATGTCGGTTAAGTCCTCGACAATGGCTATAAAGTGGGTGGTGGGTGGGAAATGAAGTTCTTCGTCGTCCGCTTCCCATTCGAGCCAGACATAGGTCGGCCGAGAGTCCCCCGACAAGGGGAGGGATTTTAACGAGTTTAACACGTCGCCAAAAGGCGAGTGCTGGAAGATGTCCCCAGAGCTGAACTGCAAGATCGGCGCCCAATTAGGTTTGATGGACACGAGTGCACGCGGTCTGGAACCTATGGCCGGAGACGAGTCCGAGGTTCCGGGGACACAAGCCCAACTCAATGTTGGGGCTGTGTGCGGCTCGAGTGCTCCACGACTTCCGTGGAGGGGCTAAGCTTCCCATCTTCGGATGACACGATCTGCTCCAGATCTAAGGCCAGAGCGGTTACAGGCGCTATCTCCTGAGCATGGCCAGATGACAGATCTAGGTCATGTTCATCGTGGTGGCCAGGGACAGCCGTCATGGGTTCGAACCTATCGAAGATCAAGTCTCCGCGGATATCGACCACAAAATTCAGGCTTCCAAATCTGACCTGATGGCCAGGGGCGTAGCTATTAATCTTCTCTAGATGGCCAAGCGAGTTGGCCCGCAGTGCGGAGCCGCCGAATACGAAGATCTGACCAGGGAGGAAGATCTCCCCCTGGACTGCGTTGTTGTAGATGATTGATGGAGCCATCAAGCCTTCTAGTGACGACGCAGCGGAACTCTCAATGAAAGCACCAAGGTCGGTGTCAAAACCGGCGAATCTTGGGTAGGGTGTCCTGAACTGTGCGTCTAAGGCTAATGGTAACGGGAGGCGGGGGACACAATGTTTACCCAGGTTCGGGCCCTCTCTATGGAGGTAATACCCTACTTCCTGCTTGATTGATCTTGATGAATATGAGTATTACAAGAGTTGATCTACCAGGAGATCGTAATGGCTAAACCCTAGAAGTCTAGCCTATGAGGTTATGATCGTTGTCCTACGGACTAAACGCTCCGGTTTATATAGATATCGGAGGGGGCTAGGGTTACACAAAGTCGGTTACAAAGAAAGGACTATATATAACCGAATCGCCAAGCTTGCCTACCACACAAAGGAGAGTCCCATCCGGACACAGGGAGAAGTCTTCTATCTTGTATCTTCACAGCCCAACAGTCCGGACCAAGTATATAGTCCGGCTGTCCGAGGACCCCTTAATCCAGGACTCCCTCAAGCGGCCTCAGGTCCAGTAAGAGCCCCTGAGGTGCATGTTCAGGAGGTCCCATTTGACGAGCAAGAGGCTCTCAAAAGAGTGAAAGGGAAATATCCTTGCCGTAGCGAGATCGCAAGGGGTGAATCGACGAACATGAGGTTCACACTTTGCATATGTTCAGGGACTTATCTCGGTGCTGCAGTAATCCTTGCGCTGCAAGGGCAGCCTTCATGCGAGGCATGGCTAGGCTCCAACAACTGCGGCGTTCCCAGGCAAGACTAGTGCGGACCCCTTCTTCCTCGCTCATCTGGGTGCTCTACGTCATCGGGTCCCGGCCCTCGAGCAAGGCTCAGCCGCCGCTAGTATGCTAGGTCACGATGCCGTGGTCAAGGCCAGGGGGTGAGGGCTCGAGGGCCAGTAGGGGCCCCAGAGGTGCGATGCTCAAAGGGCCTCCTTTAACGTGCAAGTGAATTGCATGGAAAAAGGGGTTGATGGCCTCATGAAGGTGCCTTGGAGGGGTCGCGACCTACCGTCCTGGCTCCGAGGTCCCTGCAGGTTAGCTACAGGCAGAAAGCACAGAATACAGCAATGCTCGCTGACCTACCAGTGATCTTTCCGCAAAAGGGTGAAGGCACCAAGGACCCGATGAAGGGACATGCGTGGGGAAGGCTGCGAGCCAGAGCTTTGTCTCTCAGATTTATCAGCGCTGCAGGGACGGACCCGAGCATAGGAACCGTGCCAACAGCCCCCATCGCGGGAGAAGCGAGACGCGGGTTAGCTCGCTCGGAGGCTACGTGGGGTGACTCCTGAGATGTCTCCAACGTATCTATAATTTTTGATTGTTCCATGCTATTATATTACATGTTTTGGATGTTTATGGGCTTTACTAAACACTTTTATATCATTTTTGGGACTAACCTATTAACCGGAGGCCAAGCCCGAATTGCTGTTTTTTTTTGCTTATTTCAGTGTTTCGAAGAAAAGGAATATCAAAGGAAGTCCAAACGGAATGAAACCTTCAGGAGAGTTATTTTTGGAATGGAAGCAATCCAGGAGACTTGGAGTAGACGTCAGGGAAGCAACGAGGAAGCCACGAGGTAGGGAGGCGCGTACCGCCCCCCTGGACGCGCCCCCACCCTCATGGGCCCCTGACTGACTTCTTATGCCTATATATGTCCATATACCCTAAAAACATTGGGGAGCACAATAGATCGGGAGTTCCGCCGCCGCAAGCCTCTGTAGCTACCAAAAACCAATCGAGACCTGTTCCAAGACCTGCGGGGGGGGATCCTCACCAGTGGCCATCTTCATCATCCCAGCGCTCTCCATGACGAGGAGGGAGTAGTTCACCCTCGGGTCTAAGGGTATGTACCAGTAGCTATGTGTTTGATCTCTCTCTCTCTCTCTCTCTCTCTCTCTCTCTCTCGTGTTCTTGAGGTGATATGATCTTGATGTATCACGAGCTTTGCTATTATAGTTGGATCTTATGATGTTTTCCCCCCTCTACTCTCTTGTAATGGATTGAGTTTTCCCTTTGAAGTTATCTTATCGGATTGAATCTTTAAGGACTTGAGAACACTTGATGTATTTCTTGCCATGCTTATCTATGGTGACAATGGGATATTCACGTGATCTATTTGATGTATGTTTTGGTGATCAACTTGCGGGTTCAGTGACCTTGTGAACTTATGCATAGGGGTTGGCACACGTTTTTGTCTTGACTCTCCGGTAGAAACTTTGGGGCACTCTTTGAAGTACTTTGTGTTGGTTGAATAGATGAATCTGAGATTGTGTGATGCATATCGTATAATCATGCCTACGGATACTTGAGGTGACATTGGAGTATCTAGGTGACATTAAGGTTTTGGTTGATTTGTGTCTTAAGGTGTTATTCTAGTACGAACTCTATGATAGATCGAACGGAAAGAATAGCTTCGTGTTATTTTTCTGCGGACTCTTGAATAGATCGATCAGAAAGGATAACTTTGAGGTGGTTTCGTACCCTACAATAATCTCTTCGTTTGTTCTCCGCTATTAGTGACTTTGGAGTGACTTTGTGTTGCATTTTGAGGCATACTTATATGATCCAATTATGTTATTATTGTTGAGAGAACTTGCACTAGTGAAAGTATGAACCTTAGGCCTTGTTTCCTAGCATTGCAATACCGTTTGTACTCACTTTTATCATTAGTTACCTTGCTGTTTTTATATTTTTCAGATTACAAATACCTATATCTACCATCCATATTGCACTTGTATCACCATCTCTTTGCCGAACTACTGCACCTATACAATTTACCATTGTATTGGGTGTATTGGGCACACAAGAGACTCTTTGTTATTTGGTTGCAGGGTTGTTTGAGAGAGACCATCTTCATCCTACGCCTCCCACAGATTGATAAACCTTAGGTCATCCACTTGAGGGAAATTTGCTACTGTCCTACAAACCTCTGCACTTGGAGGCCCAACAACGTCTACAAGAAGGTTGTGTAGTAGGAATCAAGCTCTTTTCTGGCGCCGTTGCCGGGGAGGTGAGTGCTTGAAGGTATATCTTTGATCTTGCAATCGAATCTTTTTGTTTCTTGTTTTATCACTAGTTTAGTCTATAAAAGAAAACTACGAAAAAATGGAATTGAGTTTGCCTCATACGCTTCATCTTTTTAATATCTTTCGTGAAAATGATGGAAAGGAAAATTGTGCTCAAGTGCTAGAAGAAGAAGTCTATAAAATGTTTGGAACTAAATCTTTGAATGATGAGCATGATTGCAATGTTGTTAGTATGAACTCTTTGAATATCCATAGTACCAATGATGATTGCACTAGTCATGATGAAAATGTCTCTTATAAGCATGTCAACTTTTGTGGAGTGCGTAGAGTTTGCAAGTACACACCAAATAGGGAAGATAGATTTTGCAAGAGGCATAAGTATTTAGAAACTAAATGGTTGCACGAGAGGCTAGATGATTGTGCTGAAAGATTCAATATTTATCGCCATCCTTGTGAACTTTGCAATGAACATGGTCATTTAAATCTCCAATGCAAATTGTTTCATGATTGAATCGTGTCCAAAATTTGTGATAACTTGATTACTGAGGGAGTCCTGGACTAGGGGGTATCCGGACAGCCGGACTATCAATATCCGCCGGACTCCAAGACTACGAAGATAGAAGATTGAAGACTCCGGCTCGTATCCGGATGGTACTTTCCTTGGCATGGAAGGCAAGCTTGGCAATACGGATATGTAGATCTCCTACCATTGTAACCGACTCTGTGTAACCCTAGCCCTCTCCGGTGTCTATATAAACCGGAGGGCTTTAGTCCGTAGGACAACATACATCTCAACAATCACACCATAGGCTAGCTTGTAGGGTTTAGCCTCCTTGATCTCGTGGTAGATCTACTCTTGTACTACCCATATCATCAATATTAATCAAGCAGGACGTAAGGTTTTACCTCCATCGAGAGGGCCCGAACCTGGGTAAAAACATCGTGTCCCTCGTCTCTTGTTACCATCCACCTAGACGCACAGTTCGGGACCCCCTACCCGAGATCCGTCGGTTTTGACACCGACATTGGTGCTTTCATTGAGAGTTCCTCTGTGTCGTCACTGATAGGCTCGATGGCATCTTCAATCAACAGCGCTGTCCAGGGCGAGACTTTTCTCCCCGGACAGATCTTTGTATTTGGCGGCTTTGCACTGCGGGCCAATTCTCTTGGCCATGTGGAGCAGATCGAAAGCTACGCCCCTGGCCGTCAGGTCAGATTTGGAAGCTTAAACTTCACGGCCGATATCCGCAGAGACTTGATCTTCGACGGACTCAAGCCACACCGAAGGCGCCGACTTTGTGGCGATGGGCATGATCTAGCTCTGCCACGAACAGTGCCTTGGTGGCGCTGCGGATCAGCTTCGCCATTAGCCCGAGCCGATCGCCCAGATTGAGGGCCGGTGGATAGACGCCACAGGGGCTTCAACATCCACGGCGATGGGGCCGAACACCAATCTTGTCCCCCGCGAAACTCGTGATTCCGAGGCGCCGGACTCCTCGCCGGACTCCGAACCTCCCGCGCCCCTACCAATCGATCCGGATTGGGCGCCGGTTATGGAATTCACCGCCACGGACATCTTCCAATACTCGCCTTTTGGCGATATCCTGAATGCACTAAAGCATCTCTCGTTATCAGGAGAGTCCTGGCAGGACTATGGCCAGGAGGGCTGGGGTGCGGACGACGAAGAAATTTAGATCCCACCCACCACCCACTTTGTAGCCACTGTCGACGATATAACCGACATGGTAGACTACGACTCCGAAGACATCGACGCTATGGACGATGATGCCGGAGACGAAGAAAAAACAGAGCTTATACAGCACGACAGGACCACCTCGTTGCATGACATATATATGGTGGACACCCCAAAGGGGAGCGATAACGAGGACCAACGGGCCGCGGCAGAAGATGACCCCGCCGATAAACGACCAAAACGACGGCGTAGACACCGCCCTAAGTCCCGCCTCGATGACAACAACACTCCCAAGGAGCCCGCGATAGGGCAGGGCTCACAATCGGACGATGAACATGCAAATAAGCAACCGTCGAACATGATGAGTCAGATAATCAACCCAAGCCCAGCGAGAACAACAGTCCGGACGACCGTATGCCGGACACGTCGCCGGAGAGTAAGAACCTCCAGAAAAGACTCGTCGATCTTGCAAGAAGCTGAAGAAGGAAAACGGAGGCTCAAAACAGCGGAAGACACACTCAGAATGAGATGGAGCAAAGTGCTCAAAACCGCAGATAAGTACGGCAATGGCCACCAATCAAAGAGCTACCCGAAGCGCAAGCTGCTACCGGAATTCGACGAAGAGGCCATAGAGCCTCCACCGTCCAGAAATAAAGGGGCTGCCTGGTTGGATAGATGGCCAGATGACAGGCCAAATTATGAAAGTGGCGCCACACATAAATACACCAACGAACTCGGAAGGATAGATGGCCCAGCCAGGTCCATTTACGGGCCAAAGGAGAAGGCCCCAAGAAGCAAGGCAACACGCCAAGTGTCCGATGATAGCGGCACACACAAATCTGGGCGCCAGACACCCACTATGTTTCACCGATGAGGTGCTGGACCATGAATTCCCAGTGATTTAAGCCCATAAACATAGAGGCCTACGATGGAACAATGCACCACAGAGTCTGGATAGAAGATTATATACTACATATACACATGGCGGAGGAGACGATCTCCACGCCATAAAATACCTAGCCCTCAAGCTCAAAGGGCCAGCCCGTCATTGGCTTAAAAGCCTCCCGAAAACACTTGTTGGAAGTTGGGAAGAGCTCGAGGACGCTTAGAGCAAATTTTCAAGGGACTTATGTCCGTCCTCCGGATGCGAGATGATCTAAGTCATATAACTCAACAGCCCGGAGAGTCAGCATGAAATTTCGAACAGGTTCCTTACGAAAAAGAACCAAATAGTCGATTGTCCGGACGCCAAGCCTTAGCAGCTTTCAAGCACAATGTCCGAGACGAATGGCTCGCCAGCACCTCGGTCAAGAGAAACCAAGAACAATGTCCGCACTAACAAGCCTCATGACCCGCTTCAAGAAGAGGATAGCTGGTTAGCAAGATGCAGACCAAGCGACCCAAGTACATCGAGATAAGAGATGGAAATGGAAGATCACGGTAGCAGAAAGATCAGCACGGAATAAAGAGAAAAGCCCAAAGAGCACGGCAATCAACGCCGATTCAAAAGCTCATGGCCCAATAATAAGACACACCTCTTAAGGATGAGCGGACGAATTGTCCAACTTAAACAAAATTTTGGGTCGGATATGTCAAATCCACAGTACCCCCGGATGGCCTGAAATCACACCCACAGGGATTGTTGGGTTTTTAAACAGTCCGTCCGACTAAATGCCGAACACAAGGGGCTCGACGCGTCAAGCGAAGAAGATAAACTCCGCCAGTAGGGCACCGGAAAACAAAAGGCTTTCCCACAAGGGGTCAAAGCAGTAAACTCACTTCACGTGATAACACGGAAAAATAGTGCGGCACTTTCTAAAAAGAGCTTCGCGCGGTCCAACCCAGTAGACCGTAGAGATTGGACATCAAAACCAATCACTTTCGACCACCTGGACTATTCCAGATGCGTTCGAAACACGGGACGGACTCCCCTGATATTGAATCCCATAACAGACGGATTACAATTTACTAACGTCTTAATGGACGGAGGCAGTGACTTAAACCTGCTACATTCAAACACAGTCCGGAGGATGGGGATAGAGCCAACCAGAATCCGACACAGCCGCACTTCCTTCAAAGGAGTGACACCAGGCCCTTACGCCAAGTGCACAGGCTCTATATTACTAGTAGTAGTGTTCGGATCGCCGAACAATTTTCGACGCGAAAAATTAATTTTTCATATCGTCCCATTTGAAAGTGAATATCAAGCACTCTTGGGACGAAAGGCTTTTGTCCACTTCAACGCCATACCGCATTACAGCGTCTCTTACACTCAAGATGCCCGTCCGTGGGCGCCATTTCGCGGCGAGGGTCACTTAGGACCCCGACTCGGATAGACGAATCCGCCTCAAAGAAAGTTAGGGCTCCCTAGCCGCATACCCTTCACAGGGCTGCGGCGACAAACAATCACGGTTTCATATAAACCTTGCTTTAATTATTTATATTTCTTATTTTACATATTTTTCGCATCTAATTGTTTCTAAAACTAAACGCTCTCTCTTTCTACAGATGAACAATGTGCATACCCGCCCAGATAACGGCAAGAACGGAGACACAGCGCGTGCGCAGAGGGACCCGTTGCAAGGATTCTTTTCAGATTAAGACCTGCGTAGACCTTTTTTTATCGCTCTCTGTTGTTACTCTCCTTGGTTTCTTCCTATAGCCAAAGCGGAGCTCGACGCTTTGGCATCGGCCGCGTAAGACCATGCCCGCACGGACACTAGGGGCTTAGGGCATCGTTACGCCCATTATTATAAAGACCGAACACCTTAGGGAGTGTTCTGCGTCTCGAGTTAGGCATTATATGCATCAGTTCGAATCATGTCTTTGGTCAAATGTTGGGTTTGCCCGGCCTCCGTGTTTTGCTGCCTTACGCTCCGTATCATTGGCTAACCCGCACCAGGAGAACTATGCGATTGTGCCCCGATTAATTTGGCGAAAGCACCTCAATAGAGAAAGCCAAAACCGATCATTATGATACAATGAGAGTCCGTCACCACTCGATCGACTATCGGAATGTTTAGAATTCCCCGCTTTGACGAAGGACCATTTCCCGGTCAGGCACATACGCACCCCGAATCCGAAGATGTGCGGTGCCACCAGGGGCTATATCGTAGCCCCACCATCGAGCTCCACTGGCTAAGTGAAAGTGATAAAGCATTATAGTCCGGATTGCCTAGTTCACTACGCTACCACCTCCTTAAACAGTACCGAGACGTCGGATTAAGTGTGAAAACGCGCTATTTTTGAGAACACCCCCGCACCCTGTGCGTGGGGGCTGAAGCCGAAGACTGCAATCTTTCAAGTTATACAAAAGTATACGTAAACGGCCACACAGGAGAAGTTTTATTACTTGGGACGCACAAGTATAAAAAGCAGTTATAACATAATCATTGATTTACAAGCTAATACGTTCATTTGAACGTGATGTTTTCGAGCATCGCGACTCTATTATACGAAGCGCCACGCATAACTTCCCAGTAGTGCTCGACAGGAGCCGACTTTCATCCGAACCCTGGTGGCAACAAATGTGGCATCCATCTCCGGACAATGCACCTTCAGACGGGCAAGAGCCATCCGCTACCGGCGCAGCCGACCGCTTCTTGTCCTTTATATGCGGCACCGCCCAAGGAATTGCTGCAAGAAGTCAAGTAGCTCGTCACCTTGGACCTCTCGCCGGACATGGGCCACGATGTCGATCATGGCAAGTCCGGACAATCTATTTAGCTCGGCCCATTCGCCGGCCGGTCTGTCAATGGCGATGGCGATCCGACTGTGGAATTGAGACCAATATAGCTCTTCCATCTCGTGATCCTCCTGGCTCCGAAAGTGCTTCACGGCATCGGCTGCACTTGCAGCTAGGTCCATATACGGATCTTCCGGACTCCACAGCCGCTCAAATTGAGCATACCTGGCATCCATAAACCGGTGACGCAGCAGAACAGGCTTGCCAGCCACGATCTCTCCGGCCTGGCGCAGTTCCTCCTTCATAGCCCGCATTGCAGAGCGGGCATCCTTGGATTCGGTGGTGGCCTTCTTCAGATCTTCCCACTCTGATAAGCGCTCCTTTTCAAGAGCCTCATAGCGGTCGGCAGCATCCTTTACCTTCATGGCCAATTCGGCCACCTCCGCCCTGCTTAGGCAGTGCGCAGCCTTTTCGGCTTTCAACTCTTCGGCCGCCTTCGAGGCAGCCGCGTCACTCCTTCGGGCTTGCTCCTTAACTCGAGCAAGTTCGTCCCAAAGGCTCTCCACAGCAGCAGCACCGTCTGTATAACAGCATACAATTTATTAGAGGAGGGCTTCGACCCCCTTAAATATAGCAACTGCGGAGAATTTATTTACCTTGCGACTCGTCAAGTCATTGGTTGACAAGCGATATCAGCATCCGCCATGTCAAGTTGCCGACTTAGTTTGGCAAACTCATTAGTCCGGCTGGCCCTCGGACTATCCGCCACCTGCATAGGGACGGCGGTATTCATTACTTGAGATTTCGAGATTTCGATCCTCGGCACGCTGTCGTTTCCAACAACCTACCGAGTCTCAGGGGCTACTATCTATACAGGGCGCATTTTTATGTGCAAAACTGTTAAAAGACAAAAGGATGCGGCATTTTTGCATACCTCAAATCCCGCCAGCAAACTCATGGCGGCATTACGCAATCCGCTCTCGGCGGACGAAATCCTTCCAATCACCATACGCATTAACGCACGGTGATCTTCCTCAAATGGACGCCCTCTCAAGCAGATTCTTCAGCTTCTCCGCCCGGACACTAGTAGGTGCCGAACACTCGCCCTCCGGACTCGGGATACCCTCCGTGATGACACTTCGGTTCGCTTTGCCTCATCCGGCGGCGCCATGGATGGAGGCGATCGCTCGCATCATCTCCTAAGAAGGTCCCTCAAGATGAACTCATCTCGAGAAGGCTGCAGATCCGAACTGCAATATAAATATTTCGGTTAGCTACAGAAGCACAAATGAAGGTATTTCCTTACTAATTAATTCCCTCTTTCATACTCACGGCTCGCTGGAGGGCCGATCCTTTGGTGATGATCGTGCGTCCGGATTCTCTCCGGGCGCCGGACCCCCCGGGGAAGATCTCTTCCCACGCCTAAGGGCTTTGGCCTCCGGATCTTCTGGAGGGCCGATCCTTTGGTGATGATCGTGCATCCGGATTCTCTCCGGGCGCCGGACCCCCCGGGGAAGATCTCTTCCCACGCCTAAGGGCTTTGGCCTCCGGATCTTCGGAGGCGGTCCTCTTCTCCCCCTGAAGGGAGGGGTTCTTGGTTCCCCTCTTCGCCGCCTTTGGGCGAAATATTAGCTCCTCTATTTTCCCCGTTGCCCCTTCGTGGGTGCAACCTCCAACATTCTCGACCAAAGACGAGCTCCAGCAGCCTCTCTCGAGGGGGGCCGACACCTTATCAGCCTTGATCGCGCCACCCAGTCCTGTAAAGAACGAAGGGTCGAGGCGAACTTTAGAAAGGCGATAAATGTAATGTCCGGACTCGAGCTACTTACCCGAGTATCCGGCGATCGCGGCTTAGACCTCGCATCTCGGTGAATCCGACACGCCACCCGGTCCGAAGAACAACTTGTACATCTCCACGGGTGTTGCACCCATGAAGTGTTGGAGAATCCGAGGTCCTCCGGTTGAACTCCCATAGACGGAGAGGACGGCGCTACAGGCAGAGATGCTTGATTAGCATAACTCGCATCACCTTGATCAGTCGATCTCCCTCGCTTGGAGATCTCGAACCGCCCTGCAGTGAGGGCACGCCTTGAACGGCCCCCAATTGAGCCCTTGGTTGACCCACGACATCGGTTGGCGTGGAGGTCCCGGCGGAATGAGGGCGGCGGCTTTTTCCTGCTGCCCTTGAGCGGTGATATAGAACCACTCCTGCTGCCACAACCGAGTTCCTCTTGAAGGAACCTCGAGCCACGGGCATCGACCTTCTTGCTTATGGTCGCCCACCAAGACTCCGCTGACGCCCCGACCATCTTCGCTCCACTTGAAGGTCTTCACCATAGGCCAAGTGGGGATGACACGTGGAAGGCTTCGCAGACGATAATGAATGCGGAGATATGGAGGATAGACTCCGGAGCCAAGTTGTGAAAGTCCAGCCCGTAGTAGAACAGGAGCCCTCTCACGAAGGGATCCGTCGGGAAGCCTAAACCCCGGCGGAGGTGGGATACGAAAACGACGTATTCACCGGGCTCGGGGGCTGGCACAGCCTGCCCTTGGGCAGGCAACCTATGCGAAACCTCGTAGGCCAGGTACTTGGCCTCACGCAACTTCAATATGTACTCCTCCGTGATGGAGGAGGGCATCCACCGGCCCTGGAGGTCGGAGCCGGACATGATTAAGGATCTGAAGCGCTCGAATCTGAGGCTCTGAGTGTTGGAACTGGGAGCGGGGAAAAGATTCGATGCGATATTGAAGAACAAGGGCGAGCCTTGGTCCTCTTATAAAGGGGAAGAAATACCAAGGGCCGCCTCGTGACCGCTTGGGATTCCCCTTCGATAGAGGAGGCGTGGCGACGGGAACGGTTGGGTTACCCACGCACGTATTGATGAGAATCCCAGAATAAGGGGAACGCGATCTCTGCTTCGACAAGACGTGCCAAGGAAACCATTTCGCTAAACGTGCTGAGGTGGTATAGTAAAAAACGATTCAAACAAAGGCTTGGTTGCGGTGTGATGACACGCCGCATAATACGTCAGCAGATTGAGCTAAGTGTACATTTTATTCTCTCTACGATGGAATGTGGAATTTATTTTGTAGAGCCGGACACTATCCTGGTGTTCATGATCTTCTCTGGATTATTCAAGGGAGGAACCTGCCTTGCAATGCCGAACATTATGCGCGCCGGACTTATTGTCATTGAAGACTGGTTCAGGGGCTACTGAGAGAGTCCTGGACTAGGGGGTGTCCGGACAGCCGGACTATCAATATCCGCCGGACTCCAAGACTACGAAGATAGAAGATTGAAGACTCCGGCTCGTGTCCGGATGGTACTTTCCTTGGCGTGGAAGGCAAGCTTGGCAATACGGATATGTAGATCTCCTACCATTGTAACCGACTGTAACCCTAGCCCTCTCCGGTGTCTATATAAACCGGAGGGCTTTAGTCCGTAGGGACAACATACATCTCAACAATCATACCATAGGCTAGCTTTTAGGGTTTAGCCTCCTTGATCTCGTGGTAGATCTACTCTTGTACTACCCATATCATCAATATTAATCAAGCAGGACGTAGGGTTTTACCTCCATCGAGAGGGCCCGAACCTGGGTAAAAACATCGTGTCCCTCGTCTCTTGTTACCATCCGCCTAGACGCACAGTTCGGCACCCCCTACCCGAGATCCGCCGGTTTTGACACCGACAATTACCCTTGAGCATCATAAAGAGCTTAGTCTTCTTTTGGGGTATGAATAAATGAAATGTATAACCGAGGGTATTCCAAAATTTAATCTTGATAGATTTCTTGATTTTGATCAAGAAGAAATTTTTATGTATTGTGCGGTGAATTGCATTGAAAATCCTTATATTGCCAATTACATAAAGAAAAGAAAGCAAATAGAAGATGAAGAAAATACTAATGAAAGGGAAGAGACTTCCCAATATCCTCCTATTATTTCTTATGATGAATCAGGTAACGAGGAGGAGCCTTCTATCCAACCAATCTCATTAATAAGGAGCTTTAAAAGAGGGTTAAACCCACACATGATGTGAAGAAGAAAAAGAAAAGACGGAGAAGGAAAGGTAGAAAGGTATCCCGCCCAAATGATGTTTCTCCTATTACTCATTGTGATGATGATAGTTGCTATACTATTGGTGCTATCCATACTATTAATGATGAGAGTGATTATGCTTATGATATGAAAAAGCCCAAGCTTAGGGATGCTATATTTAATGAGAATGACATGTTTGAGAATATATTTGCTGCAATTAATGTTTGTCCTAAGCTTGGGTATGCTATGTTTAATGAATATGATATTTTTAGCCTCCTAAGTTTTGATGAGCAAATTTATTATGATGATAGCATGCCTCCTATTTATGATGGTTATATTGATGAAAGTGGGTTTGGAAGAGTGTAAACTTTAGGAAATAATGATCCCACTATTTTGGAGGGTGTTGAATCTTATAATATCTATGAAAGTGGATTTGCAGAGGTCATGACTTTATTTAGTGATGAATCCACTATTTTGGAAGAGGTTTCAATTGATTATGATGAGAACAAACTTGCTACTTATGATGATTATTGTGATGAAACTTATGCTATAAAAAGTAGTGATGATTATATTTATAAAACTTGTCATGATTATGATTACCCTTTTTATGAACATTCCTCTTTTAATATGGAAACAATTTATAGTATTCGAGTCTCTTATGATACTCCCACTATTCCGAATAAGAAGAATTTTGCTTACGAGGAGAGTAGTAAAATTTCTATGCAAGTAGATCATGAAAAGAATGTTTTAGGTGCTGGTTATATTGTTGAATTCATTCACCATGCTACTGAAAAATATTATGAGGGAGGAACATATGCTTGTAGGAATTGCAATAATATCAAGTTTCCTCTCTATGTGTTGAAAAGTTTGAAGCTATGCTTGTTTTACTTTCCTATGCGAGTTGATTATTGTTCCCATAAGTTTTCTGACAAAATCCCTGTGCATAGGAAGTGGGTTAGACTTAAATGTTCTAGTCATATGCTTCATGATGCTCCCGTTATGTTTCAATTCTTATCTTTTATGTGAGCATCATTGTCATCATAATGCCTAGCTAAAAGGCATTAAAGAAAATCGCTTGTTGGGAGACAACACGATATTTACCTTTACTGTTTTTGTGTGTTCACATGATTATGCTTGAGGGAGTCCTGGATTAGGGGGTATCCGGTCAGCCGGACTATATACATCGTCCGGACTATTGGAGCGTGAAGATAAGACTCAAGACTCCGTCCCGTGTCTGGATGGGACTCTCCTTTGCATGGAAGACAAGCTTGGTGATCCGGATATTGTATTTCCTTCCTTGTAACCGACTCCGTGTAAACCCTAGCCCTCTCCGGTGTCTATATAAACCGGAGCGGTTGGTCCTTAGAAGGCCGATCACAACTACAATCATAATCATCATAGGCTAGCTTCTAGGGTTTAGCCTCTACGATCTCGTGGTAGATCTACTCTTGTACTACTCATATCGTCAATATTAATCAAGCAGGAAGTAGGGTTTTACCTCCATCGAGAGGGCCCGAACCTGGGTAAACATTGTGTCCCTTGCTTCCTGTTACCATCAGCCTGAGACGCACAGATCGGGACCCCCTACCCGAGATCTGCCGGTTTTGACACCGACAATGCTACCGTAGTAATCATGTTTTATAGCTTTTGTTTCAATAAAGTGTCAAGTAAGACCTTTAGGATAGCTTACGGTGATAGTTGTTGATCCTTCTGAAAATCACAAACTTTTGCACCCAGTAAATTAGTTTTGATAATTCACAGAAACGTGTTTTTGATTTGATTCTTTTTGCTCTGGTTTGGTACACAAATTTATCAGGTTTTCCTAATTTGGTAGAATGTTTAGAGTTACATAAGTATTCGAGAGTTACAGATTACTACAGACTATTCTGTTTTTGACATATTCTGTTTTCTATGTGTTGTTTGCTTATTTTTAAGAATCTATGAGTAGTATCGGAGGGTATGAAGCATAGAGTAGTTGAAATCCAGTAGATATTAAACCAATATGAATTTTGAATGAGTTCACAACAGTACCTAAGTGGAGCTTACCAGTTTTCTGTTGAGTTTTGTGTTGTGAAGTTTTCAAGTTTGGGTTAAAGATTCGATGAACTATGGAATAAGGTGTGGCAAGAGCCTAAGCTTGGGGATGCCCAAGGCACCCCAAGGTAATATTCAAGGACAACCAAGAGCCTAAGCTTGGGGATGCCCCGGATGGCATCCCCTCTTTCGTCTTCGTTCATTGGTAACTTGACTTGGAGCTATATTTTTATTCACCACATGATATGTGTTTTGCTTGGAGTGTCTTGTATGATATGAGTCTCTGCTTTTTATGTTTACCACAATCATCCTTGTTGTACACACCTTTTGGGAGAGACACACATGATTCGTAATTTATTAGAATACTCTATGTGCTTCAGTTATATCTTTTCAGCTAGACAATTTTGCTCTAGTGCTTCACTTATATCTTTTTAGAGTACGGCGGTGGTTTTATTTTGTAGAAATTATTTATCTCTCATGCTTAATTTATATTATTTTGAGAGTCTTTTAGAACAGCATGGTATTTGCTATGGTTATAAAATTGGTCCTAGAATGATGGGCATCCAAGTTGGGTATAATAAAAACTATCATAGAAAGTGAATTGGATGCTATGACCAATTTGATGCTTGATATTTTTTTTTGAGATATAGAGGTGGTAATGTTAGAGTCATGCTAGTTGGGTAATTATGAAATTGAGAAATACTTGTGTTAAAGTTAGCAAGTCTTGTAGCATGCACGTATGGTAAAAGTTGTGTAACAAATTTGTAGTATGGGATGCTCTTTTGATTGCCTTCCTTATGAGTGGAGGTCGGGATCGCGCGATGGTTAACTCCTACCAACCCTTCCCCTAGGAGCATGCGTAGTAGTACTTTGCTCACTACAAGAAATATGTCAACTTATGACCTTCTGTCAGTGACCCTGGAAGAATTGGTCATAGATTTATGACCATTTGAGAACAATTGGTCAAAAGCTATTCAAGGGGCTCCAAACCCTAAACCATTGCAACCATTTTGGTCAGAAAGGTCATAATTTCCTTACATGAAATGGTCATAAAGCTAACAGCGCTAGTCCGCTGCCTTATTTCTAGTTGTTAACGACCAATATAGATGGTCATAGCCTTGTAAATTGTGGTGGGTTGCTATGACTAGGCGCCACCTCATCGATTTGCCTATGTGTCATGTCCATGTGCTGTTTTACCCTAGGTTGTGAAGCAACCTATATTTCTGTCATTCCCAAAATTCTCAAAAAATATCATAAATTCTTTGGGTCATATCTTCGTCAAATATGTAAAAACCTTCCTTGCCTAGTTCAAAATAATTCAAAAATATTCATTTTCCTATTCTGCTCAGAGTAACAGTTTGTGAAGGAAGTACCACTTTGGCATGTCCAAATAGTATCCATTTTCTCTGATGCTTTCCCATGCCCAAATAACCATCCTCCACCAAATGCCAGCTCAATCCATTCATTATTTTGAGCCGAGCTTCAACATTCAGATTTATGTCCAAGTGTGGTGGTTTGCAAAGCAAGTACCACCTAGGCTCCTCCTTTTGAGCTGAAAATTTGTGAAAACGGTCTTCTTAGTAACCCATCATCCTCGAGACAAAACTCACGCCCATTAGCCATGTACATTTCCGCACGCTAATCAAACACTTGGCTACTAATTCATGTTTGAGCATCGATTGGTCTCCTCGTGAGAATCTTATGTTGTAATTTTCTTCCTAGCACCAACCTGGGAGTGCCCAACCCACTAGACATGCCTAGGCCGCCTGAACACATGGTAACGCCACGGTCACAGGTGACCACGCGAGGGCATGCGAGTTCTGGCAGCTCTAGAGTTGGGGCCCTCGCCACCGCCTAAACCTCGACGACGCCACCAAACCATGTATTTATGATTAAATAGGTCCTTATGTAACTAGAAATGATTTTTGGAAAAAATAAATAATAAACTATGAGGCAGCTGCAGTTCAAATTTGACCCGCTTCCAGCTGAATCGGCAGAAATTTGTCTTCTTCACGAGAGGTGGATCAAAAAAATTTACACCAGACCATTTTCTCAATTGTGCATTACATATGGCCTAGTATTTTATAAAAATGATTTGGTCCAATTTTGCAACAATTATTTGGTAGTTCCTTCACAAAAAAACCTCCTTTCGGGCACTCGAAAAATGGAAAATGGTTTTTTCGTCCAACGAAAATGAAAAATTCCTTAGGCAACATTGTTTGCCATTCTAATATGCGCCCTTGTGCACAATATGAGATCATTTGAACAAACTATGCCATGAATGTGGCCATAAGATTGATCATTTGGCTTGAAAGCCATTGATCTCCACACTTGATAACTCGCTTCGAGAACACTTTTTAAAATAATTGCCGACATAAGTTTGTTATTTTTCCCGAAACTTGTCCACATATAATGACACAATGCGAAGGTTTTCCAATTTTTTGATTTTTTTTTTGAAATTTTTATGCCCGTTTCAAAATGCGGTCAAAACGGCGGGCTTGACCGTTCCTAGCTAGTGGTTGAATCTTGGAATTTTTTTGGTGTTTCTATGATTAAAAAGATACTTATGTAACTAGAAATGATTTTTGGAAAAAATAAATAGCAAACTATGAGGCAGCTGCAGTTCAAATTTGACCCGCTTCCAACAGAATCGGCGACAATTTGTCTTTTTCACGAGAGGTGGATCAAAACTTTTTTCACCCAACCATTTGGTCAATTGTGCATTAAATATGGCCTAGTATTTTATAAAAATGATTTGGTCCAATTTTGCAACAATTATTTGGTAGTTCCTTCACAAAAAAACCTCCTTTCGGGCACTCAGAAAATGGAAAATGGTTTTTTCGTCCAACGAAAATGAAAACTTCCTTAGGCAACATTGTTTGCCATTCTAATATGTACCCTTGTGCACAATATGAGATCATTTCAACAAACTATGCCATGAATGTGGCCATAAGATTAATCATTTGGCTTGAAAGCCATTGATATCCACACTTGATAGCTCGTTTCTGAGAACACTTTTTTAAAATAATTGCCGTATTACAAGTTTGTTATTTTTCCTGGAAACTTGTCCACATATAATGACACAATGCGAAGGTTTTCCAATTTTTTGATTTTTTTGAATTTTTTATGCCCGTTTCAAAATGCGGTCAAAACGGCGGGAATGACCGTTCCTAGCTAGTGGTTGAATCTTGGAAAAGTTTTGAAAAAAATAAAAATAGATACTTATGTACCTAGAAATGATTTTTGAAAAAAATAAATAGCAAACTATGAGGCAACTACAGTTCAAATTTCACCTGCTTCCAGCTGGATCAGTGAAATTTGTCTTTTTTACCAGATGTGGATAAAATCTTTTGACACCCAACTATTTGGTCATTGTGCATTAAATATGGCCTAATAGTTTATAAAATTGATTTCATACAATTTTGCAATAAATATATTGTAGGTCGTTCACAAAAAAACTCATTTTGGGCACCCGAAAAAGGGAAAATGTTTTTTTTGCAAAAAACTCATTTCCGACGACACCTTTTTAAAGATATTTATCTTATTCCATGTTGTTATTTTTTTTGAAAACTTGTTCAAATTTTGGTGACACAATGAGAAGGTTTTCCATTTTTTTAGAATTTCTCAAATCATAAAGTAGCTTAAATAATTTTAACACATTATTTTAAGTCAACTACGACCAATTTAGATGGTCATAAAATCGTACTGCATTCTGATTGGTCCGTGGACATATCACGCGGATCGTGCATCCAACACCGTCGGATGCTCGGGGATCCAACGGCTGTCCTCGACCCATCCACACCAACCCCGAAACCCTAGCTATGTTCTCCGGGTAAATTTCCATCCACCCCGCGCCTCCTTTCTTTCCCTCGCTAGCTCCACCGATCCAGATCCCTCCCCGCCTCCACTCCTCTCCCCGATCCAGATCCTTCCGCCGCCGCCCCGTCCTCCCCTTCCTTCCGCCGCCCACCTCTCCCCTCGCCTCCGCCACCCACCTCTCCCCTTGCACTCAGCCCCCAGCCGCTCCCGCTCCCTTTTCCCCATCGCCGCTCCCTTCCGCACCCGCAAGTTCATGACCAACCGCCTGCTCGCTCGCAAGCAGTTCGTGCTCTTCCACCGCGGCCGCGCCGGGCTGGATCCACCGCAGCCACTCCCTAGATGGAGATCCACTCGATTCCTCTCCCTCCCCCGATTCCTCTCCAATCCCGCTGGCTGGAGATCCACTCGAGCTCCCCCGTGATTCATCTCCAATCCCGCCGCCGTCCCCGGCTCCTCACCACAAGCTCCAGCAAGCCCGCCCTCCCCGCGCCCCTCGGCAGCGGCCGCCACGCCCTGCGGCTTGCGAGGCAATGAGCTCCGCAGCGCCTCCGACGACCGCGCCCGGAGGCCGTTGCGTCCTCCCCGACAAGGCCGCTACCGTCCTGGTGGCGTGCCTAGGCCCCGCGGCGGCGGACCAGCCCGGGTGGGTGTCCCTCGTCCCCGCTTGTTTTCCCCCTCCGAGAGGCTGTAGCTGACCCCCTCCCTCACCTCGCCTTATGATGCATATCCATCGAGGGATACACCATCGCCGGTTGGGGAGCAGGTTCTGGCGCTGGGGTTCAAGGTCAATGCCAAGGGCACTGCTGCTGCACGCCTTCATCAGCGTCTTCTCCTGGCGCAACGAGACCAAGGGCTTGACTTCTGCTTGTTCTCTGGAATTTTTAGAGTAGCATTTCTTTTCACCATTGACGAATCTCATTCTGGTGTGCTCCCTTGCGGATCGGTAGGAAGCCGCTACATATTTTTTTTGGGGTCTGAATATGATTCAAGTACGTTAGAATTCCCCTGTTGAGGATCGTTGATTCTCGTACATCGAAACTTGCCTTACTAGGTGGTTAGGTGTGAGTAATTAGCACCATTTGTAGCACTCGCGAAGTTATATCTTCAGTTATGAACTTTCATTTGCTCATGATATTCAGTTACCATCCGTCTATGCAAATCTACACAAGAAAGGCATAAACCTTATGTATCTTTGCAAGCTTTTACCTGTAAGATGTCGCTGATGTTGGGGAACGTAGTAATTTCAAAAATTTCCTACGCACACGCAAGATCATGGTGATGCATAGCAACGAGAGGGGAGAGTGTTGTCTACGCACCCTCGTGAGACCGAAGCGAAGCGATCACAACGTAGAGGAAGTAGTCGACGTTCTCCTCGCGATCCAACCGATCCCAGCGCCGTTACTCGGCGCCTCGAAGTTCTTGACACACGACAGCTCGGTGACGCTCCTCGGGCTCCGATCCAAAGAAAGCTCCGGAAGAGAGTTCCACAAGACGACGGCGTGGTGGCGATCTTGATGTTCTACCGACGCAGGCTTCGTGTAAGCACTGCAACGATATGACCGAGGTGGATTATGGTGGTGGGGGCACCGACACGGCTAAGGAACGATCTCAAGGATCAACTTGTGTGTTCTAGGGTGCCCCCTGCCCCTGTGATATAAAGGAGCAAGGGGAGGGCCGGCCGCCTAGGGGCGCGCCAAGGAGGGGGAGTCCTCCTCCTAGTGGGAGTAGGACTCCCTTTCCTAGTCCAACTAGGAAGGAGGAAGGGGAAGGAAGGAGAGGGAGAGGGAGAGGGAAGGGGGCGCCCCCTCCTTGTCCTATTCGGACTCCCACAGGGGCGCGCCACCTCCCGGTGCGGCCCTCTCTCCCTCTCGCCCAATAAGGCCCATTACTTCCCGGGGTTCCAGTAACCCCTCCCAACTCCGTTTTCTCCGGAAACTTCCGAACCTTTCCGTGTCCGAATATAGCCGTCCAATATATCAATCTTTATGTCTCGACCATTTCGAGACTCCTCGTCATGTCCGTGATCACATCCGGACTCCGAACTCCTTCGTACATCAAAATACTCAAACTCATAATATAACCGCCATCGAAACCTTAAGCGTGCGGACCCTATGGTTCGAGAACAATGTAGACATGACCGAGACACGCCTCCGGTCAATAACCAATAGCGGACCTGGATGCCCATATTGACTCCTACATATTCTACGAAGATCTTTATCGGTCGGACCGCATAACAACATACGTTGTTCCCTTTGTCATCGGTATGTTACTTGCCCGAGATTCGATCGTCGGTATCCAATACCTAGTTCAATCTCGTTACGCAAGTCTCTTTACTCGCTCCGTAATACATCATCTCACAGCTAACTCATTAGTTGTAATGCTTGCAAGGCTTAAGTGATGTGTATTACCGAGAGGGCCCAGAGATACCTCTCCCACAATCGAGTGACAAATCCTAATCTCGAAATACGCCAACCCAACATCCGCCTTTGGAGACACCTGTAGTACTCCTTTATAATCACCCAGTTACGTTGTGACGTTTGGTAGTACCCAAAGTGTTCCTCCGGTAAACGGGAGTTGCATAATCTCATAGTTATAGGAACATGTATAAGTCATGGATAAAAGCAATAGCAACATACTAAACGATCGGGTGCTAAGCTAATGGAATGGGTCATGTCAATCAGATCATTCAACTAATGATGTGACCTTGTTAATCAAACAACAACTCCTTTGTCTATGGTTGGGAAACTTAACGATCTTTGATTAACAAGCTAGTCTAGTGGAGGCATACTAGTGACACTCTATTTGTCTATGTATTCACACATGTATAATGTTTCCGGTTAATACAATTCTAGCATGAATAATAAACATTTATCATGAAATAAGGAAATAAATAATAATTTTATTATTGCCTCTAGGGCATATTTCCTTCAGCTGATATCTGCATTTACTTATGTGTGTTGAATTAGTAAGGTGGTATGACATGAGGACTCAGGCTTGGTCTACATTCCTGCAGGTTTAGGCATCTCATAAGAAATGCTACTCTAAAAATAACCTACATTCCTGCAGGCTTATACCAAAAATTCAGTGCAATTTTGTTTAGATATCGAATCAGCCATGAGTTATTTCCTTTTCTATGTGCTGCTCTACTTATTAACTATGGTTATGGTAGCATTGTGGCGCTGTTGCTTAATTAGTGGCTATAGTTGCTAACTAGCATGTGATCTGGAGTAAAATCAACTGTCTCTTAAATGGTTTCTATAAGCTGGATGTCATTAGTTATGTCCAAGTTGTGTTAATGGGCTGCTGCTTTGTGATGTAACCACCAAACTCCTGGTTTTGCAGTTTGATTGCTGCATTTATCTCATTTTCTGGTTGACATTTCTACTGATTATAGAATTTTACAGTGGTACTTATGCTGAAATTTATGAATCTGATTCTGACTATGATGCTTCTCTGATGACATATATCCTGTTGCTTTGTTGCATAGGATTCTTGATCTTGGTCGTGGATCTGTGAGTGTCAGTGTGCGACCCTCCCTAGCTTGGTGAGATCTGCGGATTCCACCGGTGAGGTAACCATGCCCTTCCTCATGCATTGATGAACTAGTAGTTGAATTGCTGTTGTGATCACTTGCAATTGAATCACCCTGGAGTTGTTACCCTTGTTGTATCCTGTGCACTGCTCTCCTTATTAACCGTGGGTGTGGTTGCACCTCTGCAACGCTGTTGTTTAATTAGTGGCTACTGCTACTAACTAGTATTTGCTCACTTGGAACCAAATCAGCTGGGAGCTGTTGGCCTTGAACAACTGGGTGAAGGACAAGTTGGTCCATAGGTCCTCCCGCTGCTATCTCTCTCTTTGTAGGCGACGGGTTGGGCTGTGCTTGGATGGGACATGTTGTAGCTTGGACATTCTCATTCTAACTCAGCCTCCGATTACAAGTTTAAAAGAATTGCTGCGTAGTTCACAAACACGGACTAAACATTTCATTATTTTTGCTCTTGACGACTTTTTACTTGGACTTTCGGTTTCAACAAGCCACATCCTTGTATAAAACTTAACACCGTCATGCACCTGTTTGCCAGATGCCTATGATAGGGTTAGGACCTGCCGCACCTTTAGAGTTGAAAATGTGATGATTTAGCTCACTTTCTTAACATGATGTTGTTCATTGTACTCCATAAATTATTGAACATTTGTTAAAACTCCAAAATACAGATTTGCTCTTGGCCTATTAGTGTTAGCAGTATTTGCACCGAGTATTTAGAGATTTAGTTTCCTACTCCAAATTTTGTATGTTTTTGATGTGAAACGCTTATGCATGACTAAGTGTTAAGTTGATACAATTTTGAGTCTGCATTGCAGTATGTTTTTGATGTGAAACACTTATGCATGACTAAGTGTTAAGTTGATACAATTTCTTTGATAGACAAGCATGGAAATATGTATTAACTTTCCTGAAAGTAGATAAGCATGACAATTCTGTTCAATTCTGATTTCTTTTGTAGTCAATTATGTTCAACTAATTTCTGAATATTTCTGATGTGACCTGCGGCCAGGTACCAGAGGCGATCGGCGTCCTCCTGGTGGCGCTGCTCCTCACAAAGTGTTGAAGTTGGATTACCGCCTCATGTTGATGGCATTGTTTATTTTTGGTGATCTAATGTCGCTTAGGTTGCTGCTGCTGTGATGGAAGCGCACCACAACTTTAGTTGATGTGTATCTGTTTTTGCTTGTTTTAGTTGAGGTTGGACGTGCAGACTTGTATGTGCTGTTGTGTGTATTTGGATGAATGATTTCTGAATTTAATCATTTAATTGAGAGAATTATTGAGTGTTTGTTGTTCAAATGTGTAAACTGGAAATCAGGGAATAATAAAAAGACCAAATGGTCTCTTTGGATCAAAATGCTACAGCCCAAATAATAGTGGGCTGGAATATTGTGCATTTCTGTAAAACCTTACAAAAAGGCCTAATGAAATGGTTTGCAAAAGGGCCATGGCCTAGAAAATTAAAAGGCCGAATTGTAGGGCGTGGCCCATGTAGCCGACCAAAAATTCACATGAAAAAAATATAGAAAGGCTGAATTAATAGGCTCGGCCCATGTAGAAAATCGAATTGGACCGGGCTGAATCTTGTGCCACATCAGCTTGCCACGCTGGATGCCTACGTGGCCTGGGGAGGTTGCTAGTGACCAAAACGCCACAAGAGGAATATTTCGATCAGAACGTCTTTGACCATTCCGTAAGAAAGGTCGCTATAGTCGGGCTTATGACGCCAGCTGACCTTCTATTTTTGGTCACAAAAAGGTCATAAATGGAAATTTGTGACCTTTTAGTGACCAATAGTGGTGGTCATAAGTTGACATATTTCTTGTAGTGGCTTAGAGGACTAATAAACTTTTCCAATAAGTATATGAGTTCTTTATGACTAATGTGAGTCCATGGATTATACGCACTCTCACCTTTCCATCATTGCTAGCCTCTTCGGTACCGTGCATTGCCCTTTCTCACCTTGAGAGTTGGTGCAGAATTTGCCGGTGCATCCAAACCCCGTGATACGATACGCTCTATCACACATAAACCTCCTTATATCTTCCTCAAAACAGCCACCATACCTATCTATTATGGCATTTCCATAGCCATTCCGAGATATATTGCCATGCAACTTTCCACCATTCCGTTTTTATGACATGTTTCATCATTGTCATATTGCTTTTGCATGATCATGTAGTTGACATCGTATTTGTGGCAAAGACACCTTCGTAATTCTTTCATACATGTCGCTCTTGATTCATTGCATATCCCGTACACCGGCGAAGGCATTCATATAGAGTCATATTTTGTTCTAGTATCGAGTTGTAATTCATGAGTTGTAAGTAAGTAGAAGTGTGATGATCATCATTATTAGAGCATTGTCCCCCCCCCAAAAGAAAGGCAAAAAAAGAAAGGCCAAATAAAAAAGGCCCAAAAAAGAAAATAAAAAGGGGACAATGTTACTATCTTTTTTCCACACTTGTGCTTCAAAGTAGCACCATGTTCTTCATGTAGAGGGCCTCCTATGTTGTCACTTTCATATACTAGTGGGAATTTTTCATTATAGAACTTGGCTTGTATTTTAACGATGTGCTTCCTCAAAATGCCCATGGTCTTCGTGAGCAAGCAAGTTGGATGCACACCCACTTAGTTTCTTTTGTTGAGCTTTCATACATTTATAGCTCTGGTGCATCCGTTGCATGGCAATCCCTACTCCTCATGTTGAGATCAATTGATGGGCATCTCCATAGCCCGTTGATTAGCCTCGTCAACATGAGACTTTCTCCTTTTTTGTCTTCTCCACAACCTCCATCATCATATTCTATTCCACCCATAGTGCTATATCCATGGCTCGCGCTCATGTATTGCGTGAGAGTGAAAAAAGCTGAAGCGCGTTAAAAAGTATGAACCAATTGCTTGGCTGAAACCGGGGTTGTGCATGATGGGAGTATTTTGTATGACGAAAATGAAGCATAGCCTAACTATATGATTTTGTAGGGATAAGCTTTCTTTGGCTATGTTATTTTGATAAGACATGATTACTTGTTAGTATGCTTGAAGTATTGCCATTTTTATGTTAATATGAACTTTTATCTTGAATCATTTGGATTTGAACATTCATGCCACAATAAAGAGAATTACATTGAGAAATATGCTAGGTAGAATTCCACATCAAAAATTCTGTTTTTACCATTTACCTACTCGACGACGAGCAGGAATTAAGCTTGGGGATGCTTGATACATCTCCAATGTATCTATATCTTTTGATTGTTCCATGCTATTATATTGCCTGTTTTGGATGTTTATGGGCTTTACTAAACACTTTTATACCATTTTTGGAACTAACCGATTAACCGGAGGCCCAGCCCGAATTGCTGTTTTTTTTGCCTATTTCAGTGTTTCGAAGAAAAGGAATATCAAACGGAGTCCAAATGGAATGAAACATTCGGGAGAGTTATTTTTGGAATGGAAGCAATCCAGGAGATTTGGAGTAGACGTCAGGGAAGCAACGAGGAAGCCATGAGGCAGGGAGGCGCGCCCTACCCCCCTGGGTGCACCCCCATCCTCGTGGGCCCCTTGTGGCTCCCCTGACTGACTTCTTTCGCCTATATACACGACAAAAAAAGACACATCCGTGACATTTTGGGTTGAACAAATTTTTTTCTGTCATACATATGACACTTCTATGACGATAATTGTGACAAAACCCGATATAAAAAATCATGACAGAAAATGGGCTTTTCGTCTTGGGCGGGCCGGAGACGCAGCTGCATGACATTCTTTGGGCCGTCCATGATGGAAAAAACCGTGGTAGAAGCGAGGGGAGGAAAATTTCGGGAGTTGCGGTTACGATGGGAGGTCGGGGCCGAAGCGATGCGTGTTCTCTCGTACACGCGAGGCTTTGGCTCTAATCAACCCGAAGCGAGGCGTTGGGCTCTAATCAACCCGAAGCGACAGCACTATAGGCTACGCGTTCTCGAACCCGAGCGATCGATCGATGGCTGTTAATCAACCCGATGGAGCGATTCTTCGCTCTCGCTGCTAATCAAGCCGATCGATTGGATGAACAGTGAGCGTTGCATGGGGAGGGGGGGTGGATGAACAGTGAGCGGTGGCGTTGCCTCTGGATGAACAGGACCCCGTGGTGTGGAGGGCTGGATGAACAGTAGACGGTGGAGGGGTGGTTGAACAGGACCCCGTGGTGTGGAGGGCTGGATGAACAGTAGACGGTGGAGGGCTGGATGAACAGTAGATGGTGGAGGGGTGGTTGAACAGTAGCTGGTGGAGTAGCGCGTGGTGGAGGCTGGATGAACATGAGCCCGTGGATGCTGGAGGAGGTCGACGGTAGCCCGTGGAGGCTGGAGTGAAGGAAATATGCCCTAGAGGCAATAATAAAGTTATTATATATTTCCTCATATCATGATAAATGTTTATTATTCATGCTAGAATTGTATTAACCGGAAACATAATACATGTGTGAATATATAGACAAACAAAGTGTCACTAGTATGCCTCTAGTTGACTAGATTGTTAATCAAAGATGGTTATGTTTCCTAACCATGAACAAGGAGTTGTTATTTGATTAACAAGGTCACATCATTAGTTGAATGATCTGATTGACATGACCCATTCCGTTAGCTTAGCACACGATCGTTTAGTATGTTGTTATTGCTTCCTTCATGACTTATACATGTTCCTATAACTATGAGATTATGCAACTCCGCTTTGCGGAGGAACACTTTGGGTACTACCAAACGTCACAACGTGAATCGGGTGATTATAAAGGAGTACTACAGTGTGTCTCCAAAGGCGGATGTTGGGTTGGCGATTTGAGATTAGGATTTGTCACTCCAATGCTCGGAGAGGTATCTCTGGGCCCTCTCGGTAATGCACATCACTTAAGCCTTGCAAGCATTGTAACTAATGAGTTAGTTGCGAGATGATGTATTACGGAACGAGTAAAGAGACTTGCGATAACGAGATTGAACTAGGTATTGGATACCGACGATCGAATCTCGGGCAAGTAACATACCGATGACAAAGGGAATAATGTATGTTGTTATGCGGTCGACCGATAAAGATCTTCGTAGAATATGTAGGAACCAATATGGGCATCCAGGTCCCGCTATTGGTTATTGACCGGAGACGGTCTCGGTCATGTCTACATTGTTCTCGAACCGTAGGGTCCGCACGCTTAAGGTTTCGATGATGCTTATATTATGAGTTTATGAGTTTTGATGTACGAAGGAGTTCGAGTCCGGATGAGATCGGGGACATGACGAGGAGTCTCGAAATGGTCGAGACGTAAAGATCGATATATTGGACGACTATATTCGGAGTTCGGAAAGGTTTCGAGTCATTCGGTATTTATCGAGTACCGGAGAGTTACGGAATTCGCCGGGAGAAGTATTGGGCCTTATGGGCATACGGGAAAGAGAGAGGGCTGCCCTAGGCAGGCCGCGCCCCCCCTTGCCCTAGTCCGAATGGGCTAGGGAAGGGCCGCACCCTCCTTCCTTCCTTCTCTCTTCCCTTCCTAGTCTCCTACTCCTAATACATGGAAGGATCCTAGTTGGACTAGGAAAGGGGAATCCTACTCCCGATGGGAGTAGGACTCCCCTATGGCGCCCTCCTCCCTAGGCCGGCCTCCTCCTCCCTCCCTCCTTTATATACGGGGCAGGGGGCACCCATAGACACACAAGTTGATCCTTGAGATCGCTCCTTAGCCGTGTCGGTGCCCCCTCCACCATATTCCACCTCGGTCATATCGTGGCGGTGCTTAGGCGAAGCCCCGCGTTGGTAGAACATCAAGATCGTCACCACGCCGTCGTCTTGACGGAACTCTCTCCCGGAGCTTTGCTGGATCGGAGCCCGAGGAGCGCCACCGAGCTGTCGTGTGTCAAGAACTCGGGGCGCCGAATAACGGCGCTGGATCGGTTGGATCGCGAGGAGAACGTCGACTACTTCCTCTACGCCAGATCGCTTCGCTTCGCTTCACGAGGGCGTGAGACAACACTCTCCCCTCTCGTTGCTATGCATCACCATGATCTTGCGTGTCGTAGGAAATTTTGAAATTACTACGTTCCCCGACAAAGGCATCCGAGCCTAGGTTTTATGCGTTGATGTTATATGCATGAGTAGAACACAAGTGAGTTGTGGACGATATAAGTCATACCGCCTACCAAAGATGTCATACTTTGGTTCAGCGGTATTGTGAGATGAAGCGGCCGGACCGACATTACGCGTGCGCTTCGCGAGACTGGTTTCACCGCCACGAGCACTCGTTGCTTAAAGGTGACCGGCGGGTGTCTGTCTTTCTCGGTTTAGTTGAATCGAGTGTGGCTACGCCGGTCCTTGTGAAGGTTAAACGGAGTTTATTTGACAAACTATCGTTGTGGTTTTGATGCGTAGGTGAGATTGGTTCTTGCTTCAGCCCGTAGCAGCCACGTAAAATTTGCAACAACAAAGTAGAGGACGCCTAACTTGTTTTTGCAGGCATGTTGTGATGTGATATGGCCAAGACGTGACGCTATATTTTATTGTATGAGATGATCATGTTTTGTAACCTAAGTTATCGGCAATCGGCGAGAGCCATATGGTTGTCGCTTATTGTATGAAATGCAACGCATACGTAATTGCTTTACTTTATCACTAAGCGGTAGCGATAGTCGAGAAGCAATAGATGGCGTAACGACAACGATGCTACGATGAAGATCAAGGTGTCGCGCGGTGACGATGGTGATCACGACGGTGCTTGGAGATGGAGATCACAAGCACAAGATGATGATGGCCATATCATATCACTTATATTGATTGCATGTGATGTTTATCCTTTATGCATCTTATCTTGCTTTGATTGACGGTAGCATTTTAAGATGATCTCTCACAAAATTATCAAGTAGTGTTCTCCCGAGTATGCACCGCTGCCAAAGTTCGTCGTGCCGAGACACCACGTGATGATCGGGTGTGATAAGCTCTCGTCCATCTACAACGGGTGCAAGCCAGTTTTGCACACGCAGAATACTCAGTTATACTTGACGAGCCTAGCATATGCAGATATGGCCTCGAAACACGGAGACCGAAAGGTCGAGCGTGAATCATATAGTAGATATGATCAACATAAGATGTTCACCATTGAAAACTACTCCATCTCACGTGATGATCGGTTATGGTTTAGTTGATTTGGATCACGTGATCACTTAGATGACTAGAGAGATGTCTGTCTAAGTGGGAGTTCTTAAGTAATATGATTAATTGAACTTAAATTTATCATGAACTTAGTCTTGGTAGTATTTTGCAAATTATGTTGTAGATCAATAGCTCGCGTTGTTGCTTTCATATGTTTGTTTTGATATGTTCCTAGAGAAAATTGTGTTGAAAAATGTTAGTAGCAATGATGCGGATTCGATCCGTGATCGGAGGTTTATCCTCATTGCGCACGTAAGAATTATGTCCTTAATGCACCACTAGGTGACGGACCTATTGCGGGAGCGGATGCAAACGTTATGAGCGTTTGGCTAGCTCAATATGATGACTACTTGATAGTTTAAGTGCACCATGCTTAACAGCTTAGAATCGGGACTTCAAAGACGTTTTGAACGTCATGGACCATATGAGATGTTCCAGAGATGAAGTTAATATTTCAAGCAAATACCGAGTTGAGAGATATGAAGTCTTCAACAAGTTCTATAGCTAAAAGATGGAGGAGAATCGCTCAACTAGTGAGCATGTGCACAGATTGTCAGGTACTACAATCACTTGAATCAAGTGGGAGTTAATCTTCCGATAAGATAGTGATTGACAGAGTTCTCTAGTCACCATCACCAAGTTAGTAGAACTTCGTGATGAACTATAGTATGCAAGGGATGATGAAAATGATTCCCGAGTTCTTCGTGATGTTGAAATCGATTTAATGTAGAAATCAAGAAAGAGCATCAAGTGTTGATGATTGACAAGACCACTAGTTTCAAGAAAAGGGCAAAGGAAAGAAAGGGAACTTCAAGTGGAAAGACAAGCAAGTTGTCACTCCCGCCAAGAAGCTCCAAAGCCTGAAACCGAGTGCTTACATCGCAGCGAAATGGTCACTAGAAGCGGAAATGCCCTGAATATTTGGTGGATAAGAAGGATGGCAAAGTTAACAAAGGTATATTTGATATACATGTTATTGATGTGTACTTTACTAGTGTTTATAGCAACCCTTCGGTATTTGGTACTGGTTCGCCACTAAGAGTAGTAACTCAAACGGAGTTGCGTAATAAATGAAACTAGTTAAGGGTGAAGTGACGATGTGTGTTGAAAGTAGTTTCAAGATTGATATGATCATCATCGCACACTCCCTATACTTTCGGGATTAGTGTTGAACCTAAATAAATGTTATTTGGTGTTTGCGTTGAGCATGAATATGATTTGATCGTGTTTATTGCAATACGGTTATTCATTTAAGTAAGAGAATAAACTGTTGTTCTGCTTTACATGAATAAAACCTTATATGGTTACACACCCAATGAAAATGGTTCATTGGATCTCGATCGTAGTGATACACATATTCATAATATTGAAACCAAAAGATGCAAAGTTAATAATGATAGTGCAACTTATTTGTGGCACTCGCCGTTTATGTCATATTGGTGTAAAGCGCATGAAGAAACTCCATGCTGATGGGATTTTGGAATCACTTGATTATGAATCACTTGATGCTTGCGAACCATGCCTCATGGGCAAGATGACTAAGACTCCGTTCTCGGAACAATGGAGTGAGCAACCGACTTATTGGAAATAATACATACCGATGTATGCGATTCAATGAGTGTTAAGGCTCATGGCGGGTATCGTTATTTTCGACCTTCACAGATGATTTGAGCAGATATGGGTATATCTACTTGATGAAACATAAGTCTGAAATAGTTGAAAGGATTCAAAGAATTTCAGAGTGAAGTGGAAAAATCATCGTGACAAGAAAATAAGGTTTCTACGATTTGATCGCGGGGACAAATATTTAAGTTATGAGTTTGGTCTTCAATTAAAACAATGTGGAATAGTTTCACAAATTCATGCCACCTGGAACACCAGATCATAATGGTGTGTCCGAATGTCATAACCGTACTTTATTGGATATAGTACAATCTATGATGTTTCTTATCGATTTACCAATGTCGTTTTGGGATCATGCATTAGAGACAACTACATTCACGTTAAATAGGGCACCATCTAAATCCGTTGAGACGACACTATATGAACTGTGGTTTAGCAAGAAACCAAAGTTGTCGTTTCTTAAAGTTTGGGGCTGTGATGCTTATGTGAAAAAGTTTCATCCTGATAAGCTCAAACCCAAATCGGAGAAATGTGTCTTCATAGGATACCCAAAGGAGACAGTTGGGTACACCTTCTATCACAGATCCGAAGGCAAGATATTCGTTGCTAAAAATGGATCCTTTCTAGAGAAGGAGTTTCTCTCGAAAGAAGTGAGTGGGAGGAAAGTAGAGCTTGATAAGGTAATTTGTACCTTCTCCCGAATTGGAAAGTAGTTCATCACGGAAATCAGTTCCAGTGATTCCTACACCAATTAGTGAAGAAGCTAATGATGATGATCATGAAACTTCAGATCAAGTTACTACAAAACCTCGTAGGTCTTCCAAAGTACAGTCCGCACCAGAGTAGTACGGTAATACTGTTCTGGAAGTCATGTTACTAGACCATGATGAACCTACGAACTATGAGGAAGCGATGATGAGCCCAGATTCCGCAAAATGGTTTAAGGCCATGAAATCTGAGATGGGATCCATGTATGAGAACAAAGTGTGGACTTTGATGGAGTTGCCCGATGATCGGCAAGCCATAGAAAATAAATGGATCTTCAAGAGGAAGACAGACGCTGATAGTAGTGTTACTATCTACAAAGCTAGACTTGTCGAAAAAGGTTTTTGACAAAGTTCAAGATGTTGAATACAATGAGATTTTCTCACTCGTATCGATGCTTAAAAATCTGTCTGAATCATGTTAGCAATTGCCACGATTTATGAAATTTGGCAAATGGATGTAAAAACTGCATTCCTGAATGGGTTTCTGGAGGAAGAGTTGTATATGATGCAACCAGAAGGTTTTATCGATCCAAAGGGAGCTAACAAAGTGTGCAAACTCCAGCGATCCATTTATGGACTGGTGCAAGCATCTCGGAGTTGGAATATACGCTTTGATAAGTTGATCAAAGCATATAGTTTATACAGACTTGCAAAGAAGCCTCAGATTTACTAGAAAGTGAGTGGGAGCACTACAAAGATTTCTAATAAGTATATGTGAATGACATATTGTAGATCGGAAATAATGTAGAATTATTCGCAAAGCATAAAGGAGTGTTTAAAAGGAGTTTTTCAAAGAAAGACCTCGGTGAAGCTGCTTACATATTGAGCATTAAGATCTATAGAGATAGATCAAGACGCTTGATAAGTTTTTTCAATGAGTACATACCTTGACAAGATTTTGAAGTAGTTCAAAATGGAACAGATCAAAGAAAGAGTTCTTGCCTGTGTTACAAGGTGTGAAATTGAGTAAGACTCAAAACCCGACCACGGCAGAAGATAGAAAGAGAACGAAAGTCATTCCTATGCCTTGGCCATAGGTTCTATAGAATATGCCATGTTGTGTACCGATCTATTGTATACCCTGACCGAGTTTGGCAAGGAGTACAATAGTGATCTAGGAGTAGATCATCGGACAACGGTCAAAATTATCCTTAGTGGAATAAGGATATGTTTCTCGATTATGAAAGTGACAAAAGGTTAAATCGTAAAGGGTTACGCCGATGCAAGTTTTGACACCGATCCGATGACTCTAAGTCTCGACCTAGATACATATTGAAAGTGGGAGCAATTAGCTAGAGTAGCTTCGCAAGAGCATTGTAGACATAGAAAATTGCAAAATACATAACGGATCTGAATGTGAAAGACCCGTTGACTAAGACTCTCTCACAAGCAAAACATGATCACACCTTTGTACTCTTTGGGTGTTAATCACATAGCGATGTGAACTAGATTACTGAATCTAGTAAACCCTTTGGGTGTTGGTCACATGGCGATGTGAACTATGGGTGTTAATCACATGATGATGTGAACTATCGATGTTAATCACATGGTGATGTGATCTAGATTATTGACTCTAGTGCAAGTGGGAGATGAAGGAAATATGCCCTAGAGGCAATAATAAAGTTATTATATATTTCCTCATATCATGATAAATGTTTATTATTCATGCTAGAATTGTATTAACCGGAAACATAATACATGTGTGAATATATAGACAAACAGAGTGTCACTAGTATGCCTCTACTTGACTAGCTTGTTAATCAAAGATGGTTATGTTTCCTAACCATGAACAAGGAGTTGTTATTTGATTAACAAGGTCACATCATTAGTTGAATGATCTGATTGACATGACCCATTCCGTTAGCTTAGCACACGATCGCTTAGTATGTTGCTATTGCTTCCTTCATGACTTATACATGTTCCTATAACTATGAGATTATGCAACTCCGTTTGCGGAGGAACACTTTGGTACTACCAAACGTCACAACGTAATCGGGTGATTATAAAGGAGTACTACAGGTGTCTCCAAAGGCGATGTTGGGTTGGCGATTTCGAGATTAGGATTTGTCACTCCGAATGCTCGGAGAGGTATCTCTGGCCCTCTCGGTAATGCACATCACTTAAGCCTTGCAAGCATTGTAACTAATGAGTTAGTTGCGAGATGATGTATTACGGAACGAGTAAAGAGACTTGCCGTAACGAGATTGAACTAGGTATTGGATACCGACGATCGAATCTCGGGCAAGTAACATACCGATGACAAAGGGAACAATGTATGTTGTTATGCGGTCTCGACCGATAAAGATCTTCGTAGAATATGTAGGAACCAATATGGGCATCCAGGTCCCGCTATTGGTTATTGACCGAGACGGTGTCTCGGTCATGTCTACATTGTTCTCGAACCGTAGGGTCCGCACACTTAAGGTTTCGATGATGCTTATATTATGAGTTTATGAGTTTTGATGTACCGAAGGAGTTCGAGTCCCGGATGAGATCGGGGACATGACGAGGAGTCTCGCAATGGTCGAGACGTAAAGATCGATATATTGGACGACTATATTCGGAGTTCGGAAAGGTTCCGAGTCATTCGGTATTTATCGGAGTACCGGGAGAGTTACGGAATTCGCCGGGAGAAGTATTGGGCCTTATGGGCCATACGGGAAAGAGAGAGGGCTGCCCTAGGCAGGCCGCGCCCCCCCTGCCCTAGTCCGAATGGGCTAGGGAGGCCGCACCCCTCCTTCCTTCCTTCTCTCTTCCCTTCCTAGTCTCCTACTCCTATTACATGGAAAGATCCTAGTTGGACTAGGAAGGGGGAATCCTACTCCCGGGGAGTAGGACTCCCTATGGCGCGCCTCCTCCTAGGCCGGCCTCCTCCTCCCTCCCTCCTTTATATCACGGGGCAGGGGCACCCCATAGACACACAAGTTGATCCTTGAGATCGTTCCTTAGCCGTGTCGGTGCCCCTCCACCATATTCCACCTCGGTCATATCGTGGCGGTGCTTAGGCGAAGCCTGCGTCGGTAGAACATCAAGATTGTCACCACGCCGTCTTGTGACGAACTCTCTCCCGGAGGTTTGCTGGATCGGAGCCCGAGGAGCGCCACCGAGCTGTACGTGTGTCAAGAACTTCGAGGCGCCGAAGTAACGGCGCCGATCGGTTGGATCACGAGGAGAACGTCGACTACTTCCTCTACATTGTGATCGCTTCGCTTCGTCTCACGAGGGTACGTGACAACACTCTCCCCTCTCGTTGCTATGCATCACCATGATCTTGCGTATGCGTAGGAAATTTTTGAAATTACTACGTTCCCCAACATGGAGGAGATCGACGGTGGAGATGAACAGTATCCCGTGGAGTCCCGTTTTGTGGCACGCCACACCCCTCCCGATGAACAGGACCCTGTTTCGACCGTAACACTCCAACACAAGTCGGTTTCGTCCGTTTTGCGGTATGCCACACCCCTCCCGATGAACAGGACCCCTGTTTCGACTGTAGGAGTTCCGCTTCTCCGCTTTTGCGGCACGCCACACCCTCCCGATCAACAGACCCCGCTTGATCGTGGGAGGTCCGCTCCTCCGCTTTGGCGGTTCGCCACACCCCTCTCGATCAATAGGATCCCGTTCCGAATGTAGGAGGTCCGTTTCCTCCGTTGTGCGGTACGCCAGGCCTCGTTTCCATTGCCTGTTCCGTCCAACCCAGTTGGCTCCCACGCGTTCAGTTGCCTCCCGATGAACACAACGCATTCCGTTGCCTCCCCATGAACACGACGCATTCCATTGCCTCCCCATGAACGCGTCGACGACGCTGTTTCACCGTTCCGACACATCCATGTACGTATGCGCGAGTAGGCGTTTGAGACCCTGGCCGTATGTACGTACATGGCCGTATTTTCTTTCTTGCACCCTCGCCGCTGTACGTACGTGTACATGCTACGTGCGCGCCTCTACTACGACACATGCGTGCCTCTACATCCACCAGTATATATGTACGCACACGTTCGCGACCAGAATGACAACGCTACGTACGCTTCGACCAGGTGGGTCCCGACTGTCAGGCACTTCCTTGCGTGCGAAGATGTAGCTGGTGGGTCCCAGCAGTCAGGGGGGCGAATCGTTTTTTGCCTGGACGCACTTCCTTGTGTGTGAAGATGTAGCTAGTGGGTCCCAGCAGTCAGGGGGGCGAATCATTTTTTGCCCGGACGCACTTCCTTGCATGCGAAGGTGTCGCTGGTGGGTCCCAGCGGTCAGGGGGGCGAATCGTTTTGTTTTTTGCCCGGACGCACTTCCTTGCGTGCGAAGATGTAGCTGGTGGGTCCCAGCAGTCAGGGGGAAATGTTTTTTTCGCAAAATACAGTGGCCCGTCCAGTGGGTCCCAGCTGTCAGGTGGAGGAATCATAATTTTCCGCGTAATAAGGAGGCACTTCCTTGCTGCGGCCGTGGACCGAGCTGTCAGCCTCTCCACGTACAGTCCACGTCCGATGGAAGTCGTTCCTTGACCACGTTGTCCACGCCGCACCGAGAGCACCAGGGCGGTGGACGATGGCGAGGCCTAGGAAGGGGACGACAGGAGCCAGGGAAGACGCGACAGTGGAAGCCCGCGCGGAGAGGAGTACGAGGGTTCACTGGTTCGGCTACGGTGTGAGGCTGCCGTCGCCGCAGGGCCTGGCCAGCAGTGGGAATAGTAGGGGCCGTGAGGCCTCCGCGGCAGCACAGCCGGCCACGGGAGGCAGGAGCATGCAGCATGACCGGCTCTGCTTTGGGCGGCTGGAGCAAGAAGACAAGAGGTTGAAGAAGCACTACGACCGTTGGATGGACATCGTACGGTCACTGGAGCTAGAATCGTTCATATTGATTAAAGTTGACAAAGGCCCCCGTCCCAGTCAACTTAGTAGGCCCACAAGTCAGCCTCCCACCATGGTGGGTCCCAGCTAGCAGGGGGAGTATTCATTTTTTTGTGCGTAATAAGGAGGCAGTTCCGGTGGGTCCGAGCTGACAGCGTGGGGAACGTTTTTTTCGCGAAATACGCTGGCCCGTCCGGTGGGTCCCAGCAGTCAGGGGTGAAATATTTTTTTCGTGAAATAAGGTGGCCTGTCCGGTGGTTCCCTGCTGTCAGGTGGAGGAATAATTATTTTGCGTGTAATAAGGAGGCACTTCCTTGCGGCCGCCTAGACCCAGCTGTCAGCCTCTCCACGTACAGTACTCCTCCGATGGAAGTCGGTCGTTGACCACATTGAACACGCCGCGCCGAGAGCACCAGGGCAGTGGTCTGGACGACGGCGAGGCCTAGGAAGGGGACGGCGCGGAGCCGGGGAAGATGCAACAGTGGTAGCCCGTGCGGAGAGGAGTACGAGGGTTCACTGGTTTGGCTGCGGTGTGAGGCTGCCGTCGCCGCAGAAATAGCAGGGGGTGTGGGTGAGTAGAGGGATGGCCTGGCCAGCGGTGGGAGTAGTATGGGGCGGTGAGGCCTCCGTGGCATCACAGCCGGCCACGGGAGGCAGGAGCACGCGACACGACCGGCGCTGCTTTGGGCGGCTGGAGCAAGAAGACCAGAGGTTGAAGAAGCACTACGGCCGTTGAATGGACATCGTACGATCACTGCAGCTAGAATCGTTTATATTGACTAAGTTGACAAAGCCCTTGGTATGCGTCAACTTAGTAACCCAACAACTCGGATTTGGCAGAGAACATATAGCCCATTTGCGATTTGTAAGAATGTACAACCCATTTTTTAATTCTAATGGAATTTACTACAACCCATTTACAGTTTGTTAAAAGTACAGCCCAACTTCTAGCTAGGACAACGATTAATTATTTCAAACAACCGCTCAAAACATAATAAAAAAAATTCCCACATTTTGATGGGATCCGAAATATTTTTATCCGAAATTTCTAGTCAGGTTAAATATAATTTCAAAATAAAGTTGTATCACGTTAAAATCCAACGAAATATTGCGCGCCCAACAAGTAATGAAATCAAAATTTCCAAATTCCGAAAATAATATATTTTTCAAACTAATTACGTGTTTGGTGCATAGTAATTGCCCAGTTATTATAATTACATCCCATTTATTATTTCTTAAAGTCCATTTTCTTGTTAAGCCTAATGCAAACCTCCTAGGAAACTTTGCAGCCAATGAGCGGATAACAAGTCGACCGGATATTGTGTACAACCTGTCGCCCGCTTGCATTGCCGATGTTGAAAAAAGGCCCGTGTAGTACAAGACAACCTAACATGGTTACTCAGCCCACATTCTGTGACGCCGGAAAGGCCCAAACAAGGCTTCTGTACAACTTTTTGAAGTCATTGAGCTCAATTAATAACTTAAGAACAAAGTTAGATTACAGTGGAACCTGATTAAAAGTTGTCACGAGCAAATAAATAATTCAACGGGTCCCACTTGTGCGTGTGCGTGTGTGTGTGTGTGTGAGTGAGAGAGAGAGAGAGATAGAGAGAGAGACCCATTGGTCGATGCTCGTAAAGACATCTTTCAGCCATATGCATTGCTGATGCTCAATAAAACTTATATAGTTGACACAATCATATAGAACATCATAGCACACTGAAGTTGCATACAAAAATTTCACGCAGGCGACACAATCACGATGGAAGCAGTGGATTGCTATGGGAAGGGCTATGTTGAAACCAACGAAGTCGTACATAATGGTTCATCGTCTTTATAAATGACGGGGAAATATCTTGAATTCTGTGCAAAGAAAATGCATGACAAAGACAATAAGTTACGCTAGCACATTAAGTTGACGTACAACCCTTTCTAAAAAAGTTCAGTACAAAATTAGAACAGGTCACAATCAAATGTACCGCATATCGCTGCTTCGCACCCATAGCTCGGATTTAACTAGTACTATCTGAGAAGATTCAGTTGTTACCTCAAATTAGAGCACATCCAGCAGCCATCACGCCTCTTCTCCCAAAGAAGAAGTGGCCTCCGCCACGCGATGGAGTAGGCCTGTGCCATCCATCGCTCCAAGCAACACGGGAAAGTCCGACATTGACTCTGTAATGGACGCCGTCGACGGACCCTGGCACCAGCGGCGGCGGCAGGACTTCGATTGATGGATTGACCACTTCTTCGACATGCACGAACACTCGATACAGGTACATCCCTAACGTGGTCCACGACGACCTTGCTGGCGATGAATAGTACAACCCCGGTTCCTGCACTGGTATCTCAACACCAATCACCTTCGGTATGGTGGACGGCTTCTTCATCCATGCCATAACAGTCAGAGCCCAGCTGTTTGGAGGAACAAACATACTTACAAGCTCACCTCCAAGGTCGTTGATAAGCTCGTTCATGGACTTGCTGTTCCAAGCATGTCGAGGCATGCCGTGGAAGGTAAGCTTTGTTAAAAACTCAAGCTCAGAGGGCACCAAGCCCCATCCTGGGTGCCCCCGATCAAAGCTCACCAGTGCACCATCGTAGAAGATACGCCGGGAAGATTCGAACACACGACTGCAGTCGAAAGTTGTCCGGAACCTGACGAAGAAATCAGCCGGTGGCGGACAGACTTCGATGAGCAAGTCACTTATTTGGATGCCGTGCGCAATGCCAAGAGCTTTGACAAGGTCGTCCAGCAAGATGGGAGGCCGGTCGGCATTGATGGTTACCATCAGCACTTTGCCGGCAAACTGGTCGTCAAGCGCCGGCATGCCACTGTTGAGCGACAGCACGCAGCGATCGAAGGCAGGACGGACCTCAGGATCTCCGGCTCGGAGATCCGTGTTGACCAGTGACATGATAGTGCGCTTGAGCACAAGGAGTATAGGAGGGGGATTTGGGGGAACTGGAGTAGGAATCGAGATTCTAGAGGCGGGGGAGGGGCGGGAGACTAGGGATGAAAAGGTAGCATGAATTTCGAACACGCGCCAATATGCTCTCGGCGCGCAAGCGCACGAAAACACCGGTGGCGCCCACATGTCGGCCTAAGAGTCCTTATTCTTTCTTTTTTGGAGAGCCCGGCCTTTTTTTTCAGGATCTTTTGAGAGCCCGGCCCGAGAGTCATAATTGACCTGTTTGGCATTGCATTACTACTCGGCCCATATTCAACGACACTTCACTAGCCCAAACAAGTGTACATCATCGAAAAGACAGTGAGCTCAAATTATATAACTTGTAAAAAGGAGATATACTCTGAACACTGGAGAATGGTGATGCCCTCATTTAGCCCACCAGTAGTTCGAGACAATAAACAGTTAGAAACAACGATATATACAACATTCAAACACTAACGAGTGACTACTACTGACATAAATAGTAAGACATGATAGTTCATAAGAATTCTTGCTACACCACCAAAACGTACCCATCTACAGCGCTCAGACTCTCGTGATCCAGATGAGAATGACATTCTAAACAGAAGCAACTATTACATAGAAAGACTGACATAGACGAGGATGACCAAATGATAAGGAATATGCATAACAAAAGAAAGAACTACCCATCCAGAACCAGCGGCAAAGACAACAAAGTCATTGGAAGAGATGATCCAACACCATCATAATTTGTAGCCCCGCTTTAGAGACCAGTGATCCGGAGACACCAGTACTCCACCCTTTCGATGCAACAGCCCAATTACCTATCAACCCGAAGGCTTGAACCACATCACTGCCTGTCGTAGTTGAGATAATCAAGGATCAAAGTTAATCCGGATGCCTTTGTCATTTTCACCTTCTTTTGGCTACAGGCTCTATCGCTGACAATCAGGGGAGTTTGCTCCCGAACTCCTAGGGCTCGACAAGTAGACACAGTTTTCCATAGCAAACAGAGCCTCTCTGCCATCAAGGTCCTTGCCAACGGTGATCTCCTGGTTAGTCGGATAATTGAGTCCGAGAGACAGAGAGTGTGAACCAAGGCTGTTTACCCGCCTCCAACTAAATAATCCTAAAGGCCCCAACAAGCTGGTATCCTGCTCATAGACGTAACAGCCACTGTCCGGATACTCACGTATTACACAGTGCTTGTATACAGTGTGGTTTTTGCAATATAACTTTTCCGATCATCAGTCTTTTGCCGTCGTCTGATCGAGCGAGGAACCAGTTGTGCTTCCCTTTTTTTGGCAAAGGTGGTGTGATTACAAATGGCAGTAACTGTAGGGACACTGCATCATATCAAAAAGGAGAGGCATTGTTAATGTAAGATCAGCATTGTTCAGAGTATGAGTAGGATAATGCAAGAAACAACATTGATATGTCCCTGTTGGAACTGGGAGGAAAATACAGGGAAATGTATACTGGGTTCGAAAATATAGAAGTGCCATGCATGGTTATACTCATGTTATCTCGCAATCAATTCTTCACAGGAAACTACCATGTCATGCATGTTGTGTAATCATGTTCTCATCTCGACAAACAAATTCTTAAAGGTAACTAATGCACCATGCATTGTTATATACTCGTGTTCTGTGGGCAAAAATTTTGTGAGGATATTATTCTAGCCATTGATTGTCAAGGGCTAATATAGGTATGTACACATGGTAAGCATTGCAGATTTCACTACTTCCAAATATAGAGTTCTCCATATGCACATTTACTTCCCTAATGTATGGTTAGATGAAACCAACAAAGGTGGTGCATGTTTCTACATCATGAAAATGAGGAAACTAACATGGCCATTGATACACACTCATATTTAGTAGTAGTATACAAATTACTGTAAAATAAGGATAATATCCATATATTCCTAACCGTTTGATTATTCAGGGTACAAATTGGCTGTAATGACATGGTCACAATCGCATGAATTAACTCATTCCAAATATAGCTGATTTACGACGTCTCTAATATATTGCCATAGTTCTACTCAAATTCTGCTCAAACAGGGATATGCCAATAATCACAAAAAGTTCAAACAGTGTCACGGCGTCATCATTAACATGAGACGGAAACAACTTACACGCGCTGTCCTAGCAATACGTGGTGCCATCTGCTTTGTCGATCGCGTAGATGATGCCAATGTGTTCAATAGCATCATAGAAGTGTGTATCAGCTTTGACGATGATCCACTGCGAGCCGATTTGTCTCCAGCTAAAAAAGGCACCGGCGTAAAGATAGGCGAGTCCGCGGTTGAACAAGGCAATTAGCTTGAAGTCTGCGTAATTCGCATGTCGTGTGGGCACTTGGCAGATTACAATCTTCTGCAAAACAAGGTCCGTCCAACTAACGTAGTTATCTAGATGACTTGGACCGCGATGGTAATACTCTATATAATCCAACGGAGGAAGGATAATCTCATGGGAGGTCTGGAAGTTCACGAGCACCACCTTTTTACCGTCTTCTCTGAAGGCAGCCATCCAGTGGGAGTTCATGCCAACCCAGTACATACCTTCCAAGAAGTTTAGGGCGATGGTGATCGGATCGATGTCGAGGGAAATGATGTACGGCGACACACTACATACCTGCAAAGAAGTTTTGGCTAATGGAGATCAGATTGAAATCGAGGGGGATCATGCACGCCTCCGTATCATGGTGAGCCAATCTCGCAAGAGTAGATAGCAGCAAGCAGGGTGTCTTGAAAAGCTTAGGCCTCGCTTTGACGATGGCCGTGTGCATGTCCCTCGAGCATGCAGCCAGCCGCAGGGCGGTCAACATATCCATACACGAACAACAGAGGTCGAGGATGTCACTGGGGAGATTGCTCTAATTGCGGATCATATGGATGTTGCACGGTTCACGTTCGGCCATGGTGGAGTTTGGAAGGGGGCTTGATTTATGGGGGAGAAGGATGTCGGTGCTGGAGCGGCTAGTGAGGGAATAGTTGTACTGGGGGAGGCGAGTGAGGCGATGGTACACGGGGGCACAGTGAGATGGAGATGAAGACGGAGACGGAGAAGGAGATGGAGATGGAGTGGTGCTATGGGAGCGGAGAGGGAGACGAGGCGAGGCGCCAATGTGTTGTACAGCGGCGATGACAGACTGCACAGTGCACAGGGTGAGGCTAACTTTGGTAACCCGAACACGCCACCTCGCCTAGACTAGTGTCAGGCGCAGGGTGTTGTCACTTCACTGTGAGACCAGATGAATAGTATTTTGACCATCAACTATACCACAGTTGTACTACTACTACTACTAGTAGTAGTAGTAGTAGGAACATGAGTACTCCAGTATTATATAGCGGAAATAGGTCTCCCGTGCTAGCATGCCTGTTCACTTCATCGTTCAGGTATCATCCATATTGCCAGCAGAACCAAATTCTCGTGCATGCCCAATCAACGCCCTGCCGCGATGCATGCAGTGGTCGTTCTGGTGCATCAAGGACGGCATGCAGATCATTCCACACTTGAGAAGAGGAAAAATGGAAAGGTAGAACGCGGTAGCAGAGGAAGATAACGCTGGCTAACGAGGCTGGGAGGGGATCGAGCAGGAAGTTAATGCTCCATGCCTAAAGGTTTTGGGAAAACCTGATTTTCATAAGGTGACTTATACTCACCAAAATGGAGGGAGTATTCCATAACCAGAGAATGTTGTGTCTCCCACTCCTGCGCTAAAAAAGAAAAGCTATGACACATTTTTTTATCTGTTTGCATAGGTCCCACCTATCAGGAAGGATGGGCACGTACACGAACAGGTACGACTCCTCAGTCTACCCACATAGCCTTTTCATTTAGTCTACCTAGCCGTCTAATCAACTGCCTGCACGCCACTTTTCCCATTTACTTCTCCATCGGGAACCGATTCACCTCGGCTTCTTCACCTCCTCTTCGTCTTCATTTGCATCCAAACCCCACTGCGTTCACATTGTTTTACCTCTTTAAATAATCATCTACTACTTCAGTTAGACTAGCCATCTAATCCTAATTCTCCAAACCATAGCCCTCCGTTCCAGCGGTTCCAAATGGCGAAAGAGATCGAGATGCAGGTTTATAGCGTCCAACATGTCCTACTCGAAGGCTCGATGCGCATAGTTGCCACCGTCACCGTCAACCCAAGGGTTGTTCGGTAGTGGATCAACAATGTATCCAACTCCCTCGAAAAGGTAGAGACGAGGGTCATCGGTCTCGACGCAGAGTACATGGAGCGTGCCCCTGGGAAGATCCAGCGCGCCGTGGTCCTTCAGTTGTGCCTCGAAGATGATGTCTTGGTGTACCACATCATACACTCGCCCTCCATACCAGGTGAGCTGCACGATTTCTTGTCTCGGGAGGACGTATACTTCTGTGGGGCAGCCATCAAGGGGACAAACAAGCTGGAGCCGCATAAGCTTGATTTGAAAAGCATCACTGACCTACAAACCAGAATCAAAATTCCTGTAGAAGATTGTGATAACAGACACCATCCCTATTCAATGTAGCAAATTTTGTGCTCGGTACAAATCTTCAGAAGGGTGACGAGACGGTGGCATTAAGGTCGTCTGGATGGGAGAATTATCCCTTGACGTACGAGCGGATAATATATGATGCCCTCGATGCCCGTGTGAGTTTCGAGATCGCTGCAAGGTCCAAAGAGCTTGTTGCGAAGCCGTCTCCCATAGAGAATGAGAACAAGAAGAAGAATAATAAGAAGAAAACAATGCACCAGAAGGAGGGCATTATGGATGGATGAACTATTTCCTCTCTTGTAAAAAAAATTATTCCCTCTCGGTGTATATTGATATAGATGGACTATTTCTATGGTGTGCATGTCTTTGAAACAGAGTAGTAGCGTGGGTCCGCTTGACTATAAGGAACTATTCATCCGCATATATAGCTTTCTCTGCTACTCCTTCCAGTGATCGGTATGCTATGCATGTGTCCGTAGACATGACAGCTTGTCCATGGAAGTTCAACTACGGCGACCATCACGTTTCATCTCGCGATTCCCACGACGCCTCTCCAACCCAGGGCACCATGCCCCCCGACATGCGCCTCACCCCTCTCGGCCGCACCGCCCCTCTGCCTTTGTGTGCATGACATGTGGGCCACCTAAAATGCGGCGAGCATCAAGTTTCTACCACAGCCACCCGCGATTCCCACGACGCCGCTCGAACCCATGAAACCACACGTCCCCCGACCTGCGGCTCACCCCTCTTGGCCCCACTGCCCCTCTGCCTTCGGCAGCATTACAGATGGACCAGTCACCTATTTGGTCCACAAGTTATTGACTCAAAGGTAGGTGTAGTAAGGCGCTAAAGATCAGTCCCAACGGCCCTGAGAGGGAAATGTAACTCCTACGCTAGGGCTTGTGGTGCTCCCGCAGCACAAACTCATGCCAAACTCGAGATTTGTTTCTTTACTATACATGCACGCAACGATTTAATGGACATTGTAATCTCAACATGTGATGGGGAGCTCTAAATTTGAATTTGAAACTTATAAAACGAAAAGATTCAAAACGAATAAACTGGGAGAGAGGTAGTATATCATAGGATGTGTCCCATGCAAAATAAGTCCCCTGGTTTGTCACCGCAAAGATGCGGTTAGAAAGGAGCACAACGTCTTCCTACTCATACGGCAACAAATTGGCCGCAGATAGCATGGTACGCCTTTGACCACCATGTGCAAGGTTCGTGCTATCTTATTCAATCTCACTGTGGTTCCATCGTACCAATTCATGCGGTGGCCCGTTGCATGGCTGATCCCAATGTTGGAAAAGGTTCTACGGGAACGGTGTCACCATTGTAAATGTTGTGCAAATTGATGTTGGTACCCTCCCGTACATATGCAAGCCAATCTCCACTCGCATTGAGCCTAGCCTGTGAAATAGTGGACAGGGGGAGAATTAGGAAATGGACACGGAAGTAGTCTTTAGAATGCATTTACTACGTGATCAAACTCATCTTACCTGCTCATCGGAGGAAATCCGAGTGCCCTTCAACGTCGGCATCTCAAGGGGCGTCAACTTGCAACTACGGCCACGCCACGCTGGAGAGACCCCCAAGGAAACATCCTCGTGCGTTCCACGGAACATCAAGATGCATTTGTATGAGTAGTTTATCTTGTGAGAGAAAAGGATGTACGAGGGAAGGCCTCTAGAGATAGAGATGGACACTACTACTACCAATGTGCTGGCCCATGCGTTGCAATGGATCCAAACTAGTAGAATAATACTTGTTCACGTGCTTGAAATATAAACACTCTAGTTTTGATATACATGTGTTAGCAGACACGACAGCTTGTCCATGGAAGTTGAACCACGGTGACCATCACGTTTCTTGTTTCTACCACTGCCACACCCACACGCGATTCCCACGACGCCGCTCCAACCCACGGCACGACGTCCCCCGACGTGGACATGGATCCTCTAACGTGGCTATCACTGCCTTACCTCCTTTCCATCGCCGGTGTGGGACCCACGCTTATGGGTCCCACATGTCGGCGATGTAATGGTAGGATTGTTCGTGCCCTCATCCTTCTCGCCCCACCGCCTCCGCCTTTGTGTGCATGACATGCGGCCGGTGAATCTGCGCGACCATCAACTTTCTACCACGACACACTCGATTGGGCGCGGTTTGCGTGCTCCACTACTGTGCTCCGATTCGTACTCTCGCACCATCGAATTTTCATCCAGCGGCTGTGACACATTTCCTCCCAGGCATCAATCCTCAGCTGGAGTACTTATGTACTACTGGTAGTACCCGCCGGTGTGGCCATCTACGCCTCGTAACGCCCCGAAGCCCAGCTGTGGTACCCTCGCCACGGCCACGCCACCACCGGCCGGTTCATGTTGAACGAGTGAGTCGCGAACCACGCCACCACCATGAGAATGACATGTGGGCCAACCGCATTTAAGGTCCGCATGTCATTGACTCATAGGCCAGGCACTAAGCCACTGATGTTCGGTTCCGTGGGCCCCGAGAGGGAAATGTAACTCCTGCGGCAGGCCTTGTGGTGCTCCCGCAGTACGAGCTCATGCCAAAACTGGAATTTGTTTCTTCCTACTACCAACTAGTACTAGTAAGGTACACGTGCATTGCACGCATGAGATTCTAGTGGTTTGTGCATTATGCTTCTACATGTGGAGTTTTCTGGATTCTAACATGTGGCAAAATCTGGTGGAACGTAAGGTTAGGCAAGTTTAATTAACTTAGGTGAGTGTTTGGTTCAAGCCACACCTTAGGCAAGCCACACTAAGGCCCCACATGACATACACACAAAAATGTGGCAAGATTCCCTTAGGCTTGCCAACTTGTGGCTCTCATTTTGAAGAACTAACTTTGCCTAAGCTTAGTTGTGGCAAAGTTAGTCATGAATTAAGTTCAGCCATGGAGTCTTATAGATTATACATGTGGCAGAATCTGGTGGATGATATCCAATGGCCAGTAGTGCTCGGATTTGCCATCTTTGTACCGTCGGATTGGCTTCATCCAACGACCAACTTTCAAAGTTTTTCACACACTATATAGGGGGTATAGATATAGATGTGCCGGTCCGTTGCAATGGATCCAAAGTATATCTATTTAGTGGAGTGCACTCTAAACACATTATCTATTTATTTTTCTCTAACCTTCCGTAGCGATGAAACCAAGCCACATAAGCTTTATGGCTGCCCCGCACATCATATTATTCATACTACGTTGATTGAAAAAAAGATAAATCACCCATATCAAGATCTTCCCGTTTTTTGTTCCTACGATGTTGTGCCATGCACGTATCTACTAGTTGTATAGTGGTAGTACTAGTAATATAGTATTAGGAGTACAAACTTGGTAGTACTAGTAGGAGTAGTACTAGTACGGAATGCTCCTACTCTATCAACGAGCCCCGTCTGACACAAAATTTCTTGGCTTCTGTGCTACAGCTAGATCTGCCCCTTGTTTCTGTTTTCCAACCCGGCGGCGGGCGGGGTGTCGGTTTGCTCAATGGCGGTCCCACATGAAAGTGAAAATGCTAGGCACAGGGGCAGACCTACGTGAGGGCCAACACGTGCCCTGGCCCGCCCAACCTAGCAGGATTTTCGTAGTTGTACATCCACTTTTGAGGCATGGAACGTCAACGCAAGGGTAATTTCTATAGCCTGGCTAGACTGGCACGCCCAACGTTTTGCTTCAAGCTCCACCACTACTAGGCAACACGCCTTCCCTAAGCTATGTGTCGTGCCGGATGCGCCGTGTTGTACTTCCGATTCCCGAGCGTGTGGGGGTGCGATGCGAACGCGGCAGGCCTTTTCCTTTTACTAGCAATGTGCCCGTGCGTTGCGACGGATCCAAAGTAGTAGAATAGTAGTATTTGTTAACAAACTTGAAAGAAATCACTATTGTTTTGATATACTCCTAATATATTTCTCCCTCCGTACCTAAATATTTGTCTTTTTTGAGATTTCAAATGGACTATCACATATGGATTATATATACATATTCTAGTGTTTCTAGTAGATACCCGCGCGTTGCACGAAGTTGATGGAAAAGGTAAGCACAACTTATAAATTGACGGATGGAGTACTAGTTACAGTGATGCATATAATTAAGCAAAGGGATCGCACATGTCGGTATTGACTAGAACGAGAATGCAACAACACAATAAGAATTAAGGCCACGATGATGCGATCGCAGTGGTGGTTATAGAAGGCAAGAAGAAAGCTAGATCCTCGAACGTACGACCTCCTCCTCCTCAACTTAGTGCGCCGGTCCACCGACCGGCGGCTAAGGAGCGGCGGCTTTTGTGGCGAGGTCGAGGTGCTTCTCAACAAAGGCATCCAAGGCTTCCAGCCGGTTGAGGAAGGCCAACGTCGTAGCGTCCTCACCGGCCTTGTAGATACCTATGTACACGATTTGCTCGTACATGTGGATGTGTAGGTCGATGAATTCTTGCAGGGCGAGGCGCCTCGCAGCGAGCGCGACCTCTAGTTGGAGATTCTTCGTGGCGTTGGCGGGCAGTCGCAGGGCCACCAGTGCTTGAAAGAGGTTCCGGCCATGGAGGCCAATTAGGGTGGCAGGCAATGAGGAGCCCGGGCCCGCGGGCTGGAGGAGTATGGCGATGTCGTCCGCGAGCTTCTTGAGGACGGTGAACTTGTTGCTGGTGGCAATGATCATCTGGTCCAACTGAGAGTCGTAGTTGGCGTCGACGGTGGCCATCCACCAGCCGGTCTCCAACACCGTCTGGAGACGATCCTCGGCGCCATGCCCCAGGCCGGTGTCGTGGACCATCTGGCGCAGCCGCTGGCCGCTCACGCGCCTCGCCGTCATGGGTCTGGAGCAAGCTCTTTTGCGCTTAGTGTAGGTGCTTAGGCAAATTCTTAGGTGCATATGATGTGGTAGATGCATTGGAATGGAGGGGCGCCTTTATATGAGGGCAATGAGGGCAAACTACGTTGCATTCACATCGTGCAGCCTCTTTTCCTGGACCTCCTCCCATTACTTCCCTCATGCATTAATTGAAGGAGGATGCATTGGCCGTTCAACATATCAGGAACCGCTACTCCCTCCTCGCTCGCATTAAAGCCAGACGGCAATCAAGGCCACCATTGCAAATCAAATGCTCCCTCCGTCTAGGTGAGTATTAAGTCATCTTACGAAAACCAAATACTAGTAAACACATAGGCGTGGTGCATTAACTCTCACGGTGTTTCTTATTTTTTGACATAAATAGAGGAATCAACCAAGAAGAGATGTGGATTTTATGCTTTTAATGACTTGAGACTATCAAACATGACATGCAGTGGTCAGTTCATTGCAAAAGAACAAATACAACCCACATCAGCACACACGCATCTTATAGCATCACATCCAATGGCTATAAAAGATGAATGAGACCAAATTATATCTCATCTAGATGAGTTCTAGCAAAACTATATTAATAATACTTAGTACTCCTGTGCCATGTATCATATATTAGTATCATGTAGTACTTTATTTATTGCCATGTATGACACATAGTTCACAAGCGCTCTCTATATGTACCACCTTTTTTTTTAATTTCAAGTTTTGCTCCATGGCGCAATCCATCGATACTACTACTGTACAAAAGTGGAGTATATACATTTTTTAAAAGGCTAGAGGGCAGGGCAGTCTAGCTCGGTCGGTTTCACGAGAGGCGAGGGCCTTTGTGATTTGACGGCTCATTAATGCTGTCAAATCGAATAGTGTTGCGCCGCCCGCTGCACGCCCAGCTCCTCCATTAAACCCCTCCGTTAAATCCGCATTCAAACCAAGAATCCTACTCCGGCCACACGTCCGTTCATGAGCGGGCCGGAATTAAACGCAACACCGACCGATCTCATCGCGTCCGCCCTCAGTTTAAACGAGGCCAGACGCGGCCAAGCTCCTAGCGTCCGCCCTCTATTTACACGAGGCCAGACAGACAGCGGGCAAGAATCGCACCCCTCTGCCGCTCTCCCATCTCCTCCTTCACCATTTTCTCCACCGTTCCGATGGCTTCCGATGAGCCGTTCTCCGGCATATTACCCTGCTGGGTGGCCCGCCGAGCCCTCCGGATACGGGCAAGGCCGCTCGGTGCTTCACCAACCTCGCTTGGACCGACGGAGCCAGTTGCCGCCCCAAGCAGGCGCGTGGTTCAGCAACTCACCGCTCCAGTTCAGCTTGATGAGGAGTGGCGAGTTGCTCCACGCCAGCACGAGGCGAGCACGCCGGTAGGGGCGCCGTCGCTGCCGCGTCGTACCGCGCCACCAGTGTCTGCGGTGGCCGCGCCTCCCGTGTCTGTGGGCGCGCCTCCCGTGCCTGCGTCAGCACCATGCATGCAGAGACAGAAGCCGGGTGCATGCAGAGTGAAGAGCGGTGGCCAGCTTAGCTATGTATGCCGCCATCATCGTGGAGAAGTAGAACACAGGAGGCCGCCGCCACTTGGGACCCATGAAGGCCACTGCCGAGGCGACGACCGCGGATTCAGGTGGTTTCTTTGCTACTTCGTCTCTTTCGAGGACCTTCGTCAACCCCGCAAGTGTCTGACGGACATGAGGAAGACAAAGGGATCTGCGGGCGGCCATTTAGAACTAAAATAAGTCTAGATATATCCATTTCTAGGACAAGTATTTCCGGACGGAGGGAGTATTAATTATACAAGAGAGCCGGATTGGCACCTCTTAGTTCATGTAAATGTAATGAAATCCATCATCTTTATATGAAGATCCGGCTTTTTTATACAAAATCCGTCATGCTTATATGAAATCAGCCCGTGTTTGCACGAATTTCATCTGGTTGGTTAGAGTTGTAAAAATGTATGCTGCTGGCGTCTGATGTCGTCCTCCGCGAAAGGAAGCGGGAGGAAATTTGCCGGCTGCCCTTGGAGATGCTCTTTATGCTGGAAATAATAGAGTGACATCCAATCCATTTGAGTTAATTGCCTGTATGATTGTCCCTCTATAAAAAGTTAATTGCATGTACAGTGTACACGTGATTTGCAGGGTGGCTACAGCTTCGTACAGAAAGTTAAAACCAAACAAGTCCAACCTTAATATTCTAAGTACTCTGTGGATTCCACTGTTAGTACAGTAGCGAAATAAGTATATATTAAATAAGTAGAGTAATATATACTATAAAAATCTAAAGTTAAAAGACAGAATTCGAACTCCTGTCATCGTGTTGCGAGCATCCGGCGCTAAGCAGCCCAGCACATTTTTGTTGTAGACCATGCCGGAGATATATCTCCATGTCTACTCTTATATATACTCCATTCATTCCTAAATATTTGTCTTTTTTAGATTTCAAATGGACTACCACATACGGTTGTGTATGTAGACATATTTTAGAGTGTAGATTCACGTCTTTTCAGGAAGGGGTCAGATTTGTCCTTGATTTATTTATGAGGTATCCAGATGGCACTGCACCGCCAAGAAAAGAGGGTGACATCAAAATTATGGACTACTTTTTTGAGTATGTTGGTAAGGTACGGTCATAGTCACTTGTTGAAATCTCTAAAAAGAAAAATACTCCCTCCGTCCGGAAATACTTGTCATCAAAATGGATAAAAGGAAATGTATCTAGACGTATTTTAGTTTTAGATACATCTATTTTTATCCATTTTGATGACAAGTATTTTCGGACGGAGGGAGTAGAAAACAGAGTTGGTGATGATGGTGTGCGTGCCATCCTGCAATATAGGCCGTCGGATTTATATATAACGGATAGGAAAGAACTATGGCAATTTTGCAAAAATATACCCACACGTCTCTCCACGTTCGCAAATAAGGCCTTCCCTCGTTCAGCCTTTTCTCTCACAAGATAAACTACTCATACAAATGCATCTTGATGTTCCGTGCAACGCACGGGCAGCTAGCTAATTTCTTTTAGAATAGTTGCTGCGATAATTGGGTTGAAGTGATATATTTTATGTCCGCTTGAATGATTTCAGATTCACTAGTAGTAACAAAGAAAAGGTTGCCTTGTTAATTAATGTAAACCCGGTGAAAACTATCACATGAGGCCGGTAAAAACAAGGCACACTGGTTCAAAGGTCATCGTCACTACTACACCTGTGCGTGGGGAAGTCTACATATCGAGGGGACTACCAAGTGAGGCACCGAGACACAATGTTTGAGAGAAAACCAATTGATGATTATGATCGATCGAGTTGTCACCCTCTCTGCTGTCATTGTTGGGGGAGGAGAGAAAACGACGAGAGTGTGCATGGTAGGCACAGAGGCACAACTAGCGAGTGTGTGTGTGTGTGTGTGTTTGAAAGAGGAGTAGATAGATTATTATCAAGATCGATGTGCCACCCTACTCCTTCGTGTCGGGTAGTGTGTGTGTGTATGTTTGAGAGAGAATCCAATGATAGATTAGTATCAAGATCGAGGTGTCACCCTACTCCTTCGTGCCGGGTAGTGTGTGTGTGTGTGTTTGAGAGAGAAGTCAGTCGATAGATTAGTATCAAGATCGAGGTGTCACCCTACTCCTTCGGTGTTGGGAAGTGTGTGTGTGTGGGGGGGGGGGACAGTGACACTCACATATCTCTACTCTTATAAAAAACAGAATTGGTGATGATGGTGTTCCTGCCATCCTGCAATATAGGCCATCTGATTTATATCCGACGGACAGGAAGGAAAATATGGCAATTTTGCAAAAAGATACCCACACCCCTCTTCGCATTTGCAAATAAGGCATTCCCTCATTCATCCTTTTCTCCCACAAGATAAACTTCTCATACAAATGCATCTTGATGTTCCGTGCAACGAATGGGCATCTTGCTAGTAGGGAGAAGGAGTTTGTGTGACACATCTAGCTATATTAAGGGATAGGTAGATAGCATATGTGTGAGAGACATTATTACACTTTGAGACATTAGTGGCTGTGGGTGGGCGGAATTAAAGGGGTGGGCGTGTTAGACAAAGAGAGCATGTGTGTTTCTGTGTGAGAGACTTATAGGACGGGGTAGAAAGACGAATTTAACCCTTACGGAGGGAGAGAAATACACGAAGTGCGCGTGTGTGATTCCAATGCCCACAGGGAAATGAGATATGTATGCGTGTGAGAGAGATTGCACAATTCATTCACGTATCACTATCTAGCGATCGTGGACATGCATCGCTTGAACATAAGTCAATATCTACTTCGTATCGTGGCCAAAGGTACAATATCGATTCAATGCTATAAAGATTGGACACTCACATATCAGATTTTTTCTATTTAAATAAACCTTTTCAGTTGTGCATGCCAAAGTTACAGTGATGTTTCTTCAAACAACCAATGTAGCTATCATGCACATGCACCATTGTTACTCTTGCATTCAAATTCATTAGTCTTGGATGATTTAAGTTTCTATTTTGAAGTAATATATGTAATATTCATATATGAATTCAACGGTTACGCAATTTATGAAATGGAGGCTATGTAATCATATGAGGTAACACTTTTAAGTAGCTAACTAAAATATCCATTTCTTTTTGTGCGCCTCTACACTAACACGTCAATGCATTATGTTTAAAGTAAATAACCAATGGCACTAAATTATCTATTTACACGGGAAATACATAGGCTGAGCGTTTGATCCCTTTTTTCTGAACGCGCCACTACACCTGTACAATTGGACGTGCCCGTGTGAACGTCCAAGTTATCGGCGCATCATCCCGAGCTATTGTCTTTTTTTCTAGGGTGGACTTCACACCAGTTATTAGCTGCTGACGCCTGCCCCGTGTACACAGTCTAGCATGACCTTCCCGCTAGCACGGTCCAAAATTAGTTGAAACTGGATACGGACGATCCTGCGGGCGGCAAAATCTCTCGCCTCCTTCTAGAATTTCCGCCACCTTAGTCATTAGCATGCGAAATCCCCCTTTTGTCCTTGGTGCATGGAGACCAACAGTTACAATACCGCCCTCATCTACATGATAGGTTGGGGCTGCTTTGGTAACTTCCGGTTCCCCCAGTACACGGCACCCCCATTTCCTCTTCCCTTCCTGCAAAAAACGACTAACTCCACAGCACCAGAGCATCTTACATCACGCCGTCTGTACATCATCGCCTCTTTCCCTCCCTCTCGAAACCCTAGATCGCTCATCCACCGCATACCATAGCCCATTCATCGCCAACAAGGCCCACCTCATCGGATCTGCTTCTGCGGCCGCATCTACCCCTCCCACCTCCCCTAGAAACAAGTAGACTACTCATCCACCACTATACCACAGCCCATTCAGTGCCGGCGTTGTCCACGGTGCCGGATCTTCTTCGCTGGTACTCTCGTCAACCGCCGCGCATCTGCAGCGGCTCATTCGTACTCCCCACCGGAGACGCTTCGTCCACACCCCCCGGAGCCGCCCCACCGACGCCCCCGTCGACGGCCTCTGATCCTCTTCGCCGACACCTTCCTCAACCCTACCGGAGCCGCTTCGCCGACACCTTCCTCAACCCTACCGGAGCCGCTTCACCGACACCATCGTCAACCCTACCGGAGTAGCTTCGCCTATACCATTCTCAAACCTACCGGGGCCGCTTTGCCAACTCACAAGTCCACGGCCTCAAATCCGCTTCCTCACACTCTCATCCAACCTACCAGAGCAGCTTCTGACGCCCCGTCCACGGCCGCAGATCCGCATCGTCGACACCACCCTTAAACCAACCACCGGAGCAGCTTCTGACGCCCCGTCCACGACCGCAGTTCCGCATCGTCGACACCATCCTTAACCCAACCACCGGAGCAGCTTCTGACGCCCCGTCCATGACCGCAGATCCGTGTCGTCGACACCATCCTTAACCCAACCACCGGAGCAGCTTCACCTACGCTCTCGTCCACGGCCACAGATCCGCTTCTCCCACACCGTAGCCCACCCTATCGGAGCCACTCCACAAACACCCTACTCGACGGTTCTAGATCTCCTTACTGGACCCCGACTGCCAGCGCAGCGTCATCACCCTTGATGTTTCTAACCTGATTCCCACTGTCTGGAGAGATGCCAAGCACCCGCCACAGCCTAGGTACTTGTCACCTTTAAACCCGTCCAAAGATCACCGCCCGATGTACTTCAAATATACTAACCGGTCGTTATTCGTTATGCGGTGGCAAAACTACAAGGACGATGTTTCTTACGGATCTAACACTTGCCAACCAAGATCCTGGATCAAGCATTGCTATGATCTTGTAAGCGTATCTCCCTCTTGTATTGTTCTCAGGCTCGCCAGGCGTGCTTTGCTAGGATTTTGACCAAGAATCCTTTGTGCGCATAATGATTTCTACTCTCGGCTGCTAAATTAGATACGTAGATGTCATACATGATACTACCTCGTACCTCCGTTCCTAAACATAAGTCTTTCTAGAGATTCCACTATAGGCTACATACGGAGCAAAATGAGTGAATCTACACTCGAAAATGCATCTATATACATATGTATGTGGTCCATACTAGAATCTCTACAAAGACATATATTTAGGAATAGGGGCAGTACATTACACAAAATCTTAGGTGGCATGTAGGAATTCCAGTGCACTACATTAGGCTCCCTTAGAGTACCATAGTCCAAAGATCTGAGTCATGGCTAGTTTATGGTACACACACAATCGTTAATTGGTGGTTTAAATATGCGCAAGGGATATGCAATGTAGTATCATGTAGAGATGTCTGAAATTAGCCGTGTCAACTTGCAGATAGGGTTACACAATGAAAAAGTACAAGATGTATGTGGCAATTTCGTGGAACATCGCAAAAAAAGGAGAGGCAGCGGTGAGCCTATACAGTGTGCTATGGTACGTCACTCCTCCATTGCAATCATCGTGACATGTTATTTGTATGCCAGTTCTATTAGCCAATTTTCTTAGGGACAGTTATTACGAGTTATCCTAAGAAAATAAGCACCTATGAATATAAGCTCCATGTAATAAGCCAACCAGTTCTTTTCATTGTGTTTTCAGCTTATCTTTGGTATGATTAGTGGAAAGTCTAGATTGCATTATATATTTTTCATTTTGCTGCCCATATGGAAATTAATTTGACTTGCAAACATCACAAATTTAACCCAGTGTAGTAATTAATATGATAGGAAAACAGACCATCACTATTTGCTCAAAATGCAAATACAAAGATGCCATCTACTTGGCACAATCTACTTTGGTTAATGTTTTCCATAGAGATCCCATTGCCTAATTTAAACGAAGAACGCATGACCCACACTTAAATGAAGAACAATTATGTTTTGAAATTTGATGGTCCAAGTGGCTGGTTATTATCATATAGCAGCACCACCTGAAAGCATCATATAGCAGCAGCAGCTCATAGCAACTCATCATACAGCAGGAGCAGTCTGCAATTCATCATATACTAGCAGCAGCTTATAGCAATTCATCATATAGCAGCAGCAGGAGCAGCTCATAGCAATTCATCATATAGCAGCAGCAGGAGCAGCTCATAGCAATTCATCATATAGCAGCAGTAGGAGCAGCTTGTAGCAACTCATCATATAGCAGCAGCAGCAGCTCATAGCAATTCATCATATAGCAGCAGCAGCATCTCATAGCAACTCATCATACAGCAGCAGCAGCTCATAGCAATTCGTCATATAGCAGCATGTAGGACCTTGAAGTATGTCTAGAGGGGGGGGGGTGATTACACTACTAGACCAATAAAAAACTTAACCTTTTCCCAATTTTAGAGTTTGGCAGATTTTAGCTATCTTTGGATAAGTCAAGCAATCATCACACAATTCAAGCAAGCATGCAAAGAGTATATGAGCAGCGGAAACTAAAGCATGCAACTTGCAAGAAAGTAAAGGGAAGGGTTTGGAGGATTCAAACGCAATTGGAGACACAGATGTTTTTGTCGTGGTTCCGATAGGTGGAGCTATCGTACATCCACATTGATGGAGACTTCAACCCACGAAGGGTAACGGTTGCGCGAGTCCATGGAGGGCTCCACCCACGAAGGGTCCACGAAGAAGCAACCTTGTCTATCCCACCATGGTCGTCGCCCACGACGGACTTGCCTCACTAGCGGTAGATCTTCATGAAGTAGGCGATCTCCTTGCCCTTACAAACTCCTTGGTTCAACTCCACAATCTTGTCGGAGGCTCCCAAGTGACACCTAGCCAATCTAGGAGACACCACTCTCCAAGAAGTAACAAATGGTGCATCGATGATGAACTCCTTGCTCTTGTGCTTCAAATGATAGTCTCCCCAACACTCAACTCTCTCTCATAGGATTTGGATCTGGTGGAAAGAAGATTTGAGTGGAAAGCAACTTGGGGAAGGCTAGAGATCAAGATTCATATGGTAGGAGTGGAATATCTTGGCCTCAACACATGAGTAGGTAGTTCTCTCTCAGAAAATGTATGTTGGAAGTGTAGGTTTGTTCTAATGGCTCTATCCACGAATGAAGAGGAGGTGGAGGGGTATATATAGCCTCCACACAAAATCTAACCGTTACACACAGCTTGCCAAACTCGGTGGGACCGAATTGGTAAACTCGGTCACACCGATTCAGCAAATCTAGTGACCGTTAGGATTTTTGGTGGGACCGATATGCAACTCGGTAGGACCGATATGGTTAGGGTTAGGGCATAACGTAATCTCAGTAAGACCGAATACACAAACTCGGTGAGACCGATTTTGGTAATAAGCTTTCCAGAGAGTTGGTCAGGTAAACTCGGTGGGACCAATTTGCTCATTTCGGTGAGACCAAAATGTTACGAAAGGGAAACAGGGAGTTTACATTGCAATCTCGGTGGGACCGATCGCTCACTTCGGTTTGACCGAAACGTTACGAAGGGAAACAGAGAGATTACAATCCCATCTCGGTGAGACCGAGATCCCTATTGGTAAGACCGATTTGCCTAGGGTTTGTGGCAGTGGCTATAACATTTGAACTCGGTGGCGGAGGATAGAAAGAATCGGTGGGACCGATTTTGACTATGGGTTTAGGTCATATGTGGATGTGAGAAAGTAGTTGAGGGTATTTGGAGCATATCACTAAGCACATGAAGCAAGAGGCTCATTAAGCAACACTTCATCCCTCCTTGATAGTATTGGCTTTTCCTATAGACTCAATGTGATCTTGGATCGCTAAAATATAAAATGAAGAGTCTTGAGCTTTTGAGCTTGAGCCAATCCTTTGTCCTTAGTATTTTGAGGGATCCACTTTCATCATCCATGCCATGCCATTCATTGAGCTTTCCTGAAATAATAGTCTTGGAATAGCATTAGCTCAATGAGCTATATGTTGTTATGAATTACCAAAACCACCTAGGGATAGTTGCACTTTCGATCTCCCCCTTTTTGGTAATTGATGACAACATATAGATCAAAGCTTCGACAAATGATAATAAGATTTGAAAAACATCATCGCTTTGAGAAGTATGTGATAAGCAAGAGCTCCCCCTAAATTTGTGCATAGTTTAAAATTTGCTTTGGACTGCAAATGCACAAGGAATTAGGCTCATGGGTTACTCTTCCATGTCACATACATCTTGGTGGAGCGCTCAAAATGATAGAGATTGAATACATGCACTCATCACCAAGCAAAATGAATGATCACATAAGGATAGGTAAGATAATATCATCAAACATGCATAAGTGTAGCTTATGATCAAACACATGATCATCAATGTCTCACAGATAATAGCATAGAATCTCAAGCAATCAAAATCAAACAAAGTTTAACCACCAAAGCAAGAGAGAACAAAAGCAACACACACTCTCTCTCTCGAAGCCTATGATCTATACATTTTTCTCCCCCTTTGGCAACAAGTTACCAAAAAGTTCATAGAAAATGCATAGTGCTAGATCGACTCTCAGGCTTGATCTTCAGGTGGTGGTGTAGAGATGGCTCCTTGGACGAAGGCTTCAGTTGAAGTGGATGGAGCTGGAGGAGTTGGTGTTGGAGCTGGTTGCACTGGAGCTATAGGAGCTGTAGCTGGTGCGGATGACGTGGCTCTGGAGTCTGTCACAGGCACTGCAGCTGACCTATGAGCTCCAGGCACTCTGTCAAATGCATCAGTGGTTTTCTTGCCCTTCCTCTCCTGCATGTCATCTTGAAGCTGCTCCACAAGTGACTGAATCTCGGTTACTTTGATATCTAGATCATAGAATTTTCGTTCCATGATCCTTTCCAGGCTCTACTGGTTTTGAGTTAAGGTGGCCAACCCCTTCTCAATCCTTAGTGTTGATGCTATCAAGTAACCAAGCTACTCCTGCTTGTTCTTCAAGAACTACTCAGATGCCTCCTCTTGAGTTGGCATCTTGGCAGCCTTCTCTCTCTTTGCCTTCTCCTTCTGCTCTTGAGCTTGCACTGATGATGGTTCATTCTCACTCATGACAACCTGATTGTCCTCAAAGTATGGATAGATAGCAAAATGTTCCTTATCCAGCAAGTAAGTTCCTGTGCCCATCTTTGAGTTAATCAACTCCTGAATCTGTGGGGCATACCCACAACTCCTCTTCTGATCTGCTGCTGTCCTCTTAATGGTCTCAACAATGAGGTTCATGACCTTGAATTTTTGTGGCACATCAAACAAGTGCAGCAAGTTGATAGCATGCCCTCTAATCATGTTGTGGTCACCTGACTTGGGCAACAGAGTGTGCCTTAGGATCCAGTTGATTGTTGGCAGCCCTGACAGAAGAAAGTGGACTGACCCAAACTTGAAAGTCTCAAGAGCTTTGTTTGGGATCTCCTTGTACATATGAGACATGGTATTGTGGTCCATCTTCTTCTTGGCATAGACATCCAAGTCATCTTCACTCTCCTTTGGGGCATTGATCAGACTGGCCCATTCCTCAATTGTTGACTGGTACCTTGTACCTTGAGACATCCAAAGTATCCTGCCATCTGGATAGAAGTGTGCTGTGGAGTATAATTCCATAGTGAGCTCATCATTCCACTTTGTGAGCTTCTGCCCAACAAAGTCTGCAACTCCACAAGCAACAAAGTTGTCTTGCACTCCAGGATAGTGTTCCTCATTTTCCTTCATGTAGTTCCAGTCGACCCACCTTATATCACACACTATGGGCTTCTTGTCCAACAGTACTATCTCATAGAAGGTCTGCTGTTCCTTAGTGTGGAACCTGTAATCAATAGCAGTTCTTCTCCTGGTGGCATATGGATCTGTCAGCCTCCACAATCTGAGTCCTGCATCCTTTCTTAACTTCATATTCTCAGCCACAGGATGAGCATCATTGTGGTCTAGAATCTTGGGCTTGAGCTTTCTTAGGACTTATCCTTCTTCATCTTCCTCATCAGCAACTTCAGGCACTGGGGCCTTGTTCTTCTCAGCAGCTGGAATACTCCTGGTATTCCTCTTTGGTGCAAGCTTGGGCTTGGGGGCAGCTTTGGGTGCTTCCTTGGGCTTTGATGTTGCAGCCTCTGACTTTATAGCATCACCCATTAGCTTTTGTGCCTTCGGTGCTGGTGCAGCAACCTCTTCTTCCTCATCAGAATCTCTCCTCATAGAGGGATTTCCAAGAACCTGGGCAGTAGTGGTTCTAGCTCTCTTATTCTTCTTATCTTGTCCAGCAGCTTCATCTTCTTATTCCATGGTAAACTTCATAGTTTCTCCAGTGGGAACTTTCTTGGGTTTGGAAGTTGTGACTCTTCTTGCATGTGCCTCTTTGAGTTAATACTTTTCAGGCACTTGGGTTGATCCTCTGACCTTCAGCATAGGTGTCCTCTTGGCAGGAACCTTCCTATTAAGTCCAGGCTTTGTGTTCTTTGCTGAGGCATACTCCTTTTTGAGCACTACCTTCTTGGAGGTAGCCTCATCTTCTTCTGCCATATAGTCCTCGTCCTCGGATTCTGAGGTTCTCTTCTTCCTTGTCCTGGTGGCAGCTTTAGGCAGATTGCTTGGGGTGCTCCTGCTGCCATCATCTGAAGTGCTAGAGGGAGTAGTGCCCTCACTCATTGATTGTGCTCTTCTAACTTGTTCTGACTATCACTTTGGTCTGACATGCTGCAAATCACTAACTGCTGACCCTGTGAATAGTTATAGATCAGATAGAATGGATGAGCATCACAAAATGCAGAGATTTTTGCAAAAGAGTGATTCAAAAATTCAGTTTTAGTTTTCCACAGAAAGCATTTCGGATCAACTGATTTTCAAACTCGGTGATACCGAAGCAGTTTTGGAACCTAAACTGGTGAACTCGGTTGGACCGAGTCACATTTTGGTAGCACCGAGACTGCTAGGGTTTCACAAAGTCTTCAAATCGGTCACACCAATTAGCAATTCTCGGTTAGACCGAGAGTTACTAGTGCAATGGCGTTAGCCAAATCGGTGGGACCGAGTTTTTCAACTTGGTGGGTCCGAGATGGTTTTGGCGGAAACCTAACCCTAAATTTTCAAATCCCATCTAATCTAAGGATTGTATTGACTGGATAGGAGTGTCTCAATCGTGGCAAGATTCATAATGAACACAATGTGCTAGGAATCGGACGAGGATAACACTGTGATCGAGTCCATACCCTAGCTTGGCGATGAACTCGCTACGGCGGCAACGGCGGGGGTGAAATCTGTTGACGGCGGAGACCAAAACAGAGGCGGTCAAGCAACGAGGAGACGATCCAGAGATCCTGGAGGCAGAGCGAGCTATTGCGCGGGCGAAGAGGTTCGGAGAAATTTCCAAATTTTTGCCCGTGGGTATATATATAGCCCGACCCTATCGGTGTGACCGAGTGGAACAACTCGGTGGCACCGAGATGCATAACTGTATACAGTTACTGCAACTCAGTGTGACCGAAAAGTTCAAATCAGTTGCACCGAGATTGAAAACCTAGATCGACTTAGTGATCTCGGCGGGACCGAAATGGAGGAATCGGTCAGACCGAGAGTCACAAAGAAGTTTTGTAAGTTTAATTCTATGACGAATCGGGGACTCCGAGTGCTCCTCACATAGAGTGGTTTGAATCTGACTTGATCAAATTTTGTGATGTAGCATGAATAGAGTTTGAGACGAGAAAAGCATAGATAGCTAGAGAAGGTTCTTAGGCATTCTTGTCCATCCACTTGGCAAAAAGAAAAAAGAACCCAAACAATCAAAGCAACAAGTGGATGTCCTCGAATGAGTAAAATATGCACCAACATGCTCACACAATAAGATAGCAAATGAAATATGTGGCAAAGCATGCACAACCAATTCTAGCATCTATCAAACAATTGGTGATGACTAGGTCATCTATATATGAGTATATTGACTTAGGAGTCAAATGAGAACATTTGATCATAGGTCATACTCATCGTTTAAGCTCAAGTGGGGTTACCACTTTTACATAATGCATTGATGTGTTCACACCATTAGAGTTGCTTTGACTCATTTCTTAGAGTTAAGCTCCCCCTAGATGTGAGATCCCCTTTTAGAGGGATGAACTAACCTTGGGTTTTGTCGATGATGACTTCATGTAGGTGTTGAAGATGTGGGTGCTCAATGTTGATGTAGATCATTTGGAGCAATCCTTTGGAGTGAGTTACACTTTCAACATACCTACATGGGTTAGTACCACAAGGAACAAACAAGAATATCCATAGACATAGAGTGACGCATGCACAAGATGATGTCCATGAAATCATTAGGTTACCTTGTCCCTTGCCTTACCAACATGAGGGTTTGTGACTCCTTGAACTAGTACAAGATGTGGAAGTTGATTGCACTCGTTCTTGCCATAATGATATGAGTGAAGAATGTTGGCGGAGTCACCCTCAAGAACTCTCTAGTTCTTCTTCTTCGGGATCCACATCATCTTGATGGGAATCCTTGGAGTTGTAGTTATACTTGATGAAGTAGAACTTGACGTAGTCTTGGGAACCCACTTGACCGAGGCCTTAGGTGCTTCTTCAAATGCATCAATCTCCTCTTGAAGCTTGTCCTTGCCTTTGTTCTTGTGGTCTTGTGGTGGAAGATCATCTTCTGCTTGTGTTCCCTTGAAGGAAGTAGGATCATACTTCTCTTGTTGAGGAACAAACTTCGTCTTGGGGTATTGATCTTCTCCCCCACTCAACTCCATTGGCATTGAACTTTCGTTCAAAATCAACACCTTGATTCTTCCTGTGCCTTCCTTGCTTGCGTACAATTTCCTCGAATTGCTTACTCCCTGCAAGGCTCTTGTAAACACCTTTCTCTATAATTCCCTTCAATAAGCTATTTTCTTGCTCAAGTGTAACTTGGCTAAGAGAATCATTAGTGGAATCAAGAGAACTACTAGAAGCAACAATATTGGATTTGGCATTATTATTGTTACTACTAGAGGAAGGATCTTTCTTGTACTTGTTACTAGACTTGACTTGAGGCATGTAAGTAGATAAGAGTAAACGCTTGGCAATGTAAGAAGAACTTTTCTTGCGGAGATCATCATTGATTGCTTTTAAGAACTCATGCTCTTGCTCAAGATTGAGCTTTTCAAAGCGTAACTTCTCATGAGCCCTTAAAAGTTTTCGATGATCTTCGAAGATAGTTTCATGAGCTAACTTAAGAGTGTCTAGTTCTTTTGTTAGAAGCTCAATCTTCTCCTTATCATTGTCATTCATTTTATCTTGATTAGCATGATTAATTGATGTTTCATCATAGTATTCATCACTAGAGTTGTCAAGTAAATCATCATCAACTAGCAAGTCATCTTCATCACTATTGTAATCAACATACTCGGTATGTGTTACCTTTGGACCTTTTGCCATGAAGCATCTTCCAATTCCTTCATTTGGTGAGTTAAATATGTCGTAGGAGTTGGTTGACACAAGTGCTAGACCGGCAACACCTTCATCTTGAGTATATTCGGAGTCGGAGTGATAGCTTCTCTCAGAGTGATTGTCGGAGTCGGAGCCAGATACATTCACAAACATGAGCTTGATGTCTTCGTTTTGTATAGCTCTTGATGACTTGTCCTTCCTTTCCGAATCCTTGCTTCTCCGTGAGGGTCTTCATTCATAACGATCATCTCTACTCCTCCTCTCTCTTGGTGGTGATTCTTCTCTTTTGCTTCTTCTTCTTGGAGAATCTTCTCTTCTTTTGTAGGGTGTCGTACACTCATTCCAATAGTGTCCGGGTCTCCCACAATTGTAGCAATTTCGCTCTCGACTAGAAGATCTTTTGTCATTGTAGGACCTTGACTTAGAGCTTCTTTCTTTGCTTCTACTCTTGTAGAATTTGTTAAAGTTCTTCACCATTAAGCTCAATTCTTCATTGAAGGTTTGTTTCTCACTTGATGATGTGGGGGCTTCACATGAGGCTTTGTAAGCACCACTTGACTTGTTGTGAAGTTCCTCCTTATCCTTGAGTCACATCTCGTGAGCAACAATTCTTCCAATGACTTCCGTTGGCTTGAGATCTTTGTAGTTTGGCATCATTTGGATCAATGTGCACACGGTATCATACTTTCCATCCAATGCTCTTAGGATCTTCTTGACGATGAATCTGTCGGTCATCTCTTAACTCCCTAAGCCGGCAATCTCATTTGTCATAAGTGCAAGCCTAGAGTACATTTCAGTGAGACCTTCACCATCCTTCATTTTGAACTCTTCAAGCTGACTTTGAAGCACATCCAACTTGGATTCCTTGACGGAGTCGGTACCTTCATGCATATCAATCAAAGTATCCCAAATTTCCTTTGCATTCTCAAGACGGCTGATTTTGTTGAATTCTTCGGGGCACAATCCGTTGAAGAGGATATCACAAGCTTGAGCGTTGTATTGCAGGATCTTCAACTCTTCCGCACTAGCTTCACGGTTCGGTTCTCTCCCATCAAAGAATTCACCTTGCAAGCCAATACACACAATAGCCCAAAAGGCAGGTGTCGGTGTCAAAACCGGCGGATCTCGGGTAGGGGGTCCCGAACTGTGCGTCTAGGCGGATGGTAACAGGAGACAAGGGACACGATGTTTTACCCAGGTTCGGGCCCTCTTGATGGAGGTAAAACCCTACGTCCTGCTTGATTAATATTGATGATGTGTATTACAAGAGTGGATCTACCACGAGATCAAGGAGGCTAAACCCTAGAAGCTAGCCTATGGTATGATTGTTGTAATGGATGTTGTGTCCTATGGACTAAAACCCTCCGGCTTCTATAGACACCGGAGAGGGCTAGGGTTACACAGAGTCGGTTACAATGGTATGATATCTACATATCCGTATCGCCAAGCTTGCCTTCCACGCCAAGGAAAGTCCCATCCACACACGGGACGGAGTCTTCAATCTTGTATCTTCATAGTCTTGGAGTCCGGTAGACGATGATAGTCCGGCTGTCCGGACACCCCTAGTCCAGACTCCTCAAGAGCTCCTCAACTCGGCTTCAATGACGATATGTCTGGCGCACATAATGTTCGGCATTGCAAGGCGGTTTCCTCCTTTGAATAATCCATAGAAGATTATGAACACCAGGATAGTGTCCGGCTCTGCAAAATAAGTTCCACATTCCACCGTAGAGACAATGATATGTGCACAAGTTCAATCTGCTGACGTATTCTGCGGCATGACGTCACACCACTACCAAGCTTTTACTTGAATTGTTTTTTATTATACCACCTCAGCGCGTTTAGCGAAGCGGTTTCCTTGGCATGTCTTGTCGAAGCAGAGATCGTGTTCCCCTTATTCCGGGATTCTCATCAATACGGACGTGGGTAAGACAACCGCGCCATTGATGGTGGCGCTTGGGAGATAAGCGAGTTTTACCAGGCCGGTGGGGACGTATAGTCTTCGTCCGCCTATATATAAGGGGATAAGGATCCGCCTTTTTACCTACGCCTTCTTCCTGCTTTGCTTATCCATCTCCGCGCACTCGAGCTCCAGCGCCCAAGTTCGCGCATCTCATCTCAACCTTCTCCGACCATGTCCGGAGCGGGAGGTAAATGTTTGGCCTCGACCGTTAAGGAGGAGCACATCGCCAAACTGCGCAGCGCCGGATACCTTTTCGGCGACATCGCGCACCGGCTGCCCGACAAGGGGCAGCTCATCCCCACCCCCAGGCCCCATGAGAGGGTCATATTTCTCCCCCACTTCCTCCGCGGATTGGGCTTTCCTCTTCACCCCTTTGTCCGGGGGCTCATGTTCTACTACGGCCTAGATTTCCATGATCTGGCGCCGAACTTCATCCTCAACATCTCGGCGTTTATCGTCGTGTGCGAGGCCTTCCTCTGCATCCAGCCCCACTTAGGCTTGTGGCTCAAGACCTTCAATGTCAAGCCGAAGGTAGTGAAGGGCACGCAGGCGGAGTGCGGAGGTGCCATGTTGGGTAAGATGCCCAACGTCCTCTGGTTCGAAGGGGCCTTCGTGGAGTCCGTCAAGGGGTGGCAGTCGGGGTGGTTCTACATCACCGAGCCGCGCGACCCTACGTGGGCGGCGGCCCCCGAGTTTAGATCTGGTATCCTGTGCAGCTCACCTCCTGGAAAGAGAAGGGCTTGCTATGGGGTAATTCGAAGGAGCTGACGGGACTCCAAGCCTATATCCGGAAGCTGGTGAACAAGAAGCTCAGGCTTGTTAATGTGGTCCAAGTCATGCTCGTCCACCGGATTCTCCCATGCCAAGAACGGCATTCAACCCATGGGAGTTTGATCCGGCACAACACCAGGCGCTGAGCGGGCTCTTCGACACGACATACGAAGGCGCCTGGAGGGTGCTTTTTAAGGGCGCCGAAGCCCCCGCATCCGCGACAAAAGATCGCGGATTTCACTCGCAGCGTCCAGCTGAGGAGGTAAGTGATTCTACCCCTTTACGGGACACTTGTTGTTAATAGTTCGACCCTAAGCGGGTTTCAATCTCCCTTTTCCTTTGACAGGAATGGATGAAGAAGGCCGAGCAGCTCATCTTCCGGCCCCATGCCGAAGACCCAAAGTGGACGCCTGCCTAGCAGGGGGTGTTGGTTCCGCACCGCACGTGGTGCCGAGCGAAGGCCAAGAAGGTGGCCACGGTACTCGAAAGAGTTCCCGTTTTCAGGTGTCCAACGACTCCGAGGCGGATTCCTCCCCCGAAGATGAGGAGGAGGAAGAAGACTCTCTCCCAAAGGAGGGAGATAGAAAGGGGAAGGCCTCCCCAACAGGGGAGGCCGAAGGGTCCAAGAGGGGAAGAACTATTCCCCCGGACAGCTCCGCCAACACCAACGTTGGCGATGAAGAGTGGCCCTCAAGGGCCAGGCCTCCGGCGAGATCGTAAGTATCCAGATTCCTGAATGGTCTGCAATTTCTTTTGTGTCACATAGTGTCCTTCTAATGCCGCATACTGCCTATAGTCTGGCCGACGGTGATCTCCCTGCTTCGTCGAGCGGGTCGTTGGCTCCTTCGGATGTGGATTCCATTCCGACTGCCTCCACCCCTCGCGCCGCTGAGGACGCCGAGGTGGGATCCCGGAAGGACCCATCAGGAGGAGGCTCCGGAGGCGCCGCAAGGCAGCCTCCCGGACTTTGCGCCGGACTCCACGCCGGAACCCGCAGTGGTTCCGGAGTCCGGCAGGCGGCCCCTTCGCAAGAAAGGCAAGACCGTGACACCGGCGCCCCCCGTCCAACCGGAGGTGCCGGACAACTTGGTGGAGGCGCTCAAAGGCGCTTCCATCGAGGAAGAACACCGCACTATCATGAGTGCGGTGATTCAGAAGGTTCAGCTCGCCAAGAGCAGGCCGACCAAGCTCGCAGCCGCCTTCTAATGTGCTTTGAGGTAAGAACTTAAAATTATGTAATGTAATACCGCATAGACAGTAGCCCCTGATGCTCGGTTCGGTGTTTGGAAAGAAAAGCCGGACTGAGGATCTAAAAAGATGTACGCAGGGTTGCTAAAAATTATGTCAATATGGGTTTGCAGTGCTGCGCCGACCTCTCCGCCAGACCGACCGTGGAGGTCGGCGCTTGAAGCAGACCTCGAGCGGTTCGAGCAAGAGCTCGGCCGTGCAAGAAGCAGCTCGAGGACAAAGAAGGTGAGTAACACCACTTTGAATAGTTACCTTACGTAAAAGGATTTAGGTTGCAATAAAAATAACAAGGATAATCGTGGTACCGCAGGGCCACTTAACGAGGTGGCAACCCCGAAGGAGGCTATGTCCGCGTCGAACGCAGCGGCCGCTGAACGGGCAGAGCGAGAGAAGCAGGAGGCGCGGTGGCGGAAGTGCGGCAAGAGCCCTGTGCTCTCATGGAAAAGCATGAGAGTTTGGAGCGCGACTCAAAGACTCGAGAGTCCGAGCTTGCCTCGCCTCGAAAGTGCCAAAGCCGCCAAGGCCGAGGCCCATAAGGCCCTTCAGACGTTGAGGATGTGAAGAAAATAGCTGCGGTAAGGCATTTTTCATGCAAAGGAAGCATGTTAATGTAAACTACCCGACACTTACCCAATTCGAGCTCTCCAGGCGCTGCTAGATCTCCCTCGCAGTGTATCCGATGCCGCCAAGATTCTACCGTGGCGAGGAGGGAGCTCAACGGAGAAGGTCTTCGGTCTCAAGACGCCGAGGCCGCCATCCGGTGCCCTTAGCGACCAGGTGAAGCAGCTGGTCGAGCTCCATAAGGTAGCCGAGCAGGCCATGAAGGGCCTCATAATCCGGCCAGGCTCGAGAGGCCATGCCCGGAGCTACTTTGGCCTCGCGGCGCGGCTGGTGGATGTGTGCCTTGTTGGAGGTCATCAAGCGCCCGTCAGATTGAAGGTGCTCTTCGAGCCCTTGCCAGCAAAGGTGCACCGGGCAGGCGGATGCGGAGAAGCTTATCATCGACGCACCGCCACGGGCAAGGAGTACCGTGACGCCCGAGATGTACTATAAGACTGTCCTGAAGGGTGCCCGCAAGATTGCGGATGAGTGCCCCAGAGATGTAATTATTGAGTAGACTCGCTATGTATTGTCCTGTGCGCTGAAAACTTTGTTCATATGCGCTAAGAAACGCTTGTTTGATTTAAAATATTACCTTCTGTGCGGTCCTTTATAAAATCTGAGAGATGGCAAGTCGTCGGCTTCAACCCCCAAGCCACGAGTGCTGGGGTGTTCGGGATAAATTTGAGCACTCTTGTTCCCATTTTTGGGTCCATCTAGGGAGGCGCTCAACAAAACGAACAAGGCAACCGGACTTATAATGCTTGAACACTCTCACTTAGCCATAGAATTCTATAATTTTAAATTTCGGCGAAGCCCCTAGTATTCGGAAGACCGAATTCGGGGTGCTATACACGCCTTGGCCGGACATTATCCGGTTCTTCACTTGACGCGGCATAAGTCTTTAAGGACTCGAAAAGACCTCTCGAACAGCGACCAGCCTCTCGCCTTTATCATGACAAATAGTTTTAGCTTTCCCATCGAGGCGCCGCCCAGCTCAACCAGGCGCAATCGCAGTTGGTTCTCCCAAGGCCACCTTAGCCGACAGAACGGAACGTAAGGTACCAAAACGTGGGAGCCGGGCAAACCCAACTATTGACCCAAGACATGATTCGAGCCGATTCATATAATGCTATAAGTAAGGGTGCCGACTTGTGAAAGTGTTCGGACTTATCACACCATAATGCGGGAACATAAGCCCTCGTGTATTCGGCCGCACCAAAATATATGGGTGCAAGATGTCATTAGTGAACATATATGTAAAGTAATGCAATAACAGGCAAAAAGTGCTGCATTATTTATTCAAGGGATTCTCCTATGAGTGGGAATGATACAAATAGTGCGGTAAGCAAGGGATTGGACTAAGTAAACATGTCCCCCTCCAGGGGTGGGCTGCGGACTGGTGTATATAATCAAATTTAATGCTCGTAATGGAGACCACCTGAGTGTTCGTCGCAGCCTTCTTCCCTCCATGGCTGTTGCATCGTGACTTCGGCGGGTTCACCGCCGGACAGGGCCTCTGGTGAATGGAGTCCTGTGTATACAAAGAAGGAAAACAATAAAAAAGAGCGACACACTTGTGAGCCCCTGGTGTGGTCGAGCCGCTCTCTGGGTCTGTTTTGGTCGTGCCCCTCCCCCTAGGCCCATTGTATCTCCAGAGCGTAATGATGTACGCAGAGGGTTGGTCTTGCAATTATGCAAGGGCTGGGGTTGGGGCCGCATTGCTACGCGTGCTCGGATCGTGCCAGGTGGTCTTGGTTGATGTTTCTTCGGGCGCGTTTGTCAGATCCGCCGCTTAACGGCCGGACTCGAAAATTGCCTTAGAAGGCTGCTCAGATTTCCAGAGAGAGCGCTGGTGTTCCTCCGCTCGAGGGAGCGCCCCGTATTTCCGCTGACCGTGATGACTCCACGAGGGCCTGGAATCTTGAGCTTGAGGTATGCGTAATGCGGCACCGCGCTGAACTTTGCGAACGCGGTTCATCCGAAAGGAGCATGATAGCCGCCGCGAACGGGACTATGTCAAGATTAACTCTCGCCCGAAATTGTCCGGGATCCAAGACCACTTCAGCAGGACTGAGCTGCATAATTGGCCTCAACACCTGGTATGACGCCTTTGAAGGTCGTCTTTGTAGGTTTAATCCTTGAGGGTCTATGCCCATCTTGCGACCGATCCCGATAAAGCGAGTGTTCAGCTACCGCCGCCCATCGACTCTCGTGAGGTGAAATCCATCGACGATTGGGTCTAAAACCAATGCGCGAATCCGCCATGGCGGATATCGGTCGGATGGTCTCTTCGATCGAAAGTGATCGGGCTAGAGGACCATGGATTGAACTTAGGGCGATCGCTCCATCGCATATACGCCCCTTAGTGCACGCTCCGCCTCTTGGGTATATGGGTTGCGATATCATGTTCACCGTCCGCACTTGTGGGGGAAACCTTCGTCTCTCATCGTTCGGGCGGTCGGGTCTCTTCCTTGTCGTCATTGCAGCCCCTTGCCATTGTTTTCGCAATTAACTTGCTCGCTCGCTTGAATACCCAACATTCCTGCTGGTGTGATTAGCTGGCTTTTGGGGGTGCCATGTATCCGCATGAGCGGTCGAGTATTCGGTCCAAATTGGACGGACCCGAGTGGTTCTTTTGAACGGCTTCTTCCAATGACCGGGTTTAGAGCCTCGAATCCGCATTGACCGCCAGATCCTCATTGTTGTCGCCGTTAACGCGCGCTTGTTTTTGCTTCGACGCGACCTACCACTGTGTTCCTTAGTATCCGGACTGCCAAAGATTTTTACTAAGGTTGTTGCTGCGAGCTAGCCAGCTATCCTCTCCCGCATGTAAGCGGGTCATTAATGATGTGAGGGCTGCCATGGATTTCGCTTTTCCTGTCCTAGGTGCCGGCTAGCCATTCGTCAGCAGATGTTATGTTTGAAGGCTGCAAGGGCTTCGCATCCGGACAATGACGATTTGATTTTTCTTTGTTAAGAACCGTGTCTGAATTGCTCGGCCGATTCGTCTGGCTGCTGGATTATGTGGCTTAGGTCGTCGGCGTCTGGTGGCCGCACATATGTGCCCTGGAAGTTGTCGAGGAATGCGGCTTCCAGGTCCTCCCAACACCCAATTGACTCTGCGGGTAGGCTGTTAAGCCAATGCCGAGCTGGTCCTTTAAGCTTGAGCGGGAGGTATTTGATGACGTGGAGATCGTCGCCGCGGGCCCTATGGATGTGAAGGAGATAATCTTCGATCCAAACCGCGGGGTCTATCGTACCATCGTAGGATTCAATGTTTACGGGTTTAAACCCTTCAGGAATTTGATGATCCATTACTTCGTCAGTGAAGCATAGCGGGTGTGTGGCGCCTCTGTATTGAGCAATATCACGACATAGCTCAAGGGAGCGTTGTTCATTGTGTTCGCCCGGCCGGGTTGTTGTATCCGCTCGACGGTATTCGTCGTGGGTCGTGGGCGCCCACGTGATCCATAAATAGATCTGGATTGCCTTGCTTTGTCCTCCAATATATCTCGCAAGTCCGCGCTGCTCCCTCTTGGCTTCAGACTTTTGGAGCGATGCCGGGCACGGTCTTGGTGGAGGGCCCGATGCCTCTCGCCGCGACCACGGGTGGTCGGTCGGCCAGACAGCGCTGGTGATGAAGGTATGTATGCTTCCTCCTCTAATCGGGGAGCAACTTGCGCTTTTAGGTAGCTTTTGAGGGCGCTCAATTCATACTTTTGGCGCGAGGACCTCGGTCCATCCGTCGGCCAGCAGGTCTTGATCAGCTTGAAGTCTGCCGCTGCTTTTTCTTTAGGCTATTTGTGTGGCCATTAGCCCGCGCTTGAAACGCTCTTGTTCGACCGGATCCTCGGCATGACGAATTAATTCCGTCGTCGAGGCTTGCCTCGCCTCCCGAGGGAGGCATGTAATTATCATCCTCGACCTCTTCGCTCGCCGCCTCTCGCGAGGGCTTGCTTCGCATCCTTCTGCGCTGAATCTTGCTGGAGGGGATTGTCTTCGACACTTTCTCGGGTATTATTATCTCCGTGCCGAATCTCCATTCTTGCTTTGTGGCGGATTTAGAGCGCGCCACGACGCCGGAGCTTGGGCTGTTTTTTAAGGAATCTGCCTCCGCCGCTTCTTCGCCGTCCCCATCTTTTGGGGTGTCCACCATGTATATGTCATATGACGAGGTGGTCTTCTAGTGCCCTCAGAGGCGCTGGTTTTTGTTCGCCTCCGCATCGCCGCCCATACCGCCGATGTCTTCGAGTCATAGTCTAGCATGTCTGCTAGATCGCCGGCGGTGGCTACAAAGTGGGTGGTGGGTGGGGTTTGAATTTCTTCGTCGTCTGCATCCCAACCATCCTCGCCATAGTCCCGCCAGGCTCTCCTGGATAGCGAGAGATGCTTTAGCTAATTTAGTATGTCGCCAAAGGGTGAGTGCCGAAAGATGTCCGCAGCGGTGAACTCCATAATCGGCGCCAATCGGATTCGATTGGCGGGGGCGAGGAGGTTCAGAGTCCGCAGGAGTCCGCACCTCGTAGTCACAAGCTTTATAGGGACAAGGCTGTTCGCCCATCGCCATGGAAGTTGCAGCTCTCGAGGAGGTGTCCAGCCACTGCCCTCGATCTGCGCGATTGGCTCAACTACGATTGAGCGGATTCATGTGCGGCCTCCAAGGCGCCGTCCGGCGGCAGAGCAAGATCGCGCTCATCGCGACAAAGGCGGCGCGCCGGTCATGGATCGGATCCATCAAGATCAAGTCTCCGCGGATGTCCGCCGTGAAGTTTAGGCTTCCAAATCGACCGACGGCTAGGGGCGAAGCTTTCGATCCGCTCCAGATGGCCAAGTGAATTGGCTGCAATGCGGCCCCGAATTAAGATCTGTCCGGGAGAAAAGTCTCACCGACGGCGTTGTTGTTGATTGAAGAAGCCATCGAGCCTATTGGTGACGCATACGAGGAACTCTCAATGAAAGCACCAATGTCGGTGTCAAACCGTGGATCTCGGGTAGGGGTCCTGAATCGTGCGCTCTAGGCGGATGGTAACAGAGACAAGGACACGATGTTTTACCCAAGATCGGGCCCTCTTGATGGAGGTAAAACCCACGCCCCGCTTGATTAATATTGATGATGTGTATTACAAGAGTGGATCTACCACGAGATCAAGGAGGCTAAAACCTAGAAGCTAGCCTATGGTATGATTGTTGTAATGGATGTTGTGTCCTACGGACTAAAACCCTCCGATTTATATAGACACCGGAGAGGGCTAGGGTTACACAGTAGTCGGTTACAATGGTAGGAGATCTACATATCCGATCGCCAAGCTTGCCTTGCACGCCAAGGAAAGTCCCATCCGGACACGGACGGAGTCTTCAATCTTGTATCTTCGTAGTCTTGGAGTCCGTGGACGATGATAGTCCAAATTGTCCGGACACCCCTAGTCCAGACTCCTCAAAGAGGTTATGTCCAAGAATATGCATTTTCATCTTATGCTTCCAACTAGCAAAATTAGTACCATCAAAGTAAGGACCTCTACGGTGATAATTTCCCGCTAGACGCCATACTCTCCTAGGTTGTGAAACCAAGGCTATGACCACCAAAAGCTATGGAAATCAAAGCAAATGGAGACCAAAGCTCTGGTACCACTTGTAGGACCTTGAAGTATGTCTAGAGGGGGGGTGACTAGACTACTTGACCAATAAAAAACTTAACCTGTTCCCAGTTTTAGAGTTTGGCAGATTTTAGCTATCTTTGGATAAGTCAAGCAATCATCACACAATTCAAGCAAGCATGCAAAGAATATATGAGCAGCGGAAATTAAAGCATGCAACTTGCAAGAAAGTAAAGGGATGGGTTTGGAGGATTCAAACGCAATTGGAGACATAGATGCTTTTGTCGTGGTTCCGACAGGTGGTGCTATCGTACATCCATGTTGATGGAGACTTCAACCCACGAAGGGTAACGGTTGCGCGAGTCCACGGAGGGCTCCATCCACGAAGGGTCCACGAAGAAGCAACCTTGTCTATCCCACCATGGCCGTCGCCCACGAAGGACTTGCCTCACTAGAGGTAGATCTTCACGAAGTAGGCGATCTCCTTGCCCTTACAAACTCCTTGGTTCAACTCCACAATCTTGCTCTGAGGCTCCCAAGGACACCTAGCCAATCTAGGAGACACCACTTCCAAGAAGTAACAAATGGTGCGCTGATGATGAACTCCTTGCTCTTGTGCTTCAAATGATAGTTCCCCAACACTCAACTCTCTCTCATAGGATTTGGATCTGGTGGAAAGAAGATTTGAGTGGAAAGCAACTTGGGAAGGCTAGAGATCAAGATTCATATGGTAGGAGTGGAATATCTTGGCCTCAACACATGACTAGGTAGTTCTCTCTCGTAAAATGTATGTTGGAAGTGTAGGTTTGTTCGATGGCTCTTCCACGAATGAAGAGGAGGTGGAGGGTATATATAGCCTCCACACAAAATCTAACTGTTACATTATTAACTTGCCCAACTCGGTGGGACCGAATTGGTAAACTCAGTCAGACCGATTCAGCAAATCTAGTGACCATTAGGATTTTCGGTGGGACCGATATGCAACTCGGTAGGACCGATATGGTTAGGGTTAGGGCATAACGTAATCTCGGTAAGACCGAATACACAAACTTGGTGAGACCAATTTTGGTAATAAGCTTTCCAAAGATTTGGTCAGGTAAACTCGGTGGGACCGATTCGCTCATTTCGGTGAGGCCGAAATGTTACGAAAGGGAAACAGGGAGTTTACATTGCAATCTCGGTGGGACCGACGCCACTTCGTTTGACCAAACGTTACTAAGGGAAAGAGAGATTACAATCCCATCTCGGTGAGACCGAGATCCCTATCGGTAAGACCGATTTGCCTAGGGTTTGTGGCAGTGGCTATAACATTTGAACTCAGTGGCGACGGATAGAAAGAATCGGTGGGACCGATTTTGACTATGGGTTTAGGTCATATGTGGATGTGAGAAAGTAGTTGAGGGTATTTGGAGCATATCACTAAGCACATGAAGCAAGAGGCTCATTAAGCAACACCTCATCCCTCCTTGATAGTATTGGCTTTTCCTATAGACTCAATGTGATCTTGGATCACTAAAATATAAAATGAAGAGTCTTGAGCTTTTGAGCTTGAGCCAATCCTTTGTCCTTAGTATTTTGAGGATCCAGCTTCATCATCCATGCCATGCCATTCATTGAGATTTCCTGAAATAATAGTCTTGGAATAGCATTAGCTCAATGAGCTATATGTTGTTATGAATTACCAAAACCACTTAGGGATAGTTGCACTTTCACAGTAGCAGGAGCAGCTGATAGCAATGCATCATATAGCAGCAGCAGAAGCAGCTCATAGCAATTCATCGTATAGTGGATCAGAAGGAAAATTTGGCATAAAATCAAAGGAGATCCTCACCTTGTTGGATGAGCTGATCCTTCAATAGCACCTCAAGGCCATGGCCTGGGAGGAGGGGAGGGGGAACAAGGTGCCTTCTACCGCAGTGTGGCATCAGCCGTAGTTGTGCAGCGCCCTCCGGAGTAGTGCATTGGACGAACCATAGTGGAGCAGCTGCTGGAGACCATGAGAATGAGGGGCGGCACCAGAGGGAGGAGCAGCAAGGGAGATTTGCCCCTACCCGCCGGCCATGTAGCCTAGCCGGACATAGCATCATCGAGGACCAGTGCCGATGGGACCAAGGGCGACGGCTCACTGGAGGAACCCTAGTGCTACAGTGTGGGATCGAGGTAGAGGGAAAGGGGAGAGGAGACGCAAGCGGGAAGGGCAATGAATGCTTGCGTGTTTGTTTTTACCTGAGAGTCAGGTGTAACATGGGCGTTAGCAGTTGCATTTTGAGTGTAATATAGGCAGACAACAAAGTCATTTCACTATTCCCCTTCCCTTCAATTTTTAGTGAGGTTCTACCCGAAACCCCCCCTCCAAAGCGAAATTAGTTAAGCCCAAGCCCATAACTCAAAAATGACTTATTTACATCTTTTATGGCTTATTTTGGCAATATGCCCTGAAAAGGCGGAATCGAACTAGCCCTTAGACTGCAATTCAATTGTGCGTGCAATGATGAATCACTCCTGCCTGCTATCTGTACATTTAGGCATCATCATACATGGCATAACCTAATACATGTGCATTCCATTGTAGAATCTGGAATATGCAATGTTTATGTTAGTTCATAGGTTGCACAAAATGCCCCTTAAATCTGGTCAGTCAAGTGATGGTCTTTAAGCCTCCTTCTTTGCTTCTTTTCTTGATATGTAAGATTTGCTCACACATCTATTCAATTGCTTGTTTGCATCAGCCAGCCATACTAGGACTGTTTGCTTTGATTACTTGATGTTCTTGGCCTAACACTCTAACAGAGCTTGTCAACGATTCAAACACTAAGGGCTGTTGTAGTGGGGCGTTGTCTAACTCATAGGTGACATAAAGGTTTGGCTGTACACTACATTAGGCTCTCCAAGAGTACGTGGAGATCCAGTTCGAAGGTATGCCTAGTTTTTACATAGTGCAGACATAGTAAATGCTCATTTCATTGTGTGCAAGTGCAAGAGATGCGGCATGTTTCATTATGTTGTGTTGTTTTGTTATAATCTCATCCTTTTGTGTTCACAGACTGGAAAGTATGCATATTTATCTTCCAAGGAGATGAGTAACTAGTTTGTGTCACCTTGCAGAGGGGGTGCAATGAAGATAAGATTGAGGATTTCCAAGTACAAGATGTTAGGAAGGAGCCTTGCAAGAGAAGTAGGAGCTGCGCTGAGCCTCTTCAACTGCTAAGGTAAGTCACCGATGCAACTCAACAGCTCAATTCCTTGTTTGTTTCTGCATAGTTAATTTTCTCTTTCAATAGCTTTATTTGTCCTCACTTAATGAGATGCCCAAATAATTATGCCTGATGTTCGGTACTTGTATCACTATTAGTTGACATAATTAAAGGCCTTACCATTTAATTACTCTGCCAAAGTGTGCCTAAAGCTTTGAAGTCTATTAACCAACTATTATTGCATGAGGCTCACAATCTAGTTTATACTATGCTAATGATTGCATAGTTTTGCTCTGTATATGTTTGTATGAAACCCTCTCGCTGTTCATTATGCTCCCTAAGACCTTAATTGAGGTACGAATGGCCAACTCGCTTGCTTACTTATACGCAACGTGTTTGTCTAAATTTGTAACTTGTCTGTTTTTCGATTGGGCCCCAACATCATGCTCCTCTGGTGAGCTAAGAGGGATTTCGTATGCGTGCTGCATGCACTATCTTTCTTATAATTTTAAAATATCACCGCTTATGCTTCATGACGGTAACATTCTTTTTCTGAAAGTGATGTGTAACATTATTGTTAGTCCTGTTTTGCCATGTAGTACAAAGTAGTGTCTTGTTCGCTTCACTGTTGTAACTATATTTTTACCCTAGTCATGTGTGCTTACAGAAACATTTCAGGATGAAGTGACATCAACACAAAAATTTGCGAGCAAAGGCGGCATGGCCGCTATCAATGATTATGGATTGAATTGGAATGTGCTGATGTTCTCAAGCATCAACTAGAGGTGGCAAGACAACGGTACATGATTGTCAATGTATAATCAACAAGTTGAGACTGGACATGCGTGTATTAGATGCAGAGTCAAAAAATGAAACAAGACACCGAGGTAACCATGAAGGAATTGGAGATTTTGCAGACTGAAATTTGTGCTATCTGAATCCGGCCAATCCTATTTTCTGAAGAGATTATATTTCAAATGGAGTTAAGTTGATGCGCGTCCATGATGTATGAGCTGTATTTTCCCAGTGTATGTAATTTGCTATTTGTGTATGCTTTATTACCACCTGTGCCGAACCATAATGCCCAGTGGGTATAATCGGCTGTAATTTCTTTATTGTATAGTGTAGGATTATTCTACCTTTCTATTCCTTCATCTCGTTGTTGTTTAGTGTATGCTTTTTAGAGGTGATAGTATTGAGTAGGATAATTATTTGAATATGCTATATCGTTCAAACGGGGGCCAACTCGCCCGACCATGGACCTTCACGAGCCGTCGGATCCATGGGCCTTCTATGTCTCGTAGGATCCATGGGCCTTCTACGTCTCACATGATCCATGGGCCTTCTATGTCTTGCAGGATCCATGGGCCTTCTACGTCACGTAGGATCCATGGGCTGCCGACTCATTTATGGGTCTTGTACGGGCCTTTAATGGGCCGTAGACGGGCCTATAATAGAAATCGTACGTTTTATGGGCTGACCATAACGGGCCGTTAATAGGTCAGACAGGTGATGCTATGAAAATGGCCCAACAGATTAACGGACCACAAACGGGCCGATCAGAATGACGGGCTGAATTTGGCCCACAAGCGTAAAATGACAAGAACGGGCCGTAAGTAATCGAATGTCGCAAATGAGCCTAAGAATAAATGGGCCTCGGAAGTCGAAAGTTAACTTGGGCTTGAAACGAATAACGCCCGTTAATGGGTATAAAGTGTTACACCGTTTCATTACGGGCCGCCACCGGCCGTTAATGGGTGTAAAGTAATACATCGCTCATTACGGGCGCCAAGACGCGCCGCTAATGGGCCAAGAGTTACAAAGGGCCTCATATGGGCCGAAGACGCCATGGGCCATACATGGGCCGGCGAAAACGGCTCGAATCATATTGATGGCCCAGATGACGCCATCGGGCCTAGTTCGCATAGGGCGAACGGGCCTTGGGTTAGCGGGTGTAAATGGGCTATATGCTAACAAGCCGCTAACAAGCTTTCCATGGGCCGCCCGCCACTTTGACCAGTCAAACGGGCCGCCTTTTCACGTGAATGGGCCATCGTTGGGCGTGCACATGTCGATGTATCATAGGCGCCTTCGTCCAAAGGAGTGGATGACATCTGCCCCAATGATGAGCCGACATCGCAGTTTCTCCACCAATGATGATTTTACACGTGAAAATCCCCATTGGTCGTGGCTGTTAACGGGTTATCGGATCCAAAACCCGACCGATAGCTTAACGGCGTCGGTTATGGTGGATGCCACGTGTCACCACCCTTGACAAAAGCACTTCGGACGCCGCATTTATCGTCATGGAAGTGACACTTCCGTGATGATAATTTTGGTAATGTCATGGAACACTTCTACGACAAAGACAGTATGACTATCTTGATTCTCGCTATAAATTTGTCATGGATGTACATGCATGACAAAAACGCGACTCCACCGTGGAGAAACACGATCATCACTGAAGTGTATTTTTTGTAGTGATATGTCCATATACCCTGAAAACATAGGGGAGCACAATAGATCGGGAGTTCCGCCGCCACAAGCCTGTGTAGCCACCAAAAACCAATCCGGATCCTGTTCCGGCACTCTGCAAGAGGGGGGGATCCTCACCGGTGGCCATCTTCACCATCCCGGCGCTCTCCATGATGAGGAGGGAGTAGTTCACCCTCGGGCCTGAGGGTATGTACCAGTAGCTATGTGTTTGATCTCTCTCTCTCTCTCGTGTTCTTGAGGTGATACAATCTTGATGTATCGCGAGCTTTGCTACTATAGTTGGATATTATGATGTTTCCCCCCTCTACTCTGTTGTAATGGATTGAATTTTCCATTTGAAGTTATCTTATCGGATTGAGTCTTTAAGGATTTGAGAACACTTGATGTATGTCTTGCCGTGCTTATCTGTGGTGATAATGGGATATTCACGTGATCTACTTGATGTATGTTTTGGTGATCAACTGGCGGGTTCAGTGACTTTGTGAACTTATGCATAGGGATTGGCACACATTTTCGTCTTGACTCTTACGTAGAAACTTTGGGGCACTCTTTGAAGTACTTTGTAATAGATGACACCGGAGTATCTAGGTGACATTAGGGTTTTGGTTGATTTGTGTCTTAAGGTGTTATTCTAGTATGAACTATATGATATATCGAACGGAAAGAATAGCTTCGTGTTATTTTACTACGGACTCTTGAATAGATCGATCAAAAAGGATAACTTTGAGGTGGTTTCGTACCCTACAATAGTCTCTTCGTTTGTTCTCTGCTATTAGCTAGTGACTTTGGAGTGACTCTTTGTTACATGTTGAGGGATAGTTATATGATCCAATTATGTTATTATTGTTGAGAGAACTTGCACTAGTGAAAGTATGAACCTTAGGCCTTGTTTCCTAGCATTGCAATATCGTTTGTGCTCACTTTTATCATTAGTTACCTTGCTGTTTTTATATTTTCATATTACAAATACCTATATCTACCATCCATATTGCACTTGTATCACCATCTCTTTGCCGAACTAGTGCACCTATACAATTTACCATTGTATTGGGTGTGTTGGGGACACAAGAGACTCTTTGTTATTTGGTTGCAGGGTTGTTTGGGAGAGGCCATCTTCATCCTACGCCTCCCACGGATTGATAAACCTTAGGTCATCCACTTGAGGGAAATTTGCTACTGTCCTACAAACCTCTGCACTTGGAGGGCCAACAACGTCTACAAGAAGAATGTTGTGTAGTAGACATCAACTCCACGAATAATGGGATAGCAGGAATGATGTAGAGAATCACGATAAAGCGAGGCCAGTCCTGATAGGTGCGCAAAACAATACATGCTGTAGGGCGGACCGTACAACTTGAGGATAACACAGCCCAAGGGGCGCCCTCAACTAAACAAACTAGAAAGTCACCTGGCACCGTTGGGGTAGAAGTGTTGAAGTAGCTGGAGATGCGCACCACAGAAGTTGTTCCTTATGAAACGGCTGGCTCCTGAGCCTCGGGAGGCTCTGGGTCTCCGGCTCCTCCTCCATCAGGATCGCCTGGCGCCTGGCTTCGTGAGCTGCCAGGGCACCCAAGATGCAGCACTGGAGCGAGACAGCCGTGCCCGGCAGGCCGAATGGCATGCGAACGTAGTTGTGGAGGTAGCCTCCACACCGGCCAACACGGGATGGCCAGAAGATCTCCTCGGTAGCAGCCCTGTTGAGGCCCGGGATGTTAACGCAAATGCGCAGCTCGCCGGTCATGTCCTGGGCGGAAGCTGCACTGAGCAACGCGGGTCGGCGCTTGCCGCGCATGGCCCGCGCCTCCTAAAGATCTCGATTTCCCTGGTGATGAACTCCTGAGAGCTTGGTGCTTCGCGCCCCATGCCTTGCTCTCGGAAGCGCGCATTGAAGCACGCCTCCACTTGGTGCTCGAATGCCTCGCTTGTGACGCTAGCTAGGTTAGAGGCCCTCCAGACGAGAGCACCCGAGCCCAACTTGATGGGGGTGCCGGGCGCGCCTTCCTATGTGAGAGGGAAAGGCACCCCAGCAAAGGGCGCGGAGCTTGAAGCGCGATCATCGGGCGCCCTAGCCTCCCGAGGGCCCCTGAGGAGGAGCTTCTTCTTCTTCTTCTTGGGGACGACCTCAGGAGGATGAGTGGTGCCCTCGCCATCTTAGTTCTCAACCGTCGCGGCCTGGTAGGTGCGCTTGATGGAGCACACCGCATCCTTCTCATCGCAGGAAACCGTGATGATGCCGCAGCTTCCTGGTATCTTGAGGATGTTTTAGCCGTGGTGGGTCACCTCTATGAACTTGGTGAGGGCTGGGTACCCGAGGATGGCGTTGTATGAAAGGCGAATGTGAGCGACGTCGAAGTTGACTTGCTTGGTGCGGTAGTTGTTGCGCTTGCCGAAGGTGACGGGGAGACGGATCTGCCCTATGGGGAGTGTAGAGTCGTCGGTCACTCCTGAGAATGGCTTGGTGGGCAGAAGCTGGTCGTATGTCACCTGGAGCCTGTCGAATGTCTTGATGGAGAGGACATTGAGCCCTGCGCCGCCATTGATGTCTTGGTGACGAGGATGTTGCTGATGGTTGGTAAACAAAGCATTAGGAGAGCGCCTGAGGTGGCCGCGCACTTGAGCTGGTCTGAAGAGTCGAAGGTGATGGAGTACATGGACCACCTGAGTGGATGCGACACATCGAGCTTGGGTAGGGCCGCGTTCACCTGACGAGCGAACTGCTTAAAGATGCGATGGGAGGTGAGGGCCTGAGCACCTCCCATGATGCAGGCGATAGCACGAGGCTCTTGGAATCCCCCAACCCCATTGTCCTCATGGTGGTCGTCGTTCCTTCTTGTTGGCGATGGCAGCGGAGGGTGGCCAGCTTTGCCCTGAGGGCGGTCCTCACGAGGCCTGTCCCGCCATGGACCGTCGCGAGTCTGGTCCTACCAACGGTCCTCACGAGGCTGGTCGCGCCAGCCTTGACGAGGGTCACGGTTGTCCCAGTAGCCTCTGCCACGACCTCCTTTGTGGCCGTAGCCACGGTCGTTGCACTCAGGGCGGCGGCCAAGGCGTCCGTCCCGAATGGCCCTGAGCTCTTGGCAGTCATTGATGTTGTGGCTATGCCCATTGTGGAAGACGTAGAACGGGCGGTTGCCTTTGGAATACTCATGGTGATTACAACCGCGCTTCATCTCGGGCAGGGCTGTGAGCACAGCCGGGCCCTTGTGCTTCACGTCCTTCGCCTTGGCCTTCTTGTCTTTTGGGCCGGCCTGTGGGGGCTCGAGGAGCGAGAGGGGGCCTTCTTCTCCCCTTGTGCACCTGGTCGCCATATTGAACATCTCCTGAGCTGAGCATAGGTCCTCGTGTATGGCGAGCTCCTCCTTCTGTCAGATTTCGGGTTCCGCACTTTGAGGTTCAACACTGCGCGACGGAGATCTCCCCTACCAGCTCACGCCTCAAGTCTCGCAATGATCTAAGCAAGAAAGATGAACACACAAGGGACACGAGATTTATATCGGTTCAGCCACCATTGTGGTGTAATACCCTACTCCAAAGGTGTGGTGTGGTGGATTGCCTCGTGGGCTGATGGTAACAAGATAAAGGGAGAACAGCCTCATGAGGGGCTGTTCTGAGCTGGTGCGATGAACTGCTTGGGTGAGTTCGGGCCGCTTTCTCTCTCCGCGATCTGCTTTCGATGCTTCTATCCTGTGGTGGCTAGTCCTATTTATAGAGCGAGGCCCCGGCCTCCCCAAATAATGAGCGGAAGGGCGCCAACAATTGGCCATTTTAAAGGGGAACATCCGTACACTTATCCCGACTAAAGTTGGTCTTCTGCTGCCAAAGGCCCTAACGATGACGCCACTGGCTCCACGATGACCTCCATCCCGCCGCTCACCGGTCTTTGTCTTATTGCATCAAACAAGAACCTTTGCCTCGATGCCTTGGCCTGTTTCTGCCCCTTTGCACCGAAGGGAAACAAGGACATCACAAGCAGCCAGCCGCCTCGGGCGCCTCACCGCCTTCGATCGTCATGGCTTGCGCCATCGCTCTTCGGGAGGTACCCCGCCTTGATCTCTCCGCTTCTCCCGAGCCTCGCCCGAGGAGGATGCCCCGAGGAAGCTTCATGTCGCCCGCCCCATGAGGCTTGGCCTCGCGAGGGTCTTAAGCTTGAGCCGATGAAGCCGGGCTGCATTGGGCCCCCACTTGAGCCACGCCAGAGGCCGCAGTGCAAGTCTGGGACCCCGCCCCTAACGCCGACAGAGCCCCGGGCGCAGCGCGCCTCGGACTTGGCTTAGCGACAAGCAAAGGGCAGCGGCGTCAGGGTCTCAACAGCCTCATGTCCTAGGGCGCCGCGTGGCGGTTGATTGGACGTGGGCATCTCCGCTTCCCCACGATGCCTCATCACGCGCCCGGCTAGGCGGACCCGTGATTTCACACAACTATTCCCCTTTCGTCGCCCGCGCGCATCCTGCCCTTCCTCCTTCCTCGAGCTTCAACCTCCGCCCTCAATCTAACTCGAGCTCCCCCCTCTTTCGACCGCCATGGCGCCAACAAAGAAGAAAAAGGGGAAGAAGCCCGCGCCTTCGTCCCGCTCGCCTCAGGCGGTGGCCCCCGCCGTCGATCGATCAATCATACTCAATCCCGAGGCCCCGCGAAGGTCCGCTCGCTCGCCACCATCTTCAACGAAAAGCGGGGACCACGGTCCGCCCAAGGCCCCATGCTTCTATAGACAGTGGTCGCCACAGAGGTCCGGCTTTTGCCGACGCCTTGTGGGCGGGCCTGTTCCTCCTTTCTCTCGCTGCCTTCAATGCGGTGTTTCCCATTATCGATCCACTCGATGCACCTCGGGCCTGAGTCCATTACCCTCCTGGCTGTCTTTGCTTTTGTTTGCGAGGCAATGGTGGGCATTCCTTCTTCCATTGCCCTGCTGCGCCACTTCTTTTCTTTGCGCTTGAGCGACCCCACTCAATGCTCGGGGTGTGTGAGATTCCTCGCCGTACCAGAGATGGCTACTTTAGGGATCGACTTCGGCCTTCCTCCCTCTAAGGCCAAGTTCAGGGAGCGGTGGCTGTATGTGGACGTTGGGGTACCCAGCCCCCTGCTCTCGCACCCAACCATGCCTGCTGTTCCCAGCTCGGGCTGGGGTCATGAGGCACTCATGAGCCCCCGGCTCGTCTTCGTCTGGTGCCGTTTCGAGACCTTGAGGGCGCTTAATGTGACGGCGTCCAAGGTGGTGAAGGAGTTCTCCAGGTCGTGATTGCCCGCCTCCAGCCGCCACTCTCACGGATGTGGGACTATGCGGAGCACAAAGACCGTATGCGGCTCCAGGAGGAGGACCTGGCGCCTGAAGTACTAAGGACGGTGCTCAAGGTCCTGGCTGGCGACCCATCCCCAGGCATCCTTCGACATGATGGTGCCCTTTTGTATCTTTGTTCGGGCAAGGCTGATTTCGTGAAGCAGATGCCCAGCTTCAACGAGTGGGGGCTACGCCCGAATGGCCTTAGGGGGCCCCGCGAGAATCCTGTCGCCGTGGTTGCCCTTCCGGTTGCCCAAAGCGGCCCTGTCTCAGGTGATGGAGCAGGGAGACGAGAACTACCAGGAGCCGAAAGGGATGATGTTGTGGAGGTGCTGATGCCGCGTGGAGCCCCGGAGGCGACATCTCATGAAGCCCGCCCTGGAGCAGTGGCAGGTGAGGAGTTGCGGCCTACGGGTCCCGAGGTTGAGGCTCTCGAGGCTCCGGTCGTCCCTCATTAGGCGGTGCCCGATGGCGCTCCTCAGGTCGGTCCCCTTAGTGCCGATCGCCCCGACGCCTCCAACATGCAACAAACCGACCCCTGCACCAAGCGCTTAGGTCGGTTTCGAGTAGATTTCGAGGCCCTCCACAAGAGGAAGGAGGCCTTGGGCGGTGAAGATCGCCTTGCATCGCTGCTGCGTGAGGGAAGTACTTTGCCATGGATGAGTAAGTCCTCTTCTTCTTTGCTCCTTTATTTCTCTCGCTCGTCGAGTCGAACGCGCCTTCTCGTGGTCCTTCCTGCTGAATTCGCGGGGATGGCCCAGGATCCATCCCCCCAAGCTTTGCCCTCGCTGCTGATCCTAGGTGTGCCGCTCGGCCAGTCGGAGAAGCAACCCGTCCTATAGGGCATTTCGAGCTAGCGCGCCTGCTGTCCTCCCTTCACGGGTTCTCCTGGGGCACGACCAGCGTGCTCCGTGCTCCTTCCCTGATCGTGAGCGGCGATTGGTTGAAGTCAGTCTTAAGCTTCTCTTCTGGGGACAGACCGGTGCCATGCCGGGCTCCTGGTGCGGCCCGTCTGGCGATTGCTCGGGCACCAGCAACCAGCCCTGCACCGGAAGGGGGCATGCCGCCCCAGTGCCCCCCTGTCTCACCAACAGCAGAGGGTGACACAGAAGATGTACTCAGGTATGCTCGCGAGCGCCGCTCCCTTCGCCAAGAATTCCTCCAGGGGGGCGACGGACGCAATAAGCCGAATCGGAGCAGAGCTTGCTGGCGAGGACGCGTGCCTTGAGGCCGAAGGCTTGCGCCTTGCTGAAGAGAGGCACAAGCTGAAGGTAGCCATTGCCTTTGCGCGTCACCAGCGTGACCTTGACAATGTGAAGGCCGTTGCCATCGGTGGCTCTGAGAGGCCTGCTCCCGAGCCATTGAGGTGGCCCGAAGCGCACTGCCGGGCGCAAGGATGCGGAGGAGCGCGTGTGGGAGCTCCAAGCCTGGAGCAACTCTCTAGAGGAGCAAGTGGAACTGCGCCAGGCGGCCCTTGTGTCGCTGAAGGAGGCCTCTGTTGACCAGGTGGAGCTCCAAAAGCGCGAGGAAACGCTGACACTGGAGGCCGCCGAGCGCAACCTTGACCTTGAGCGGCTGGAGACAAGGGAGCGCCTGGTGGCTCGGGCGGACGATGACGTCGCCGCGCGCGAAGCCCGAGCCCAGGAAGAGGTCGACCACCGTGTGGCGAAAGCTCGTTCGGGTCTCGAGCGCCAATACGAAGCGAGGTTGGAGCTGATCAGGGCCAAAGCTGAAGGTAGGACCGCGGCCCTCAGGGCCAAACTGGCCGAAGTGACGCGGGGCGCAGACCTCTCTGCAGCCGCCCTTGGCGCAACGCAGGCGGAGCTGGCCTCTTCCTGCGCCGAGCTGCTCCTTCTCCGGCAGAGGGTTGATGGCGCCGAGGCCATCGCGCGGCAGAACGAGGACGAGATCCGTTAGAGGCGGCTTCGGAAGCATGAGCATGCTCCCATGCTCCGAACACTCAGGGAACGGGCTAACACGGCCCTGGTTAACATTTGCGAGGCCGCTGCCGAGGTGCCCCATGAGACCAACTATGTCGGCAACCTCCAATATTTCACTGACGCGATGACGCTTCTGGAGAACCGCTCCGAGAGGTCTCATTGGCTCGTCGAGGAGAGGAGCCGAGCCTTGCTTGGGCGTGCCTTCTCCCTAGTCTTCAGCCATCTGCAGAACATGGATCCCTACTTTGATTTCGATTCCGCCACTGCAACCGTGCCCATAGCTATCCGGGGCGACCTAGCACAATGGGTGGAAGACAATGTGGATGCCCTCATTAGGGCCTTCGCGTCTGATGATGATGGCGTGATCATGGCCGCCGATCAAGGTGGCGTGGTGGACGCGCCTGGCGCTGGCGGCGGTGTTGGTGGTGATGGTGATGATGCCAGCGATGCCAGCAACACCTCTGGAGGCGCCCCAGATGAGGCGGCGAGTGATATGTCCGACTGATCGTACGTCACCGCTGTTCACCCTGCATGGACAAAGTTCGGGCTTGGCCCTGAAGACTGTAAGAGCATTTTGGGAGGGGAAGCCCCTCATGTAAAGGTTTGCGATCAATATCCTTGTAAGCACAACGCTGTGTGTGAGCTTAGCTACTGGTCCAGCGATGGGTTAGCTGACCTGTTTACCTCTTGACCCTGACGAGTCCCGAGCGGGCCTGTGGGGGCCGCAATGCCTTGAGTGTCTTCTGGGTAGTCCCATTGATCGTGCGGTGAGAACCTCCGGAGAGGGTGCGGCGACACTGGTCCGAATTGTAGACGTGCCTGGCCTGGCCCGACTCGCGAGGGGCTCGCGAGGGGAGGCAGCTGACGCTAACTTGGACGTAAAGCCGAAACCAGAACATGAGAGATTGCTCGAACGAGACTAAGCAACCCTTCCCCAAACACACGCAAGTCTCAAGCTCAAATCCAACTTAAATTCAAATCAAAGAAACTTGTCAACAGAGGAAAAGGCAAAAGGCAAAAAAGCCGCGCCCGGCACCTAGTCTAGTCTTCGACGTCTTCTCACCAGCGCGGAGCTAAGTGCTGCCATCATGTATGGAGCCCCGAGGCCCGAGGGCGGCTCTCCAGAGACTCTGGGGCGTGTACAGCCCCACTCACTATTACATGAGAGTGTCACGGGGAGGCGAGCTTCATAGGCACTAGGCCTTCTTCATACTTACCGGCCTTGCTTCATATTGCCAGACGAGGGCCCCGCCTTGCACCACACTCTACCACCACTGACGGCGACCGGAAACCAAGGACAACGCCAATGGGGCAGAGCGGTCGCCAGCGGTTCCCCCGATGACCACGGGTCCTCTACCGGGGGCAGGCCCTGTGGCACCTCCCCAGCAGAGGGCCTACCTCCTGAGTGCGCCTGATGTCAAGCGCCGCAGGGACGAACCCAGATCTCGGCCCCTCTCCTGCAGCCCCCGGTGCCCTCCTCCCGAGGGGTAGGAAGCTGCAGCGTTGGGGCAGCCATCCGCAAGGGCGACTGCACTCCCCATGCGACCCATGGTTAGCATAAGTTTGCTCCTGAGGAAGTAGTGGTACCAGATAGTTGTTGCCACCGGCGCGGCCGTCGAGGCCCTCTTGGGGCTCTTGAAAGAGCTCAACTTCTGCTGGCTCCTCGCCCCAGCCTGGCCCAAGGAACGAGCCATGGTCTTCTTCCAATGCGCATTCTCGATCCACCATGTGGGGCACATAAGCTTCTGGCACCGCAACTCCACGGTTCTTGCCATAGTGCCCCACATGCCATGCAGTTCGGCCTGGAGCGTTGTCTTGAGGGTGATGGCACGATGGCCCACCGAGGTCAAGGTCGGCGCAGTGCTCCTTAGCCGCCAGAGATGGGGCCGCGCGATTTGGCGCCTGTCGCCGATGGCCGGGTTGGCGCTGAGTTGGCCCGAGCCCACTCGAGTCGCGTAAGACGATGGGCCGCCACACGCCCGCCTCGACTCGGGTGGCAGCCGGACGATAAAGGAGGCGCCCGAGGTGGCGATCCAGAGTTCGCTACTCGCTTCCAAAGAACACGTCAGGCCGCCTCCGGCAGCCGCACCGTAGCAGCTTCTCGCCACCGTGAGCGCGGCCCAGAGTTCGCCCGCTCCCGTCGGGTGTGCGCTGTTGTGGCCGTGGCGTGGTTCAAGCTTGCCGCCGACCGCACCGCCGGGTGTGAGGGCAGCGGCGTTTGTCGCGCCGCCGCTTCGCGCTGGAGCGCGAGATGCCTAAGGCGCGAGGTTGCGGTCGCCCTATGCCGGGGCACGGCGTGGAAGGTCCACGCCGCCCAGCGGTCGGCGTTTGCAGTCGGGTCGCTTGACATCAGGGCGGCGAGGCCGCGAAACGCGACGTGGCGGAAGAAGGATTCCGGCGCACCCCTACCAGGCGCGCCAAATGTCGGATTTCGGGTTCCGCACTTTGAGGTTCAACACCGGGTGCGCATGAGATCTCTCCCTACCAGCCACGCCTCAAGTCTCGCAAAGATCAAAGCAAGAAAGATGAACACACAAGGGACATGAGATTTGTATCGTTCGTGCCACCATTGTGGTGTAATACCCTACCCAAAGGTGTGGTGTGGTGGATTGCCTCAGGGGCTGATGGTAAACAGTACAAAGGGAGAACAGCCTCGCGAGGGGCTGTTCTTGAGCTGGTACGATGAGCTGCTTGGGCGAGTTCATTCGCTTCTCTCTCTCTCTGGCGATCTGTTCCTCGATGCTTCTATCCTGTGGTGGCTAGTCCTATTTATAGAGCGAGGCCCTGGGCCTCTCCCCAAATAATGAGCGGGAAGGGCGCCAACAATTGGCCATTTTGAAGGGGAACATCTGATACACTTATCCTGACTAAAGTTGGTCTTCTACGCCAAAGGCCCCGACGATGACGCCGCCTGGCTCCACGATGACCTCCATCATGCCGCTCGCTGGTCTTGGTCTTATTGCACCAAACGGTAACCTTTGCCCGATGCTTTGGCTCAGCTTGCCCCCTTTGCACCGAAGGAAACAAGGACACTCAGTGGCCAGCGCTCCGGCGCCTCACCGCCTTCGATCACAAGGCTTGCATCAATGGCTCCTGGAGGTACTCGCCTTGATCTCTCCGCCTCCTTGTGAGCCCGCCTCGAGGAGGCTGCCCCGAGGAAGCTTCCACATCCGCTCATGAGGCTTGGCCCCTCGCGAGGGTCTTGAGCTTGAGCTGATGAAGCTGGGCTGCATTGGGCCCCCACTTGAGCCACGCCGCAGGCCGCAGGCAGGCAAGTCTGGGGACCCCCATTCCCAGAATGCCGACACCTTCATCTTGACGTCCCGAACGCCATCAATGAACACTGAGATGATGGCCTCGTCTGACACATTGGGGATCTTGAGGCAAACATTGGTGAAGCGTTGGATGTATTTGTGCAAGGTCTCCCGTCATTGCTGCTTGATGCCCCATAGGTCGCCTGCGGCAGGAGCGCGATCGCGGGTGCATTGGAAGTTGGCAACAAAATGCTCCCGCAACTCGTCCTAGGAGGAGATCGACCCCACCGGGTGGTCGGGAGCCAGGGGCGCGCACCGTCCTTGAGAGCCATGGGGGACCAATTTGCCATGACTTTATTGTCACTGCTGTCCCCCTCGATGCTCAGCTCATAGAGATGGAGGAACTCGGCTGGGTCACGCGTGCCATCATAGCATGGAGGCAGATCTGGCTTGAACTTGCCGGGCCAGATGACACAACGAAGCTCCAGAGTGAACGCCTGGTAGCCCGCCAAGCTCACGGGAGCCCGCAGCGGAGGGGTAGCCTAATCTTGACTCCCATGCGCAACCACCTTAGGCTCCACGCGGTCTTGGCGTGGGGGTGCCAGGGGAGCTAGGAGCGCACGCACCTCTCGCTAGGGTCGCTACACAACCCGGTAACTTTCTTCATCGCGCGCGGGTGCCTTGCGCGGCGGGTCGCGCTGGGAGGCCTCATGCCTTAGCTCGGGGACGACATCATGCCGAAGAGGAGGATGAGGCACGATGTGAGCCACCTCTCCCACCTGGGGCGGCGGGGGATGCAACGAACGAGACAGCGCTGGAGCTTCTCCAACAACACTGACGAGCTCGGCGATGCGGTCCTGCCAGTCCTCGTACAGGTCATCGGCCGGACGGTAGCATAGAAGCTCACATGCCATGATCAGCGTCGCATGCGCGTTCGCCGGCCCGCGACGAGCATGGGAAGACGAAGCAGCGGCCGCGGTCAGCGACGGAGTGGCGGTGCGGCCGTCACGTCCCACAAAGGGCTGCAGTGATGAGTCCTGCTGCTCGTGGATCACAGGGCCGGTGGCGGCATTGGCCACAGGCGATGGGAAGCACCATTGCCCGCGGGCGCCGTCTATGCGACGCGCGTGGCGAGGGCTGCCCGGCGCTCAGCACGAACTCGACGAGCGTCCGCCATGAGAATAGCGGAGCGATGGCGAGACAACCAACGGAAGAGACGCTTCGACACGCCCTTACTTGGCGCGCCAAATGTCGGATTCGGGGCTCCGCAGACCCAAGAAAGATTTGAACTTTGGGGGCTGTGCGAAGAACTCAACCTCTCCAGGCAGCCAACTCGCTGCTCTCACGACCTAGCTCGATGAATAGGAATGGAAATGGACGCAGTAGTTTACCCAGGTTAGGGCCACCTTGTGGTGTAAAGCCCTACTCCTGCTTTGTGGTGGATTAGTGTCGGAGTAATTGGGCACGGATACCCCGAAGACGGCGAGACAATAATTCAAGACATCGGGGCTAGCAAAGCCCTCAACCGACTTCCCTACCGGGCGACCTTCGAAGGCCGAGTCCCTACTGGCGATCTTCAGGAAGCCGAGTCCCTACTGGCGACCTTCGGGAGGCCGAGTCCCTACCGCGACCTTCGGGAAGGCCGAGTCCTAGCTGGCGACCTTCGGAGCAGCCGAGTCCCAGACGACGACTCTGAAGCAAGCCGACTGGCTTATGACCTTCAGAGACCGATCGCCGACTCGCCGACTACCATCAGCCGATCACGATCACCGACTACCATCAGCCGATCACGACTACCACTCAGTCGATCACGACCGCCGACCCACCACTCAGCCGACCGCCGACTACCACTCAGCCGATCGGCCGACCGCCGACTACCACCAGCCGATCACGACTCGCCACCAGCCGATCACCGACTACACCAGCCGATCACGGCTGACTACCACCAGCCGACCGATCACGACTACCACTCAGTCGATCGCCGACCCGACTACCACCAGCCGATCACGACCGCCTCGACGCGACTCGACGGACGACCGTACTTCAGCACTGCTCTCGTGACACCCCACCATCATGTATAAAGGTCACTTGTCCCCGGCACTATTTATGAAGTGACCCAGGGACAAGCATGACACCCTACCATGCCTTGCCCATGCCACCACTTAGCTTACATACTAAGCTAGCCACACTATATAAGGCACCCATCCATCCATCCACTCAGGAGATGGCCACGCCACATGCAATTGGCCGCCACAATGGCTCCCTGGACAAGCACTCCACGCATGCATGGTAGCTAGCAAGCCAACTAGCTAGCACACACAAATGAGATATATACGAGGCCGATGCCAACCAAGACCGACCAGATGACAGCTCCAGAGCACTTTGTAATCGCCTGATGTACACCCCGTGATAGATACACCTCGCATATGCAGAAGAGGGAGTATTATCTCACGGAGAGCTCAAGCCGGTAAACCACTGCTTACTCGTGATACCCGCCTCCCGCCTATCACAGTTAGCCTCGCTTCACACGGCCACCTCGTGGCATATGTCGCTCTAGCACCCCCGTGAGAACACCACGACATTTGGCGCCCACCGGGGCAGATTATGCTACCGCTGGCCATTGGTTTCGCAGCCCCAAGGGACCATCTTCGCCATCACCGCCATGCGGCTGGCCGTCTCTCCGTAGCACTCGGGCTCGATTAACCCGCCGAGCGTCAGCGGGACGGCGCGTCTTCGTTGTCGGCTCGCCGCTTCGTCGCCACCATCGCTATGACGCGGCTATCCGTTCAGCGCGCTGCGCTGGGCCTCGTTTCGGTCGACCATGGCCATCCACACGCCGCTCACGTTTGCTCCTCTCCGAGCTGCGCCTTTCTTTGGCCGGAATGTGCTTTTGATCCTCCATATTTCGCCCATACAAGCTAGCTAGACGCTAGTCAAAGCGTGGTCAAACACAACCCTTATACTGGCCAGAGGCAAAGACGGATATTGCATGTGCATCACTCAGATAATCCCCGATGTTCCCGAGATAAAGCGCCTCGCGCTGGCGCTGCTCTTTGCCCGCTCGTGGCCGTTGCCTGCCGCAGCTCCGCCGGGTCCGCCCCGCACTGCTGCGCCGGCATCTGCCTCGCCCTGTAGGCCGACCGGCTCCCCCGGCCCCGCTCGCATCCAGCCCCCCGCGCAGGCGCGCGCCCGCGTTGCTGCAGGACGCCTGCACTCCGCCTGCGCCGGTCCCGCGCCTGTCCGCCGGGTCCCCGGGAGCTGACCTCCCGCACGCCGGCCTCCCACGCGCCAGACGCTCCTCCGCCCGTCGCCGGCTACCACAGGCCGGCTCCGCCCGTCGCCGCCTCCCCCAACCACGCTGCCGCGTCGCCTGCTGCGCCGGCTGCGGCTCCCTGCCGCCTCCCGCGCCCGACGTCCGACCTCCGTGCGCTCCCGGGTCCTCTGTCGCCGCTCCACCAACTGCGCGGGCTGGCTCCGCCTCCCGCCCGCAGGCTGGGTCAGATCGCCGTTCGCCGGCTCCGCCCACGCGCCAGGCCATGGCGCCGGCTTCTCCGTGTCCCGCGCCGGCTTCAGGTGGCCGCCCCGCGCGCAGCCGCGTCCCGCCTCAGGCCGGCTCCTTCCGGGCTTGCCGGCTTCCACTCACCCGGCCGCTGCCGTGCCTCCGGCCGGCTCTGCCTTGCCGCCCCGCCCGGCCGACTCCTGCAGCACCCGGCCGCCGGGTCACTAGCGCCCCCGCCTCCGGCTTTGTCCCTCTCCGGCCTCCGTTGCTCCTTGCCGGCTCCCCCCAGCTCGGCCGGCTCCCGAGCACCGCCACTTCCGCGCCGGCTCCGCCCCGGCCGAGACACCTCGCCCACCCACCGGCTTCCGCGGGCCGGCTTCACCTCGCCTCGGCCGCCTTCGCGCCGACCCGGCCCCCGTCCCGGGCTGCCTCCTCGCGGCCGTGCCAGCTTCCAGCGCCCCCGCGCACCAAGCCCGGGCCGGCTCGCCGCCTCTTCCGCACCTTGCGCAGGCCGGCTCCTCCGTCCCGGCCACCCCCAACCTCGCGCCTCCGCCTGGCCTGTTGGCTGGCCGCCCGCGCCTCGTCGGCTCGTGCCCTTGCCGCGGTCGCGCGCTGGCTCTGGCGGATCCGCCCCTGGCCACGCCGGCTGCCCCGCCTCCCAGGCTGCCCGCTGCGACCAGCGCATCCTGTGGCCGGCTGCTCCTGAACAAAAAGAAGCCGACTGCTCAGCCAGATGGGTGCGGGGAGGAAAACTCAGTGTCCGGCTGGCCAAAAAAAAAGTGAGAGAGAAAAGAAGTCAGTTGGGACAAAGAAAAGAAAAGGCAAACCCATACGCATGACCCGTCCGTCTGCTTCGCCACTTGGATGGTCAGTCGTGACCAGCACTGCCGGCTGTGCCAAGCCGGCTGGACTGCCCCTGCTCCGACGCTACACCCAGCGGGTGCGCTGACGGGCCACCGCGAGGAAGAAGACAAAGTAGTTGCCGAGATCCTACCGACCGCCGCATAGCCTACCAATCTCGGCTACACCCACTGGGCGCGACGCTACTTCGCCAAGAAGAAGACAAAGAAGTCGCTGAAGATCCGCCCGATCGCTCAAAGCCGTCCGAATCTCGGACTTTACACCAATGGTAAGGTTGCTGCCAAGATTGCGCATAAGAGAAGAGTTTTGTCGCCCCAGCAAAAGAAGAAAGAAAAAAGAAGAAAAGGGCGCCGCAGTTACCTCGCCGCCGGCCGAGCTCGACCGGCGGGACCCCACTTCGAGCACCCGGGCTCAAGGCTACACCAACAGGTGCACTGGCTATTCATGAGGCCGAAGTCGCTACGCATTGCCTTCGACGACCACAACTACAAAAACCAATGTGAGCTCTCACCCGCATATTTTTGCAATCAAGAAGAGACGGATAACTTCGAGCGATGCTCGGGGCTATCTCCACATTTTATTACAGCAGACATCGTCATTTGCCCACCACCAGTAGTTGGTTCCGGGCCGCCGCTGGCTTCGAGACGTTAGCCTCGCAGACGGTTTAGTAGCGCATGCAGAGATCAAAGGCCCACTCTCAATCACAGATCACAGAAGCCGCCGTCCGACCGGCAAGAGTGAACGCTGAGACCACCCACGCGAAAAACGTCCGAAGAAAAATGTTTTCATGCGACCAACCGCTTCCTTTACAAGTATCTACTCTGCTAAATCTTCTCCCAGACTCAGTATCAGACACTGTTTCACTCACAAGACTCTCACCACAGATCAGCAGAATGCGGTCTGTCCCATGAAGCGAGAGCACAAGCCAAAAAGCGGAGGAACACTAAAAAGATCAAGGGCCTTGACGAAACCGAAGCCTAAGACCTCCGCATAAAATTTGCAATGCTAACAAAGAAACATTTGATATATCCGTGATAGACTAACTTTGTCTTTTTCATGACCATCTCCATGAACACTCATTAAAACCTCCGCCTAACTTTGCCAAGTCGCTCGGAGGCTTGGGGCTACCGCTCGAGTAATTGGGCACCTGATACCCCAAAGACGCGAGACAATAATTCAAGACATCGGGCTAGCAAAGCCCTCATCCGACTTCCTACCGGCGACCTTCTGGAAGGCCGAGTCCCTACTGGCGACCTTCGGGAGGCCGAGTCCCTACTGGCGACCTTCGGGAGGCCGAGTCCCTACTGGCGACCTTCGAAGGCCGAGTCCCAAATTGGCGACCTTGAGCAGCCGAGTCCCAGACGACGACTGGCAAGCCGACTGGCTTGCGACCTTCAGGAGGTCGATTGTCGACCGCCGACTACCACCAGCCGATCACCGACTACCACCAGTCGATCGCCGATCGCCGACTACCACCAGCCGATCACGACCACGACTAGGGCCGATCACGACTACCACTCAGCCGATCACCGATCACCGACTCCACCACCAGCCGATCACCGACTACCACCAGCCGACCATCGATCACCGACTACCACCAGCCGATCACGACTACACTCAGCCGATCACGATCGCGACTACCACCAGCCGATCGACGACCACCACCAGTCGATCACGATCGCCGACTACCACTCAGCCGATCCGACCGCCGACTACACCAGCCGATCGCCGACCGCAGCTCGACGCGACCTCGACGTGATTTACCATACCGCAATCGCTCACGTGACACCCCAACCATCATGTATAAAGGTCACTTGTCCCCGGCACTATTTATGAAGTGACCCAGGGACAAGCATGACACCCTACCATGCCTTGCCCATGCCACCACTTAGCTTACATACTAAGCTAGCCACACTATATAAGGCACCCATCCATCCATCCACCAGTGAGATGGCCACGCCACATGCACTTGGCCGCCACAATGGCTCCTCGGACAAGCACTCCACGATGCATGGTAGCTAGCAAGCCAACTAGCTAGCACACACAAATGAGATATATACGAGGCCGATGCCAACCAAGACCGACCTCGACATACCTCCAGAGCACTTTGTACCGCCTGATGTACACCCCAGATAGATACACTCGCATATGCAAAAAGAGGAGTATTATCTCACGGAGAGCTCAAGTTGGGTAAACCACCGCTGGCTACTTGGATACCCGCCCCGGCCTATCACAGCAGCCTTGCTCCACACGGCCACCTCGTGGCATATGTCGTCTAGCACCCCCCGTGAGAACACCACGACAATTAGCCTTGCGAGGGCTAAGGATGAACTAGTACAGGGGGAAAAACAACCTCTGGAGGCTTGTTCTTGTGATGGTGGTAGCTTCCAAGAGCTCTCTCTAGGACTCGATCGGTCCTTTTGTATGGTGGTGGCTAGGCGATACTTATAGTGGCCTCGGTCCTCTTCCCCCAAAATTAGGCGGGAAGGGATCCCACAGTGGCCAATTGTGAAGGGGGACAAGTAGTACATCTTATCCTAACGAAAGGTGGTCTTTGCCTGCAAAGCTTCTGGCCGTGACGTCGTGGTGGGCTGGACGATGACATCCATCCAGCCGTCCTTGCGATCTTGGTCTTGTTGCACGCAAATGATAACCTTTGGTTGTTTCCTAGGGACTCTGTGCCTGCACTTGCCTCCTTAGCACCAAAGAGGAAACATGCTGCTCTGTGCCCGCTGGCACGCGCCTGGCCTTGGTCGTCATGGCTAGCATCACCTCATCCTCATGAGGCGAGTGCTTTCATAGAAATCGCTGCTCCTCAGGAGGCCGCCTAGGGAGGCTGCTCCTTCTAGAGGTCTTGATGTCGTCCACCTCGCGAGGTTTGGCCCCTCGCGAGGGTCTTGAGTTGGCGTTGCTAAAGATGGGCCGTACCAGTCCGTCGATGGAGCCACGCCATGGGACGCAGGCAGGCAAGTCTGGGTACCCTAGTTCCCAGAACGCCGACACCAATATACGGGTCTCATACAATGCCATTTCAACGATTGTACCACAAAAGCTCGAAATATTATGAGGTTCAAATTACAGAGTTATATGGCTCAAATTCGAAGATTACAAGGTTCAAACTGATATTAGAAATGAAGTTCAGCTCATCAGCTGCAAATGTTGGCGCTGATCGGCTGAACATGGATATTAGAGAGGTTCAAACTAATATTACCACTTCTAAGTCTCATTTAGAAACCTCATATTTTTTGCAAAGGGGTCAGCCACTGAGAAGGCATGTATGGGGTTGACACGATGACTTCCGATTACTTTGTCATCTGAAGTTCCAATATGAAATTCAACATTTTCGAAGCCTATTGCATTCTGCTGCAGGCGTCGGCGCTGATCAGCAAACCATTCATTTTTGTGAAATAAATGTAGGGCAAACCTCATTACCTTCAGCACCCTTGCTATGACAACAAAGAATCCTTCAGAAACGTAGTACATTGTCATTGTAAACTTAGGAACAGGTGTCACAAATTGAACTCCCTTATGGATAACATTTAAGAGGAAAGGAACATCACCTTGATATATAGCTTGTCCAGGAACGGAAAGCATCTCAAGAGACTGACAACTTGGTCCAGGTTGGGGCCGATAGATTCTAGTGCCAAGAATTCACTTTGCGCAGTTTCGGGGTCAAGCTTGTCGGAATCATTTTCTGGATGACAGACGAACATACATCTTCAAAATTAGAAATAATGTTAATTTGTAGAAGGAGAGGTAGAAGGCGGTGGTTGTACCTGAACCGGTGTGGATCCAATAACATGTTTAGAGTATTTGTTAGACGAGTAGCCCACCACTGTCAATTTCAGCGTAGAAATGACATTGATTCTTGTTGGACATTCTTGATGAACTACAAGTAATCTCTTAAGTGCAGGTGTGTCCTCAATGACCATACAGTGGTACACATCTTGTGATGTCTTCCTGCCGCACCAGCAACACACATAAATAGTCCAGAGAGTCATGGAGGTGATGTGGAAGATACTCAACCCATTGATCGCCTGAAGATGAAGGTACTCGAGTGCAGTACAGCCACGGAGCAGGCGCTCCATGTCACCATTTGGGAGGCAGATGACGATGAGCTCGAGGTGCTTCAATCGTGGTATAATAAGAGCGGGCGCGTCATTAAGGGGGGATGGCAGTTCCTGAACTTGGCGGCGTGCATGTGGGCGCGAGGCGGAGGACGGACATTGGCAGCGAGCACATATGCCCATCATCAAAAGTTAGCTCCTTGCCGTTGGCTCGGTCCTTGCCTCGGGGTATCAGAACCAGTCGTCAAGCTTGGCTCGGTCCTTGCCGTTGGAACGAAACTTGCCCATTCTAAGGCCTCTGGTTGGGCCACGGTGATTGTCGAGGATCTTGGAGAACGCATTCAAGCTTTTGCGATAGCCATGGCAGAGCTCGTGAGTGTCTTTGAGGTCGAGAGGGGTGGAGTTCCATAGGGGGCGCCACCGCCGGAAAGGACAATTGTTCGTGCCCCATATTTGATTGGGAGGAGGGAGATCATTACTATCAACATATCATCGGGGAGGCTGCTAATGAATTCGAGGCCTGCTGGAGTCACTTGCAGTTCTTGCTCGCCCCGCCTCCGCTTGTTGGCAGCCCCGTTCTCCACCCCCGGAGTCTCCTTGTCAGCGATGCTTTCTAATAGAAGTGGGGGTACAGGGAATATTTAGTTAAAACAGGGCAATAGAAAAGTGTATTGGTAACTAGAAGTTATTAGGTAGGAATATTGTAAGAAAATGGAATAACATTTGGCTTCTTAAATACTACAAAATTCATATGATATTGGTGGGTAAGTCAACATGCAGATACTTGAAAAGAAAACTTACTTCGAACAAAGTCTGGACGGATGACATCGTCGGGGAAGTTAGCATATATCTCATGACCGTGCTCTTTTATGTGCAAAGGCAATTTTAGTGCCATTTTCAAGACATAAAACTTAGAAATTTCTTTCCAAAGGCCAGTGCCAAAATAGGAGTCACCAAGTTCATCAAGTCTTACAGTAGCAACGATTGTAAATCCATGGTTTGTGTTCACTATGACATCCCTGCAATCTTGATTTATATAAAGGGAAAGATTGTGCACTACAGATTCTGTTGCATAGCAAGGGATGCGCTGTAGAAAATGGTAGGATTGTTAAAGAAAATATGGTAACATGCAAATATGGGCCCAAATTGAAAGAACTCTATAGTCGTTGAAATCGAAGGACAAAAATCTATAATTAAAGAGATAGGGTAAACATGATGTCATGGAAATATGAGAGTAGTCGAAAGAACAATACATCATTAATTTGCCTAATATAGAAAGAAGAGGGAAAATTCCCCTTTGACGTATATGGTGCATGTGGCATCTTTTATCCAAATGTAGCAATGTTTAGTATATGTTCAGGAAAGTAGGCCATGCCAGCCGATTTAGGGTGAGATTTAACATACCGCGCGCATCCACAAGTCATCTGGTACGGGGAGATGGAATGTCTGGCGGAGGCCGCAAAGTCCTGATGTGTCCGTGCACTTTACACTCCATGAATAAAAGAAAACCCTCAAATACGCTCAAATAAAAATGAATTCACGGTGATTTCTGTGGTGCCCCGATCCGCTGGGATCACGGGGCCTTCGCACGTCAGCCCAGGACAACACCTGATGCACGACAGGTCCATGATACAGCATTCCAAGTACAAGACTATTCATCAAATGCATGTGTATAAGATTACACCATTGATGAATACAATCTTCTCGCATAGCCCTAAGGCTATTTACATAGCAGCGGAAGTCCATATAAATGGCGGCGGAAGTCTTGGTTTGGCAGCATCTAACTCTGCTGGGCTCCATAACTCACAGGACTGGCAAGATTACGACCTAGCATGACGGAACAAGCGAATAATCTGGGTACAACCTACAAAACTAGCATGACATGCAAGGTCAGTACATTGAATGTACTTGCAAGACAATCAAATACATAGCATCCAAACAAATAGATGACAAAGCAAGAACCAAGCATAAGCAACAATCTACTTCAACACAACTTATAAGCATGGCATGATATTAACTGGAATCATAACTCAAACTAAGCATGAACAACATCAAAGCATCTACTAGCATGGCATATCAAATTTACTCTAACATGGCAACAACAAAGCATATCATATCAAATCATGGCATGACATCAGGAAACTATACTGAAAATAAACTACCAGTTACCTCCCGTGAAGACATATAGCATTAACCTCATGCAACAATCACTTACTCTACCACGGCTCCTCGGAGCAAACTCATAACTTACCGAGACCTCCTCTTGTGGTCATATCAAAACATCACCATGACTTCTCATGACTCTCATAGTCCAAGTCACCACATTATTTATCACATCTTAGTCATCACATTACTTATTAGCAGATTTATCCTCCATTTCGACCAAGACCTGATAGTGTGACCTACTACGAACTTGTGCCCATGACCAAGGATGCGGCTATCGATAGATTAAAACACACACTCTGCAGAGGTTGCGCACTTTACCCACACCACAGAACCCATGGTCTCTCGCTCCCATTCGGGTGGATCAACAGCGTTCCGACAAAACTGTTTGACTACCATGACACTCTCCCGGCCACTCCGACCAACTCCCTCTCAGGGCTAAGTCATGGGTGGCCCCATGCCCACCAAAGGCATCTTCGGCCATCGTCGTGGCAAAAACGGTCCCAAACAGGGACGAAACGTGCAAAACAACTCGGGCACACAAGGCTTATGTCCGTCTACCTGATTAGGGTAGCGCACGCCCATAACCTTCCCTTGTAGGAGGCACCGGCGAGAGGCAATGACGGTAGACCCAGCTAGGGCCTCCCATAAGGCAAATGTGGCTGCACTAGAGAAAGCTTGATTTGGAGGCACTATGACTCGATCCCATCGATGATGGAGGATGTTTATTATTAAGTCATGTCGATGGGAAACGACACCTATGGGATCACAAGAATCCCTACTATGGTTGCGGGGCGCGGGGTTGTGAGAAGAGCAGGGCTAGTAATTGGCACAAGGATCGTTTACCTAGGTTCGGGCAGCAAGGATGCCTAAAACCCTAGTCCTGCTTGGTGGATGTATTGAGTGTTCTTGGGCTCTCGAACTAGCTATGGGTGCTATGTGGTTCGAAAGAGCCGAATCCTCTTCCAGTATGCCATGGGCCTCCTTTTATAAGGTATACGCCACAAGGGCACATAGGAGGTGGAAAGGCCTACAAAGGTCGCTAGCTTATCGTCAGACATAGACAAGACGATTTAATGCGTGGCTTAGGTGTCCCTTCGCTTTATCGGGGACAGGAGCGAGGCCCATCCCGTCCGTCACCGCTCCTCCTTGCTTCGACATGCGCCTTGGACAGTGGTGCATGCAGTGCCATGTAGGCAGGCAAGCAGGTGAGGTGGCGTGGTTGTGGAGCCTCCACGAAGATTTGCATGCCGCCACACAGGTGTGTGCCGAGTTGGCTCGAAGTCGCATGTTGCCACGCAGTGCCCGCCACCGGGTTGGGCTTGCAACTGCATGCGAACGGCGGCGGGAAGTTGGTTTGTGCAGGCCTGGCAGTGGCCCTGCTGTCGCTTTTGGCATGGGTCTTGTAGGGTGACCCGACAAGGGTCTTGCCGGGTGGCCCGGCAAGGGTCTTGCCGTGGCGCGCTGGCGTCCCCGGCGAGGATCTCGCCGGTAGTCTTGTGGGTTTCTTCGGTAAGGATCTTGACGGGGAGTGTTGCCCTCCAATCCTCATCTGATCTTGAGTATTCTTTGTCTTTACAAAGATCTGCATGCCACCATGGAGGTGCCTCGCGAGCCCTGGTCCAACGTGGTTGTTGGCGTTGGAGACCGTGGGTTCGAGGGTGGCTCACTCTACTGGTGTGGGCGAGCCACCCGGCAAGGGCCTTGCCGGGGCCGCTGAGGTTGCCCCCGGCAAGATTGCTTTGTCCATCTACACTTTGTGGCCTTGGTCTTTGGCGTTGCCTTGTTTGTCTCGTGCCTTCAGCTTCTCTCCGGCTTCCCTCCTTTGCCCTGCTATGTGTGGCCGTGGCGGGTGGCTCTGACTACCCGTGCACAAGTAAAGGGGTCAAAAGGAGAGCCCCTACTTTTGTACACCGACAAGTCATGTTATTAACTCATCCAACATCATCAATATTATGAGCATAATTAACAAGGATGCAACAGTGAACATGCAACAAACAAATGCATTAACAAATATCAAGCTTTTAACAGTTTTAGCATATGAAGCAATGGTAATACCGAGTACTAGCTTATTGACGGTGTAACAAAAATCATCATAGCATCAATAGTACTGGCATGAAAACTAACCAACACACATGCATGATATTATCAACAACAATGTAACTAGCATGGCAAAAGCTATCATGAAAGGCAAGCATGATGTGGCAATCAGTACTAACATAGAGCACAACTGAAATAACGGCAGACGAAATAGATAAAGACTACTGCAACTAAGCACACACATGAGGTACCAACAAAGTCAACAAGCATGTTCAGGGCTCATGATAAGAGGTTGGCTTGACTAGGAGTCGAGGAATACTCCGGAAATGAGTGAGGTCACTTCACGGAAAAAAATTGCCGGAGAGGGGTTCGCTCCCAGAGGGGCTGAATTAGGGCAAGGGCAAAATGGGCATTTTCAGAATGTGCAAACATCAAGAAAATAGACCCATCGAAAAGAGCTCGATGAACAGAGAACGTGAGCATTGGAATCACCTCGATCGGAGTTACGGTTGCAAAGTTGTGGCCGTTCACTTTTTAGGCAGAAAAGTGGCTTAAACAGTGAACGTTCACAATCTAAACATTTCGGCGGGCTGGGCTGAAAACAGAAAGCGCACTTTGAGAAAATACGTTTGCAGAGAAGAGAAAGCGTATTTCAATGCAATACATTTTCATTTACAGAAAACGCACTACACAGAATACCTCTCCGAAGAAACCAAAGCGTACTTCGGGGTTACGTCTCCACTTATTTTGACTGGCATCGCATCGGTCTATGGCAAGCGGGGCCCGCGTGGGGGTGGGGCCCATCGACTTATCCAAGCTGGCAGGACCAGGTCAACGCCCTGGGTCGCTGCCAGGTGGGGCCTGCGGCGGCTTCTCTCTCTCCTACTCTCCTCCTTCTCCATCGCGACAGAGGCAGAGCGGGACGCCGCGGCGGTCGTCGGAGCTGGCGACTGGCGTCATGGGAGGGCTGGGCGTCGCGCGCAGGAGCTCCACCACTCCACGCCGCGCCCGTGGGTGGTCTCGGAAGGGCTTGGGTAGCCTGCAGTATCGGGGCCATGGAGATCGGCGGCGACCGAATGCTGCGAGGGGAGGGACTGCGCTGGCGGGGCTCCGCCGCCGGACTTCAGGGTTGCGGTGGTCTACGGGCTCCTAGGGGATGCTAGGGGGCAGCAAAACGAGCGGGGGAAGGGCTATGGCAAGAAGCGGCCGAGGGGGATCGGGCGGCGGCCATGGTAATGGGGGTGGTCGAGGAGGGACTCTGGGGAGGAATGGGTAGGCGGAGAGCTGCGGGTGGTCGAGAAGAGCTCGAAGGGGCTACTTATAGCCGTGGGGGAAGGCTCGAGAAGGAGGGCGAGGTGGCACGTGGCATGGCTATGTGTCAAAGCTCCGGCGACGGCCACGCGCAGCCAAGGCTCACGGGAAGTAGCGGGAAGGCGACAAGGGGGGCGTGGACAAGCGCCAGGGGGTCACGGAATCGAACAACGCTTGCGGACGAGAGGGAGAGGAGGACAGGAGCAAGGAAGGCGATGTGCTTACAAACACACACTGTTTGGTCATTGGCACGGCTCGCCGGAGAAGAAAACAAATGGGAAATGGGTCAAGGCGCACGACGACGATGAGGCTGAGCTGGTTGACAAGCTTGGATGAGCCAGAGCTAGCCGGAGCTGCCTTATTGTGGCCAACAGTGCGCAGACCACCATTTTGGCCGGTTTCACTCGTGATCACCATGGGCACTGCACGTTCTGGCCACCCACTTAGTGCCAAACCTTGTCAGCAGTGGAGTCCTTCCAAGGCTCATTAAGAATTAGGTGATGGCACGGGCAGAAGTGTAGGGAGCAGAGGGAAACAGGCTCGACAAGTTTTCTGTTGCAAACTTTGCAACATCTTGGTAATCAACACAGTGAGGTTAAAGGGCTAAACTAGATGTCTGGGAGGTTTAGGCTAGCAAGGACTATGGTCCTGGGAAGTTCGAAGAGATTTGGGCAAGGATTTAGCATAGTTGCTTTACAACTGCCAAAATTGACCCAGAAAACAAAGGAGGAAGGAGCACTCACTAGGAGTGTTGTATAGAGCTACCACTTGGCAAATCTCCATGATTTGGTCATATGTAGATGCTGCAAAAAGATCATACCAAATGGACTTGCCAAATTGGTACTTGCTTCACAAGCATCACTTTTGACCAAAAACTTGGGAAAATTCTAGGAAAATATTGGCTACATGAGTGAGCCAATCTCTTTGTTAGATGGGTTATATGGATAGGAGAAGGCTTGGGAATATTTTCAGCCATAATGGAACAAGATAAAATATACTTGCTTCACAAACTGAAAATTTAGACAGAAAACAAGAATTGCTCATGTACTCACATAAATCAATTAAATGGGCTGAATTTGGGTGAAGGGTAATGATTTGGGATACTTGAGAGGATGGAAAAGTTTCATCCCATTTGGAAACTCTATGAAGGTACTTCCTTCACAAAGTTGCATTCTGGTCAGAAACTTTGAAAAATTTCATAGGGAGCTAGGATGAAAGGATTGAGATCATCTTTGGTATCCATGGGTGATTTATCAATGTTGATCACCCTGCCAAATTGCAGCTCAAAAGGAATTAGTAATAGAGCACTTCCTTTGCAAAATTTCAGAGAAGGCGGAAACTTGCATTGGAGCATGTGCCCAATTTTTCATCTATGGAACATGAGATAAGGATGGAACTAGTGATTATCTAGCAAGGACAAGCTCCACCATTTATGTGGGAATTTTCTCTGCTATAAAAATAGTAGTTCCTTTAGAAAATGACAGAAATGCAATATTGGCATTAAATAGGAAAAGGCAATTTTCCTTATTTAATTATGGCCAATATATTTGCCAGATATTGGATAAGGCATAATTATCAACTCCACCAATTCGCATGAATTTAGGAGATGGCTAGCTATGCCTTCGGATTTTATTCCTCAGAAAGGCAAGAAAAGGAATAAATCATAATTCAAAAATATTGCATGGGACTTGGCAATATTTTTGCATATCCAAGGTTTACAAGGATATGAGGGTCTCTAGGAATAGATGGAATGATCAACAAATCAAGGAAGATGATGGCTCCTTTGTAATCACAAAGGGCATATTCAAATTCCAAAAAAAATGGAATTAGGGTTGAGAGGGTTTGAGATGATGCAAATGAGGTCTTGCCTCACGAAAAAGACATGAGCAAGTTTTGAAAGGCTGGAAATGACAAGAAGTCTCAGAGTCATCCAACAAACTCAGGGGAAAGATTTTGAAAATGAGTTCCAGGAAGGAATAACAACACAAAAATTGATAACCCAATTTTGGGGTTGTTATAACTATTCCCCCCTTAAAAAGAATCTCGTCCTCAAGATTCCTAGGGTTACAGCACAAAGGAAAAGGTAACCACTACAGGAAAAACCTTCGTGTTAATTTTAACCCTTTGGTCGATTCAGACGAGTCGGGGCACCGATAATTGGTACACCCAGAGAGGGATATGGGCAAATACGGTTATATCCACGGTTAGGGGTATTCGAGATCGAACTCCCAAAGAAATGCTAGATGCACCCCAGTGAACAGTTGATTCACCTGCTGACACGTGGGTCCAGGGTCCACTGGCAGCCTCCTTCTTCTACCTCGGCTAGCTGCTTCTCCTGTGATGCTGCTACGCTGCAGCTTGGCGCAGCGCACATCTATCTCCTAGGGCGATGAGTACCCTAGTGTCGTAGTGCGTGACATGCACGACACCGGTGCAGCGAGCACTCATGCCGCGGGCCAGCACCTTGTCGGCACTGCTCGCGGATTTGCCTCCTAGACGCCGGTGATCGGGCAACAAGCGAGTTTCCTGGACCTCACTCACGGTACACCGGGGTTGGGCTATAAAAACGGCAGTGCGGCTCTCTTCCAACACACAAACGCAATGCCGCTCTACTACCTCTTTGGTTTGGAAGGCATCGAGCCGAGCTCCTTCGGCGAGGCGGTGCTCCTGGTGGCGCTAACGGTGGTTCCTAGCTGCTCGGCTGGGCACGCTGATCGGATCATCGTTCCTCCTGGTGATACTCATCAGGAACGAGCGGGCTCGAGGCATTGCGCGGCTGGGTGCGGAGGCTCTAGGTGCGGAAGAAGATAGTTCACGGGGTGGTCCTCCGCCACGCTTGATTCTCCGTCACTTTGCGCCGGCGGAGTAATCGTGTGCTGCGGTAGAGCGGTGGTGGTGACTTCCAGCGCCACGCTAGGTAGTGGTGACTCCCGGCGCCACGCTAGGTAGTGGCAGTGGTGGTGAAGGGGTTCAAATGCAGGTGAGGTGGCTAAACCAGCTCAGGAATCAAACTGGGGCACGGGAAAAATTTCACGGATTGCTCCACGAAATGTAGGTGTCGAGGTAGAATCGGAGTTGAAATCTGTATCAGGGAGTTGTACTGGATCGAGCAAAATAAAGCTGGCAGTGTTTCTCCGGAATCGCAATAGAATTAGGGATGAGAAACGGCCGGATGTAAATGACGTCTTCGAGGTTCTGGGTTTGAAAATCTGGCATCTGGGGTATGCACAGATAGAGATAGGGATGTGACTTTGCATTTCCGTCATCGCATAAATGTACTCGGGATAAACCAGGCTGCGTCAGAGATGCAAAGGTGAGATGCAATCTGAACTAATAAATGCATAAATGCAAATGAAAAAACACACCGCATAAATCACACTAAGTTATTTTAATGCTAGTGGGTATATGTACTTTTGGCATACATATACCTACACCAGTGCGCATTTTATTATAGACTCGGGACGAGTCAATGTTGTTTTTAGTGTATGTGTTCTACAGATCAAAATCTTGTTAACAAAACAGTGCCAACCCTGTCGAACATTTTTGCTTGATAGAAAGACAAGCAAAAACAAAGATACAAACAAGCAAGCATACATAAACCACAACATACGAGTTACAACAGTACCAGCACACAACAAAGCACGAACGCACTACGCGCTAAATGAAACTACTCACTCTGAGATACATGGTTCTATCCTCATATCGGGGATGAACCGACAGACCGACCTACTCATAGAAACACCCGACTGCATGACTGAGGTCATGCAGAGGACTGGCCTTGCTGGGGGCTCTCCTGTAGGACAAAGACTGAGCCAATCTCTATCTTCATTGTCCGACACTACTATGGGTTGGGGCTCTACTTCTGGAGGTGTGGCTAAAATGGATCCAAGCAAATGCTGTTGGTGGATCCGGAAAAGAGCCTTGTCGAGGGTGACGATGTTTGGCTTAGGCCACAACACAGGCTGAGAGGATAGTACTGGTTCGGATGGCCTTGGGCAAACGACTTGAGATGCAAATTTATGAGCCTCACAGTAAGCTTCCCTGACGACTCGTACCGCATCATTGTCGAGGGTTCTAAACTCGGCAAGCATCTTTGAAATCATCATCCCCTGGGCAGTGATATATTGCACAAGGCGAACAATTGCAGGTCATCTCCTTGGATAGCGGGACAAGGCTGCATTCCTGCTTCTACCACAATGGGGAAAAAGCAGAACTCCCGCCTCGTAGCCACATGCGGGAACTTGGTTTGGAGGTATAGGATAGCTTCCACAGCATCGGCCTGAATGGCTAAATCAGCGGTAGGCATGGCTCTAGCCTGAAAAACCAAAGGCTGGCCATCTACTGCGGGACCAAGGCTGATGTGCACTCTTGCATCAAAGCGATGAAGGTGAGGGACGGGTGTTAGCACTACAAAAAAAAGACACATCTGTGACATTTTGGGCCGAACGAATTTTTTTCCATCATACTTATGACACTTCTATGATGATAACTGTGAAAAAACACGGTATCATCATAGATGTGGTGGGCTCCTACTTCTATGACAAAAAATCATGATAGAAAATGGGCTTTTCGTCCTGGGCGGGCCAGAGACGCAGCTGCATGACATTCTTTTGGCCGTCCATGACGAAAAAAAAACATGGTGGAAGCGAGGGCGAGGAAACTATCAGTGGGTTCCCGGTTACGGTGGGTGGTCAGGAGCCGAGTGATGCATGTTTCTCTCGAACCATACGCGCGTGGGTGTGAGGCGTTGGGCTCTAACTAAACCCGAGTGAGGAGTCGCCTAACTGAACCCGAGCGATTGCAGTGCAGGCTACGCGTTACTGAACCCGAGCGATCGAGCGATTCCTTCGCTACTGCTGCTAACTAAAGCCGATCGATGCTGGCTCTAGATGAATAGTGAGCATTGCTGGGGGGGTTGGATGAACAGGACCCCATGGTGTTGCCATTGGATGAACATGACCCTAATCGATCGGGCCGGTTGGGCGTGGATGAACAGGACCCCGTGGAGGGCTGGATGAACAAGACCCTATGGAGGGAAGGTTGAACAGTAGCCGGTGGAGGGCTGGTTGAACAGTAGCCGGTGGAGGGTTGGATGAACCGTAGCCCGTGGAGGGGTGGTTGAACAGGAGCCCGTGGAGAGGGCTGGTTAAACAGTAGCCGGTGGAGTAGCACGCGGTGGAGGCCGGATGAACAGGAGCCCGTGGATGAACAGTCACAGGTGGAGGCTAGAGGAGGTCGACGGTGGATGAACAGTAGCCCGTGGAGGCTGGAGGAGGTTGACAGTGGAGATGAACAGTATCCCGTGGAGTCCATTTTGCGGTACGCCACACCTCTCCCAATGAACAAGACCCCCATTTCGACCGTAGCGCTCCAACACAAGTTTGTTTCCTCTGTTTTGCGGTACGCCACACCCCTCCGGATCAATAGGACCCCAATTCGACCATAGGAGGTCCAACAGAAGTCCGTTTCCTCTGTTTTGCAGTATGCCAGACCCCTCCCGATGAACAGGATCCCGATTTGACCGTGGTCGGTCGAACACAAGGCTGTTTCCTTCGTTCTACGGTATGCAAGGCCTCGTTTCCATTGGCTGTTCCGTCCGAGCCCTCCCGATGAACACGACGACGCATCCATTCCGACCCAGCCGGTTGGCTCCCCATGAACACGACAACGACGCAGTTTCTCCGTTCCGATCCAGCCATGTACATGAGCCCTGGCCGTACGTATGCGAAAGTAGTTCGAGACCCCGCCCATATGTACGTATGTGGCTGTATTTACTTTCTTGCACCATGGCCATTGTACGTACGTGTATATGCTACTTGCGCGCCTCTACTACGACATGTGCGGGCCTCTACTATGACACATGCGCGCCTCTACATCGACTAGTGTGTACGTACACGTTCGCGACCTGAATGACAACGCTACGTACGCTTCGACCAGATGGGTCCCGACTGTCAGGCACTTCCTTGCATGCGAAGATATAGCTGGTGGGTCCTAGCAGTCAGGGGGGCGAATCGTTTTTTCCCGTAATAAGGATGCACTTCCTTGCATGCGAAGATGTAGCTGGTGGGTCCCAGCAGTCAGGGGGGAAACATTTTTCACGAAATACAGTGGCCCGTCCGGTGGGCCCCTGCTGTCAGGTGGAGGAAAAATTATTTTGTGTGTAATAAGGAGCCAATTCCTTGCGGCTGACATGGATCCAGTTGTCAGCCTATCAACGTACAGTACTTTTCCGATGGAAGTCATTCCTTGACCACGTTGACCACGCCGCGCCAAGAGCACCAGGGCAGTGGACGACGGCGAGGCCTAGGAAGGGGATGGCATGGAGCCGGGGAAGATGCGGTAGTGGATGCCCACGCGTAGAGGAGTATGAGGGTTCACCGTTCGGTTGCATAGCAGGAGGCTGCCGCCGCGCGTAATAACAGGGGTGTGGGCGAGTAGAGGGATAGCCGGGCCAGCGGTGGGAGTAGTAGGGGGCGGTGAGGCCTCCACGGCATCACAGCTGGCCATGAGAGGCAGGAGCACGCGGCACGACCGGTGCTGGTTTGGGCGGCTAGAGCAAGAAGACCAGAGGTTGAAGAAGCACTACGGCCGTTGGATGGACATCTTACGGTCACTGGAGCTAGAATCTTTCATATTGACTAAGTTGACAAAGCCCTCCATCCCTGTCAACTTAGTTGGCCAACAAGTCAGCCTCCCACTATGGTGGGTCCTAGCTAGCAGGGGGTATTCATTTTTTTGTTCGTAATAAGGAGGCACTTCTTTGCGTGCGAAGATATAGTTGGTGGGTCCGACCTGTCAGCAGGGGAACGTTTTTTCGCGAAATACACAGGCCCTTCCGGTGGGTCCCAGCTGTCTGGTGGAGGAATCATTATTTTGCGTGTAATAAGGAGGCATTTCCTTGCGTGCGGCCGTCGACCCAGATGTCAGCCTCTCCACGCATAGTCTACTTCCGATGGAGTCATTCGTTGACCATGTTGACCACTCTGCGCCGAGCGCATCCAAGGTGGTGGACGACAGCAAGGCCCCGGACAGCAATGAGCCGGAGATGGGAAGACATGGGAGTAGAGTCGTAGACGGAAAGGTGTACGAGGGTTAACTGGTTCTGGTGCGGTATGGTTCGGTAGTCGGTGGAGAAGAACATGAGGTGTGGAGGGGTGGAGGGATGGCCTGGCCAATGGTGGAGTAGCGCTTCACAGTGAAGCGTGCTAAGCAAAGCTGCTACCGGCAGGAGGCGGGAGCAGGTGGTCCCGGCGGCGCTGAGAAGAAGACTAGCGATTGAAGATGGATGCCGGTCGTTGGATGTAAATCCAATGGCTAACTATGTAAGAATAATTTTTTGACTAAGTTGACAATGACTTGCGTTGCCTTCGACCTATTGGCCCACATTTCAGCCTCCAAAAATGTGGCACGTATTCAACCCATTTTTTCAGAATTTACAGTCTTTTTTTTGCGGGGTAGAATTTACAGTCAATTTGATCTTCTTTTTTTGAATTACAGTCCATTAGCTGGGCTGGGTGAACAAATAATGTAGCGTCCATGCGGCACATTTATTTTTTTTCCTAAAAAGTTACAGGCCATTTGCACTTTCTCAAAATACATGATTTTGCTGGGCTGATTCTAATTATAATGTTGGGTTGGGCCCGCAATGTTATCAAAAAATAAACAGGGGCTGAGCATTTTGTTATAAATATATTTAAATAATAAGTGATTTATTATTACATTGGTCCTTAAATCTTACCAAGCTTTTGTACACAATCACCAGGATTTTTGTTGCCAAAAAAATCCAGGATTTTATTGTTAAGAAATTATTTTTATAGGTTAATAAGATGTGGGATATTGTTCTCTTACATATGTAAGTATCTGTTAAATATATGATGACAATAAGAATAATATATAATAACATATAAAATAATTTAAATATATATAATGTAGTTAGAAGGGAAACATAAGTTCGACCAGGTGTTCCTATTCTTATATAGAAAAATAGAACAGACCTCTGTGTTTTCTTCAAAAAAAATTTACATAAATTGGTCCACTGATGTTTCAGGAAAATTAAAACCTCGGATGGGAGCTCCATAGGCCGGTCGATACATGATGACCCTCAAGAAAATACAAACCAGCATGTCATGGGCTGTGCATGTTAAAAAAGAAAGCCTAGCCGGGCAGCCCAAAACCCAGCTGATACTTGTTGCCCCAGTGATAATAAATGATACCTGCCAGCTCCCCGACTTCGTTGTGAATTTCTCTCCTATAGTAACTACATTGAAGAACCTAAAAAAGTAACTATGTTGACAAACCCGTGGGCCCCAATGTCAGTATAGCATGAGGAGGAAGTATTTTTACGATGAGGCACTTGCTTGCGTACGGCCATAGAACTGGTGGGTCCTGACTGTCCGCCTCTCCACGTACAGTCCTCTCCAGATTCCTCTCGTTTCTTCAGCATGTTCACAACGGCAGACAGCAGCGTCGTGGTGAGTGCACAAAGGCACAGGAGGAGATTTGACCACCTTAGGAAGTGCCATATTAGTAATGAAATTACTGAACTAGCCTAGTGGACAAGTGACACTACCCGACAGCTGTTCCGGCCGGTTTCGATTCCACCTGTGGAGGGAAAATATCTCCAAAATTTTTGCCTCTGCCTTTATTGACATGTGGGTCCCCATTGTCATTTACGCACACCATGTCCAACACTTGCCAAAACTCCGTCCCTCGTTTTCTCTATTCTTCGCACACTCGATATTGTGTGGGCATTTTGAAAATAGCATATCTTTTGGACTGTGCATCATATGAAGATGTGATATGCATGAATGTTGATCAGCATGATGTTAACTGGCTGGTACTTCCATTTTTGGCCATGAATAAAACTTCCAACATGATGTTAACCCTGTTTGAAAAGGCCGTATTAATATAAATGCTCTGCCTATGAAAGTTGCGCTTATTATCTCAAATCAACTTGCGCTTATCTCAAATGTAAACTTGCGCTTTTCTCCGAGAATCACATTGTCCGCACTTTTATACTCCTATGAAACTACACTTTTTTAAGTGCTAAAAATAGATATCTAGAATTCATAAAATACTTCATATGCTCAATACTGCAAATCTGAAATTCAAAAGAAATTCATATCTGAAAGTACTCTCAAAATACACAACACAAAACACAATTCACAACCTGCAAATACTGACAACCCTAAGCTCCTCCTAACAATTCACAACCTGCCCGGCTATTGGGCTGGGGGCAGTCCCCTCCTATTCCTCGGCGGCAGACAGCCGCCCCATGAGACGATGTGAATGGCGAGGGAGAGGATGGCAGGGAAGCGTCGTCGGGCCAACTGCTTTTTTCCTCTTGCAGTTGGGTTCGGTCGACGAAGACTCCGCCGGCTTGCTATGGCATGACACCCTCACAAACGGCACCCTGCAGATGCTTGATCCTTCAATCTCTGGTCGATGCTCCATCTGGGATCCATACTCCCACAACCGCTCCCTCACGATCGGATTCGGTGAATCTGTTTGCTCCATCTGGGATAGATACTCCCACCACCGCTCCCTCCAGGAGTATCGCCGCCTTTTCGCTCTGTTGCGGATATTTGGCCATGGATGTCGCCATCGCCGCTAGTTGGTCCTTGTTGTCAAACCAAGATTGTATCTCCAACATCCTAGCTAGCTTCACTTGGTCCTCGTCTGCGATCCTCACGTCTCGGTTGTACTGCTCCATCGATCTACTTCTCCACATCACCTTCACTCGCCGGCGGTGGTTTTTGAATGGAAGAGGAGAGGAGCAGCGCTGGTTTTGGATTAGAACGGGAGAGGAGCGATGCTGGTTTTGGATTGGAACAGGAGAGGAGGGGCGGTGGTTTTGAAATGGAAGAGTCTCGGTGTCAAAACCGACGTATCTCGGGTAGGAGGTCCCGAACTGTGCGTCTAAGGCTAATGGTAATAGGAGGCGGGGGACACAATGTTTACCCAGGTTCGGGCCCTCTCTATGGAGGTAATAACCTACTTCCTGCTTGATTCATCTTGATGAATATGAGTATTACAAGAGTTGATCTACCACGAGATCGTAATGGCTAAACCCTAGAAGTCTAGACTATGATTATGATTGTTGTCCTACGGACTAAACCCTCTGGTTTATATAGACACCGGAGGGGGCTAGGGTTTACACAGAGCCGGTTACAGAGAAAGGAATCTACATATCCGAATCGCCAAGCTTGCCTGCCACACAAAGGAGAGTCCCATCCGGACACGGGAATAAGTCTTCTATCTTGTATCTTCATAGCCCAACAGTCCGGCATATGTATATAGTACGGCTGCCGAGGACCCCTTAATCCAGGACTCCCTCAGTTGCCCCTGAGCCATGCTTCAATGACGATGAGTCCGGCGCGCAGATTGTCTTCGGCATTGCAAGGCGGGTTCCTTCTCCGAATACTTCAAAGTAGATTTCGAACATAAGAATCGTGTCCGGCTCTGCAAAACAAGTTCCACACACAACCGTAGAGAGTATAATATTTCACGAGTCCATTCCGCTGACAATTTTGGTAGCACAACATTACATCATCACCCGGCCATTATTTTGAATCATTTTCTAGCCTGCCACTCCATATTTCAGGAGGCGGTTTTTATTGGCACGTCTTGTCAAGGCAGGGATCGTGTCCCCTTATTGCGGGATTTCCATCAACACGGGCGTGGGTAACCCAACCGTTCCGTTGGAATGATTCCTTGGGAACAGGCATGTTTTAAGGCCGTGGAGGGGACGTTTGATATTCGTCGCCTTTATGAAGGGGCTAAGGCATGTCCTTTTTCTTCCACGCTAGTTCTTTCCTCCACCTCCCACCTCAAGTTCCAACACCCAAGGGTCAATCCAGTCGCTTCGAGGTCCCAGCCATGTACGGACCCAGCCCTCAAGGCCGGTGGATGGCCTCTTTTATCACAGAGGGAGGATATCTCGAAGCTCAGGGAGGCAAGATACTTTACTACGGAAATCCTCCATAGGCTTCCTGCTCAAGGGCAGGTTATTCCTACTCCCAGATCCAATGAGAGGGTCGTGTTCATCTCTCATTTCCTCCGGGGCTTGGGTTTGCTCTTCATCCCTTCGTTCGAGGGCTCATCTTTTATTACGGACTAGATTTCCATGATCTAGCTCCAGACTCCTTCCTCCAAATCGCGGCGTTCATCATCATTTGTGAGGCCTTCCTCCATATTTCACCACACTTCGGCTTTTGGCTTAAGACCTTTAACGTGAAATCGAAGATAATCAACGAGAAACAAGCGGAGTGCGGAGGTGCTTCAATAAGCAAACTTACCACTTCTCCTTGGCCAAAGGCTTCGCGGAATCTTCTGACCTATGGCAATGGGAGTGGTTTTACATTACCGAACCTCGTGGTAAAAAGTGGGTATCTACACCTGCGTTTCGATGTGGCCCTCCGCTCCAGCTTGCATCATGGGTCAACAAAGGGCTGGACTGGGGTTCTATTCATGAAGTGCAGACGTTGCAAAGTTGCATTCGGACCCTCATTAAAAAGGGCACCGGTCTCACCAATGTCATCCAAGTAATGCTAATCCGCCCGATCCTTCCGTGCCAGTGGCATCCTCTCCGTATGTGGGAGTTCAATCCGGAAGGCCCACGGACCCTTCAGCACTTCTCCGGCACAATGCTCAGAGGGATGTGAAATTTGTTCTTCGGCGCACGAAAATAGTGGTCGGATACTACAGAAGACCTTGGTCTGGACTGCAATCATCCGGATACTCTGGTAAGCACTTGACTCCCGAACATAGTTTAGTCAAATTACTCATAACAATGTACTGATAAAACTCTACTCATCCAGGGCTGGCTAAAGAAGGCGGAGAGAATTAGGTGTTCGGCTCCACTTCCTGAAGACTCTGCCGACCTGGTGTTAACACGGATGCTGGCTCCGGCACCATATCAAGTGCAGGCGGGGGAAGGTAAGGAGGAGAGCGAAGAGGCCCAAGGTAGCCTTCATTCTGGAGGCACACTGATATGTCTCCAATATATTTATAATTTTTGATTGTTCCATGCTATTATATTACCTGTTTTGGATGTTTAATGGGATTTACTAAGCACCTCTATATTATTTTTGGGACTAATCTATTAATCGGAGGCCCAACCCAAATTGCTGTTTTCTTGCCTATTTCATGTTTCGCAAAAAAGGAATATCAAACAGAGTCCAAACGGAATGAAACCTTTGGGAGAGTTATTTTTGGAACAAATGCAATCCAGGAGACTTGGAGTGGACGTCAAGAAACAAACGAGGAAGCCACGAGGCAGGGAGGCACGCACCCACCCTCGTGGGCCCCTCGTGGCTCCCCTGACCGACTTCCTTTGCCTATATATATCCATATACACTGAAAACATCGAGGAGCACCATGAAACCCTATTTCCACCGCCGCAACCTTCTGTACCCGTGAGATCCCATTTTGGGGCCTTTTTCGGCGCTCCGCCGGAGGGGGAATCGATCACGGAGGGCTTCTACATCAACGCCATAGCCTCTCCGATTAAGTGTGAGTAGTTTACCACAGACCTTCGGGTCCATAGTTATTAGCTAGATGGCTTCTTCTCTTTCTTTGAATCTCAATACAAAGTTCTCCTGGATCTTCTTGGAGATCTATTCGATGTAACTCTTTTTGCGGTGTGTTTGTCGAGATCCGATGAATTGTGGGTTTATGATCAAGTTTATCTATGAGAAATATTTAAATATCCTCTGAATTCTTTTATGTATGATTGGTTATCTTTGCAAGTCTCTTCGAATTATCAGTTTAGTTTGGCCTACTAGATTGATCTTTCTTGCAATGGGAGAAGTTCTTAGCTTTGGGTTCAATCTTGCAGTGTCCTTTCCCAGTGACAGCAGGGGCAGCAAGGCACGTATTGTATTGTTGCCATTGAGGATAAAAAGATGGGGTTTATATCATATTTCTTCAGTTTATCCCTCTAGATCATGTCATATTGCCTAATGCGTTACTCTGTTCTTATGAACTTAATACTCTAGATGCATGCTGGATAGCGGTCGATGTGTGGAGTAATAGTAGTAGATGCAGAATTGTTTCGATCTACTTGTCGCGGACATGATGCCCATATACATGATCATGCCTAGATATTCTCATAACTATGCACTTTTCTATCAATTGCTCAGCAGTAATTTGTTCACCCACCGTAATACTTATGCTATCTTGAGAGAAGCCACTAGTGAAACCTATGGCCCCCGGGTCTATTTTCCATCATATAAGTTTCCGATCTATTTTATTCTGCAATTTTTACTTTCCAATTTACATCATAAAAATACCAAAAATATTTATCTTATTATTATCTCTATCAGATCTTACTTTTGCAAGTGGCTGTGAAGGGATTGACAACCCCTTTACCGCGTTGGTTGCAAGGTTCTTATTTGTTTGTGTAGGTACGAGGGATTTGCGTGTAGGCTCCTACTAGATTGATACCTTGGTTCTCAAAACTGAGGGAAATACTTACGCTACTTTGCTGCATCACCCTTTCCTCTTCAAGGCAAAACCAACACAATGCTCAAGAGGTAGCAAGAAGGATTTTTGGCACCGTTGCCGGGGAGGTCTACGCAAGTCAAGACATACCAAGTACCCATCACAAATTCTTACCCCTCGCATTACATTATTTGCCATTTGCCTCTCGTTTTCCTCTCCCCCACTTCACCCTTGCCATTTTATTCACCCTCTCTTTCCCGTTCGCCTCTTTTTTGCTTGCTTCTTGTGTCGTCGTTTGTCGTCATGGCTAGTCCTTCTATCATTGTTAGTACTCCCGATCATGAAGTTCTTAATTTTAAACAAGGGGAGGGAGAAAATCTAAAAGATGCTTGGCATAGCATTTACAATGCTCAAAATAGATCTACTAGGAAGCAATCTACTTCCGTTCTTCTATGCAATTTTTATGTAGGCATTACTCCTTGGAATAGATATATTCTTGACACCATTACCGGAGGGAATTTCTTGGGTTGCCATACTTTTGATTCATATAATGCTATGATAGATTTGTTTGGACCACCACCTCTTTTGGTTAATGGAACTGTTTTAACTTTGGAACATGTAATGCAAAGGCTTAAAATTATTGAAAATAAAGTTTCCACTGTAGAGTTAATTGAAAATTTGGACAAAAAGGTCCACAACCAAATTACCCAATATGGATCTAAGGTTGGAGTTACTCTGAATTTTTTTAAAGAAAAGGAACATATAGTTAACGAAAGAATAAATCAAGATTCTACAACAATCGGTAAACTTGAGGATATCATTACCAACTTAGGGTCTGCCTCTTCATCCATGAAAAATACTCCAACTCCTCCTACTACCAAAATTGCCAAATTAATGTATGTTCCTAAAAATAAGGAAAATGCGGATCTCAAATCAATAAGTGTTCATCCCGAAAGTGCCTTTCTGCTCTCGAGCTCATTTGAGCTCGGTGAGCAGTAAAATCGAAAAAAATCGAAAACAATTCAAAGAATTCGATTTTTTTTGGGAGAAACATTGACAAAAGTTCGAAGTGCTTGCAAAAATTCATCACGAACTCACATTCCTGTAAGGCGTGGCATGCTCCAAAATGCTTTAGAAAGTAGCATTTTCAGAGTACTGATTTTGTTTTGTTTTTTGCCACGCCTTCTAGAAATGTGATTTCATGATAAATTTTTGCAAGAACTGAAAACCTTTGTCAATGTTTCTCCCAAAAAAAATTGGATTTTTTTGAAATTTTTTATTTAGTTTTGATTTTACTGTTCACCTGAGCTCATTTGAGCTCGGGTTCTGAAACTCTGCGTCCTGTTCATCCCAACTTTTTCGCTATCATTAAGGAACCTTTTGCTACAAATGAATTTCTTGATCTCTTGCCTAGGAGTTTGATCATTAAAAAGAATGAAGCTCCTAAGGGTTATAAGTGTTCTATTGAAGAATCCAATACCAAAGATGGCAATACCTAGATCTATTCTCGCTTTTATGCCTAGCTAGGGGCGTTAAACGATAGCGCTTGTTGGGAGGAAACCCAATTTTATTTTTGATCTTTACTTTTTGCTCCTGTTTAGTATTACATAATTCATCTATACTCTGTTTAGATGTGGTTTTATGTTTTAATTAGTGTTTGTGCCAAGTAGAACCTATAGGATCATCTTGGGTGTTAGTTAATGTGATCTTGCTGAAAAACAGAAACTTTTGCATGCGCGACAATAATTTTAATGAATCACATAACATTGATTTTCAGTTGGTTATTTTAGCAGAAGATTAACAGACAAATTTCCTCGGACTTCTTATTTTTGTAGAATTTTTAAGGTTCCAGAAGTATTCGAAAGTTACAGATTACTATAGACTATTCTATTTTTGACAGATTCTGTTTTTCGTGTGTTGTTTGCTTATTTAGATGAATCTATGTCTAGTATCGGGGGGGGGGGTATGAACCATAGAGAAGTTGGAATACAGTAGGTTTAACACCAATATAAATAAAGAGTAAGTTCATTACAGTACCTTAGAGTGGTGGTTTGCTTTCTTGCACTAACGGAGCTCATGAGATTTTCTGTTGAGTTTTGTGTTGTGAAGTTTTCAAGTTTTGGATAAAGATTTGATGGATTATGGAATAAGGAGTGGCAAGAGCCTAAGATTGGGGATGCGCAAGGCACCCCAAGGTAAAATTTTCAAGGACAACCAAAATCCTAAGCTTGGGGATGCCCCGGAAGGCTTCCCCTCTTTCGTCTTTGTCTATCGGTAACTTTACTTGAGGCTACATTTTTATTCACCACATGATATGTGTTTTGCTTGGAGCGTCTTGTATGATATGAGTATGTGATTTTTATTTTACCACAACCATCCTTGCTGTACACACCTTTTGGGAGAGACACACATGAATCGGAATTTATTAGAATACTCTATGTGCTTCACTTATATCTTTTGAGCTAGATAATTTTGCTCTAGTGCTTCACTTATATCTTTTTAGAGCATGGTCGTGGTTTTATTTTGTAGAAATTATTGATCTCTCATGCTTCACTTATATTATTTTGAGAGTCTTTTAGAACAGCATGGTATTTTCTTTGGTTATAAAATTAGTCCTAATATGATGGGCATCCAAGTTGGGTATAATAAAAACTATCATATAGAGTGCATTGAACACTATGATCAATTTGATACTTGATAATTGTTTTGAGATATAAAGGTGGTAATGTTAGAGTCATGCTAGTTGGGTAATTATGAAATTTAGAAATACTTGTGTTAAAGTTGGCAAGTCCCGTAGCATGTAAAAGTTTTGTGACAAATTTGAAGCATGGGGTGTTCTTTTGATTGCCTTCCTTATGAGTGGAGGTCGGGATCGCGCGATGGTTTACTCCTACCAACCCTTACCCTAGGAGCATGTGTAGTAGTACTTTGCTTCAAGGGCTAATAAACTTTTGCAATAAGTATATGAGTTCTTTATGACTAATGTGAGTCAATGGATTATACGCACTCTTACCCTTCCATCATTGCTAGCCTCTACGGTACCGTGCATTGCCCTTTCTCACCTTGAGAGTTGGTGCAAACTTCGCCGGTGCATCCAAACCCCGTGATACGATATGCTCTATCACACATAAACCTCCTTATATCATCCTCAAAACAGCCACCGTACCTACCTATTATGGCATTTCCATAGCCATTCCGAGATATATTGGCATGCAACTTTCCACCGTTCCATTTATTATTAAACGCTCCATCATTGTCATATTGCTTTTGCATGATCATGTAGTTGACATCGTATTTGTGGCAAAGCCACCTTTATAATTCTGTCATACATGTCGCTCTTGATTCATTGCATAACCTGGTACACCGCTGGAGGCATTCACATAGAGTCATATTTTGGTCTAAGTATTCAGTTGTAAATCAATAAAAGTGTGATGATCTCCATTATTAGAGCATTGTCCCAAGTGAGGAAAGGATGATGGAGACTATGATTCACCCACAAGTCGGGATGAGACTCCGGACTTTATGAAAAATAAAAGAGGCCAAAGAAGCCCAAATAAAAAAAGAGGCCAAAGAACCCCACCAAAATAAAAAGAAGGAAGAAAGAAAAAAAATGAGAGAAAAAGAGAGAAGGGACAATGTTACTATCCTTTTTCCACACTTGTGCTTCAAAGTAGCACCATGATCTTCATGATAGAGAGTCTCTTATGTTGTCACTTTCATATACTAGTGGGAATTTTTCATTATAGAACTTGGCTTGTATATTCCAATGATGGGCTTCCTCAAAATGCCCTAGGTCTTCGTGAGCAAGCAAGTTGGATGCACACCCACTTAGTTTCTTTTGTTGAGCTTTTATACATTTATAGCTCTAGTGCATCTGTTGCATGGAAATCCCTACTCCTCGCATTGACATCAATTTGTGGGCATCTCCATAGCCCGTTGATTAACTGCGTCAAGTGAGACTTTCTCCATTTTTGTCTTCTCCACACAACCTCCATCATCATATTCTATTCCACCCACAGTGCTATATCCATGGCTTACGCTCATGTATTGCGTGAGGGTTGAAAAAGGTGAAGCGCTTTAAAAACTATGAACCAATTGCTTGGCTGAAACCGGGGTTGTGCATGGGAGTATTTTGTGTGACGAAAATGAAGCATGGCCTAACTATATGATTTTGTAGGGATAAGCTTTCGTTGGCTATGTTATTTTTATAAGACACGATTACTTTATTACTATGCTTGAAGTATTATTATTTTTATGTCAATATGAACTTTTATCTTGAATCTTTTGGATCTGAACATTCATGCCACGATAAAGAAAATTACATAGAGAAATATGCTAGGTAGCATTCCACATCGAAAATTCTGTTTTTATCATTTACCTACTCGAGGACGAGTAGGAATGAAGCTTGGGGATGCTTGATACGTCTCCAATGTATCTATAATTTTTGATTGTTCCATGCTATTATATTACCTGTTTTGGATGTTTAATGGGCTTTACTAAGCACTTTTATATTATTTTTGGGACTAACCTATTAACCGGAGGCCCAGACCAAATTGTTGTTTTCTTGCCTATTTCATTGTTTCACAGAAAAGGAATATCAAATGGAGTCCAAACGGAATGAAACCTTCGGGAGAGTTATTTTTGGAACAAACGCAATCCAGGAGACTTGGAGTGGACGTCAAGAAACAAACGAGGAAGCCACGAGGCAGGGAGGCGCGCCCCCTCCCTTGTGGGCCCCTCCTGGCTCCCCTGACCAACTTCCTTCGCCTATATATCCATATACCCTGAAAACATCGAGGAGCACCATGAAACCCTATTTCGACCGCCGCAACCTTCGGTACCCGTGAGTTCCCATCTTGAGGCCTTTTCCGGTGCTCCGCCGGAGGGGGAATAGATCACGGAGGGATTGTACATCAACGCCATAGCCTCTCCGATGAAGTGTGAGTAGTTTACCACAGACCTTCGGGTCCATAGTTATTAGCTAGATGGCTTCTTCTCTCTCTTTGAATTATCAGTTTAGTTTGGCCTACTAGATTGATCTTGCTTGCAATGGGAGAAGTGCTTAGCTTTGGGTTCAATCTTGCGGTGTCCTTTTCCCAGTGACAGCAGGGTTAGCAAGGCACGTATTGTATTGTTGCCATCGAGGATAAAAAGATGGGGTTTACATCATAGTGCTTGAGTTTATCCATCTACATCATGTCATCTTGCCTAATGCGTTAATCTGTTCTTATGAACTTAATACTCTAGATGCATGCTAGATAGAGGTCGATGTGTGGAGTAATAGTAGTAGATGCAGAATCATTTCGATCTACTTGTCGAGGACGTGATGCCTATATACATGATCAAGCCTAGTGAAAGTGCTAGTATTCGACTAGAGGGGGGTGAATAGGTGATTTTTATGAGAGTCTTCAAAGCAGGGGTTGAGGGAGTCCTGGACTAGGGGGTGTCCGGGTAGCTGAACTATCACCGTCGGCCGGACTCCCAGACTATGAAGATACAAGATTGAAGACTTCGTCCCGTGTCCGGATGGGACTTTCCTTGGCGTGGAAAGCAAGCTTGGCGATACGGATATGTAGATCTCCTACCATTGTAACCGACTCTGTGTAACCCTAGCCCTCTCCAGTGTCTATATAAACCGGAGGGTTTTAGTCCGTGGATCTAACAACAATCGAGACCATAGGCTAGCTTCTAGGGTTTAGCCTCCTTGATCTCGTGGTAGATCTACTCTTGTACTACCCATATCATCAATATTAATCAAGCAGCAGTAGGGTTTTACCTCCACCGAGAGGGCCCGAACCTGGGTAAAAACATTGTGTCCCTTGTCTCCTGTTACCATCCGCCTAGACGCATAGTTCGGGACTCCCTACCCGAGATCCGCCGGTTTTGACACCGACACTGGTGCTTTCATTGAGAGTTCCTCTGTGTCATCACCTATAGGCCCGATGGCTCCTTCTATCAACAACAACAACGCGGTCCAGGGTGAGACTTTTCTCCTCGGACAGATCTTCGTATTCGGCGGCTTCGCACTACGGGCCAATTCGCTTGGCCATCTGGAGTAGATCGAAAGCTACGCCCCTGGCCATCAGGTCAGATTTGGGAGTTTGAACTATACGGCCGACATCCGCGGAGACTTGATCTTCGACGGATTTGAGCCACAGCCAAGCGCGCCGCACTGTCACGATGGGCATGATCTAGCTCTCCTGCCGGATAGTACCCTGGAGGCCGCACAAGAGTCCTCTCCGACCCTTAGCTCGGAGCCGACGCCGCCAATCGAGGAAGAGTGGCTGGACACCACCTCGGGGGCTGCTACCTCTACGGCGATAGAGCCGAATACCGACCCTATCCCTTGTGAAGCTCATGACTCCAAGGTATCGGACTCCTCTCTGGACCCCAAACCTACCGCGCCCCCGCCAATCGAATCCGATTGGGCGCCGATCATGGAGTTCACTGCTACGGACATCTTTCAGCACTCACCTTTTGGCGACATCCTGAATTCGCTAAAGTGTCTCTCTTTATCAGGAGAACCCTAGCCGGACTATGGTCAGAACGGTTGGGATGCGGACGACGAAGAAATTCAAAGCCCACCCACCACCCACTTTGTAGCCACTGTCGATGACTTAACCGACATGCTAGACTTCAACTCCGAAGACATCGACGGTATGGACGACGATGCTGGAGACGACCAAGAACCAGCACCCACAGGGCACTGGAAAGCCACCTCTTCATATGACATATACATGGTGGACACCCCAAAGGATGGGAATGGCGATGGACCAGCGGAGGAGGACCCCTCCAAAAAACAGCCTAAGCATTGGCGTCAGTGGCGCCGCTCCAAATCCCGCCACAGCAAGAATGGAGATTCCGGCACCGGAGATAATAACACCCCGGACAGTGTCGAAGACAACCCCCTCCAGCAAGATTCAGCACAGGAGGACGGAGAAGCCAGCCCTCGTGAGAGAGCGACAAATGAAGAGGTAGAGGACGATAATTACATGCCTCCCTCCGGAGACGAGGCAAGCCTCGACGACGACGAATTTGTCGTGCCTGAGGATCCCGTCGAACAAGAGCATTTCAAACGCAGGCTTATGGACACGGCAAGCAGCCTCAAGAAAAAGCAGCAACAGCTTAGAGCTGACCAAGACTTGCTAGCCGACAGATGGACTGAAGTCCTCGCGGCCGAAGAGTATGAGCTCGAACGGCCCTCCAAAAGCTACCCCAAACGCAAGCTGTTGCCCCGATTAGAGGAGGAAGCACATAAACCTACATCACCAGCGCACAATACGGCCGACCGGCCACCTCGTGGTCGTGACAGAGAGGCCTCTAGGCCCTCCACTAAAGCCGCACCCCGACGTCGCTCGAATAGTACAAAGCCATGGGGGAACGTGCCGGACTTGCAAGACATATTGGAGGATAAGGCGAGGCAAACAAGATCGATCTATGGATCGCGTGGGCGCCCTACGATACGCGACGACAACTGTCACGCTGGATACAGCAACCCTGGCCGGGCCGAACACAGTAGGCAAAGCTCGTTTGAGCTGCGTCGTGATATAGCCTAATACAGAGCTACCGCACACCCACTATGCTTCACAGATGAAGTAATGGATCATCAAATCCCCGAAAGGTTCAAACCCGTGAACATTGAATCCTAGGATGGCACAACAGATCCTGCGGTTTGGAGCAAAGACTATCTCCTTCATATCCACATGGCCCGTGGTGATGATTTTCACGCCATCAAATACCTCCCGCTCAAGCTTAAAGGACTAGCTCGGCATTGGCTCAACAGCCTGCAAGCAGAATCAATTGGGTGTTGGGAGGACCTGAAAGCTGCATTCCTTGATAACTTCCAGGGCACATATGTGCGATCACCAGACGCCGATGACCTAAGCCACATAATTCAGCAGCCAGATGAATCGCCAGACAATTCTGGACACGGTTCTTAACCAAGAAAAATCAAATCGTCGACTGTCCGGATGCAGAGGCCCTTGCAGCCTTCAAACACAACATCTGCGACGAATGGCTTGCCCGATACCTAGGACAGGAAAAGCCAAAATCAATGGCAGCCCTCACATCACTCATGACCCGCTTCTGTGCGGGAGAAGATAGCTGGCTAGCCCGCAGTAACAACCTAACCAAAAACTCTGGTAGTTCGGATACCAAAGACAGCAATGGCAGGACGCGTCGCAATAAGCACAAACGCCGCATTAACGGCGATAATACTGAAGATACGGCAGTCAACGCCGGATTCAGAGGCTCTAAACCCGGTCAGCGGAAAAAGCCATTCAAAAGAACTACTCCGGGCCCGTCCAATTTGGACCCGATACTCGATCGCTCGTGCCAGATACACGGCACCCCGAAAAGCTAGCTAATCACACCAACAGAGATTGTTGGGTGTTCAAGCAGGCAGGCAAGTTAATCACCAAAGGCAACGACAAGGGGATGCAAAGCGATGATGAGGAGGAGACACGGCCGCCGAACAATAAAGGACAGAAGGGTTTCCCCCCACAAGTGCGGACGGTGAACATGATATACGCAACCCACATACCCAAAAGGGAGCGGAAGCGTGCGCTCAGGGACGTATAGGCGATGGAGCCAGTCGCCCCAAAGTTCAATCCATGGTCCTCCTGCCCGATCACTTTTGATCGAAGGGACCACCCCACCAGTATCGGCCACGGAGGATTCGCCGCATTGGTTTTAGACCCAATCGTCGATGGATTTCACCTCACTAGAGTCCTGATGGACGGCGGCAGCAGCCTAAACCTGCTTTATCAGGATACAGTGCGCAAGATGGGCATAGACCCCTCAAGGATTAAACCCACAAAGACGACCTTTAAAGGCGTCATACCAGGTGTAGAGGCCAATTCTACAGGCTAAGTTACACTTGAAGTGGTCTTCGGATCCCCGGATAACTTCCGAAGTGAGGAGTTAATCTTCGACATAGTCCCGTTTCGCAGTGGCTATCATGCACTGCTCGGACGAACCGCATTTGCAAAGTTCAATGCAGTGCCGCACTACGCATACCCTAAGCTCAAGATGCCAGGCCCTCGAGGAGTCATCACGGTCAACAGAAACACCGAACGCTCTCTCCGAACGGAGGAGCACACAGCGGCTCTCGCGGCGGAAGTACATAGTAGCCTCTTAAGGCAATTCTCGAGTCTGGCTGTTAAGTGACCAGACACGGTCAAGCGCGCCCGGAGCAACCTAAAACAAGACCACCTGGCACGTTCGGAGCACGCGTAGCAATGCGTCCCCAACCCCAGCCCTCGCGAAATCGCGAGACCAGTACCACGCGTACATAACTACGCTCTGGAGATACCATGGGCATAAGGGGAGAGGCACGACCACGGCATGCCCAGAATGCGGATCAACCACACCAGGGGCTCCCAATTTTTTCATTTTTCCTTTTTTTTTCTTCTCAGGACTCCGTTTTCCAGAAGCCCTGTCCGGCAGTAGGTCTGCCGAACTCACGATGCAATAGCCAGGGAAGCAGAAAAGCTATGACGAGTATCCGTGTGGTCTCCATTACGAGCATTATACCTGCTTTTACATACCAATTGCAGCCCACCCTCGAGGGGGACATGTTAAATAGTCCCACCCCTTGCTTATCGTGACTATTTGTATCGCTCGCCTCCATTGCAAGATTTTCGAATAAACAATGCGCCGCCGCTAGCCTATCATTGTATTCCTTTTTATATATGTTCACTTATGACATGTCGCACCAGACGCTTTGGTACGGCCAAACACACCAGGGCTTAAGTTCCCAAAGTATGGTGTGATAAGTCCAACACTTTCACAAGTGCGGCACCCGAACTTATAGCATTATATGCCTCGGCTCAATCATGTCTTGGGTCAATAGTTGGGTTTGCCTGGCTCCCATGTTTTGGTACCTTATGTTCCGTTATATCGCTAAGGTAGCTGGGGAGAACCATTGCGATTGTGCCCCAGTTGAGCTGGGTCGAGCACCTTAGTGGAGAAAGCTAAAACTGACCGTCATGATAAGGCGAGAGCTGGTCGCTGTTCGAGAGGTCTTTTCGAGTCCCTAAAGACTCATGCCGCTTAGAGTGAGGAGCCGGCTTTGTCCGGCCCCTGGCGTGGATAGCGCCCCGAATTCGGTCTTCCGAACACTAGGGGCTTCACCGAAATTTAAAATTATAGAATTATATGGCTAAGTGAGAGTGTTCAAGCATTATAAGTCCGGTTGCCTCGTTCGTTGTGTTGAGCGCCTCCCTAGAAGGACCCAAAAATGGGAACAAGAGCGCTCAAGTTTATCCCGAACACCCCAAAGACTGTGGCATGGGGCGAAATAACGACTTGCCATCTCTCAGATTTGAGACACGGCCGCACAGAAGGTAATATTTTAAATTAACAAGCGTTGCTTAGCGCATATGAACAAAGTTTTCAGCGCACAGGATAACAAAATGCGACTACTCAAAAATTACATCTTTGGAGCATTCACCCGCAATAATGCGGGCACCCTTCAGGACACCCTTACAATACATCTTGGGTGTGCGATACTCCTTGCCTGGCGGTGGCGCGTCCGTCACAAGCTTCTCGGCGTCCATCTTGCCCCAATGCACCTTAGCGCGGGCAAGGGTCCGACGGGCACCTTCAATACAGGCGGAGTGCTTGATGACGTCAACCCATGGACAGGTGTCTACCAACGCCGCACTGCATCAAGTAGCTCCTGTGCATGGCTTCTTTGGGCCACAAATTAACTATGAGGCCCTTCATGGCCTGTTCGCCACCTTGTGGAGCTCAACCAGCTACTTCACTGGTCGCTCAGGCACCGGATGTCCGCCTCAAAGATACGGAGACTAGAACACCTTCTTCGTCGAGCTCCCTCCTCGGCTCAGAGAACGCAGCAAAGATCGGACACGCTGACGGGCAGATCTCTGAACAGCTCCCGAGAGCTCGAACCGTAAGTAACAAGTAATTCACTTTCACATGCTTGCTTTGCATGAAGAATGCCTTACCCGCCGCTATCTTCTTTACTGCCTCGATTTCCTAGAGGGCCTTTTGGGCTTCGGCCTTAGCGGCTTTGGCACTCTCAAGAGCCGACGCAAGCTCGGACTCTCGAGTCTTCGAGTCACGCTCCAAACTCTCGTGTTTTTCCATGAGAGCCTGGAGCTCTTGCTGCACCTCCTCCACCTGCGCCTCCTGCTTCTCTCGCTCAGTGCGTTCCGTGGCCGCATTGCATTCGGCCGCGACACCGCCTCCTTCAGGGTCGCCACCTCGTTCGTAGCCCCTGCAATACCCACGATTATTCATGTCATTTTTCGCAACCAAATCCTTTTCTATAAAGTACAACTTTAATAAGGTGTTACTTACCTTCCTTGTACTCGAGCTGCTTCTCGGCATGGCCGAGCTCGTTCTCGGACCGCTCGAGGCTCTGCTTCAAGGCAGTGACCTCCGCAGTCAGTGCGGCAGAGGTCAGCAGCGCTTCCTACATTCCCATATTGACATATTTGTGTTAGACTCCTGCGTATATCTTTTTAGATCCTCAGTCCGGCTTCTCTTTCGAAACACCGAACTGAGCATCAGGGGCTACTGTCTATGCGATACTATTTTACATATCTTAAAATCCTTACCTCAATGCCTGTTAGAAGGCTGCTGCAGGCTTTGGTCAGCCCGCTCTTGGCGGACTGAACTTTCTGAATCACCGCACTCATAACAGTGCGGTGTTCCTCCTCGATGGAAGCGCCGTTGAGCGCCTCCAACAAGTTATCCGGCGCCTCCAGTTGGAGAAAGGTCACTGGCGTCACCGTCTCGCCCTCCTTACGAAGGGGCCGCCCGCTGGACTCCGGAACCACCAAAGGTTCGAGCACGGAGTCCGGCCCAAAGTCCGGGAGGTTGCCCTGCGGCACCTCTGGGGCCTCCTCCTCCCGGTCGGTCCCCTTCTGGGACCCCGCCTCGGCGTCGTCTGCATCACGTGGGGAGGAGGCGGTCGGAAGTGAAGTGCTATTCACATCCGATGGACCCAGGGACCCGCTCGACAAAGCGGGGAGATCATCCTTGGGCGGGCTACATGATTGTGTTCGGCATTAGAAGACACTATGCGACGAAAGGAAAATTATAAGCTATTTTGGGATCCGGACACTTACGATCTCGCCAGGGGCTTGGCCCTCGAAGGCCACTCCTCCTCGCCGTTGCCGGCATTGGTGGAACAGTTCGGAGGAAGGGTCCTTCCCTTCTTGGACCCTTTGGCCTCCCCCGTTGGGGAAGCCTTCCTCTTCTTCTCTCCCCCCGCTGGGGGAGAGGCCTCTTTCTTCTCCTCCTCGTCCTCGTGGGAGGAGTTTGCCTCGGAGTCATCGAACGTTGAGTCCGATAACACCTGGCGCCGGGAACTCCTCCGAGTTCCCGTGGCCTTCTTCTTGGCCTTCTTCTCCGGCACCACGTAAGGCGCCGGGCCAGCCAGCCCCATCAAACGGGCATCCGCTGGGTCTTGGCAGGGAGCCGGGCAGTTATTCCTGCCCGGACGTCTTCTCGCCAAGCTTTGTCAAAGGTAATGGGAGTTTTAGATCCCGTGATAGAGTCAAACTATGGAAAGCAAGTGTCTGTAAAGGATAAAATAGCTTACCTCACGGCTTGACGCTACTGAGCTGAATCCGCGATCTTGGTGGCGGATGGGGAGCCTCGGCGCCCTTGAACAGCACCCTCCAGCGCCTTCGTGCGTAGTGTCAAGAGCCTGCTCAAGGTTGGGTGCCATGCGGATCAAACTCCCACAAATTGAAAGCTTCTTTGTTGGCACGGAGAATCCGACGGATGAGCATGACCTGGATTACGTTGACAAGCTTGAGCTTCTTGTTCACCAGGGTTTGGACACAGGATTGAAGTCCGGTCAGCTCCTCCGAATCACCCCACGTCAGGCCCTTCTATTTCCAGGAGGTGAGCTGTGTGGGGATCCCAGATCTGAATTCGGGGGCCGCTGCCCATTCAGGGTCACACGGCTCGGTGATGTAGAACCACCCCGATTGCCACCCTTTGATGGTTTCCATGAAGGCGCCCTCGAGCCATGTAATGTTGGGCATCTTGCCCACCATGGCGCCTCCGCACTTCGCTTGGGAGCCGCCCACCACCTTCGGCTAGACATTAAAAGTCTTTAGCCATAAGCCGAAGTGGGGCTGGACGTAGAGGAAGGACTCGCATACGACGATGAACGCCGAGATATTGAGGATGAAATTCGGGGCCAGATCGTGGAAATCCAGGCCGTAGTAGAACATGAGTCCCCGGACAAATGGGTGGAGTGGGAAGCCCAGTCCGCGGAGAAAATGGGGAAGGAACACCACCCTCTCATGGGGCCTGGGGGTGGGAATGAGCTGCCCCTCGTCGGGGAGTCGGTGCGCGATATCGCTGGACAAGTATCCGGCCTTGCGCAGCCTCTTGATGTGCCCCTCCTTGACGGAGGAGGCCATCCACTTGCCTCCCGCTCCGGACATGGTTGGAGAGGATTGAGGTGAGATGTGCGGACTTGGGCGTTGGAGCTCGAGTGCGCAGAGATGGATAAGCAAAGGAGGAAGAAGGCGTAGGTAAAAAGGTGGATCCTTATCCCTTTATATATGAGCGGAGGAAACTATGCGTCCCCACCAGCCCAGTAAAACTCGCTTATCTCCCAAGCGCCGCCATCAATGGTGCGGTTGGGTTACCCACGCCCGTATTTATGAGAATCCCGGAATAAGGGGACACGTTCTCTGCTTTGACAAGACGTGCCAAGGAAACCGCTTCGCTAAACGCGCTGAGGTGGAACAATAAAAACAATTCGAATAAAGGCTTGGCCGTGGTGTGGCGTCATGCCGCGAAATATGTCAGCAGATTGAACTTGTGTAAATATTATTCTCTTTATGGTGGTATGTGGAATTTATTTTGCAGAGCCGGACACTATCCTGGTGTTCAAAATCTTCTATGAATTATTCGGAGGAGGAACCCGCCTTGCAATGCCGAAGACAATATGCGCGTCGGACTCGTCGTCATTGAAGCCTGGTTCAAGGGCTACTGAGGGAGTCCTGGACTAGGGGGTGTCCGGATAGCCAAACTATCACCGTCGGCCGGACTCCAAGACTATGAAGATACAAGGGTGTTTTGAAGACAAACAATAGAAATGAACCTATTGATATGCAGCGGAAGGTAAACTACACTAGACAAGCCATAGTCAAGTAAGCTATGTAGTGAAAGCACGAAGACTATCAGTAGCTAGGTAGTATGGATCAGGATGGAAGATAGTGTGAAGCCAAACAAATAACAGTCTTCACATAGTGAAGTCAATTAGATCAGGGAAGTGGGCAAAGACTTCACAAAGACAAACTGTAAGTCAGGTGAGAGAGGTAGGATAGAACCAGTTGCTCGGAGAGAACAAGGGATTTGTTGGACCAGTTCCACTTGTTGTGACAACTGTACGTCTGGTTAGGGAGGCTGAGTTTCAACTCAGGAGACCGTGTCTTCACCTTATTCCCCTTGAGCTAAGAACACTTAGACCTTGGCCAATCACTCTGGTAAGTCTTCAATGGAGACTTCCAAACCTTCACAGACTTCGTTCACTGGCAATCCACAATGACTCTTGGATGCTCAGAATGCGACGCCTAACCGGATGGAGGATTCACAGTCCTCAAGCGTAATAAGTCTTCAGATCACGCAGACATAAAGACTTAGTGATGCCTAACACTCTTTGGCTCTGGGTGTTTTGGGATTTGTCCTTGCAAGGATTCTCTCTCAAAGGCTTCGGAGGTGGGTTGCTCTCAAACGACAAAAGCCGTGCACTAACTCTCAGCAGCCACCAATTTATGGTGTAGGGGTGGGCTATTTATAACCAGGAGGCAACCCGACCTGATTTGTCCAAAATGACCCTGGGTCACTAAGGAACTGACATGTATCCAATGGTCAGATTTCAAACACACGCTGCAGGTTAGCTGGGCTACAAGCCAAGCTGACTCATCCAGCTCTGGATAAGATTTGTGTTCATCGTCTTCGCTCGAAGACATAGGATTTGGTTGAGCATCACATCAGTCACTCTGACTTTGTTCACTTCGACCCCACTTAACAGTGCGGTGGTTCCTATAACTCAACAGAGAAGAAAATGAAGCTACGAAACAACTATGTCTTCGCACTCCATAGTCTTCATGCAATGTCTTCTCCTGTCATAGTCTTCAATGTGAATGTCTTCACAGACCACCATTGTCTTCAATGTCTTCACACATTTTTAGGGGTCATCTCTGGTAGGTAAACCGAATCAATATGGGACTACTACCTGTGTTATCCTGCAATTCTCACAAACACATTAGTCCCTCAACCAAGTTTGTCATCCATACTCCAAAACCAACTAGGGGTGGCACTAGATGCACTTACAATCTCCCCCTTTTGGTGATTGATGACAAACTGGTTGAAGTTTTCAACGGGGATAAAAGTATGTGAAAGTTTAGTGTTGTGAGTATTGTCTTCATACATATGACGAGGCTCCCCGTGAAGATGTGCATATAGATGATTTGCGTTTGAATGCAAATGAACATGGTAGGTTTTGCTTTGTGGAGGCCATCATCAAATTGTGAAGACAATGCTTTATGCATAAAAGTAAGTAAAGAAGATAATGATATGCATAATGGAAAATGGACGTCTGCAGAATGACTTCATGTGGAATTTATCATCGCATCACAGAATAGCAGAAAAAGTAGCAGACGACCATCAAGTTTAAGTGTTACAACTCAGAGAACCAAATGTTTCAAAAGACTAGAGTTGTAAGTACTTGGAGAAATAATGCAGCCACCCATAAGGACCCGCTTGAAGACTATCAACTCATATGTGTCTCCCCCTTTTGTCAGTAATGACCAAAAAGGTTTGAAGACATAGAGCATCTACTCGTTCCCGGAAGGAGCAGATGATGGAGCGGGGTCATTGTTGGAGTTTGGTGGTGCAAAGGGGCCTGGTGCAGAGTCGATATGCAGTGCAAACATTGTTGGTGAAGTAGCGTCGTCTTCTTCATCAATGACATTCACAACAACAGTTGTAGCCGAAGATGAACACGCAGAGTCTTCAAGGGAGGGAGTACGACACCAGCTTGCATTAGGTGGAGGCCTGGAGTCAAACTTGAAGCTTTCGGTGAAGCCATCTACTCGAAGATCATCTTCAGAATATAGCAGAGTTAGGCTCTTCCAGGACCGCCGTGCATTCTCATGGGCAACAAAGGAGTTCTTGGTAGCCAGATTGCGAATGCGATTTACATCCACCAAGAGACTATGCATCTGACGCTTCGGCCAGTCCTGGTGCTTGTCCTGCTTCTGATGTAAGGCCACAAGCAGCTCTCGGTCATTAAGGACCCGAGAACGCTTCCGATGCCTTTGAGAAATAGTACTGGTAGTGGCTTCGATATTTGCACGGTGAGGCAGATGCACATTGCCAGCAAGAGGATAAGCAGGAACGGCAGCATTTGGAACATTAACACCTTCGATGGGCTACGTGAAACTTTGATGATCAGCATTGTGAAGATATATTGGCTCTTTGACAGGCTCGGGGTAGATGGCTTCAACAGATAGATCAACCTCGGGCAAGAAGACTAGATGGTTGCATGCTGAAGGCTGATACTTGACAGTTGAATGGAGCTTGATTAGGCGCATCACCCATGGAGCATAGAACTTCGGGCCAAACAGATCAATCCCAGATGCAGCAAGTTGTCTGATGAAGAAATCCTAGGAGTTGAACTTGATGCCATTGACAATATAGAAAACCAAAGTCTTCATGGCGCCTTCAAGTTTGGCCTTAGAAGAATGTCCCTTGATTGGCCATAGAGTACGCCTTAGGATATGATAAATTGTGCGGGGCAAGTACTCGAGGTCCTAGACAAAGAATTCCTTTGAATATTCTACATCTTGAGGCAATGGCTTCATCATGCTGAGCATCTGACTCATATTGGGTTTACGCCGCTGAAAAATGCTCAGCAGTCCTTCTGTGTGGCGCTGACAACCAGGCTCGTACAATTCACCCGGAGTGGTCATGGAGGTAAGCTCAATGATGTCCTGAGCTTTGGCTTCATGGTGCACATCACCTGACATCCACTCAAGGATCCATGTCTTCAGATCCCTGTTGTATCCACGTATGTGAAGAGTAGCATAGAACTGCAATAGAAGCTCTTCATTCCAGTGCTCTTTGGCTGTGATGAATTCCAGAAGGCCAGCATCACGAAAGCAAATCATAGCTTCTTCAAGACAGGGGAGCCCAGCTATAGCTTCACAATCAAAGCGCATGTGAGGGATGATTCTCTCTTGGTTGTAGAGAACACAAGAGTAGTAGATCTACGCTGTTGGTGGCTCTAGAAGCAATCTGACGAGATCCTTGGCTTAGAGTAGGGATTCTTATCGCTATTAAAGAAGGTGTTGTGCTCTCTGAAGCTATTGACACTAAAGGATCCAGGAGATGTAGTAGCACCCGAAGTCTTGGCGCCTTGGCTTAGGCTTCAGACTTGTGGTCGCTCTCGCACATGATAGTCATATTATCCGGGACAGGGAGGTACCAGACATGCCAAAGGTACCAAGGACGCCCCGAACTGCTCCGCTGAAAAACTGGTGGGGATCTGCTACTAACAACCATATCACGGTTGTAAGCCAACTCCATTGTGTGAGGCCTTGGGGATGGAACAACACCATCAGTGGGGATCGGCGTGACAGAAGCTTCAAGATTCTTATTGGCTTCAGGCTCCACATGATCTTCAGCCAAGACATGTTCGTTGGCTTTAGCAGTATTTGTGGAAGCCTCAACATTCTCAACCTCCATATGGTCAACGACCTGAGGGTCTTGCACAGTCACATTCTCCTTGAGAATGACTTGATCTAGGGCAGGGGGTGTAGCAACTCTCTCTTCTCTTCTTTCTCTTTCTTCTTCATTGGCTAATGCAGCCGGAATGTCTTCAGCAGTTTTGGCTTCAGACGCAGGAACCGTCGCAGAAGGATTCTCTTCAGGGAACACTTACGTGCCACTGAGCTAGATTGGTGTGAATCTTGTTCTGGGATGGTTGACATGGAGAGTGATGGCCTGAGGCCTGTGCAAAGCCGTTGGAACACGGGCGGCGCCATTGGTGATGGAGTGGTTTCCATGTAGTCGTCGTCATTCACCATTGAGTTGGTGACTTGCGCTGGTGGAGTGTGTGGTGTTGCACCATTACCTGGGGTTTCTTCTTGCGGGCGCTCATCTCATGAATCATCCTGAGCAATTGGCATCAATGGACGACCAATGCTGATGTATTCGCTGCTTGTTGGAGGAGGCGATGATACCAAGTGATGCTCTAGCTAAGGAAGGACTTCATCATCAACAACATTGTCTTCATGACCACTGTCTTCAGCTGCGTTGGGGTCAACAGCTGGAACTTGCTCTTCTTCATGAGCCTCTATGGAAGCAGGCTGGTGGAGTACAACTCGAAGTTCCTGGTTTGTGGCAGCAGGGGGAGCAACTGAGATGGGTTCAACAATGAGTGGCTCAGAGGCTGCAGCACGCTCTTTCTTTGAAGACTTAGTTCCCTTAGTCTTCATCTTCTTCTTCAGATACATCCTTGTGCTTGCGCTTCTTGGCTTCAGCTTCAACCGCTCTTGTCTTCTTGATTCGAGAAGTCTGCTGAGGGACCTTAGGCTTCAAGCTCATTACACCGGGCAGGAAGACAATGTGAGGTTCTTCCTGCCTTGGTGCAATGTGGGTCTCAGCAGATTTCTTCTTCTTGGTAGCCATCCTGGGATCAATGCCAGGCCGCCCAAGAGCTTTTCACTTCTCAGCTTCATTGTGGGCTTGAACACATTTCTCAGCAAGATACTTCATGCGCTGCCTTGAGCCTTTAGCTTCAGTGTGTTTCTTGTGGAACTCCGCCTTGAGGTCATGCAGCATCTTGAAGATTTGAACATCAGCCACACCAAGCTTGTCCATGTTCTTCTTGAAGTGAGCCTTGTCATAATCAATCTTGTTCTTTAGCTCGACAATCTTCTGAGCCAAGGCCAGCTCACCAGAGATGGCACCATGGAAGGTGACGCTAATGTCCACAAGGAGCTAGATCATCAATACTGATGTCCTGGTTGTCGAACCATTCATCGATGAAGTTATTCAGAATATCAACATCAAAGAGCGGCAGATCATTGAAAATTTCAGCTTCTTGCTTGCTCTTGATAAGCATTTCCGAGCATCATCAACAAGATCTTCATCACTAGAAAGATCAAGGGCTTCATCTTCATTGCGAAGCATAGCGAATGGTGGCAGTGGTTGTCCTGTGGCCTTCTTGGGCAATGGCTTCTTGGTCCTTTTGGACACATGAGATAAGTCCTCAGATTGCACACTGGATTCAGGTGGTGCAATCCTCAGTGGCTTCTTTGCTGAAGCTTTTGGTGAAGAAGATGACTTAGAAGCTTTTGTCTTCTTCTTATTCTTTTCCTTGGGTGGTCACGGAGTAGCTTCAGTATCAGCATCACCATCAGAGTGCTCCACTGCTTCTCTCTGAGCAGCAATGTGAGACAGAAGCCCATCGAAATTGGCAAAGGGGCCAATTCTGTTTTCATTGGCTTCATGTGTCCCATCAGATCTGGGAGCAGAGGGGCCAGGGTTGAAGTTGAGGCCATAGTCCTTTGCGTTCTGGACAGCTGAATCTTTGGCAAACTGATAGTTGCACTTGAAGAGATTGTCTCACAACACCATAATAAGGAAGATGGGTCAGCATTTTCAGGCTGCGGTCCTCTGACCATGCAAGGATAGAATTCTTGTGTAATGGCTTCAGTCTTGTTTTTCGGCACCAAGCCGCGATACAGACAGTCTCCCCATGGGTGCTTGATGGCGTTCTTCTCAGCATATTTTGGCGTGATGAATCTGTACTTGAACCACTCCTCAGCCCAATATCTTCGGATCCACTGAATCCGGTTTTTGCGCTGGTTGTGGTTTTAATCAGGGTCTGACTTGTATTGTTCATACAAGGCAGGAGGCAGATCAAGAGATGTATTGCCTTGTCGTTGCCTGCCACCCTTCTGAGAAGACTTTTCTGAAGCCATAATATTGAAGCAGATTGGCTTCAGCACAGAGAGTGGCTTCCGTCTGATTGGCTTCAGACAAGAACTGGCTTCAGGTGATTCAGTGTGATGCTGTAAGTATTCTTCAAATGAATGCAAACTATGAGAACCAAGGCATTCTCCCACAGACATGTACATGTGACAGATTAGAGATGCGAGGGAAGGGTAAGAGGTCATATGCATTCTTAGGAGATTTTGAAGATAAATCAGTTTTGAAGACATTGACCTCATAGTGTGAAGACATTCACTTATTTTGAGAGAGTTGGTTCCAGATTTGTACGAATCCATGAATAAGTACAAGTGAGGAATCTAACTAGTTATGAAGCATAAGTGAATATACTTAGCATGGTATGAGATGCAGACTAGAACAAATCCAGATTTGGAAGTTCAGAAACCACTTTTGGATAAAATGGACAGATTTGACAGATCTAAAAGGCAATAAAAAGTAAGATTTATTTACCCCGGACGAACTGCTAGACGGGTTGGAAGAGAAGCCAAGTAGTTCAATCTCCCACGCCCTAACTTGGCGGCGGAAGACACCTACGGTGGCGGCGGAGAGGACAAGGTCCGCGGCCGGCGTGAGGACGGCGCCGAAGAGGTGGTGGCAGCTAAGCGCTTCGTCTCCGGCGTCAACGTGAGCTAGCGTAGGTGCTAGGGTTTGTGTGAGGTGGCAAGGTGGAATAAAGGATAATGACCGCATGGGTGTATCTTTATAAGAAGGAGGAGGGCGACGCAGTGCAATTACGCAGGTGCCCCTAGCGGTTCACATCTGAGAGACATGTGGCATGCATGCAATTCATTGAGAGTTGTTCCATGTTCCCACGCATGCCTAGATTGTCGGGTGGTCGTTCTGGCTTCTCCGGTTTTCAGCCAATAAGGATGCATCATTAAAACAGATTAAATATTTGTCAGATTGTCCTCTGCTGACAAGGACCCAGAGAAGACAATTGACAAGTTTCAATAGAATGCATATGATTTGGACCGATAGAGTCAAGTTAGAAGCATAAAATAGGTTAGGGTCCGATCACATTCACTTAGATCAAAAGATTCAAGAGTGAAGACATAGCAATAAGTGAATGTTGTATAGGACAGAACACAAATACATATCAGTGTTGAAGACAATCCAAATGCGAAGACTTTTCAATTATAACGCCAAGAGAAACACTTCAATAAGAATTTGGTGGTGGTGTTACCCACTGTATAGGAAGTATTAGACCCAGACATGATGCACAATTATCATGGCGCTCCGAAGTCAAATTCCACATTAATGTATTCACACTCAGAATGTAAATCTTCATTGATTGAAGATATACATTACTTCGTGTGTTGCACATCTAAGTCGTCAACATGCATAAGTGTTAGGATGTGTGTCCATTCACAGGACATTTGAGGATTCTAAGATATTTAGCTCACACCGCAACTTGCAAAACCTTTTCTCATCCAAGGGCTTAGTGAAGATATCTGCCAATTGTTCTTCAGTGTTGACGTGAATGATATCAATGTCTTCCTTGTTGACATGATCTCTAAGAAAGTGATGATGGATCTGAATGTGCTTTGTCTTCGAGTGCTGAACTGGATTCTTGGAAAGCTTGATGGCGCTTTCATTGTCACAGAAGAGTGGTACATTATTCGTGTTGATGCCATAGTCCTTGAGAGTTTGCTTCATCCATAGATGCTGAGCACAACACGATCCAGCAGCAATGTATTCAGATTCAGCAGTGGAGAGTGACACACAATTCTGCTTCTTTGAAGACCAACAGATAAGTGATCGACCAAGAAAGTGACATGTTCCTGAGGTGGATTTGTGATCAACCTTGTCACCAGCATAATCAGCATCAGAATACCCAATCAGATCAAATGTTGAGCCCTTTGGATACCATAATCCTATTGTTGGGGTGTAAGCCAAATATCGAAGTATTCGCTTCACTTCTAGGTGATGCGAATCCTTTCGTGCGGCTTGGAATCAGGCACACATGCAAACGCTAAGCATTATATCTGTCCTAGATGCACATAAGTAAAGTAAGGAACCAATCATGGAGTGGTATACCTTTTGATCGAACTCTTTACCATTGTCGCCAAGACCCAGATGACTTTTGGTTGGCATTGGCGTCGTGTATCCTTTGCAGTCTTGCATTCCAAACTTCTTCAGGCAATCTTTGAGGTATTTCTCTTGGGATATGAAGATGACATTCCTCTGCTGATGGATTTGAAGACCAAGGAAGAACTTCAGCTCACCCATCATGGACATCTGATATGTCTCTTGCACCATGTGCCCAAACTCATCACTGTATCTCTTGTCGGTGCAGCCAAAGATAATGTCATCCACATAGATTTGGCAAACAAATAGTTCACCGTCATATGACTTCGTGAAGAGTGTTGGATCTAGAGAACTAGGTTTGAAGCCTTTGCTCTTCAGGAAGTCTTTGAGCGTGTCATACCAAGCGCGAGGAGCTTGTTTGAGGCCATACGGTGCCTTGTTGAGCTTGTACACCATATCAGGATGTTTTGGATCTTCAAAGACAGGTGGTTGTGCAACATACACTTCTTCTTCAATCTTGCCATTGAGAAAGGCACTCTTCACATCCATTTGGTGCCAATTATATTGTGCTTGCGAGGATCAGGACGCTTGACCAGTTCCCAGACATTATTCAGCTCAAACTGATGAAGCTCTTCTTGCATAGCTTGAATCCATTCAGGTTCCATAAAGTCTTCAGCAACTTTCTTGGGTTCAGATATAGAGACAAATGCAAAGTGCCCACAGAAATTTGCTAGTTGTGTTGCTCTTGAATGAGTGAGTGGACCAGGTGCGTTGATGTTCTCAATTATCTTCTCAATCTATACTTCATTTGCAACACGGGGATGTACTGGACGAAGATTTTGCCCTTGCAGATCATTGTCTTCAGCTTCGGCATTGACTTCAGGCTGAGCATTGTCTTTAGGTTGACTTGGTGCAGTGATGAGTTCATCTTCAGCCTGAGCTTTAGAAGGTATGATTTCTCCAGTGCCCATGAGCTTGATAGATTCACTAGGAGGGACTTCATCTAGCACATTTAGCGGGTGCTCTCTTTGTGAGCCGTTAGTCTCATTGAACCGCACGTCCACAGTTTCAACCACTTTATAGTGAAAGAAGTTGAAGATTCTGCAGGAGTGCGAATCCTTTCCGTATCCAAGCATAAAACCTTCATGTGCTTTCGGTGCAAATTTTGAAGTGTGATGTGGATCCTTGATCCAGCACCTAGCACCAAATACTCTAAAGTAACTGATATTTGGCTTCTTACCAGTTAGCAGCTCATATGATGTCTTCTTTAGAAGCTTGTGAAGATAAACATGGTTGATAACATGGCATGCAGTATCAATGGCTTCAGGCCAAAACTTTCTTGGAGTCTTGTACTCATCAAGCATCGTCCGAGCCATCTCGATGAGGGTTCTGTTCTTGCGCTCCATGATGCCATTCTGCTGAGGTGTGTAGGGAGCAGAAAACTCATGAGTGATGCCTAGTGTATCAAGATAAGTGTCGAGGCCGGTGTTCTTGAATTCTGTGCCATTGTCACTTCTGATGTGCTTGATCTTGACGCCATAGTTCGTCATGGCACGATTGGCGAAACGTCTGAAGACAACCTGCACTTCAGTCTTATATAGAATTATATGCACCCATGTATATCTTGAGTAATCATCAACAATAACGAAACCATAGAGACAAGCGGTGGTAGTAAGAGTAGAGTAGTGAGTAGGGCCGAATAAGTCCATGTGAAGCAGCTCGAAGGGTTGAGATGTCGTCATGATTGTCTTTGAGGGATGCTTGGCCCTGGTCATCTTCCCAGCTTCACAGGCACCACACAGATGGTCCTTCTTGACCTTGACACCTTTGATGTCCACGACATGCTTCTTCTTCGCGAGAGTGTAAAAGTTCCTCGTGCTCGCATGTCCTAGCCTCCGATGCCAAAGCCAGCACTCTGAAGCTTTTGCTAGAAGACATACGGCAAGCTGTGGTCCTGCTAAGAAATCTACCATATACAAATCATCTTTTCGATACCCTTCAAAGACTAGAGATTTGTCAGATTCCATAAGGACAAGGCAATGATATTTTCCAAATATCACAATCATGTTCAACTCACATAGCATCGATACAGACATTAAGTTGAAACTAAGGGATTCAACAAGCATCACTTTATCCATGTGCTGATCCTTTGAGATTGCAACTCTACCAAGACCCAATACCTTACTTTTACCACTGTCAGCAAATGTGATATGACTTTAATCAGACGGGCAAAGGGTTGAATCCATCAGAAGACTTCGATCACCAGTCATGTGGTTGGTGCAGCCACTATCCATAATCCATTCTGAAGCTTGAGGTGTCATAGCCTACAGTACAATTTTGGGGATAGGCTTCACTAAGAGAGTTGTGAAGCAGAAACATTTGACGAACAAGTGGAACATAGAAGTTCAGATCTTGGTTAGGATAGATAGGATGAGTGTCAAGGAATACCGGGACAAAATACATAGTAAGACCATTTGGACCTTTTATCTTGTGTCCCACAAGATGTTTAAGGTCCCCAGCATAAGCATCAGACGCCTTTGATTTGCGGCTGGAGACCTTTCCCTGCAAAATAAGGTTAAGTTTTCTTAACCACCCACATCTTCGGGGGTGGCTTAGAAGCAATGAGTCTAAGTGCAGCATCTGAGAACTTCGTCTTTGGAGCCCTAGCGAATATCCTTGCAGGAGGAGAATAATACTCATAAGAATAAGCAGAAAAGTTCTTAGACTTATGGACATAGCGGTTTGATGAAACACGCTCATATTCAAAGGTCTGGGTATGATTTCCCAGCAAAACATTGGCGTTAGGGTGACTCCAGTGAGTCCTCTGTCTGTATGAAGCCTTTGGACCATATGAAGCCTTTGGTCTGGGGTTTGTCTTCTTCCCTAGTGTTGTCATGACGTCATTCACGGGAAGACTTTCTAGACAACGCTTGGGTACCCAGATCTTCTTAAGAGGTGGTCCATTCCTGCAGTTAGTACCAATATACCTAGCAAACACTTCACCATTTTGATTCCTGAATAGTTTATATTTTGCATCAAAGGTTTCATCAATGATAATTGGGTTAGCACTAGTGAAGCCAGACAAGGTAGATGGATCCAGTGAAGGTCCCTTAGCAGCGACCCATGTGGTTTTGGGGTACTGCTCAGGCATCCAGTAAGAACCATCAACATTCATTTTCCTCTCGAACCCAACACCCTCTTTCCTAGGGTTTCAGTTCAGAATCTTCTTTTTAAGGACATCTCATAGTGTCTGATGCCCTTTGAGACTTTTGTACATTCCTGTCTCATGTAGTGACTTCAACCTGGCATTCTCATCAGCAATAGTAGTGGTATCCTCAGCTGAGGGGTTAGTTACCACATTAGCAGTTGAAGATATTGTAACAGTAGTAGCAGTTGAACATTCAACAACAGAGATAGTGTTATCACGCTCAATACATTTTAGGCATGGTGGTTCAAATCCTTCCTGAGCAGAACTGATCTGTTGAGCACGAAGTGACTCATTCTCCTTTTGAAGATCTTCATGATCCGATCTCAATTTCTCAAGCTCTTGCTTTCTTTGAAGATAATCATAGCAAAGCTTTTCATGAGAAGTTGAGAGTGATTCATGATGACTTTCAAGTTCCTCGTACTTAACATGAAGATTTTCAATGTCTTCAATAAGGACTGAGTTTGGGTCATTTCCACGTCCAACAGGTCATCGCTTTTGTCTAACAACTTTTTAATATGTTCCATGGCATTCTGTTGTTCAATTGCAATTTTAGCAAGTGTTTTGTAGCTAGGTTTAGATTCACATTAAGAGTCATCTTCACTTGATGTTTGAAAGTAAGCATCGCGTGAGTCTACCTTGGCACCACGTGCCATGAAGCAGTAGGTGGGAGCAGAGTCATCCTCATCCTTGGCGTCGGCGTTGTGACGAGGCCATTGTCTTCAGTGTTGAAGATGGACATGGCGATGTATGCAGAAGCTAGAGCCAGGCTTGCTACTCCAGAATCAGATTCCTCTTCAGACTCCACCTCTGCCTCCTCAGATGCAGACTCCTCCTCTGAATCCATATCCTTGCCAACAAAAGCATGAGCCTTGCTTGATGAGCTCTTCTTGTGTGAAGACTTGGAAGAAGACTTTGAGGATTTGTTCTTGTTGTTGTCATAAGAATCATATTCCTTGCTCCTCTTCTTCTTCTTTGTCTCATTTTCCCACTGTGGACACTCAGATATGTAGTGACTAGGTTTCTTGCACTTGTGACAGGTTCTCTTCTTGTGATCACGAGAGGAAGCTTCATCATTTCTTGAGCTAGATCTTGAAGACTTTCTGAAGTCTTTCTTCTTGGCAAACTTCTGGAACATTTTCACAAGCATAGCAAGCTCCTTTCCAATGTCTTCAGGATCCCCAGAACTGCAATCAGATTCTTCTTCGATGAGGAGACGGCCTTTGCCTTCAAAGTGTGAGTACATCCATAGTTGGGACCATAGATATCTCTTTTCTCAGATAGCTGGAACTCATGTGTGTTGAGCCTCTCAAGTACATCAGATTCTCTTTTCTCAGATAGCTGGAACTCATGTGTGTTGAGCCTCTCAAGTACATCAGATGGATCAAGAGTCTTGAAGTCAGGACGCTCTTGAATCATTAGGGCCAGGGTGTCAAATGAGCTGTCAAGAGATCTCAGAAGTGTCTTGATGATTTCATGCTTGGTGATCTCAGTGGTGTCGAGTGCGTGAATCTCATTGGTGATATCAGTGAGGCGATCAAATGTGAGCTGGGCATTCTCATTGTCATTTCTCTTGAAGCGGTTGAACAGATTGCGAATAACACTGATCCTTGAATCTCTCTGTGTTGAGACACCTTCATTGACCTTGGAGAGCCACTCCCAGACTAGCTTTGGGTTTCGAGCACTCACTCGACCATACTACCCTTTGGTCGATGACCACAGATGATGTTCACATGGCCACAGTCCGCTGGATGAACCTCTTGACATCTCACACACCTTCACCGGCCTTGGGAACGCTGTTCTTGATGACATACCAGAGATCAACATCAAAGGCTTCAAGATGCATACACATATTATTCTTCCAGTAGGGGTAATCAGTGAAATCGAAGACAGGGCACGCAGCGGAGACTTTGATTATCCCTACAGTCGACATAGCTAAACTCCAGGTGGTTAAACTGAATCACACAAAACAAGGGAGCACCTTGCTCTGATACCAATTGAAAGTGCTATTATTCGACTAGAGGGGGGTGAATAGGCGATTTTTATGAAGTCTTCAAAACAGGGGCGTTTTGAAGACAAACAATAGAAATGAAACTATTGATATGTAGCAGAAGGTAAACTACACTAGACAAGCTATAGTCAAGTAAGCAATGTAGTGAAAGCACGAAGACTATCAGCAGCTAGGTAGTATGGATCAGGATGGAAAATAGTGTGAAGCCAAACAAACAACAGACTTCACACAGTGAAGTCAATCAGATCAGGCAAGTGGGTAAAGACTTCACAAAGACAAACTGTAAGTAAGGCGAGAGAGGTAGGATAGAACCAGTTGCTCGGAGAGGACAAGGGATTTGTTGGACCAGTTCCAGTTGTTGTGACAACTGTACGTTTGGTTAGGGAGGCTGATATTCAACTCAGAAGACTGTGTCTTCACCTTATTCCCCTTGAGCTAAGAACACTTAGTCCTTGCCCAATCACTTTGGTAAATCTTCAAGGGAGACTTCCAAACCTTCATAGACTTCGTTCACTGGCAATCCACAATGACTCTTGGATGCTCAGAACGCGACGCCTAACCGGCTGGAGGATTCACAGTCCTCAAGTATAATAAGTCTTCAGATCATGCAGAGAGAAAGACTTCAGTGATGCCTAAAACTCTTTGCTCTGGGTGTTTTGGGCTTTGTCCTCACAAGGATTCTCTCTCAAAGGCTTCGGAGGTGGGTTGCACTCAAACGACAAAAGTCATGCACTAACTCTGAGCAGCCACCAATTTATGGTGTAGGGGGTGGTCTATTTATAACCAGGAGGCAACCCGACCTGATTTATCCAAAATGACCCTGGGTCACTAAGGAACTGACACATGTCCAACGGTCAATTTCAAACACACGCGGCAGCTTAGCTTGGGCTACAATCCAATCTAACTCATCCATCTCTGGATAAGATTTGCTCTCATTGTCTTCGCTCGAAGACATAGGATTTGGTTGAGCATCACATCAGCCACTCTGACTTTGTTCACTAGGACCCCACTTAATAGTGCGGTGGTTCCTATGACTCAACAAAGAAGAAAAGGAAGCTACGAAACAACTATGTCTTCGCACTCCATAGTCTTCATACAATGTCTTCTCCTGTCATAGTATTCAATGTGAATGTCTTCACAGATCATCATTGTCTTCACAAATTTTTAGGGGTCATCTCTGTTAGGTAAACCGAATCAATATGGGACTACTACCTGTGTTATCTTGCAATTCTCACAAATACATTAGTCCCTCAACCAAGTTTGTCGCCAATACTCCAAAACCAACTAGGGGTGGCACTAGATGTACTTACACCTAAATATTCTCATAACTATGCACTTTTCTATCAATTGCTCGACAGTAATTTGTTCACCCACCATAATACTTATGCTATCTTGAGAGAAGCCACTAGTGAAACCTGTGGCCCCGGGTCTATTTTCCATCATATAAGTTTTCGATCTATTTTATTTTGCAATCTTTAGTTTCCAATTTACATCATAAAAAAACCAAACATATTTATCTTATTATTATCTCTTTCAGATCTCACTTTTGCAAGAGGTCGTGAAGGGATTGAAAACCCCTTTATCGCGTTGGTTGCAAGGTTCTAATTTGTTTGTGTAGGTACGAGGGATTTGTGTGTATCCTCCTACTGGATTGATACCTTGGTTCTCAAAACTGAGGGAAATACTTACGCTACTTTACTGCATCACCCTTTCTTCTTCAAGGGAAAACCAACGCAATGCTCAAGAGGTAGCACACACCAGGCAATTTGTCCGGGGAGATCGGAACTTCCACTTCCAAAAGTGGAAGGAAGGGCAAGCTGACATCCCTTCTCCTCATGGGAAGAAGAGGACCGCTTCCGAAGACTTGAAGAGAGAAGCTTCTAAGCGGGGGAAGGTATCCCAGTCAAGGGGTGATGTTGACATGCAGTCACTCTGCAAATATAGGCCCTCGGTTGAATCGTAAGTGAACCAGGGTGTTTTAAACATGCCCCGTTCTTTCCTGGTCGTGAGGGTAATATTTAAAATATATGTTTGCAGTCCGGCACGCAACCCTCCTCGACAGTCCTCCTCTTCGGGGGATCTTCTTCCGGAGGTGATGGAGAGCTGAAAGGATCGAGACAGACCTAGAGGGGGGTGAATAGGTACAATTACAAATTTTAATTGTTACTTAGCAATTTTAGGCAATAATGCGGAATATAAAGTTTAGCCTAACAATTGCAAGTATGATGTTATGAGCTAAGCAAGGTAAACAAGTAACACAAGAAGGAGAGTAAGCAAGTACACTAGAATATAAGTAAGACTAAGAGACAAGTAACCACAAGTAGGAAGTTAGGGTTAGGGATAACCACAACTCCAAGAGACGAGGATGTATGTCGATGTTCACTTCCTTGGAGGGAAGCTACGTCACTGTTTAGAGAGGTGGATGTTACCACGAAGGCACACCAACGCCACGAAGGCTCACCCTATTCTCCCTTTGAGATAACACCACGAAGGCGTTTCTCAACCACTAGTGGTAGACCTTGGGGTGGTCTCCAAACCCTCACAAACTTTCCGGGGGTAATCACAACGAACGATTCCGCTCCGAATGACTCCTACCGCCTAGTAGTCTCCAACCTCCAAGAGTAACAAGAACAATAGGAAAAACTCAAGACTTGCTCAAATCACGGATTCCTTTGGTGCAAAGAAGGGGCAGAAGTGGATCTTTCACTTGGGTGGACACCTTCTCTCAAATGCTCTCAAATCCCTTGGGGATCTAAGATTTGGTGTTGGAGAGTGAGAGAGAGAGTGTAGGTGTGTTATTGAGGATGCTTGAAGTGAATGGTCAACTCTCCCACGGAATAGGAGAGTGATATTTATAGTGTACTTCAATAAGTGGCTGTTGGTCCTTAAAACAACACAGAAACGTCGGACGTCCGATGCCCAACGGACTACCGTGAGCATAACTGACACCGGACGTCCGATAGGGACCGGACGACCGATGTTTTGCTACGGTCTACTGGTCATCGGATGACCGGAGGCTCCGGACGACCGATGTTTAGGTTCTATGGAGGGGGTACCGGACGTCCAAGGCATATCGGGTGACCGAGGGCTCTTTAGACAATGGACGTCTGACAGGGACCGGACGACCGTTGTTTTGGTTCTGTATGCGAATGGTCGGACGTTCGGTGAGGACCAGACGACCGATGTTTTGGCTCTGTATAGGAATGGTCGGACGTCCAGTGCACACCGTACGACCGATGTTTTGGTTCTGTATGAGAATGGTCGGACATCCGGTCTGCACTGGACGACCGATGTTTTGGTTCTGGACAAGGATGAAGATCAGGAACTGACACAAAAGAATTTGTTTGAGCAAGACCTTAGTGATATCCCATGTTCCCCTCTTAATAGTGCGGGATCCTATACTCAAGAGTAAACATAAGATAGTCTTGTTTCTTCCTTTTTGATGAGGTTAATCATTTTCGAAAACATAATCCACACACACAGTTGATTACGAGGGGACAAAAACCTGAGATATACTTGACAAACTTTGTTAGTCCCCTATGAGTATATTGTCATCAACATCAAAATAATATTTAGGGCATGATTGCAGTTTCAATCTCCCCCTTTTTGGTAGTTGATGACAATATACTCATAGCACAACAGAAATCAAAATTGCTATGTGTTGTAAGACATATTTATTTAAGAGCTCCCCCTCTCAACCATAATAATTGCATCATTTTGTGGAGAGCTCTCCCTCACATAGACAACCAAACTATAATATGTGAGCACAATATCACAAGAACTAGGTAGACACCACCATATAAGCACAACCTCATAATATCATAATTTCTCATCGTACATAGAGCATAGAGGTTCAAATAGTTCAACATCACATCATAAGATATAGATATAAAGTCATACACCCACTCAAGGTAAATGGTTCAACATAAGAGCACCATAATAAAGGAGGCTAGACCAGAACAGGTTCTCCCCCTTGGCAACAACTACCTAAAAGGGAACTAGAGAACCCGCAGTCAATCACAGGTCATCGTCATCATCATCTTGAGCTCCACTCCCACCAGCTTCGTCGAGGAAATCAGCCCACGCAGGCCCCGAAGGAAAACCAAAGTTAGAAGGAGGAGCAGTAGGGAGGCGCTCATCCTCACTGACATCAGTAGCCCAGAGTCATGGAGAGGAGACTTCAAGGCATTCTTGGAGGTGATCAAGCGAGTGACAACATCATGGTTTTGTGTGCAGTTGAAGGAGAAAGTCTTGATCATGGCAGAGTGAGCCTTGCCGATAAAGCGAGCAAAACGCCCAAAGGGCTCCGAATTGGCAAGAGCAGGATGGGAACTAGCGGCAGTCCTACGAGTAGGAGCAGACTTGGAGGAACCTTTAGGAACAAAATCTTTGGCCATGTGAGGAGGAATAATCCACTTCTCATGCACATGAGTGCCGACAAGGGAGAATGGCACCACATTCTCAATAAGAGCCTGAATTTAATGGAGCATGAGGAAAGGTACGTTTATACTGAAAGCTAGCAAGACGGATTTCGTGCCAAAGGAAATGAGGAACATTGATCTTGCCCTTGGGAGACTCATAAAGACGAGACATGAGATTAATGCAATAGCTGTTGCAAGAACTTCTGTCACCCATCTTAGGATAGATGGTGCGAATGACGCATTGATAGATGATGTAGTATCGAGATCTCCAAATGGACACTTGATTCGGATCCTTCATCTTTTCCTCCTCGGTGAGCTCATCAATATCCTTTAGGGGATAGCCACACGCCTCAACCGCTTTGGGTTTTTCATTTGGATCCTCGTGATGGATCTTGAATCCAGTGTCCGGAAACCCAAGGGCAGCGACAAATTGAGCATAAGAGGCAGTCAGCTCAGTGTCAGAGGTCATCCAGGTGACGGTCTTGGTAGGAGCAAAGAAACATGTGGCATAGAACTGATGGATTGCAACCTGATTGAAGTCATGCTGAATGGCAAATGGAGCAGCAAGACCAGATGAATATGCTCTAAGTCAACAAAGTGGTGTAGAGACAGACCCTTACGGAGGACAACTGAGGTGTAGATGTCAGCCTGAACATTGGTGCAAAATCGTTGATCCAAAGAATCCTGAACCACCTCAAATTGATTAACATCACGCCGGAACTTAAAATATGCTGGCTTGGGCACTTTGGTGAAGTCCTTGAGAATACGTCCATGTAGTTGAGGAGCTTCAAAAGGAATGTGGTGACCATTGTCATGCGGCTGATCGGGAGGAGGAGCAGGCATGTGAGAGGCCCGGAAAGAACCGCGGGGGCGGGACGAAAACGTCACATGCGCACCACGCCCCTCCTCCTCCTCCATCTCTTCTTCAAAATCGGAACCCTCGGAAGAGGAGGACTCCGAGATCACAGCATGTTTGCCAGCACGCTTGCGAGGACATAACTCCTCCTGAGAGTCATCAGAACCACCACGACGGGAGGCTGAAATCAAGAGGAGAAAACGAACACATGTACAGCCATAGTGATCCCTAGATCCGAAAGTTGACTGAGATGATAAAAGAGGATAACTAAGAAGGACATCATTACCGCGGGCAGAGGTACCCTCGGCATCCTTGTGGGTGGTATGCTTGACTTTCACCATCTTGGGACGAACCACTCCTGAGAGATCGGCCAAGAGAACATGGGGGTCACAACCGTTTGTACTCTAGGGCGATGGAATCCAGAGGGCAGGAACTGAAGACTAGAACAGAGGAGGGGTACCACATTTGAAGGAGGTGTGCCAACAAGAAGGAGAGGGCGCGGCGAGGCAGCAAGGGCGACGGCGAGGCCCTCCAGGTGGCGCAGCGGCGGGCACACCCGGGTGAAGGGGGAAAATGAGGATAGGGCAACTGTTTGGTCCGATGCCAGAATTTATATGTGACCCGCACAATCATCGGACGACCGACCGGGGTCGGACGTCCATGCACTGATGGGTGTGCCAGGCGTCGGACGCCCGGTGAACCACAGACGTCCGAGACCTGGGGGAGGAGGTAATTTTTGGGCTTGAGCAAGATATGCTGCACAGCAACCGGACAGCCGAAACACGTCGGACGACCAGAAAGCTATGAGTCAGCGGACGTCCGATAACCATCGGACGACCGATGGAAAAATGAAATTTTGACAGATGATACATAACATATCTAGAGGAACCACAAACCAGGAGTAGGCATATGGCAAAATGTGAAGAGCAAAATAACTAAGTAAAAAGTACTTCATGGTGAGTCACTAGACATGCAAATTAAATACCACATTACATGATTGGACAGCTGCTCCTTTTGAGGAGAGTCGATGACCAATAGGTCGCCATGTGTGAGTGTACGTGTCACGATGCCAAAAGAACTAGTGTCCTTGGGCTCAATAACACGACTCCATCATTGTAAAGTACCAAAGTTCAAAGAACGTGGTAACTTTGAGAGTGTTTGTTTTATTTACGCATTATATAGGGTGAGAGAACTCGTGAGTTGAGAGTCTCCCCCTAAGTATATGCCTACATCTAAGAAAGACATGATGAAAATGTATGAATGGGTACTAGATTTCATATAATGTTGTCAAGCTCCAAGATACCAAGTTCACGCCTAAGTTGACAAAATCTTGCTTCATCCAATGGCTTGGTGAAAATGTCTGCAAGTTGCATATCGGTGCCCACATGATCAATATCAATGTCACCTTTTTCCACATGATCTCTCAAGAAGTGATACCTAATATCAATGTGCTTGGTGCGAGTATGATCTTTGGGGTTCTCAGCAATATTGATGGCACTTTCATTATCACATAGAAGAGGCACATGTCTGTAGGTGATACCATAATCCTTTAAAGTTTGCCTCATCCATACTAATTGAGTTGCACAACTGGCGGTTGCAATGTATCCATCTTCAGCGGTGGAGAGAGAATTTTGTTTCTTCGAGAACCAACTTACCAAAGAGCGACCAAGAAATTGACATGCACCGGAGGTGGACTTACGATCCACTTTATCTCCATCCCAATCCGCATCCGTGTATGCAATGAGATCAAACTTAGCATCCTTGGGGTACCATAGACCCAACTTTGGGGTGCGAACAAGGTATCTAAGAATGTGCTTAACTGCCTTATGATGACTTTCCCTAGGGGAAGCTTGAAATCTAGCACACATGCATACACTGAACATGATGTCTGGTCTAGATGCACAATGATAAATCAATGAGCCAATCATAGAGCGGTATTTAGATGGGTCGAAAGGGATACCGTTGGTGTCCTCAATGAGTACAATTTTGGTTGGCATGGGTGTCTTACATGGACTAGCATCAGTCATGCTAAACTTCTCTAGGATATCCTTGAGGTATTTTAGTTGAGACAAGAAAATTCCTTCTTGAAATTGTTGAATTTGAAATCCGAGAAAGAACTTCAAATCCGCATTGAGTGACATTTCAAAATTCTTGGTCATGGAAGCCGCAAACTTCTTGCACAAATGTATGTTAGGAGAACCAAAAATGATATCATCTACATAGATTTGGCATAAGATCAAATCACCCTTGTCCCTCTTAATAAAAAGAGTGGGATCGATCACCCCTCTCACAAAGCCATCATCGAGTAAAAACTTCTTAAGATGATCATACCAAGCACGAGGTGCTTGTTTGAGGCCATACAGAGCCTTATGAAGTTTATACACATAGTCTTTGTGATCGGGATCAACAAACCCATGTGGTTGTGACACATATACTTCTTCTTGTAGAGGACCGTTAAGGAAAGCACTCTTCACATCCATTTGATGTAATGTAAATCCATTGAAAGCAGCATAAGCAAGTAAGATGCGAATGGATTCAAGACGCGCAACGGGGGCAAAGGTTTCACCAAAGTCCAAACCTTCAACTTGTGAGTACCCTTGCGCCACTAACCTTGCCTTGTTGCGGATGATTACACCATTCTCATCTTGCTTGTTCTTGAAAATCCATTTTGTTCCAATGACATTGTGTTCCGTAGTTGGCCTCTTGAGTAATGACCACACTTGGTTGCGTTCAAAGCTGTTCAACACTTCTTACATAGCAACGACCCAATCGTTTTCCATAAATGCATCTTGTACCTTGAGAGGTTCAACACTATACAAAAACGAGAAGTGCGCACAAAAGTTTGTCAAATGTTTACGAGTGACTCTACCTTTCGATATGCCGGTGAGAATTTTGTCAATATCAACACGACCGAGCACTCAAGGCATGATGGAGGTTAGTGATGGATTCATGTACCTAGGGTAGGGTCATAGACCTGATCTAAGTACCCTACCCAAGGACACCCTTAGAAGAGATCACCTTCCAGTCGACCTACGAGGAACCCACTCGACTGGCTTGAAGGACTCGACCATGAAGACTCACTCGACCACCAGAAGGTCAGGAGGCACTCTGTCTGTGACCTGTAATTGAATAGACTTTATGGTAGTTAAGACACTTTATGTGGGCGTTACGATGCGCCCCTGACTTAATGTACTTTAAACCCTTCATTACGTGGGCTGGCGGGGTCTGGCGCCTCTATATAAGCCACCCCCTCCACAGGCGTAAGGGTTCGCACCCTGTAACACATATACACATAATCCACTCGACCGCCTCGGGGCTCCGAGGGCGTGGGGCTTTGCTTCCTCCGAGAAGGGCTGAACTTCGTACATCGCTTGTGTTTACAACCTCTCCATAGCTAAGACCTTGCCTCTCCATACCTACCCCCCACTCTACTGTCAGACTTAGAACCACGACAGTTGGCGCCCACCGTGGGCAGGTGTTTTAGCGATTTTGTGGAGAAGTTGCGATTCTTCCGAGTACTTTCATCATGATGACTACTGGAGTTTTGGTTGAGGGTCGCGAGATCCGTCTCGGCGCTCTCACCTTCGTCGCCGACGACTCCGCCTGGCTCTAGGAGGCTCCACTCGACGTTGATGCGCTCCCCGTCCGCGGTGCGACGCATTTTTGCGCATGTGTCCACGGCGTTCTGCTGCGACAACCGTCGACCCCGTATCGGTCGACTCCCCTATCGGTCACCCTTCCGGTCTCCCACCAGCGCAAGCGCTCTGGTCGGTCGAGGCTCCAGCGGTGGGTGAAGCACGCGGTGGCTCGCCAGACAGCCACCGTCCAAGTTGCGGCAATTGAGCCCGACGAATCTCACTACGGCCTGTTCGATCTGTCGACTGGCTCCGTAGAGACTGCATCCGAATGGGATAGCAGTGATCCGGCGGCGAAATCTTAATGGTCAATGGACCTCGCGGTCCCCTAACCGCCACGAGGCGGGGCAGGTGGCGGAGGCGACCCGCCGCGACCACGAAGAGTACCAGCCCGAGCCACCGACTCTCGCAAAGGAGGAACCGCCGCAGAACATGGATGCCTGCATACTCCCATCGCGGGAGAAACCCCGAGGCTCGCGCCTTGGAGGAGGCACGTTTGGCCAATCTGGTGAACGCGCTCGTCTGAGACCTTCAGCGAGCACTCGGCAGCTACGCAACGAGTTCCCGCGCCAATCGACATCAACTCTTCCCGCCGACTCGGTATATCGAACCCCAATCCAGAATTTAGCAACTGCAACCCGTATAGCGAGTCCATCCAGCCCTCTCGATCGAGGTGGCGGAGGATTGATCTGGATCGAGGATTTGCTCCGGCGGCGAGGACGAGAATTCAGCCGTGTCGCGATCGCGCAGAAAAATTCACAATCGATCCGTCGCTGTGAATATGGTTCGATCGACTCCACGATCCCAGATCGCCTCCACGGCGGAAGGGCGCGAAATCGGCGAGACCAAGATGGAGACCGACACGACCGAGATGACAGCGTCGAGTGCCGCTTCCCCTCCGGGGTGGGTCTTACTCCTCGGCAGCAAGATGGCAGGTGTCACCGGTGTGGGCGAAGAGCTCCAATCGACCCGAGGAACCAGGCTTGACGCGATCCATTATCGTGCAAGGCTTGGTCGACCGGAACAGAGCCCATCGAGGCGGACCTGAGAGAGATGCGCCCACGAGCAGTCGAGTGCATGTTTCTGGTCCAGAATGTTTCAGCAGGGCTATCAGAGCCGCAGTGATCCCCCCAATTTCAGTTTGGCAATAGGAGTCAGCAAGTTCACTGGTGAGTCTAAGCCTGAAACTTGGATTGAAGACTACCGAGTGGCGGTTTAGATTGGTGGTGGGAATGACGAGGTGGCCATGAAGCATTTGCCCCTCATGTTGGATGGTTCTGCCAGAGCATGGTTGAATCAGTTACCTCCTAGCAGCATTTACACTTGGGAAGATCTGTCCCGAGTGTTCGTCAAAACGTTTGAAGGAACTTGCAAGCGACCAGCTGGATTGACAGAGCTGCAAGTGCTGTGCGAAGACCAATGAGACTCTCAGAGAGTATATTCAGAGATGGATCACTTTGCACCATCTTGTAGAAAATGTGTCTCGATCATCAGCGTCTGCGCCTTCAAGGATGGCGTCAAAACGAGAGAATTGAGTTTGAAATTTGGTCGAACCGAAGACATGACCACGAGTCGAATGATGGAGATTGCTGCCAAATGCATGGGCGAAGAAGAAGACCGACTCGGCGGCAAGTACAAGCCGAGTCGATCGGAGAAAGGAAACACCAAATGAAAATGAAGCGGAAGGCTGAACCAGCAGCTCCTGGAGAGGCTCTAGCTGTGACTCAGGGAAAGTTCAAAGGGAAACCAAAAGGATCCTGGAACCCTAAGAAGGTGAAGGATAAAGAAGGAAATGACGTGATGGATATGCGTGTCACATCCACACGAAGAAAGATGAAGAGGGCAATATCATTTACCCAAAGCATACCACTGCCAATTAATCGACTCACGATCCAGCGGTTCGGGAAAACAGTCTAAGGACAAGGAGAAGGAGTCGGACAAGGCGAAGACAAGGAGGACAAGGAGGAAGGATATCCGCATGTCAACTCCACTCTGATGATCTTCGCGGATGTGGAAAGCAAGAGTCGTGAAAGTCATTAATCGTGAGGTGAACATGGTTGCCCCAAAGAAAAGCAAGTTATCCGAGATGGTCCCAAACACCCATCACATTCGACCAATCTGATCACCCGACTCATATTGCCACCCCTGGGAGGCAAGCTTTGGTGGTCGATCCGGTTGTCGAAGGCACTCGACTAACAAAGGTCTTGATGGGCGGTGGTAGTGGGCTGAACTTGTTGTATCTGAGACACCTTGAAAGGAATGGGCATTCCGATGTCGGTGAGCACCAGTAACATGAGCTTTCATGGAGTTATACCTGGAAATAAAGCCGAGTCACTCGGCCAAATAGGTCTGGACGTGGTGTTTGGTGATTCAAAACATTTTCGCAAGGAAAAGTTGACGTTCGAGGTCGTGGATTTTCAGAGTGTGTACCACGCCATTTTGGGGAGGCCAGCTTGTGCACGGTTCATGGCTCGACCATGTTACGTGTACCTCAAACTGAAGATGCCCGGCCCCAAAGGAATGATCACTGTCACCGGTGATCGGAAAAAGGCAGAATAGTGCTTTCGAAGGGCTCGAAGATTGC